>OX336389.2:604878668-606078668 GCA_946902985.2 Meconema thalassinum
GGAATTTTCTATCCTTATATTATGGCTCTAGTCGTATCCGACAGCCTTTGAACAATGGAAGTTATGTAGTAGAAGACATCAGGACAGGAGAGCGCATTGGAACCTTTAATGCAGCCAATCTGAAAAAAATATCACTCTTAAATGAATTTCAAGTCAAATAAAAATGTCGTCCCAACATTTTATTTGAAACGACGGAGAGGCAGATGAACCCGCTGAGCTATGGTTCATGTGATATTTTTTATGACAGAACATTTATGATGGGATGTTGTACATTTGAACACACCCAGGAAGCCACGTGGAACTGAGAGCACACGCGATACTCTTTGAAGTAGCGTTGGATCGCACTTTTGACTTTGGTGAAAACTGCTAATTATTTATCTGAGGTCTTATTAATTAATTTTATTCTTTCTCAAGACTCAGAATATTCCATTTCGTCACGCTGCATTATTAAAACATTTTTGAGAATGTTATTTTAGCTTAAGGTAAGGTAATACCCTTGCAGATACGCAAATAGGAACGTGTAGTCGCTCAATGACTTCGGTTTGACGACCTACTTCTTTGAGACACCCAGTGCCTGGCACTACGTCTGGAGAATCCGCCCAGTATAGGCGTGTAATAGCATTTGTCCTGCAGGACATAGAAGAATATCCGCTTGTTAGCGTTGAATTGGTTATCAGGTGCCATCGTGCACTGGCATATTGTGGAATACTGTTATTTATGCACAGTGAGCCACAGAAACATATTGAAGATAATTATTGGCAAGTATTAGTGAATTATATAATTTTTACCGGAACACCACATTTTAGTACCCACGTGTTTGTGGAGGGCCAAATGCCTTGTGGAAAATATACAGGTAAATGTGTTGCAATTACTTCAAATAAGTGTGATTACGATAGTGTAACATATTTGGATTGCCAGAGTGAAGTTTTTATTTCCAAAACGACGTACATTTTACCGATGCTGCATGATAGAAAAGTAGCGTCATTTAGCACGTGCAGAGTCATAGAGCAGTGCTAGCTCATGTATCTATTCACATCCACGAAATTAAGGCTGTGTTATCAATTACTATCAAAGCCTACAACATTCACGACGAAAATTATATTTTGGAAAGTGAAAGAATGAATTTCATAATTTATTTCACCGTCAACGTGACCAGACTATTCCACACCATGTTTGAATCAGTCATTATGGGCTAATACCATCCTGGTATGAGGGTGATATTTCTACGAGAACTAGCATGATGATGGAGCTTGCAGAACCGAGGACGAGAAGGAAGGAATCAAAGATGCCATTTCCAGGCATATCCAGCATATTCACGGAGTTGTCGACAGGGACGAATCGAACCCTGGTCTTTGGAGGAGTCCAGATGGGAATCCTGATGAGGATAATACCGTTCCAGAGATCCAGAGAGGAATTTGTACAACCCTGGTTATTGAATAGAGGGCTGAGTGATAGCTTCTCCATGTCGTGAGTTTTTGAACATCCCTTCTCGTGTTCTAGTTCTGGTGGTATATTAGATTTAATGTAGTTTGTGAATCAACCACACTCTGTGTCAGCCATTTTTCTAGGTAGGGATTGTATCTAGTTTAATTTAATGTCATTTATTTCAGTATAGTGAGACACCCTTGGGTCTAACATTTTGGTTAACCCTGGTGCAGCATGATGAACGTCGTGGAACGTCAAAGCCTATCTTTTGCTAAATGTGACCGTAGTCATTCGAGGCTATTTAGTCCAACCCTATTTGGAGTGATTTTTCAAGTCTTTGCTGACTTTAGTTATGACAATCAGATGCCATGGTTATTTCTTTAACGGCATTCTTTGCAGCCAGTTTTGATACACCCCTGACTTTCGTTAGAACAGTCGTATCAGTTAGGTAATCGACTGTAATTGCCAGTTTTGTAAATGCATTATATTTTCATTTTGAATAAGCTCAGAAGCTATTCTTGGTCAAGTTTGAACCTAACTATTAGAAGGAATGTTTCGTTGCCTAGCATCGAACTCAGTTCCCAACGTATCATTAAGCAGATCCTTGTGTGAATCTGCGCCACAATTATCATTTTGCTTGTGTCATGTAAGACATGTTTTTATTTGATGTTGTACTAGCAACTACTGAATTGTATTTTTAGCGTAAAGAGCTCCAGTAATTGTAAGATTACTATCATTTAGACGTCTTTGGTAGAAAGACGGAATTATATTATTCTATTCAGATTTATTGCGTGTTTTTATACACGGACTCTTTAGAGGTTCATAACCTATGGTAAAGTTTTTTTATGAATAGGCCAGATGTATAGTTTTATATTGATTAAATCGCCGGCCTTGAATAATGTGTGTTTTGTGTCAACCGAACGCAGGAATGTGGTAGCCTGCTGGTGACATAAACTGATTTTGTAATCCGTTGCCCTTGAGAGCACGCGTCATTTATTTGTGCGACAGAGGACTTTGACAAGAGACAGAATGCAATTGTATTCGCTCTTTCTTTCATTGCAACTTAGCTTATGTAACCCAGTTTTCAACCCTGTCTCAGATCACATGTTTTATAGACTGCCTTTTGTTAGATGAGCGCACTTCTTGCGTGTACCGTTTTGACGTGTACAATTAGGTCAGGTTTTCTATAGTGAGTTGCAGGCGACCCTGTTAAGTGCAGGAATTTATTGTATGAACGTACTTGTGATTACCTTGTCAGGGAGGGTTCCCGTTGACTAGATGTTATTGGAAGGTAACTGTTGTGGACAGGCCTATCCCAGAGTTATTGAATGCGAGCTTTGCGCCGCTGGTAACCCGTGTTATTGTGTGTCCGAGTTGTTATTGCTCGTTGATCTTATTCCGACTGTTGAGTCGAGGCTTTTTGGTGGAGAATGATCTCAGTGTAGACACTCCGTGCCCGAGCTAATGTCAGTATTATTCGCCATAAACCAACGATAAACCTAAACCGACATCATAATAATAAAACGCATAACTTTGGTAAAACAAAAGCTAACTAATGAATTCTTTCTATCTAACTTTGTTCTGTTGCATTTTGGAACGGTTGACATAGCCGTGCAGTTGAAGGTAATTTCCTTGTGTGGAAATGACTAGGACAGTTGACACTTTTGTAGCGACCTGAAGCATGCGCGAACCTAGAGTACGTAGCTTGTGGAGCTCAGGCCATGCGATGTCAGACGTGGTCTCAACTACGCATTCGTCACCGTAATTACACACATTAGATAACTATGGCTTACAAAGAGTAAACCAAGGTATAGGCAGGAATTTAATAAAGATTTGTGTCTATTTCATTACTTATTTATGATGTACAAGTGTGTAAATCCTACATGTTACCTTATTGTGTGCTGATAGCACGTAGTTATTAAGAATAATTAAATGTTTTCATGACTGTACACTTAGATTTGTTGTAATTGTTTTCTGTTACGGACGTCATCGCCGTAAATTTTGTTATTAACTGTTAGGACTTAGCTAGATGATTACCGTTAAATGTAAATGTGGAAATGGTATCATCCTAACTTAGATTTGTTTTGCTACCCTGTTACATGTAAATTCTGATATTAGCTTAATCTTGTAACTTGAACTAGGGACTTGCGTCGTACCATTTTCCTAGTGTTGCTGTTGTTGCTTTATTATTGTGAGTTAGATCTTTCGCGAGGGTTTCTTTTCAGTAACTTCTCAGGTAGGGTCCTGCTCTTTATTTTCTTTTGTTTATTAGTTTGCGGAATAGCCGATTATAACCCTCCGAACTAGGCTAGGGGCTTGTGAATTTTAATAAATTTTCACGGTGTTTTGCTTAAGTCTGGATGTTTAATTTCTCAGTCTAGTTTTTGAGGTGAACCTTTCCTTAGGCAGTCTATGACCATCGTCACCATGTACCACGATCCCCGTGGACTACAGTGTCTCGTGCCGCTTAGCCTATTAGGAAGTTCACCTGATCCTCACGGTAATTTTATTCGACTTATGGGATGTTAGGAAAGTCTTCGTGGTTGTTGATTCGACTAACGGTCTCAGTATATCCCAATTCTATATAAAGCGGAAAATCATTCACCGTTTTCCCAGCTTCCTTTTCCTCAAACGTAAGCATAAGATGAAAGGATAATTCATCTCCAACTTTTACTCTTTGATGGTTGTGGACCAACAGTCAATCACCGTTTATTTGTATTTTAAATGTTTCTCAACAGGCATGGCATATTTAATATGAATCACGCCATCATAATGCAATCGATATTACTTAAGCCGGAAGCAAGCATATAGGTAAGGTGATCATTTACCAGTGGTGGTGGGGAAAGGTTTCTGTCATTGTCCAATTTTTGATTTGACAGATACACTAAAAATACAGATGGGGCAAATTTATAAAGCCTTTTCATTTGAAAGGTCACTTAACGTTTCGTGCGGACATCATTATCGTCTCGAGGCCCTTACATACCAATAATACGATGATGATTGGCTTTATAGCCCTCAGCGGTTAGTATCGGAGCCATCTATTAGACACTTTGCACTTTGTGATCGACATAGCATTTCGTAGCCACATCTCGAGACTGTTTTGATAAGGAGGCGGTCGTGGCCATAGTTACACGAACTCGCCCAAACACGTCCATGGTGATAGACGTTAACTAACCTATCCTACTCACCTCTTGCCTATATATAAACCTTATACACACACATAAAAACTCAGTCGTCGTCACTATGGAATTAATGAACCAACCCCATGTTTGCCCGTCTCTGATTTGGTTTCAGAGCTATCACTGTCCGTGTGCGAACCTAAACGTCATGGCACCCTATTCCCATCTACCGTTCGATGTATAATGGTGGGGCCTTCGGGTTGTGGAAAGACCAATGTTTTGCTGAACATTATTACCGCGCCTCATGGCCTACGATTTCAAAATATTTATATTTTTGCCAAATCCTTGTGCCAGCCTCTGTACGTGTATCTGGAACAAATTATGTCTTCGTTAAATAAAGAAGCCATGGACTATTTTACATTCACCTCACCTCAAGATGTCATTCAACCAGACTGGGTAGATTATTGGCTGAGGAATAACCTAACCACCAAGGGAAGATGATTAAGAAAAGGAGGTAGGTTTCGGACTGGAGAAAAAGGATAGAAAAATAGGAGGAGAGTCCCACAAAAGTTATGAATTTAACTTTAAATGCACTTAGAGGCGGTTGCCACCGCAAATCCGCTCTCTGATACCTAAAGTGTGTAAGGACCTGGTCGAAGCTGACGGGAACCGCAGCTAGGACTTGGGCGGTTTGCCAGAGAAAGGCTTTAGCGTATTCCCTCTCAAGCATGCATATGCCTACTATGGGGAAGGGTGATGGTCTGGCAAGACTGAGAGTAACAGATTTATTGTATATCTGTTCAAAGAAATTCGTTTTTGCAAAGTAATTCGAAGAATGCCAATAATGTGAATCAGGTTTGGTATTTCCAGTTTTCGAAGTTATAGAGTTCCTGAAAAAGTGACCATGTGCTCCCAAGAAGGATAGTGATAAAAAATTATACCTTGGGGAGTAATTTTGTTAAGTGAACCAATGGTTGCATTTGGAAATGGCTAAGCTTTTACTCAGCAAGGAGCCGGCTAAAAGTTTAGACAAAGAGAAACACTTATCTTTTGGAAAACCAACCATAAGTTTTCGGAGAGGATCTCCACAAGCAGGTAGCTGGCGTAGCGAGCTATACTTGCCTTACTGGCCAGTTAGAATTAGCTATTAAAGCTAAGAGAAACTTTAACGAGATTACCACTAAGAGTTCTTGCTCAAATGCAACGAGTGGTGAAAGCCCTATCAATAGATTTAATGGCATTGAGTAGGGAGAGCCAAGGAAGACAGGATCTTGCCTAACCGTTGTATTAGAGAAATGATAAATCCAAAAACAAATATTTAATTTATTTAACAAGGCAAAAGAGTCTAATAAATTTCACAAGTATATAGTTTCAATTTTTAGTAACAATTTGGGGTCGCAGACCTCCTAACATTTAAAGTTTGCTCCAGGCAATTAACAATTCTTTAGGTTTCAAACCTTATATATGTACTAAAATCTTTGTAAGATTAAAAAAAAGACAAATGAAGTGATTAAAGTTTAAACATTAAATTGAGTACAAGGAGTGTACTTTAAGAAATTTCCAGGTAACTATTTTAGAAAAAGTTACAACTGCGAAAATAACAAAAAAGAAAGCGGGTAGAATGAAGGAGAAGTTCCTATAACTTCTTATATTTATACAGAATTACTGTTGGTTATTATACAAATAAGGGAAGGTCACTTACTGTGAAACCTGATGAGAAAGTCAAAAGGAAGGTTCTCGACCTCCTATGTTTAAGTAGGAATCACGAGCCAAATGGGGCAGTTTCCATTTCGTGAGACCTAGAAATAACTCACTCATGAGTTGAAAGAATTGTTTTCCCTGATTAGAGGGTAGAAACAATGTAAGCTTGAACCGTGTATAAAACACGTAGTTATGCAGAAATTAATTAATGATAAACAAGCAAAATGGAAGGGCACTTCGTTAGAGTGACACCTCATAGAAAATGATCTAGAGTTACAATTTTATTAATATGGTTTGTTAGTAGAAGGTTTAGGAAAGATCAATTGGGATTTACGATCAATGTTCATGGCCTTATTTAATGTAAACGGACGATCGCGACGCGGTAGAAAATTTGAACAAGCACTAGTTATCACTATAGTCTTTTGAATAGATGAAAAATTCACTGTAGTAACACGAAAGTTTATGGCAAAGAAAGGTATTGCAATGATGAAAAAGGACTGGTTGCACTAGATAGGCGAAAGTCTATTACTTGTGAAAGTTGTGGATTACAATTAAATGCGCCATAGAACATTCCAACGGTGGAAGAAAATTCGCTTTTGAGCTTTAATTCAGAAGTAAGATTCTTCAATTTTAAATAGTATTCTCACAAGTGAGTGAAAAATACATGACGGCAGGACTTGTAGATAAAGTACAGGATCTGGAAGGTTCCAGAACGATCTTAATAGAAGAATGGGGCCAAAGTTAATCCAGCGGAGGAACTAGCTTGGTGATTTATAGACAGCGGGTATTAGATAATATCACACGTGGTGAGAAGATTTCTCATTTAAATAGCTTAAGAAAAGCTACTTTCTATTAAGGTTGGCTTAGACAGACAAAAGCTCAACATGGCAAATCCCGCGAAGAATGATTACCGCCCCAAATAAGTAATCTCACGCTGTCTATAAAATAATCAATAAAAGCATGTAGATAATAAAACTGATGAAGATGAGGTTAAAACCTTAAGTCTGTACTTATCTTGGTTGCACGTCGAAGGTGAAGTTCCCTTTGACGAATACTTAATGTGCCAACATGGCGTAGAACGTAGAGAGTGCCTCTTGGTTTGAGGAGACTGGCTCTAGTTGAGCCTTGACTGACCGAGTCAACTGCCGACTTACAAGTGAGACCCACTCAGCGAAGCGGGGAGGGTCAAAGGAAGGGAAAAAAGTGGGGGTAGGAGACAAAAGGAAAGCATATGAGCATGACCAATATTGTAAACTTAAATTCTCTTGAGGAAATGGTCTTCAAAGAATTGATAGCAGGCGATACTAGCACAGCCTGGTGGGTGAAAGAGTAGACGAAGTTCTCTTGATCACAGAGATAATAGCTGGCGATGGCAACGAGATCTGGTGGCCAGATGGAAAAGGAAGTCCTCTTGCACCGGGAAGAATTGAGGAGCTTCAGAGATTCGCTGCTAGATGACGCTAGGTGGGTCATGGAAGATATATATCTAGAACACACTCACAATGACATAAGAGACATGACCACCAAAGAGAAACTAGGAGATCACTGTTGGTGTTTGAGAAAAAGGATGAAATGAACAAGCAAAGAGCATTAAAAAGAATACTCTATCTTACCGTGTATTCCAAGAATACACCACAGACCGCAATCAACCAGATTCCATTACAATTTTTGATGATATTGCCACTCATTGACAGGCCATTATTCAAGAGTATTTTAGTATGGGATGCCATAAACAAGTGGATTGTTTTTATCTGGCTCCGACCTATTCTAAAATTCCCAAACAGTTGATTCATGACAATGCCAATCTCATCGTTCTCTTTCGCCAAGACACTAGAAATCTCTATCATATTTTTCAAGATCATGTGAATCCAGATATATCCTTTACAGCTTTCACGCAATTGTGTGCCTCGTGTTGGAACCATCATCCCCATGCCTGTCTGGTCATAAATAAACAGAGTGAACGATTTGAGGGATGTTATAACTTGGATATTGATCATTTTATTTCTGTTTAAAAAGACCCAGGGTTTGACATTTCCTGTTAGTGTGTCTTTACCTTCACCATGGCGAACGCCATAGGGTACAAGAAACATGTTCAAATCATGCGGCGTATTATTGAGGCACGAAATACGATACGACATAAATTTCGTGAATTACAACGTTTTAAAACCGTCAATTCTTTACCCATGATAAAACATGCTCCATCATCGGTTGATCCAATGAGGTTGAAACCAAATGCTTCTGCTACTGCTGCTGCTACCTCTCAAACCAAACCCTTGACAAGTTCAAAATCTACTCAAACAGATTCCACACGACAAGTAAAATCCTCCTCCTCCTCCTCCTCCTCCTCCTCCTCCTCCTCCTCTAATGTTAGTGAACAAGAACATGAAGAAGATCAAGAAGAAGAACAAGAACAACATGAACAAAGTGAAAGTGAAAGCGAAACCGTATTTAGTCCTGAAGGAAAAAAAATATCCTCACCCCTTCAACAGTTTCTAAAAACAAAACAAAAATCATCCGTCATAGCGGCAACACCTTCTTCCTCCACATCGTCTCCGTTTTCACAAGTCTTGGCAACCCCTCAAAATAAAGCTCAACTCAAAAACATTTTAATCAAACATTATGGGGCAACACTGGAACCGTATCTGACCCTTCTATTTATTTGAAAGACAGATACCACGTATGGTGTTCGCTATGAGAATGATAGTTTTAAAATTGGGGATTCATCCATTAAATTTGCTCGTACGAAAGCTGGCATTAAAAAGATCAACTATAAATTAACACCAGGTCTGTTAAAGCTGCTATTCTCTCACACCCCCTCTCTGCAAGATTTTACGTCCGAGGACCTTGCTAAATATAAATCCATTTTATTAGACACCAACGCTCACAAAAGAAACTATAAATCCTCTCAGCAGCTCAATGCCAATATATCCCAAAAATATAAAACCATCATTGCAAACATGTTTGGTAAGCAAAAACGTCACTCTGCCTCTGGTGTAAGGTTTAAGAAATTAAAACCCAACATAGATATAACCTTTTGGAATAATCCCAATCAGTTAGTAGAACGCTTATACTTGCTTCATGCATCAAAACAAGCTGGTCATACTGGAAATGAGGCAGGAATCGCCCACATTGAGCAACAACTCCGAGATGCTAAAATTATCTTATAAGCCATCCCCCATCAAAGTGGGCATCGCTCATGAATTGCATAAACCAGCCCGACGCATTTATGAACGCCGTCGTGTCATTTCCAAACGAATCGATGAACTTCGGCAGGCAGACATGTTTGAGATGCTACCTTATTCTAACTTTAACGACGGTGTACGCTATTTCATGACCGTCATTGATGTCTATTACAAAATGGCTTTTGTTCAACCAGTAAAAAATAAAACTGGTGTCTTAGTCACAAAAGCCTTTCAACATATTATTGTACAATCAAAACGGCAACCTCACTTGTTACAAACCGACCAGGGGAAATAATTTTTCAACAAGGATTTCTTCAGTTTTCTCAAAACTAAGGATATTCAGCATTACACCACCTATAGCAATCTCAAAGCTAGCGTAGTTGAACGCTTCGATCGAACATTAAAAAGTTATAAATGTGGAAAGAGTTTACAATACATGGCTCCTATCGATGGATAGACTGGTTACCTCAACTTGTGTCACGATACACCAACACTATTCATTCCACTATTGGCATGAAACCATGTCTCGTCACCAAGAACCTACCCAGACTCAATAGACAGTTTAACCCTATAGAAACGGTTGACCCGAGGCGTCATCACATTAAAATTGGAGATTTTGTTCGCATCAGTAAACATAGAAGTGTGTTTTCAAAATCGTACACTCCACAGTGGTCGACAGAATTTTTTAAAATTCGTCAAGTCAAGGTAGGTCAACCAGTGACGTATCTCTTAGAAGATCAAAGCGGTCAAGCCATCAAAGGACGATTCTATTATGAAGAAGTGCAAAAATACATTATATCCCAACGATTATCTCATTGAACGAGTAATTAAAGTCAAAGGTGCAAAATATTTTGTAAAGTGGTTAGGGTTTCCTTCCACGTTTAATTCATGGGGCAATAACATGATTTTTGTAATAAAACCCTATTTATTTATTTATTTATTTAGTTAGTTAGTTATTAAGAAAAATTTCCCTTTCCAAAAAGATGTATCACATTACCTTTCACTAATCCCACCCTTTTGTTTTTTACATGTCCAATGACTTTTTTGTCCAACCCCATGACAATCTCTTATCATGATGTTATGCACTCACTCATGGTTTCAATCTTAGCGCTGCTTTATAAATCTATTATGCAGCAAGGCTATGACATACTCAGTATAAAGCCACACTGTAAAATGATACCTGTCTCTTATCTCTTTGCCTGCGGACCACGCAAAATGATTAGAGCACTTGTCCGTCTGCTAGCAGTGGACCGTCTGAAGCTTCCAATTCTCATTTCACAAAGCATGTCTCTGTGTGTGAGCACAGGCAAGCCATGACAAATAATAATAATAATAATAATAATAATAATAATAATAATAATAATAATAATAATAATAATAATAATAATAATAATAATAATAATAATAATAATAATAATAATAATAATAATAATAATATTAAAAATAATGTGTATGTGTTTTACCAACATCACAGCGCTTAACACAACGTCACATCAAATCTGGTTTCTTACTTTAATCCCGTTTTCCCCAAATATCTAGAAAAATGGCGGAAACCATGGTTTCAGCTTTTCAATACCTACATTCCCATTAAGAGGACGACGAGACGAATACATCAGTATGCTGGTCATAAAAATCACATGATACGTTTTCCAAATAACTTGAAAAATAACAAAATATATTTTCCATAAAAAACATGTTTTCAGCTTTTCAGCCTTTAAATAATTACATTCTCGTAAAGAGGACGACGAGACGAAAAAAATAATATCACGCACGTCATGATCACTTTTTCAGTTTTCCCAATATTTGGGAAAAACACAAAAAACATTTTAGACCAAGAAGCCATGTTTCCAGCTTTTTACCTTTGCAACACCTACATCCCCGTAAAGAGGACAACAACATGAAAAAAGTAACATGACACACGTCATGTTCACTTAAACGGTTTTCCAAAAATTAGGAAAATGTGAAAAACGCATTTTTAGTCCCAAAACCCTATTTTCACGTTTTCAACACCTACATTCCCGTAAAGAGCACAACGAGACTAAAAAAGAATCCAAGCACGCCCTCCTAGCATTACTCCTTCCTTCCCAAGGCCGCCAGGGTCTCACAACTTCCTAAGTGACGCAGAACCTACAACCTAGCACTATTTCACCCCCCAAGGTAACGGTAGTTTTTATTTTGGGGTGGAAATAAGACGTCCATAGGAAAGGGGGGTTCACCACGATTCCTAGGACACCCCATATGCTCAAATTCAACCATGGGTTCAGGAAATATTAAAAGCGGATGACCTATTAGTTTTGGGCCTTCAATTAAATAACAGAAGCTATAGGAAAAGAGGGGGTATTACTACAAGTGCTAGGAGACCCCATGTGTATAAATCCCATTATTGGTTCGCGAGATATTAAAAGCGGATGACCTTTGAGTTTCGGTCTTTTAATTAAATAAAGAGGTTATAGGAAAAGAGGGGGCATGACTACAAGTTCTAGGACACCCTGTATGTTCAAATCCCATGATTGGTTAGCGAGATATCAGGTTCGGGGCCAATACTAGGAGGGCTCAATAAGTTAGGGGGCAGAACCGGCCTTACCACACTACTGTTGGTCATTGAACTAGAGATTTACAGGAAGATTTTAATGTAAATTGGTCAAAATCTTTATTTAACCACTTTACGAAATAAGTGGTGTAGGAAAAGTTATATTCCATCATTTATGTCCCAACCATTTTCCCCATACAACTAATAATAGTGAAGGTATTTATAGATTTTAATTGTTAGCTCCTTATTACTCGAAGTCTGTGTATAATTCTACTGTAGTGCTTCCTGTTAACGTTGGAGACGTAGCACGTTATTTTCCGTGCGATGTTGGTGAATAGAAGTCCCGCATATTACTTGCTGAAGGATAAATTCAAAGACGGGGATGTTGGATTACCTTCCTTTCCATTAGTGGATATAATGGATCATGCACTACGAACGTTTCCTAAATTAACCTCTCATCAACGGGTAAGCCTGCCAGTATTAAACAAATACATACCATTTTTGGTACGGCATTTAATTGTGGTAACATAATAAGATTATGTAAAATAATAATTCCAGATCAAAATATTTAATTTTACATGATGCACCTAATGCTATAGGTGTCTTTGTTTACCGTGGCTTCAATTTTTCTGAGTATCTTTTTCTCAACATGTCTCTTTTTAAATTATTTTGGTTTTGCATAAGGGGTATGAAATTATCACTTTATGGGCTACGAGATGCTGTACCAGAATTCACGCTCAATGCCTACGTCACGTGAATCCTGAGGATGCAGATCTGTTCATGTCAGATTTATTCCAGATTGCGAAAGATTGATGCAAGCTATGACACCCTATGACATTACGCGCTAAACGGGCTGTGTTAAGTCTGGTATCAGCAAGCTGTGCCAGGTAAAAGAACACCTCTCTCTACGAGGAATAATAATAATACTATGGGTTGTACAACTCCATTTAACTACGGCAGCTTTAAAGACGCCGGATATCTGGAATTTTGCCCTGAAGGAGATCTTCAATGTGACAGTCAATCTACAGACACGGCTCCCTCGCATTTAAGATCTTTCGAATGCCAAACGATTACCACAGGATTCCATCCCGCAAACTTGGGCACAACAGGCGAATATGTTACTGCTGCAACACGCAGTCAGGACACACGGGGAGGTACAACGTTCAGGTTGATCCAAATTGAGTATTGTGAACATGCAGTCCTTGCAGGAAAATGCCTGGCCATTACATTATTTCAAGTTCTGGGGCACCTATACCATTCCCAAACTTAAGAATTACAGTTACACACACTCCAATTTTCACCAAAGGAAAAGAGGTTATCAAACGAACATACACTCAAACATGCGGGGCGGATACTCTAGGTGTCCCCAGCCTGTTAAACGAATTAAAAATAATAGTTTTCACAGCGCCAAGAAAACCCAGAAAAACATTAACAATTAATCCATCATTGTATCTCTGCCAGGAACCGTGACCATCCTCAGTTAAGTTTCATTCTATGCTCACTCCAGGAACTTTGTGTGTGGTACATTAATTTAGGTCAAATACCTCAAAATTAGGCTGACGACCTCGTGGTGTAGTGACTATCAGTCTTGCGCTGCCACCACAGAGGTCTGGGTTCGATTCCCGGCTCTGTTAAGAAATTTAATTCTGGTCTGTGTGTTGGAACGGGGCACACTCATCTTCGTTAGGAATAAATGAGAAACGGTGGGTTGGATTCCCTCCTTAGTCATTCTAGAAGTGGTTTTCCGTGGCTCCCCAATTCTACTACAGTCAAATGCCGGGTTGGTTCCTAACTTACAGCCATGACCACCTCCTTTCCAATCTTCGCGTCAACTACAAATAGACACACTTCTACAGATAGTACCATAACACGGGTTATCATACAAATGCTATACTCACCCAAGCACACGGGACTGCAATGATTGAGATGCCGAAGCCCCTAAATTAAAGGACAATAAAAGCATCAAACTTAGGACCCAATCAACGCAGTTATGCTCACTTCTAGTCACCAAAGTGACATTAATATTGGTCACATTCCATACACACCCAAGTACACGGGACTGATGATTCAATATATTCCTAGACCATAATAATGAAGCAATAAAAATCAAGACATACGAATTAAACAATTACTGTAGAAATAAGTAAAATTGCATTGCCAGGGACAAGTTTAATGCTACACTCCGGTGTGAAATGACTTGAAGCAGCTCTCAAACAAGGGTGTACCAGGCATTTGCCGTCACGTTACGCTGGCTAATGAGATTGCTAGATCGCGTGTCCTGCCAGCAAGAGTGAACAATTAGGTCACCATCTCTGCCGTCTGACGGACCTGGAGCCAAGTTTGTCAATAGAGCAGGAGGAACATTTTATTTCTGAATCTAAATTCAACCTGCCCTTGCGTATACTAATTCTTAGGTGGAGATTAGTTTTTACACGAACCTTGAAGAGAAAATGACCCAATTATATTTCCTAACTCCTTTCGTAAGACATTAAACACAATTCATCACCCTGTTAATTGAAATTTCCACATTTATTAATGCTATTGAATGCCATGGAGACCACTCATAGAAATCAGAGGAGACAGACAGATAAAATACCACAAATCTAGTTCATATGACTCAGTCTGCAATTAACACAATAAAAAAAATACGAACGATTCTTCGGCCGAAGAATTGAGTGGAATCCTCCCAGTGCCATTCTCGAATAGCTTCCCCTTCGTCTGAAATCATTCAAGTTATTTCACGCACTTTCCGCGCAAAGGAAACAGTGAGTATGTTTTTTTACTGTGTGACTACAATTTCGAAGATGATTGAGCAGCCTACCGATGTGAGAAATGGTCAGTTATTTGGTTCTTGTTAGCAAGAAACATGTCAGCAGTAAATGTGTTAAGAGCACTGCTCCAATTCAATGAGAAATAGCAAAAAGTGTAAATTGGGAGATTGTTCAAGAATCGGTTGGAGAACGTGCATGAGCCGCATGAGCCGCACTCTGGCAGGCCATCTTCAATCAGCGAAGATTACGTGCGTGTGGTAGTCGAAAGCGGGCAATTCATGGGTAATTGGGGATTGACTTTACTCTCAGGTGCCAGACATCTAGGAGGAGAGTATACAAAAGCCTGCCATACTCTACGACAAATGTTTCAATACACACGAAAACTATGTGGAACAAAATATTGGCACTTTCTTGGAAACATAATTTTATATTTATCTACTGTCTTCACTGAGAAGTAAAATCCAAAACAATTAGGATCTTCAAATTTCCGTGTCCTTTGCCAACATTAAACTGCAGAAAATTATGTGCGATTTCAATTTTGACAACTTTCGTTCCTGTAGCTTTATTAGGTGCTGACCTCATATATAATGGAATCCGGGCGTGCTGTGAATCTTCCATAGATTTGCCATTATCGCTCTTTGGTATTTATGTCAGTTTCGCTATAAAAAGAAAACTAAGTACATTTTGGAATTCAGGCTAAATCTTCGTATTTATCCCAGAAAAGGTGTATAAGCTAATAACCTAATATAAACTTAGTTTAAATTTTGCATGTTTGCTTGTCTGTATTTCGTAATTATATTCAACTAGCAACTCGACCCCGCTTCGCCCGGGAATAGTTATGAATGCATTACGTGATAAGCGCTTTTTTTTGCAATGTCAATGAACAACGACCAATATCCGTTTTATGTCTCGGCATGATGGGTTAAAATAACTGACTGGACTATTAATTATATTATCATGGAGATGCAAGTACAGCAAATTCTTGTCAGACGTAATTTAAGAATGTCGAGGTGCATGACACACAAATCCCCCTTCCGTCCAATCTTAACTTGACTGTGAATTTTGCGGAACGAAAAGTTCAGAGGCGAAATGAAGAAAAGCCGAGTTGCACTTCCAGGGAAACTCCAATCACAACCACTCTTCTCTAAAGTTTTTAACTCAACACGACTCGACAGTTTGCTGCTGGCTGTATTTGGGGCATAAGCTCGTCCGCTAGCTAAGCTGTAACTGGGGTGATAGACTCGCCCCTAGCTAGCTCGTAAACTGTCGCCTCAGTAACTGAATGGAGATTGTTGGAAGAAATGAAAACGTAAAAACACTTATAGTAAGCGATATATTGAAGATAGAGATATGCTCTTCCGGGCTTTTTTTGTAGAACTTTTCATGCTGAAAAATCCTTACACTCATAGTATATAGATATTTTTAATGGTTTGCCCAGCGTAAGCTTAAACAGCGCAAGGACGCCATTTTTTTGACCTTTTCATTGAAATTGTTAGTGCTTGCCTTCCTTAGGTCATAAATAAATTATTTCCTACAGAAACCTTCCTCGAGGTATCCTTTACAGAATGGTGAAAACCGCATCAAAATCCATTCAGTGGTTCTCGAGATTACCAGTGTCATCCAAGATTCGGGGACTTTATTTTATACTAAGTAGAGATTATTCGCCTATCAGTATAATTTAATATAATATAATCCCCCTTACGTCCAATCTTAAATTGACTGTAAATTTTGCTGAACCAAAAGTTCACAGGCGAAATGCGAGTTTCACTTCCAGGGAATAGCGAGGTGAATGTAACTCAAATCCCCCTTCCGTCCAATCTTAACTTGATTGTGTTTCACAGGCAAAATGAAGAAAACCTGAGTTGCACTTCCAGGGAAACTCCAAACACAACCACCCTTCTCAGAAGTCGTAACTCAACACGACTCGATAGTTTGCTGCTCGCTGTATCTGGGGCAATAGGTTCGCCCGCTAGCTAGGCTGTAACAGGGATGATAGACTTGCCATTAACTAGCTCGTAAACTGTCGCCTCAGTAGTTGAATGGACACGGTTGGAAGAAATTAAAACGTAAAAACATTTATAGTGGGCGACGTTTTGAAGATAGGCATATGCTCTCGCGGACTATTTTGTAGAACTCTTCATGCTGAACAATTCTTACACTCATAGTACTGTATTTAGATATTTTTAACGGTTTTCCCTGAGTAAGCTTACAAAGCGCTCGGACGCCAGATTTTTTTTCGACTTTTCCACTGAAATCGTTACTGCTCGTCTTCCTTTGATCATAAATAAATAATTTTCTACATAAATCATCCGCGAGATATCCTTTATAGAATGGTGAAAACCGCATCAAAGTCCATCTAGTGGCTCTCGAGTTTACCCGTAACATCCAAGAATCGGGGACTTTGTTTTATACTAAGTAGAGATTAGAGGTTCATTCAGGTCTCACATAAAAGACTCCCTTTTTGCCAATTTCCATGGAAATTCCTCATTTGCGTCCTAATTTATTATTATTTTAATGCTTTGAGGGTACGCATTGGCGAAACCTGAATATGTAATATTACATACTTAGCAAAATATTTTCAAATCCAAAGCTTATTAGATGGTGAATAATCGCTTTTAATATTACATATATTCGATATGGCGGATAAGGGTATTATTCAACCTGGTTATTATGTAACTCAGGCATCTTATGTCCATCATATGAAGTTTCCTGATTGAAAACATGGTGAGAATAGGTCCATTGGATTGTAAGTTATTCATTATAAAACTTGAAAATTAGGCACCACTGCCATAGGCCTATTGAAAAAAACTGCGAGAATTGTTACTTTGGTGGCCAATTCTTCTCATGACGAGATTCGAGTTTAGTAGTGATCTGATGATTATTGAACCAGTAGTAAGGTTAACCAATAAATATCAGGTGGCTGTCTTATTATTTACGCTCATTTGGTAGCAATATGAAGCGTGCGGTTAAGGTGCAGTGGTCATAAACGTAACAAGTTTTGTTCATGTTGGATCCAATATTTTGGAATTGATACGAGGACATACAGTACATTACACACTTTAGACACACACACAGACAGACTGCAAGACACACAGATACGCTTGGACCCATCTGATCTCATATGGCTATTTTATTTTAATGAAGTACAGTAGACTAAGGTAGATAAAGGCATGCAATATCTAATAAAAATAAATTATAATCTAGATAGATAATTTTCATTTATTCTACTGTAAAACGCCTTTCAAAAATGATACCGTCTCGGCATACACAGACAGGGACAAACGGTGAACTAACAAGCCTCCCTCCCTCACGATAAACAAAAAGTCTCTAAATTGAGAAAATAAGTTTAAGTCTAAGAAATAATGTTGCACCAGCACTAGCATCCCTCTAATCAATGCTAGCAAGACCCTTTTACACTCTTACCTATCAGTGGAGTACAACAAATAATAATGTTATTGGTTTTACGTCCCTTTTAACTACTGCGGCTTTCAGAGACGTCTTACTTACTTACTCCATGGCGCTACAACCCGGGGTGGGTTTTGGCCTCTTGGACAACTGCTCTCCATATTGGTCTATCCATCGCCTTGCTCCTCCATCCTCTCACCCCCATTGCGACGAGGTCTGCAGTCACACCATCCAACCATCTCTTCATAGGACGTCCTTTCCTCCTCCTAGAGAATAGCCTCCCTTTCAACATTCTCTTGGGCATCTGGCTCTCCGGCATCCTCTCTATATGTCCCAACCATTGGATTCTCTGTGCCTTTATAAATTTCAGAGACGTCAGGGTGCCGGAATTTCGCCCTGAAGGGGATGTTTAACGTGCCAGTAAATCTACTGACACGGATACCTTGCATTTAGGCACCCTCAAATTCCAACTGGCTGCACCAGGATTCGATCCTGCAACCTTGGTAATAGTAGGCGAGAAAGTTATCGCTGCACCATTCAGCCAGTCAGTGGGATATATGTACAGTACTGTACTCCTAATCATAAATTGTTATTATCTACCATTCCATTTGCTTGAATTTATTTGGCCGATTTCCAGAATTGTATATTATTACCATTATTATTATTATCATTATTATTATAGTTATTATTATATTAAAGAAACTTCACCATGTAAAAATTGACGTGGTGATTTTCTTGAGAGTATTTCATGAATTAATTTTTGGGATGTCACTAAGTTTTGTCAGGGCAAGTAAGAAGATATGAAAGGAATGGGCAACCAAATACCGACACAAGGAACATCACATAGACGTATGACTTATACTTCTGATTATTATTTTCGATTCTTATTTGCTTCGACACAGGATTGAGGTGAATCACTGGGCCGATTCTGAATCAAGGGATATTGGTTAGTTCTACAGTTCGTCGGAACTCGTGCAGCACAAATCTTCATCTACAACAATTTATAGCCTATTGATACACATATTTAATGGAATTATTTCGTTGGATAATAGGCTAGGAAGAATTGGATATCTATTCTCGGAGATCTAGAGCGATAACGAAGCCGCATGGAGAACGTGACGATTGAACTTCAATATTGCACAGAATCAATACCTAACGTACAGGAAGTCTTATCGAATCATGAGAACGAAGGATGGCACTAATCCCTTGATATGCGTGATGCAATGCCAATAGCTTAATTTTAATTTAACTAAGTTATTTGTATCGGAAGTGTTTATTAGATGTTATTTAAAAGTTTTTCGATTAAAATTAACTTTTCAATGAACCATTTGATTAGTAAAAGTGTCGCTTTTCCCAGCGGGTTTGGCATAACCAAGTGTGAGTCTGTTATTCTGAATATTCACCTAATGTTTTTTTCTAGCATCGTTAGACTCAAAACATCCCAGAGCCTTCAATGACCAGCCGTTGCTCAGTTTAAAGGCCCACATTTTACACATTGTTGAATAAAAATTGCCCTGTATGCCATGTATCTTATGCATTCATCAAAGGGTTCTTTTATGTCGTGTTTCGTTGCTTCATCGTATATATTTCTCATCATTCCCTTAAGAGGTTTTGTAAACCACAACGAATAATGCCACCATTGGGACATAGCGGCAGAACTGGATAGTGCCTGTTACTGCCAAAACCAGGCTACCCATGTTGTAAATGTGGTATTAAAAACTGAAAATGTTACAGCTTTAACAATACAACATGAAACGGAAGCTAACATAACAATCGTTTCAACACGTTAAGTGACGTTGTGGTACACTCAAATTTCCTTAAATATGAAGGGGACACAATCATGAAGAAATTGCTTCACAGCACAGAAAAACAAATATTCGCGCTTGAATGAAAAGCAGTAGCGTGTTTTTTTTGTGGTCATCACAAACAAACCCGGTGTTCCAACAATGCACCTCCTTATCACTTCCAAACGTAATGCGTTAAAATCATCTAAACTCTATTAGTTTCGTAAATATCTGAACCTTTCCAGTTCGGTAGAGCCCCACACACTACTGTACTTTCTCTAGATGCAATCACAGCATGATATCTTGTTTTCAATGCAACAATAAGGTGCAAACGCAATATATTCTCCTACGTATTTTTAACTCCAGAGTACACCGTTCAATGCCTATTTCCCCTGTAGCTCTATGCAGATTTCCCTTCCTTGTCCCATATGTGACTCGAGAGTGTTGCTGAATACAACT
Source organism: Meconema thalassinum (assembly GCA_946902985.2). Taxonomy (NCBI): domain Eukaryota; kingdom Metazoa; phylum Arthropoda; class Insecta; order Orthoptera; family Tettigoniidae; genus Meconema; species Meconema thalassinum. The sequence continues at coordinate 604,899,045 of OX336389.2, forward strand.
GAATATACTTTAGTAAGTACTGAGCAAATATAGGAGAACTAGCTACTGCAAGAATAACGTGGATATGACTTAGTTTTCAAATCATAAGTTGTCTGCTCTCACTCTTTAAAATCTGGCCAAGTTTGGCATGTCATCTCTATAAAGACAACTGTCCAGTACATTTTGAGGCATTGAGTAGGTCACGTTATATTGTTGTACAAATAGTTCCTCAGTCTCTTTTAGTGACTAGTGTTCGTAATCACGCGCCATTAATACACTTTTGAGCACGTTCGAGCCAAAGAAGAATGATAAAATGCAATCAGGTTGTATGAATTTTATTTTAGCTTTCCTCTCTTCTAAAATGACCTGTTAATTGATAAAAGTCTACTTCACGACTAAATAAGTGCATTGATCCTACTGACCTAAACGCATTCTTATAATTGGTGACTTTCTTCATCTGTTAGGCTATACTTTAACTGCAGACGTAGAGCTGGTACGTGACATTTACTGACAGTCTTATAAATCATAAGGCCTATGTTGAAGACTATATTCCAATACCCAACAACGCTTATTTATTTTTATCTCACCGGGTCCCAGGTTCTAACTAGGTTTAAACATCACCGGTGTTATACAACTATGTATAACATCTGCGGTGTGATCGTCTGAACGTACCCCGTAACTTCAGTCCGAATGAGTCAAGCAATGCGGGCTCTAGTTCCCAAAAAGTCAGATGGATACCTAAATGAACTAACACAACTTAGAATGTCAATAGTTAGATCGATATATTGGTGTACTAAAGATATCTCCATACGGCATGTAAAGTTCTTGCGTTAGACTAGGGCTGGGTTCTCTTGACCTCTGGATCACGTCTAAATACGTCCCGGGGTACTTCATTATGTAGGCTGTACATCCCGAGCAGAGAAGTTTTTATTTCACATTTCTACATAATTTAGTCGTAAATATTTCCATTCCTCAAATTATCTTTCATTCTGTCTTGACTCCTTCTTTCATAATGCTTCACGTTTCCAGATGGAATCCGTCTTCAGTCGTTTTGTAGGTTATTTACTGCTGGTCTTCTTATGCAGTTTCCGAAGAGCCTTTGTCTCGAGAATTTCCCTCGAATGATCTCATATATACTAATCCACCAAGACTTCCAAAGTCACCTGAAACTCTAAAATACCTTGTACATTGGCGATATTTAGACCGAAATTTTATATTTTCAGACATTTGTCTTACCTGAAGATTTAGGCCAACGCTACGCTCATTCACTATATAGGACTGTGTGCACCCTATGCTGCACCTTTACGGAGGGAGAGAAACTTATTGTTCCACCCCTTTAGACAACAATCACAACAATCAGCACCACTAATTATTTTTAAGCTTTTATGATTCAGTTATCGTACCCAATATACGACAACGCTACCAGCTTTCTGCAGCGATCAGTCGTATTCAACAGCAAGCAACAGTACATTAGCGTACTTTGAAAGGTAAAGCATATACCAAGTACCACATGCGGTTCTTCATGTATATGGTCGAGTTGTGTACCAGAATTACAAATTATCAAGGTATTAAAAAAAGATTTAAAATGGCAGAGGTGCTAATGAGGTGACAGCAGACTCCAGACCAGTAGATGTACCTTCGCCAGGTAGGGCGAAAATGTTTGCTCATTTTAGCTCAGTTGGTAAAGGCATGACGCCGGAAATTCGAAAGCCCCAAGATTCACCCCTGGTCGCGTTAGAATCAAGCCATGCCAGTTTTAGTCCCGGAGAAGCTAGATGGATTCCCAAATGGACTAACACGATTTTGAATATCAATAGTTAGATCGATATATTGCTTAAATAGTTTTGGAAATATTAAGAACCGGTGAAATGTATCGTATGGACGCCATGTTGGATTGTTTTATATATAAATGCTATAGACTTATATGTCAGAAGATGAATATTATAATTGTGGCTCATCATACCAACCTACATTTCTACCGCTTGTTTAGGACTCGAGAAATATGAACGTGTGTTTAAAAATTTATCACAGCCAGAATTTTGAAATTCTAATAGAAATTGAATTAAATTAGACGCCAGTATATTAAGCCTCGTATGAAGATTCACCATGCTAAGTTTGACTGCGCGGTGATAATTAAGTCGCGAGAAAAATCCATTAAAATATTTAAATTTCGCAACGCCGCCATGTTGGGTTTGTGCTTATCAAGATAATGAATGTCTCATAGGTGAACGTACGTTAATCGCCTCTATCAACGTACAAAATTTGAGATTGATTGCTTTAATAGATTCGCAGATATTGAGAACCGTCTAAATACTGTAGTTCGGATGATCGTCATGTTGGATTGTTCCATACGTAGGCCAGGAAGTTATATATTGTGCCCGTCAGACGAGGTCGCCAGGGAATCACCTGCCGCAGATGACCTTTCCAGGTTCCCCATCCTCCAGACCCACACGCTGACAGGATCGGATGCGTCCTTAGACTAGCTCCGGCACGAGTCTGATAGCTCAGGGCGATCAGGTGAGTGAGGGAAAAAGTCTTTGGCGAGTCCAAGAAAACACACCCACAAAAAATACAAAGCTATAAATAAATAGTACAGATTTATGCAAATACGTTAACAATTTATTGTAACAATAAACAAACCCCAATCCTACTCCATAGGGTTGAAAACTCGGCTAGTCCGCAAATCTATAAATCAATTATACATCAACTGATATAATCCTCAACTGAAATAAACTTAAGCCCTTTGGACGTCCTTCTTACAGAAAGGAAAAACGTTGAAAGCAACACTAGGAATGTGACACGTAATGGATACCCTTAGTAAATACGGAATCAAAATTGAAAAATACGAATAGTAACAGGCAGTGAATTTACAGCAACACAAGACATTTAATTTGCTCACAAGGCTATGGTTATTATAATTTAAAGCAAAAATAAGCATTATCGATGTTACGACGGTGTCACTGCCAACATTTACATTTAACGTAATTCGTTATCTAACCCTCACTGAATAAAGTACGAGATGCTAATCATTCGTAAAGAAACAAAGCTATAACAGGCCAGCACAAAAGAACATCTAATACACACATAAGACAGGGTTGAAAATAAAGCTACAATATATTTTTACATACCCTCCTGCCTACGCTAATCAGGTACCGCTATTTGTGCCTGATGGTCATCTAGGTGCTTGTGAATTAAGATGGTAACTGCGCAGTAAAAACCACGTCTTATAATACGTAGTTGCGGAATGACCACGCCTTACTGGGATTGTGTGGCATCAGCAACGTCGAAGTCCAAAAGTGTCAGCTCGGTCTAACTTAGTTAAAAATAAATAAAATATAAGCTGCTACAATAGTGTCGGTCATAGAATCAAGCAAAGTACAAGTTTAAATTCATTCATCATCTTATTTATAGGTTCAATTTAGTAAAGTTAGCTTTATGATTTATCTCAGTTTGATTTAAGTGTTTTTCCTATAGTATTAGTTTATGCCCCTGATGACCATGTGACACTCGATAATGGCAGCAAAAACATTGTCATGTGGATGTTGGTGTATTCCTTGGAATACACGTTCAGTTAGAGTTATCTCTTGCTGCTCTTTGCTTTTTTTCATTAGTTTCATTTATTTTATTTCCCTTCTTGCAGGCACCAACAGTGATCCCTTTGTGTTCCTTCTTTCCTACGAGCAGGAATTTATTGTGTTTTTTAGTTTGTTTCAGTTGCTTATTCTGTGAAAACTTCACTGGCTCACCACGCGGCAACACGCCGAAGCTCTTCGGATTCATTGGGTCAAGAGGACTTACATACCTCTCCAACAGACTTCGCCGCTCTCTTCAGCTATCATCTCCTTGAAGACACTACTCCATGAAGAAAATTACATTTTGTAAAGAGTGTTTATTTTTTTAATGTTTCCCATTCAGCTATAAGCTCTTTTGTTTCCTTCTCCCTCCTCCTCGCCTACCTAGCTACCTCGTGAGCTCTTCCGCTCATTCTCACTTCTTATCGAGTCGTCAACGTGTGAGTTCGGCCTTTTCAGAGGCTACCTCCTCTCAACCGAGGTACAAATTCAAATCGCCGCCATGTTGTGGTATTGGATGTAAGCTAACGGCTACCAGGAGCCATCAACCTTCAGCGGCTATGAAAAAGTTAAGTACAAATGATTTTAAACACCTTTTAAGTTTTTAATCCATGCTGAATGCTTTTAACGAAAATGTATAGACAGTGTGGGGAATTACGCACTATTGTGCAATAACTGTTTTCGTGGGATTTTCTTTGTCATGTTTTAGCTATCCAAGCTTGCTTTAAAACATGAAATTTAGTACTCCTTGTACGAAATAAATGGGATACCTTCCCTACACCGTGGGATTTCTGCTAATACTCATAGCTGTCTATAAACTTAACTTCTTCCACCGTGGGATTCTTACCGCTCCATTTAACTGTCACTACGTTTCTGGAACATTCTATTCACATCAAACTGTCAATCGTGTGAACTACACTTCATATTGTCAAAACTACCAAAACTTTAAGTGAAATAGAACTATTAACCGCAATCCAAAAAAAATTCTAACGCTATAAACCTACTCAAGTTAAATTCAACTAAGTATATCTCCATAAACTGCAATAACTTTTCACTTGTTCCATGAACTTTCAGTGCTGCAATAGTGAAATCCTCCAATCTATCAACAAACTTTAGTGCAAAACAGAGTCTGTTCAACTATCTGCCGCGCCGCGTACGATTGAGAGCAGTAAAATTGGCCAGTACTATAAATTCCTATCTCCTTTTCCTAAAATACCTTTTACTAACAAATTTAGGTTAATCTAAATATCTACTTACTATTGTACGAGGCCTCGCCCAAAGATTGGCGTCCTCCCATTTTTTCTCCATGTACCACTTATTCATTCTGTATGAGTATTAGTAGTTATAGAGGCTACTTATTAATCTTCTTTTTCTTACACTCCTGGCTCAGTAATTGTTAATTTTCTAAATGTTAAACTTTTGTACCTGATTTTTTTTGCTCCAGGCTTCGTTAATACGGCCTGAACTTTTTGGAATGTAACATTTGTTAACTTCTGTTTAAATAATTGCGTACACCTCCGCTTGTAAATTTATTCCTTTTTCCTGCTACTATCAGGAATTTGATCTATTTGTCTATAGCCTTTTCGCTTGCCATAAGGGCATTCTACTCGATTTGGTGTTCTACCTAACTAATTTAACAAAATGTTATACTAAATTGTAATCTTTTATAACTAACCTAACAGGTTCAAAACCTCTTAATCATACGCTTGTTAAATAATTCTTGTAAGGGTTTTTGTAAAAATGGGGTCTTAGACTTCCAAGTTGTTAAACCAAAATTTTTCTCTTTAGCTTAAAATAGCTAAATTGCTACTCTTAACTCAAAATAAGATACTAAATCTAACAAATTGGTTTTTTTTTCAAATTCTATCCTGTTAAATAAATAATTTGTTGTTTTTTTGCTATCTCTATTACTAGAGCAAATGCTAGGCAGGACCTTCTCTTCCCTGATTCTTCTCCCAAAATTATTTCATCTTTCAAAATAAATGAGGCAATCACTGAATCAATAAAAACTTTACCACGTGTTGCGTTTAAAACGAAACTTCAAATAACAACATTTGCAAAGTTTCTCTTAGCTGTCACAGCTAATTCTAGTAAATCATTAAGGCAAGTACAGCTCGCTCCGCCAGCTTCCTATTTGTAGAGACTTCTTCTCTAACTTGTGTTTTACTCTTCATAATTTTAGTTTTGTTTAAGGTCTGAGGGTTTCCGCCGTTCTAAATTTTAGTCGGCAATCTGTTGGGTAAAACCTTAGCCTGCTTTAAGTGCAACAATTGGTATTCTTAAATGATTCTCACTAATAACAGTAAAAAATATTGCTAAAGGAACTAGAGTTGCTTTATCTCTTCGCACTCGGGGGGCATTAGGCTGTTCTTCCGGAGATCCAACCGTGGTTAGTAATAAAAAATTTACGGCAAATTTAAATTCTTCCAGCATTTCAGAATGCTTAGTAAATTCTAACCCTTTTGAAGGGAAACCACATAAATCCACTTCCTTTCATATATCTTTGCTTTCTAGCGTACTACATATCCCCATAGTACCCAAATCCCAGCTCGGTAGGGAAGGAACACATAGCGATATCTTACAGGTAACCGTAGCTCCCGCCGCTCTCTCCGTTGACGGTGACCGAGCTCCCTCTTATTTAAGTTACTTCACGGGCTCTGCCCAGCAAAATTTGTCGTTACTTCACTATTTTCTTGCTTTTTTAATTGGATTCTCTTCCTCTTGGCCAAAAATTGTTCCTACTCCTAAACCTACTTCATTTTTTCTCATCATCTTCCCTCAGGTAGTGTTGACACTCAGTAATAACCTACCAGATGTCAGCTCCACGAAGAACAAACATCACCCCTAAAATGGGCAGTAAAATAACACACGCCATCACAAGGCGGAGACTCGCGGCCCACGGCTCGCACACCTTCGGTCAATGAGTTAAAAACCAATTTCATTGCCGGCAAAGCGGAGGAAAAATATGGGAGATCAAAATCCATTCCATCATTATAACTAACTCTTAAGACACATGAATTACATCGTTACTAATTTTGTACAATAATCTGGTCAGGTCTCAAAACATCACAATGGAGAAGGGATTCATATAACCACTATGGATTAATTTAATTACACACCAACAAGTGTGTCAAACTCTCACTGTCTAAACATAACTTCAAATATGACGTGAATGCGTCAACAACTCATAAAATGATACATAATAATGAGCTCTCCTTATAACCAAAATTAACATGAGCAGCGAATATAATATTTCAGTCATCTAGTATGTTATTGTCTCACAAATGCGTTGTCTACCAAGGACAAACAAATGACAATTGCGCGCTGCAGCTGGCTAGCACGGCCTACTGTTCATTGCCTCGTCAAGACTGGACTCCACTCATCCCATCATTCACTTAGAAAACCTTACATTCATTCAGAATTGAGCTGTACAACGGCAGTCCTGTATGCCAGCTCAATTCCTATACATACACTCGTGTTACTGTTTTATTCAGGTAGTCAATAAAATTCCAAAGACACACATAAATAAACATAGTTTGTTACCACCAACGAACACAAAAGAGAAGTGACCTCACCTCACCTCATAAAAAAGTACATTGTGTACGTAAACTTCTGTATGGGTGATTAATTGTTTAGCTGAATGAATGAGTAGGCCAATCCGAATAAAATGAATGAATGAATGAATGGATGAATGAATAAATGGATGAGTGTATGCAATTATTGAGATTATGAGTGTACGTCTGTGAGAGAGTGAGTGAATATAATCAAATTTACTATATTAATCTAATAATTATTCATATTATTCTAAATAAGAAAATATGTAAAATATCTTTGTTAAACATGATTGTAAATATTGTAAAAACGAAATGTAGATGCACGTTTTGCCAGTGGAGCATGAACTGTGAAGCTTGCCCCTTTTTACTGGGCCTTCCTTATTTCCAGTATGATGTATGCCAAATAAAAAACAATAAAAATTATTATAATAATTATAATAATAATAATGTTTGGCCTGCCATGTAAGGAATATATCGCTAACCTACAAGTGTCCAGGCTGGGACACCAAGAGCCCACTGATGAGCGAGCTTGGTGTCCTAGGCGAAACCCCACACAAGACACGGCACAAACCAAGAAACATTGCTGACTTTTAATTCACTGGCCGTGAAAGCTAATATACCATATTTTTGGAAGCCTTCATAGGAAGGTTATGGCTGCTTGAGATTTTAGTTCTTGCAGTAAAGAGGCGCAGGAGCGCTTCATAAAAGGGTAGATAGCGCGCAGTTCGCTACTCCTGTGGGGGCCCAGGCGGAGACACCAAGAGCCCGGAGAGCCAGCTTGGTTCCCTAGGTGAAACCCCATGCAAGACACTGCACAAATCTAGATAAAATGCTGGGTTTTAATTCACTGGCCGTAAAAGCCAATATACCAACTTTTACAAGTGAAACACTCAAACTCAGAGAAAAGGCTCATAAGAAAATAAGATGTGCGTGTAGATACTCAAGGCTCATCTTCTCAAGAACGTGTTCTCTGATTTAGCGTGTTTTACTTGTAAGCCGACAACATATTAGTTCATGGAAACCTGCGTTGTGTAATTTTTAAGAAACTGCCTTTGTCCGGGTAAAGATTCACTTTACAAGTGCAGTGAGCGCCCGATAAAAGACTGGATATACATATCCAATGAATCTAAATTAAGCCAAATTGAGCAGGATCTGATGATATTCGCTTGATGAGCGAAACTAGTCATCCAATTTAGCCGCCATTTAGGTGAGAAGTGTTTTATTAGGTCAATAGATAATTAATTTAATTTATTTCAGGCACTAATTTTAACTCCCCGTCCAATCTACTTGGGCACACTCGTGTTGAACAACTGAAAACCTTCTAATAATATATTACCTAGGCAACATGGAAAATGGTTTTTAATATTTTAACGTCTTGTATATACTTTGAAATTTGGAAAACCCTACTAGAACATAAGTTATAAGGGATGCATGCAAGTGGGCGTCATTTTCTCACTACCTCCAAACATAGAAATCAATTATGTTTCAAATTGTAGAATCTATTACCAAAAGTTAAGGCTTTGAAGTTTTCCCCTTCACTCAAGAATGTCAGAGTAACGCTTTACAACTCCCTATTTAAGCTTGGCACTCCAATACGCATGTTTTACATGCTATTAAACTTCCTTGAATTAGCAGTCGTAAGCCACGTAAAAGTGCAAACAGTCTTAAAGGCCCAAGGGGGTCCAATAATAATAATTCGAATGCCTGTAATTTCGTCTTAAGTTCTTCAATGAATCTCAACATGCCTTTGCCACAGGCTCTTTAAAACTTTGCAATGGTCTAGCTAAATCCTCCGTTTAATGTGTATTGCGTTATGCCTGTACACATAGCAAAGTCCCGTACTTAGCATTAGTTTGTTACTCGGAAGTATTGTTATCAAATTCATATGGCTCACTTCGCTGAACCCGTAACGGGGTAGAGTGAGGAGGAGGAAGAAGAACTTCACTCTGCAGTTGGTAATTTCGCTTTGGGGATATGATACAAAATTATTATTAATGGTGCTGGGGAGTGAGACGATGACGTCTGTTATCATTGCAGTATAACTTGTATATTGTGATTAATTTCAATCAAAAGTTTCTACAGAAGGCCACACTCCAATATGAGGGAAGCCTATGTACTAAATAACTAAATTCAGGGCACAGATTTCATCAACCAACAAGTAGTTCCGTGAGAACTAAATAATCTATTTTCATATTATATCCTTCTTATGTTAATAGCCTCCATCAACATACAAAATTTCAGTTTGATTGCTGTAATAGACTCATAGATATTGAGAACCGTCTAAATATTTCAGGTGGTTGTCATGTTGGATATTTATATACATATGTAGGCCATAGAGTAATGTACTAATACATGAAGATTATACAAACTTCAATCGCTTGACTAGGATACGAGAAATAAAAACGAGATATTAAAATTTCGCATAGCCGCCACCTTGTAGTAAGATAAACAATTGAAATAAGTTAGATGCCAGTGGATTAAAATTTGCACTAGGACTTATCGTACAAATTTTGAATGCGCTCGGGCAGTTAAATCGCGAGAAACGTCCATTTAAATATTTAAATTTCGCATCGCCGACATTTTGGATTTGTGCTCACCAGGTTATTGGAAGTCACATATGTGAATTTATGTTAGTATCCATTATCAACATACAAAATTTCAGTTGGATTGCTGTCGTAGATTAGTAGATATTGAGAACCATAAAGATATGGCGGATGGTCACCATGCTGGATTTTATTATGTAGGCCAAGAAGTTATGTACTATTAGATGACAATTGTTGAGTAGGTTCATTATTCAAAAGGTTGACTTCGATCGCATGATTAGGAACAAGAAATAAAAACTTAATTTTAAAATTTCGCACCGACGCCATCTTGAGGTTATGTAGACAATTTAATCAAATTAGGTGTCAGTGATTTACAATATGTATAAACATTTGCTGTGCCGTGCTTCACTGCGCTCGGATGGTTAAGTCGCGATAAAAAGTTTAAAATATTTAAACTTCGCTTGGACGCCATGTTCCTCTTGTACTTTACTTTACTTACTTAACAGGTTTTTGAAAGTCACATAGGTGATTATTTAGTAGCGTCCTTTATCACCATACTAAATGTCAGGCTGATATCAATAATAGTTTTCGAGATATAGAATGCGGGTGAAATATTTTGCACAGTCGCCATGTTAGATTAGTGAGACTTAATGAAATTTGAAGGGCACGGTCGGGTTTGGACGAAATTGTACTATGCCCTTACCGAGTTTCATTGAAATCGCTCCATCCGTTTTGACATTTTTTGGGGGGATACACACACACACACACACACACTTACACACACACGGACAAAAGGTGATTTCATAAGCCTATATATTCATAAATGAAAATATTCTAAAATAAGTGGTGGTGGCGGTAGAGTTGACGGAGAGGAAGTTTGTGGCGATGGTGGTGATAGAGGTGGTGGTGGGAGTGGGAGGAGTTGGTGTGTTGGTGGTAGAGGTGGTAATTTGTGTTGGTGTTGGGGAGGATATGGTGGTGTTGGAGGAGTAGGAGTTGGTGTTGTTGGTAGTAGAAGTGATGGGGGGGAGTTGGTGGTCTTTGTGGTGGGGAAGAAGATGGTGGTAGTGGTAGAGGTTGTGGTAATTGTTGTTTGAAGTGTTGGTGTCCTCTGACTCTATCAATAAGGAAATATGCTCTAAGGAACAATGGGAGATTAGGCTGTTCACAGAAAGCTTTTGATGTATATTATAAGTCACGTATTCTCTTGATAAGTATATACAGTCGAAGAAACATAATTCATCCTACGTCGAGGTACAGGTCGGATACTTCCGCTTGCACACAGTGCGCATTAGCGGAAGCACAACATACCCCGCCACCAAATTTCCCAAATTTGAGACAATACCGTCAGGTAAGTACCATGGTGGAGCCATGATGGCGTTCGTGACAGCGGGACAAGGCTGGACCAATTGGATTTCGAGTCACCGCACCCCAAAATATTTATCTACAGAAATAACTCTTTACATACTGTGAGCCAACGGCATAGCCGTGTTGAAACACTGGTTCCCATGAGAACTCCGCAGTTAAGCAACATTGGGCGCAGTCGGAACTTGGATGGTATGCCAGTTCTAGGCACAGTGCACTGTTGGCCAACATATGGAGGAGCGGAATGGCCCTGGCCACCCTACCGCACGTAAACCCCGGCTGGGGGTAGCTTCTTTGGAGGCTCGGACCTGCCTACGGGCAGAATACCAATTAATTTAATCTAATTTAATATACTGTGAGCGCAGCACAACACGAATATACTCTCTGAATACAACAAGCACCTTATTTTAAACAATTCTAGGTACCCGTTAATTATTTTACATTCTATCATTTATTTAGGAATTGTCACCGCACCCTATATTGAGTCCAATATTTGCCAATACATGAAAAGTAAATTTTAAATGTTAATCCAACTATTGTATCTTACTAAGAAGGGTTTTGCCACCATATTTCATATAGGCCAATGGTGCACTCTTGTTGCTGTTTTAAGTTTCTGACAGTAATTTGTGTTCTCCAAAAACGTATATTTTAATCTAAATTTTAAATGTTGAGAGTTTGTCTCAGAAATACGACGACTAATATATTTAGATGTCTCAAGCATTATCCAGATATATGGATTAAACAGACGCACACACAGAGAGAATGACCTACTCGCTGATTGACAAGCGATGGCATCAGAATTGAAGTCGGAACTCTCCACTGAATAAGTACTATTGAACGTTACTTGATGATTACGATTATAGAATCCCTTATAATTAATATTATAAAGTCCTACCCAATAATTCTATATGGATAAATCCAGTCGAAGACTCCGAATGAAGGAATGAAAACTTTATAAACTCAAGTGTCTTTATAACTCTCAAAGCATGGAGGCAGATACATTGAATAGACAGACACGCACACATGCAGAATGACCTACCGGCACTATCAGGTCCCACTTGTTCACATGATTTGCGGTGTAGCTCTACGAGCCAATGTGAAATGTCCAGTATTTACGACTGTGCATGTCTTGAATGAATTCCTAATCTTTATGTGAAGCTCGTAGTAACAGCCAAAACATGCCTGTGTAACACACATAGTATACGTACAATTTATGTGAAAATATATATTGCTAACAGTGCTACTTCATTTACCAGCCAGGGCTATCATTGTGTATGTCCCACTCCACCAATTTACCTAAGTATATGTGTTTTCCCTTAGTTAAGTTAGTTACTGTACTATTTCTTGTGTTCATAGGTCAGACAAGAAGCAGAAATTATCCCACTATTATCTCACAACAATTGCCTGTAGTTGTTGCATGGATGTCACGTGTGAGATGTGGTCACTTTATGGCATACGAGTCAGGGACGTAATACTATACACTTAAACTAGCCGACGAGAAGTTTGCTGACACAGCGTCGTAGGCTGAATTCTGTTCTAAAACACGACTGGAGAGCTGCACGTTCAGCGTGAAAGTTATGAATCCCCGCGATGACCATCCTAAGTTTGCTTTCAGACTGGATATTTTCACTTTCACAACTGGCAAGTGTTTTAAAATTGAAACCCCAATCCTGCTATCTATGAATGTGATGGTAACATAGATGTATATAGTCACAGTGTGAACACAAGTAATTTGTGAGATTCCTGGCAAATTTAAGTTCCAAGATATTTCTACCCCGTAAATGGGGCAACTACAGTAGTTATATTAAATCTTGGCCGGAATTTTCCAAATAACATAATACATTCGTATGATCCCAACATTGCAAAATTTCCAAGTTGGCAGGTAAGAAAATCATGACATACTACACTTGAGTGTAGCAGACATGAATGTGTTCTAATGAAATCCGATTCTCCAGAATTCCGTCAGAACAAATATAACAGATTTTTTCTGCTCCAATGGTATTTGGGACATTTCCATACTTCTCCTGTCCACCACACGATGTCGTCGGGTCCGTGCCTCCACTGGCCATTATCACTAACAGTTTGTTTCGATTGTGGAATTCCATCCAGCACTTACTTTAGTAGCGAGTTGAGTAGGCCTGGAGCCTCAGTCTAGCCGCTATTGTATAAACCTCCTACGATCAAAAGAGCCTGCGCAAAGCACACTTCCCCGCGCATTCACTTCGAGTGACCGACAACAGTGGCTACGCGGGCTAAAGCGCTGCGTTAGGTCATGGGGCCAAGCTCTCTGCTGACTCGGTAGACGCGTGGGTTCGAGCCCCACCGTCGGCTGTCCTTGAAATGGTTTTCCGTGGTTTCCCATTTTCAACACCAGGCAAATGCTGGGACGGTACCTTCTGATAGGCCACGGCCGCTTCCTTCCACATCCTTGCCCAGTTTCATTCATCTTCATCCATTCCTTCTCTCATCCCGACGCGCAGGTCGCCCACGGGCGTCGAATAGAAAGACCTGCACTCGGCCTCTGAGGAGGCCACACGAAAAAAAAAATCGAGTGGATCTGCGACGTCACAGAGGAGCGATGGAGGGGGTCACATGCTATCTGGCCGCCGTACTGAGCACACTGCGTAGACGCGCCAATTCGTTGCCAATTGTGTACCGTATCCATGTTCAAGCTCTTATTGTTTTGTCAGTTTTATACAAGTTTTCTTTCTTTATTGTAGTCCTATAATCCCTTGTTGTGTAGCGTGTATTTTATTTGTAAATGTGTTTATGTATATAGTGTTGTGTACCATGCTATTCTAGTAATAGTATCATTTGAGTTTCGTTATGGTTTCTACTTCGAAGTCTGGTAGCAAATCTGGACGACCATTAAGGGGACAAGCTAGAGAAATAGTCTATAACGTAACTGCTCACCTACGGGAACAGAAAACCGTTCATAAACTGAATTATAATGCTGTGGCTTCAACAAGTGAAGCAACGGGTGTTTCAAAGTCACTCGTGAAGCGTATAATAGCGGAAGGGAAGAAGTCTATGGCCAAGGGTCGGCTGCATTTTTCTACACCTGGTGGCAAAAGAACAGTCCATAAGAAAAGGATCGAATTAGATGACTTTGATAAAGGTAAGATACGTCAGAAAATAAGTGAATTTTACGTGATGAAAAAAACTGTACCTACACTGAAAAAACTGAACAAGGTGTTAAAATCAGAAGAAATACTTGACTGTAGCAGAGAGTATCTTAGAAGGCTGTTGAAAGAGATGGGGTTCCGTTGGATTAGGTGCCGTAGTTCTCGAAAGTTGTTGATAGAGAAACCTGACATCGTGGCATGGAGAGGAAGGTACCCCAAACAAATTCGTCAGTACAGAGAGAATGGTCGGAAAATAGTGTATTTAGATGAGACATTCGTTCATTCTACTCACTCTGTCCCATCGTGTTGGCAATCTGATACAGAGCTGGGAAAATTACGGGCTATAGGGAAAGGCCCTCGCATTATTGTTGTGCATGCTGGGGGAGAGGAAGGCTTTGTAAAGAACGCCTTATTGATATTCAAATCAAAGCAAAAAACAGGGGACTACCATGACGACATGAACTTTACCAATTTTTCTACTTGGGTGGAAAGGCAACTGCAGCCGAACTTAAGTCCAAACAGTGTGATTGTATTAGACAATGCCAGTTATCACAGCGTACAAGAGAATAAGAAGCCAACACTATCGTCGCTCAAAAAGGGCATAGTTGATTGGCTTACGCACAACAACATACAATTTGAAGAAAGGATGACCAAAGCGGATTTGTTGATGCAAGTGAAAAATGTCCCTAGTGAGAAGACCTACAAAATTGATAAAATGTTTACTAATGCCGGGCACAGTGTTTTGCGTCTGCCACCCTATCACGCAGACCTCAATCCTATTGAATTAGTGTGGGCAGACATCAAGGGTAGAGTGGGTGAATCAGTGTCAGACTCTCTAGAAGTGAAGCGTAGACTTTGCGAGCAAGAATTTTCGGAATATTCACAGTCCAAATGGAAAAAATGTTGCGAGCACGTACGCACGATAGAAGATGAATATTGGTCCAAGGATGCTCTCATCGATGACGCCATTGATAGCTTCATCATTTCTGTGAGTGATGGCAGCTCATCTGAATCTGAATCTGAGTCCGAGAATGGCAGCAGTAATCAGGAAGACGATAGTGAGATGGCAGATGAGATACGAGAATGACAGGTATGTTATACTGCCTCTTATGACTTAATCCTTTTCTTTAATAAGCGAGTTTTTTGCATGCATTATTTCGTGTTGTTGTGAAGTAACCTATAGGCCTACCCACATTCCAATGACATCATCATTTTCATCGTTCTATTTTACGTTAGTTCATGCAGGTTTGGCATTTTTAGTTTATATTTTAATATTTTTATCGCAGTTGGAACGCAACAAGTGCCCGTTTATAAACGGGTTTCAACCATGCATCACATTAAAGAATTTATATCTTAAAATCCCGTCATCAGATCGAATCCAAATTTTAATACAATATACATTGGAATGTTTTATAACTGGTTTATTAATTTCAAAATTTTGTGTGTCCAAGAAACAAAGTTGTTATCATATTTGTAGGGTAACTTTTTCTCGGCTCGGGATGGTTAGAAAATTGCGTTCTTGGTTGCGTTGTAATCCTTATACATCAAGAGGTTATGCTGTATGACTGTGAAATACGTAAATTAATTCACTTATTTTATCTCGGCTTGTATTTGTATGGGAAAATAATACATGGTTCCGCTTGCCAGCCAGCGCGCACATACGTCTTCTCCTTGATCCCGTACTGTCGGGGAAGATCGGACGAGCCGAAGTGAGCTGAACTAGTCGAGGGTTCTTTTGTTTGTTGTACCTTTATACCTATTCGTGACCTTGGGATTTACACAATTCAGCACCTCCCTCCCATCGTTCTGCCCCAAGTCCAAGAGTAACACAAGGAAGTATGAATTTTGGGAATAAACTCCCAAGCAAAATACCAAAATGAACAATATCTTTGAGTAAGTGAGAATGTGGTTCTAGAAGCAGGTTTCAGAACACATCGAAAAGGTACTTCGAAATAACAAATTTTAAAACATGTTCTAGCTTTATTTCGATGAGAACAATAAGTAGGTACCCTATTGCTAGAGATGTCAACATTAACTCTAATACTCACTTGAAAATAGAAACATCCCACTATAAACCCCTTGGAAGTCCTGCACAAAAATAAATTAATCTGCGAGATGCTCAAAAATATTTTTTTAATAGCTTACTCATCCATTAATCACTTGGGGTGAATGATTGCTGCTATAGTTTCAGGTGAAAACTTATGGGAATTATATTTTCTCATTTATTCTTTCCTGAGATCATCAATCATTTTCTTATTGAATATCTTTCAAATCTTTCATATTAATCAAAATTTCCTTATAATAAATAATGACCCAAAAATTAAATTTTGTTTATTCTCTTTACTTCTACCCTTAGGAGGCTTACCGCCATTCCTCGGATTTATGCCAAAATAATTAGTTATTCAAGCAATGGCTGAACTAAATAGATTAATAATTATTACCTTAATAGTAACCACAACATTAATCACTTTATTTTATTACCTTTGTGTTACTTTCACTGCATTTCTCTTTTCTTACAGAGAAATTAAATGAAATCTTGAACAATTTTATGGTAATCAATTTTATATTCTAATAACAACCTTTACTATAATTTCAGCCTTAAGGTTATTATTTAGATCTTTAATTTTTAATATATTATAAGGTTTTAAGTTAAATAAACTAATAGCCTTCAAAGCTATAAATAGAATATCATTTTTAATCCTTAGTAGTATCTACTCCTTTAGAATTGCAGTCTAATATAATTCATGACTATAAAGGTTTGATAAAAGAGATAAATCTCCTAAATAAATTTACAATTTATCTTCTATAACTCAGCCATTTTACCGCAACAATGAATTTTCTCAATCAATCATAAGGATATTGGAACACTTTATTTCATTTTCGGGGCATGAGCAGGAATAGTAGGTACTTCGTTAAGAATACTTATACGTGCAAAACTTGGTCAACCTGGTTATCTAATTGGAGATGATCAAATTTATAATGTAATCGTAATAGCTCATGCTTTTGTAATAATATTCTTTATAGAAATACCAATTATAATTGGAGGTTTCGGAAATTGATTAGTCCCTTTAATGCTAGGGGCCCCTGATATAGCATTCCCACGAATAAATAATATAAGATTTTGATTACTACCCCCTTCTCTATCTCTGTTATTACCAAGAAGCCTAGTAGAAAACGGAGCCGGGACTGGTTGAACTGTCTACCCACCGCTCTCTGCAAATATTGCTCATGCAGGAGCCTCTGTAGACTTAGCAATTTTCTCACTTCATTTAGCAGGAATTTCCTCAATTTTAGGGGCAGTAAATTTTATTACAACTACTATTAATATACGAGCACCAGGGATATCTTTAGATCAAACTCCTTTATTTGTCTGAGCAGTAGGAATTACAGCACTACTTTTACTTCTTTCTTTACCTGTTTTAGCCGGGGCCATTACTATATTATTAACTGATCGAAATTTAAATACTTCATTCTTTGATCCTGCAGGCGGAGGAGACCCTATCCTATACCAACACTTATTTTGATTTTTTGGACATCCAGAAGTTTATATTTTAATTTTACCAAGATTTGGAATAATTTCTCACATTATTAGTCAAGAAAGCGGAAAAAAGGAAGCATTTGGAACATTGGGAATAATTTATGCTATACTTGCCATTGGTTTATTAGGTTTTGTCGTTTGAGCTCATCACATATTTACAGTACGATGGATGTAGATAGACGAGCTTATTTCACTTAAGCAACTATAATCATTGCTGTGCCAACCGGAATTAAAATTTTCAGATGACTAGCTACTCTTCACGGAACACTATTTAATTATAGTCCATCATTATTATGAGCATTAGGATTTGTTTTATTATTTACAATTGGGGGACTAACAGGGGTAGTTTTAGCAAATTCATCAATTGATATTATTGAACCCTTGCAAAGAAGCTTATGAGACTCAGTTTCGTGGGGGGTAACAGTCCATATCGTAAGTTGTTGTCAAAGCGCTTCATTAACATGCAGGGTAACATATAACAAAAGAACATGCAGGAAAAAGTGAAGCCAGGGTTAAAACAAATGAATTTAATAACAAATCACCTAATTATACAAAGAATTAACAAAACAAACTCCCATAAGACTCCCACTGAATAAAATAAAATATGCCAAAACTAGGCCAAATCTCTGGAGAGATTAATTACACGGACAAAGTGTCCTTAAGAAAATCAACAAAAGTGACAATGTATGCGCGTGTGCTGTTCTGCATGCTTCACGATGTGTACAATCGAATGCATGATTCGTCATCATCCAGAATGAACATTCAGACGACGAATCCACATTGCTTAGAGCTAGACAGACGCGGGGAAAAACTATACAACACTTAAAACTAAACCGACACTTCCTATACTTAAAATATACAACACAATAATTTCCGTGTGAAATTGGAATCAGACTGCCGTAGCAAAAAAAAGCTTTACTGCCTAAAAACTTAGGACTTCTCAAAAAAATCAAAACAAGTAAGTTAACACGTGACCAATAAAAGAAATACACATATGACCGCCGTCAAATTTACAAGTACACTACCACTACACCACACGGGCGTGACATACTAAAATTACATGAATTGAGTCATAAACAAATCAATAGGCTCAAAGCCAACATTTACATTATTAACACAATATTCTACCCATACAACATGCAAAAATCCGTCACACACTTGGCGAACTCCCCAATTAATTATGGTTCAAAAATAACCATCACAATGAACAGGTTTGCTACTTGAAAGCTTAAAGGGGCCAGTCGGACAACAGGACTGCCTATCAAAATAAGTCACCAGGCGAGACGGGCGATTTGTAGAAATCTGCATATCTGTCAACCCACGTGTCAAAATGACCTCGACCTCCAAAGGCACGGGATCGAATCTCTAAGAAGCGTGCCCCAAAGCACAATAATACGTGTGTGTGTATCAGAACAAAATCTCCCGGCATTTCCACTAGGAAATCCAAGAATCAGCAATATGGACAAGGAACAGCGGTCTCCCAAGAGCACCCCGCCTTTCCATCAAAAATACAACAACAACAAAAGCATAAGGGCGGTAGGACCTCTACCCCTCTTCACGTAGAATCAACACACACACCTGACACAGTAACACACACAGAATCACACGTATGGGTTTGACAGACCCTGAAATAAAAAGACATAAATCTTTTCCACTTGCTGGCGCCCGTTCTACGCCGTGACTAATTAACTTGAAAAGGACTAAAAAAAATATATCAAATTTAGACGAAGGTGTTCTACAATTACATCTTAATTCGTTGCGCTCGGCAACCCTAATATGAATAATAACCTGTTCAGCAAACATCTTACAATAATTACCTCCCTTTCCTATCACAAATATGAACTTTAATAAAGCACCACTTATCGAATGTAACGGGTTTCGCATTTGCATGGATAAAAATCACGTACACGCGCCGTGCACATTAAATATGACTCCAAGAAAATATAATACACAACAAACACATTGGCCACGCGCCAACGTACATTTAAAACAATTAGTGCCGGTACAAAGAAAACACTCAAAACAAGAAAAAGAAAAAAAATGAACTATTTACAAAAGTTCCCCCGCCAATCTAACTACATAATTGAATAATCAATTTTTGTACATCACCGTCTCAGCTTGCAGAACATTATGACATCCATCTCAGCCCATATCCCCTATGGAAAAGTTAGCACTCCATATTCGTCTTCGTTGAAGCGTCGGACATCATCCCAGCTCCTGACCACACGTAGGACATCTTGATGTAGTCTCCTTGGAAGAAAAGTTCAATGTTATTATAATTTGACCTGGCTATAATCGCTTGTGCGTTACTAAATTCACCCACAAATAGTCCTATGCGATTAATTACGAAGACTTTCCCTAAATATCGCTCACACACGCGCAATACACACATGAAAAATACACTTAAAAATTTACAGGAAATACACACTTCGAGTCCATCGTCACTGACTCGACAATACAAGTTTTAAAGTCTGACTGACTCAGTCGCTATCTCGCTCGGTAATCTCTACACTGCTCTGCATGACCTTCGCTCGGGTGACCGCTAATTAGAACGTTTACAAGTCTTGCCCCCTAAGAGCTGAAAATAGTTGTCTTAAAGATAATATTACAAGTTTCAAGTCATCACGCACACAGGCGTGAATTAAGCTCACAAAGCTCACAAAGCTCACAAAGTATTATGCTTCAAAATAATTAAGAGCGTTAAAAATTGCTACGCAATCTAGCGTGAATTTAGCTCATCAGAGCTCACAAATAAAATAACTTCGAATATATCAGAGCGTTAAAATCGTTACACAAATGGGCGTGAAGTTAGCCCTTCAGAGCTCCAAACAGAAAGGCATCGAACAGCTTCTCGTTGATCAATTTATTAGAAACTGACAGGGTACGGATGAGTGGGGTGGATTTAGAAAAAATTTCCAGAGTTTTCATCTCACACAGATGGGACTAGTGTCAATCTTCATCAAATAATTCAAACGTCTCATCGCACTCGTGCGGAGATAATTCCGATCGGCGGTTCTTTAGATAATCAATTCCGCGCGCTTTTTACCACTGACGCCATCCATCGCGTGATATTGGCGTGGTCTCTCCTGATTGGGTGATTCAATCGTAGGTCGGTTGTAAGTAACTCGTGACCATTCCTTTATGATTCCAATTCTGGTGCAAGTTGTTACACAATTTGGCCTTGAACCCAGCTTACCAGGCCGTTCTTCAAGAATAGCTACAAGCTCAACCTCTGTGGCAATCATTGCGACACGCTACCTTGCCTTTATCCTCATCAACTTCCACAAGTACTGCCTGGGCTGCAGTAATAATAATAATAATAAATTATGAATCTTATTTATCGTAGATCAATAAGGGTTCATTATCTTACATGATACTTATTATGTCGTTGCCCATTTCCATTATGTTTTATCAATAGGAGCTGTAGTCGCCATTATAGCAGGATTTGTTCAATGATACCCATTATTTACCGGATTATCCTTAAACCCTAAATGATTAAAGATTCAATTTACAATTATATTTGTAGGGGTAAACCTGACGTTTTTCCCTCAACATTTTCTAGGATTAGCAGGAATACCGCGACGATATTCTGATTAAGCAGATGTTTATACTT
Source organism: Meconema thalassinum (assembly GCA_946902985.2). Taxonomy (NCBI): domain Eukaryota; kingdom Metazoa; phylum Arthropoda; class Insecta; order Orthoptera; family Tettigoniidae; genus Meconema; species Meconema thalassinum. The sequence continues at coordinate 604,920,334 of OX336389.2, forward strand.
CATGAAATGTTATTTCCACCTTAGGATCAACTATTTCATTTATTGGAATCATCTTACTTATTTTTATCATCTGAGAAAGTATAATCTCTAACCGCCATATTTTATTATACTTAAATATAGTAAGTTCATTAGAATGATATAGAAATTCACCTCCCGCTGAACATAGTTATTCAGAATTACATATATTAACTAATTTCTAATATGGCAGACAAGTGCGGTAGATTTAAGCTCTACATATAAAGAATAACCTTTTATTACAAAATGGCAACATGATCAGATTTAAATTTACAAAATAGTGCATCTCCTTTAATAGAACAACTCATCTTTTTTCACGATCATACATTATTAATTCTATTAATAATCACCGTTCTTGTATCTTACATTATATTAACATTATTTCTTAATAAATATACTCACCGATACTTATTAGAAGGACAAACAATTTAAGTAATTTGAATAATTTTACCCGCCATTACCCTTATTTTTATTGCTCTTCCATCTTTACGCCTTCTTTATTTATTAGACGAATCTATATATCCTATTATTACTGTAAAAACTGTAGGACATCAATGATACTGAAGTTATGAATATACTGACTTCGTCAAACCTCATGAATTTGATTCTTATATAATCCCCTATAATGAAATATCTAATAATGGATTCCGCTTACTAGATGTTGATAATAGTACAGTTTTACCCTTAAATACACAAGTCCGAATATTAGTAACAGCCGCAGACTTCCTACACTCATGAACTGTTCCTGCAATAGGTGTAAAGGTAGATGCTACGCCTGGCCGATTAAACCAAACAAGTTTCCTTATTAATCGGCCAGGTCTATACTACGGACAATGTTCAGAAATCTTTGGAACTAACCATAGTTTTATGCCTATTGTCTTAGAAAGAGTTAATGCTAAAACATTTATTAACTGATTTCTTAATGCTAATTCATCAGTTGACTGAAAGTAAGTAATGGTCCCTTAAACCATTTTATAGTAATTAACGTTTACTTTTGATGAAGAAATTAGTTAAAAATAACATTAGTATGTCATATTGAAATCATTAATACATTTAATATTTCTTTATTTCTCAAATAGCCCCTATAAGATGATATTTTTATTTTCAATATTTCTTTAGCTTTAATCTCCTTACCAATTTTAATTACTTCTTCTTGATTTATCAACCAGTTTCTTCAGTCACTGAACAATCTAATATTCCACAAACTTCTTTAAATTGAAAATGATAACAAATTTATTTTCCGTTTTTGATCCTTCAACTAATATTATAAATTTATCTTTAAATCGATTAAGAACAATTTTAACAATAATTCAATGATGACGAGATATTACTCGTGAAGGTACTTATCAAGGATTACACACTCTTTCAGTATATTATGGACTTCGTTCAGGAATAATTTTATTTATTGTATCAGAAATCTTTTCTATCTCTTTCTTTTGAGCTTTTTTTCACAGAAGATTATCCCCTAATATTGATTTAGGAGCAATAGGCCTATGACCCCCTACGGGAATTCACCCTTTCAATCCATTACAAATTCCTTTATTAAATACGGCAATTCTTCTTGCGTCGGGAGTCACAGTAACCTGAGCTCACCATAGATTAATAGAAGGAAATTATAGTCAAACAACACAAGGTTTATTCTTCACTATTATTTTAGGGATTTATTTTTCCATCTTGCAAGCCTATCAATATATTGAAGCTCCCTTTACTATTGCAGATGCTTCTTATGGGTGTAGTTTTTTTTATAGCAACAGGTTTCCATGGATTACATGTTTTAATCGGAACAACATTTTTATCAACATGCTTAATACGACACTTAATACGTCATTTCTCCCCTAATCACCATTTTGGATTTGAAGCAGCCGCTTGATATTGATATTTCGTTGAAATTCTTTGATTATTCCTTTATATTTCTATTTACTGATGAGGTAGATATTTATTTAGTATATATGTACATTTGACTTCCAATCAAAAAGATTGAAATTATTCAAAATAAATAATTTGAATTATATATATATTATATCGATCATCTCTATCACCTTGGCAATAATTGTTATAATCTTAGCTTTGTAACGGTTTGTTTAGCCCTCACGTTGAGCGGCAAATGTATCGGTTTGGCTTCGCTCCTTGTTGAGCGTACAAATGTAACGGTTTTGCTGCCCCTAACTGTTGGGTGATAAATGTATTTGTTGACCTTTGCCTAAGCTATGTTGTTTTAATGGGCGCCAAGACCTCAACGCAATGTTGAAATCTAAATTTGTATTTAACAACGTCTAGCTCTGGCAGAACACCTTCAAGACTCTATTCACTCAGATCGTGGTATGATTTGATCATTAACCCAACAACAATTGTATCAGGAGAAGGCATTGGTCTATATCTAATTCTACCTACTGAAAGCAAAGATTGCATTGTTAAAAGAAATGAATGTATTGTATAAAACAAGTATTGCAAAATTAATAATAATAATAAGTTTAAAATATATATATTGGAGCGTTGCGATTTTAATATTACCGATAGAGAATTACGTGAGAACGGAGTCGGATAAATTACTGATTTTACTCTTATTCCCAAGCTATGAAGTTACTGAAATACTGAATTTAAAACAAAGAGAAACGAGAGATTGAGTAATTCTGCGTCATTCGCGCTTACCACTGGAAATTGCCGAAGCATTTCCCTCGTACTGGATGTTGAAGAAAGCTTCCCACTGTTTCCTGGACGCCGTCATCTCCTTCGATATTTGATGATATACTGGTAGATTTGATAACTCTATGGTCCGAACATCGGAGCCAAAACCTCGTACAACCACACTGGTTAAGTTTTACAAAGATAGTCCTCACTCCACGGAACATCGGAGCGACTCACACGTGCAACCGTACTGGTCAAGTCTTACACAGATTGTCCTTTGCTCCACGGCGCGCCAAACGATATATGCACTCCTCGGCTTCCCACTCCAGTGCCGACTTCCAGCTTACGTGGTCTCCACTGATTGGCTGTGCCACCCCGCTACTCCCCTCCTTAGGCTCAATACACACGGCGCGCGGAGGATGTCGATTGCCGTTCCATACTATCCGCCCTTTCTTGACGCTGCAACCCAGACTTGCGACATGCTTCTTGACAAGACTAAGCCTGTATAGAAATTCCCAATGAATCATCTCTCTCACAATACCCCAACTGACGAAACTCCGTAAAATTCCGTAATCACATAATTTTCTATGATAATGTCGTTCGTAATAATTTGCTTGATAGTGTTTTCTAAGACATAGAAAACCTATCTGTATGCTTATAATTTTATAAAAATGCTCCAAAAAATACCATAATAATAATAATAATAAGTTAATAATAATAATAATAAATTAACATGAAAAATTCTCTTGGCTGAACAATTTGCCGTGTAAATAAATATAGAATGGCTTCCTACTGACTTATGCCAGTGGCATAAAAACCCCTCGAAAAACACGTTACATATTCGCCTCGGATCATCGGATGATTTCCCGTGACGACGGTCCATTATCCGATTATCCCAGACACGTTAATAATCCTCATCCAAAATACATATTACATAAATGAAATCACTCTAAATTACAGACATATAAACTCATAATTTTTCTTTACGCACGTTGCGTCAAAGTTTGTTGTCACTATGGATTGCACTTTGCAACCAGTCCAATGTTTTCCATATAGAATAGTGTTCCACGGATATTTCCGCCTCTCAAATTTCTCTATGTTGGAAAAATAGACATAATTACTGTGTGAGCACGATGTATATGAGATGTCACATCACACGCATCAAGGTGTTCTGATATATATATATATATATCCCTAGAACTTCCTAATTTCACTGGAGGTTCCTTCCTTATTGTGAAATTTAATCCCACTTATCACTGAGCACATGATCACACTATTGTGCCAGCGCATCGTGACCATAATACTTAATCTCTCTATATAACAGACGAAATTAATATTGATTTCTGAAAAAAAAACAGTAAATGCGCATTACATATAACACCAAATATTTCTGTGCCGTAATCGCCCGGTCTTGTTAAGTTCCCGTAGACCATATTCTACTTAATACTAGTTCTCAACTCAGACCAGTTCTCCTCACACAAATAATAGCATTGTACAAATTACCTTAAATTACACACTTACAAATCATACATGGCGAGGCCGTAAACAGAAATCACGTGTGCTGTTATGTATGAGTTTCATGAAGGACTGTCTCGCCTTCTGATGGCCCATCTTTTGCCTCGTGGACGCCTTAAGCAAAAATACCCTGTCCAAGCGCTCACCCATCTCTTGGAGGCAAATGGGAATTCACCCGCGCTACCAAATTCTGGCCTTGGTGTATCGAGACATTTTAGTGCTCAAGAGCATCCGACAATCCCGTCATATTTCCCTGTACCTTAAAAACTCTCATTTACTTACATACTACCCCCCTGTGTGACTTCTGATACGCCTGCCTGGAAGACCACATCTTCCACGCACCAAATACCACACTTACTCATTTGATAGGCTGGCTCGCCAGCTAAACACACTCACTTTATGACACATACTTTCGGAGTCTATGTATATTATACGTCCCGTATAATCTGCTTCCCTCACTATTCTCCAGCACATATGCTGTTTTGCCAATACGTTTGGTAACCATAATTGTTACTGCGTCACCTGCTTCCAACTTTGCCAGTGGCTCCCTTAAATGAACGTCATCACGTTACTCTACCTACCTATTTCTCAGTGTCTGTAACGATGCCCTGTTGCTACTGTCCACACATGCTAACCCTACTTTCCTCTGGTGTCACACCTCTACTCGACACTCTATGACCTAAAAATGTCACTTCTGACTGACAGAATGACGACTTAGACAGCTTCAAAGTGAACCCTGCCTGATCTAACTTCTGAAAAACTATATCTAAATGGCGTAGATGCTCCTCAAAACTGCGTGAACTAATTACCATATCATCTATGTAAATGGTTACAAACTCTCCTGTGTCATCCCCTAATGCGATGTTTAAAGCCCTAATTAAAGCTGCTGAACTACTCTTTAACCCATAAGGTGTTCTACAAAACTGATAAAGGTTTTATTTATGACTAAAAGCTGTAAATGGTCTATCTTCGTACATAAGTGGCACTTGCCAGAAACTGGAACTCAAATCTACACAAGTGAAATACTTCTTCCCCTCAAATGTTTGCATTAATTCCTCTATTGACATAGATTTCAGCTGATCTGAACTAATTCTATTGTTAACCAAACGAGCGTCTAAACAAATACGAACTGTGCCGTAGGTCTTGGGTACCGTGATCAAAGAATTAACATACGGACTGTTAGAGTGCTCAATAATCCCATCTTCAAGCATCTGGTTAATTTGTGCCTCAACTGCACTCTGATAAGCGAAAGGTACAGGATATCTATGTCCTGTGAATACTGATCTATCAATAACGTTCAATGAATTTGTATAGCAATTGGCCATACCAATGCGATCCTCAAAAACTCTCCTATTACACAATAACACATCATAGAGCCGAACACACTGTTCATTCTCTATATTTCCCTGAAATGCAGCATCACGTAACGAGTCCTCTAGACTACCGTTCGTAATCACACTTCCCACAAAACATGGAGAACCCCGCTCTACGGCTGGCAATATCTCATTTAAAGTACAAATTACACCTACAATACTACTTCTCTGAATATGGTCATTGAACGCTACTTCTACTTCAGAATCACCCCAGTTAAATTTCAAACTCCCTACATCGTAACATAAGTTACCAGACGCTCTACTTAGCCACTCTTAACCCAAGATAACACTGAATACGAAATTTGGAATTACAAGACAAATCTGCTTTTCTATATGATTATTAATTTTAATGTCTACTAAAACTTGCTTAGAAATTACTTTAGACCTCTTCCCAATAGCTGTGATAACAAAAGTGCTTTTAATTGGCATCTCCTCAAAATTTACTCCAGTTCCTTTCATTTTATCATAAAATGCACTACTTATGCAACTCTTCATACAACCACTATCAATAAAAACATCTGTGTACGCCTCGGACACGTTAAATTTAACTATGGGGCTCTTACTAACCACTTCCTGAATAATACCTTCATCATTTAGTTCATGTAATAATTCATTTCTTACATTTAGGTCATAGGGTTCCTGTATAATTGTATGGACAGAGCATGTTACAGACTGAGATTCTGACCTTACTTCGCAGCCTGGTTCGCGTTTAAAGAACCGCTACAGCTGGTCGTAGTACTACTAACTACTGCACTGGTCTGGTTGTTCTGGGCTGTGTTGTCATTGTTTGGCTGTATATTACTACCACTAGGCTGTCCTCTTCCTTGACCCCTATTCTGGTTGTAATTATTGTCATTATAATTTCTCCCTTGATTTCCCCTGAAATCATTGTTTCTCCCTTGATTTCCCCTGAAATCATTGTTCCTCCCTTGATTTCCCCTGAAATCATTTTTCCTCCCATGATACTGATTACCATAGCCATTTCCTCTGTTCTGATTTAGCTGATTATTATTATTATTATTTCTATTCTGAGCGCTGGCCCCTTCGCCACCGTTCCCTTGAACATCCTGATGCCTGGCTTCATTAGGCCTATTATTATTATTACCCTGGTTCCTATTGAAATTGTCCTCATAACCCCCTCTCCCTAGTGCATCAAATGTGCTTAACAAATTTTCTACTTGTGATATTGTCTTTACATTCTGGATTCAAGCAACCTCCTTGATCCTATAGGGAAAGTGCCTAAGTAGCAACCTCACCACATCACTTTCCTCCTTCAAGCCATCCAGATATTTACACACTAATACCTGCCCTAAAAGGTATTCGGTCATGGTGGAGCTTCCTTTAGGGTTATATTTACCACACACTACTCCCTTACGATGCTGCGACTGAATAACTTCATTCCAGAACTTTTCACAGAATTTCATTTTGAAGTCATTAATATCAGTAAACTTGTCTCTGTAGACAGCAAACCAATTCCTTGCTTCCCCCACAAACACTTGTTCTAAAATTTCAACTACCTGGCACCACTCAATACTACCATTTTCCAACCTTTCCCCGAATTTATTTTCTATAGTATTCATGAACTCCATTGGGTACCCCTGTCGATTGCTGAACTTACCCAGTTCTACCTCCCTGTGTGTACTATTCACAAAAACTGGCCTATTCTGACTATTTTCTTGCCTGATCCTAGCTTTTAATTTTAATTCTAATTCTGCGATTTTCTCCTCAGCCTTCCTCTCAATACTGTTTACTGTTAATTTAATGTTTCCTTCTGATTCTTCTACTTTATCATATAGCTTTGCTTGTTTCTCCTCAATCTTGCTAATGTTCTCTCTATTACTCTCTCTTAAATCATTTACTTCTGCCACTATTTGCGAATGGACTTTCTCAATTCTACCCCCCAGCTGTTCTTTAACCTCTTTAGTTGATACCTGAATCTTGTCAATTCCCACCCTCCACCCCCATTTCTTTTTAACCTGCAGTGTTTCTAATTTAACTAATTCCTTTAAATTTTCAGCCTGTGTGCTGATTCTACTTTCCAACTCATCCTGTACTTTTCCTAATTTCTTGTCTACATCTGCTATGATCTCTTTAACCTTCTCTTCGATTACTCCTCTGTTTTCTCCTCTAATCTGCTCCATTTTCACACTAATTTCCTTGTTGTTCTTATCTAATTTTGCATTATTCTGTTCTAATTTTTTATTTAAAGCTTCTGTACTCTCTCTATTTTCCCTACTGTTTTCTTCAAGTTTAGCATTTATACTATCGCTCAATTCCCTATTACTCTCTTTATTTTCCCTACTATTTTGTTCTAATCTTGCATTATTCTGTTCTAATTTTGCATTTAAGGCATCACTACTAACTTTGTTCTGATACATGAACTCGAGAAGTAAAGTTTTTAATTCTGGTTGGCCGCCTACACTCCCTGTTTCAGTATCGGGATTTACCTCCGCTACCCCGGTACTACCATCACTCGACATACTGCTCGTATCATCACTCTCCAGTTGATGACCACTACGTAACCTCAACTGTCTTTCTTTCTCCTCCCCCATAATGATATACACTGATAAAGACAAATAACCCCCAAAATAAAGGCACAGAAATATGTACCCTTCTCCTTCCACAAATGTTATTAGGTTTTCATCCCCAAGTTGTCGGCGACAAATGTAACGGTTTGTTTTGCCCTCACGTTGAGCGGCAAATGTATCGGTTTGGCTTCGCTCCTTGTTGAGCGTACAAATGTAACGGTTTTGCTGCCCCTAACTGTTGGGTGATAAATGTAACTGTTGACCTTTGCCTAAGCTATGTTGTTTAAATGGGCGTCAAGACCTCAACGCAATGTTGAAATCTAAATTTGTATTTAACAACGTCTAGCTCTGGCAGAACACCTTCAAGACTCTATTCACTCAGATCGTGGTATAATTTGATCATTAACCCAACAACAATTGTATCAGGAGAAGGAATTGGTCTATATCTAATGCTACCTACTGAAAGCAAAGATTGCATTGTTAAAAGAAATGAATGTATTGTATAAAACAAGTATTACAAAATTAATAATAATAATAAGTTTAAAATATATATATTGGAGCGTTGTGATTTTAATATTACCGATAGAGAATTACGTGAGAACGGAGTCGGATAAATTACTGATTTTACTCTTATTCCCAAGCTATGAAGTTACTGAAATACTGAATTTAAAACAAAGAGAAACGAGAGATTGAGTAATTCTGCGTCATTCGCGCTTACCACTGGAAATTGCCGAAGCATTTCCCTCGTACTGGATGTTGAAGAAAGCTTCCCATTGTTTCCTGGACGCCGTCATCTTCTTCGATATTTGATGATATACTGGTAGATTTGATAACTCTATGGTCCGAACATCGGAGCCAAAATCTCGTACAACCACACTGGTTAAGTTTTACAAAGATAGTCCTCCACTCCACGCAACATCGGAGCGACTCACACGTGCAACCGTACTGGTCAAGTCTTACACAGATTGTCCTTTGCTCCACGGCGCGCCAAACGATATATGCACTCCTCGGCTTCCCACTCCAGTGCCGACTTCCAGCTTACGTGGTCTCAACTGATTGGCTGTGCCACCCCGCTACTCCCCTTCTTAGGCTCAATACACACGGCGCGCGGAGGATGTCGATTGCCGTTCCATACTATCCGCATTTTCTTGACGCTGCAACCCAGACTTGCGACATGCTTCTTGACAAGCCTAAGCCTGTAACTGAATTCCCAATGAGTCATCTCTCTCATAATACCCTAACTGACGAAACTCCGTAAAATTCCGTAATCACATAATTTTCTATGATAATGTCGTTCGTAATAATTTGCTTGATAGTGTTTTCTAAGACATTGAAAACCTATCTTTATGCTTATAATTTTATAAAAATGCTCCAAAAAATACCATAATAATAATAATAATAAGTTAATCATAATAATGAATTAACATGAAAAATTCTCTTGGCTGAACAATTTGCCGCGTAAATAAATATAGAATGGCTTCCTACTGACTTATGCCAGTGGCATAAAAATCCCTCGAAAAACACGTTACAGCTTCAATACTTTCAAAAAATCTATTAATGACCGAGAAAAAAGTTCACCATTCGAATGTGGCTTCGACCCTAAAAGCTCAGCACGTCTACATTTTCTCTCCGATTTTTTAAAATTGCTGTTATTTTCTTAATTTTTGACGTAGAAGTTGCCCTTCTATTACCTGTCTCCATTATTATACAAAGATCAGATATTACATCATGAACCTTAGTAAGAATATTTTTCTTACTTATTATCCTAATTGGATTGTTTCATGAATTAAATCAAGGTGCCTTAGAATGAGCTTATTAACTATATAGGGTTGTAGTTAAGTATAGCATTTGATTTGCACTCAAAAAGTATTGAAATTCAATCTTCCTTAAATAAGAAGCGATATATTGCAATCAATTTCGACTTGATCTTAGATGATTTCATCCTTATTTGTGTACTTATTTTAGTATTAATTGAAACCAAAGAAGTGGTATATTACTGTTAATAATCTAATATTAGTGAAATTTATTTCCAATTAAGAAGAAAGGAGAGGATCAAATTAAAGCTGCTAACTTTTAATTTAAATGGTTTAACTCCATTAACATAAAAACAATACCTTTTCATTGTATAAATAATAAATTATTATTTATAAATATTTAAAAATTAAATAATTTCCTTAACATCTTCAGTGTCACGCTCTACATATAAGGTATTTAAATATAATAATAACATTAATAAAATAATAAATCACAAAACAAATCTAATTGAATATATCTTAATTCTATTATTCTGCCACCACTGAATAGCTCCAGAATACTTAATAGAAGTATTATAAATTATTTGACCTCCTCAATCCTCACTTAATAGATATACATATATATATAACTTCCTACCTTCAGAGGGATGTAATTAACTCCATTAGTAGACACAAAAGGTATAAATCATATTGATCCAATAAAACAAGATACTAAATAAAACTTTAATGACTGTAAATTATGAGATAAAGAAAATTTTGATAATTCATAACTTATTCATTCCCCTAATAAACTAACCGTTAAAGCTAAAGTCTTTAACCAAAATGGTAAACAAATTATAGAAGGAGAGGGAAAAATTACTCATCTCAATATACACCCATCTACGACTGCCGTAATCATTAAAGTTAATATACCCTTTAATATAATTCATCTTTCATCACTTAATGGATGATATGATGAGGAATTTAAGTCACCTTTTATTGAATAATAAACTAATCGTAAGGAGTAACAAACAGTTAATCCGGTAGAAAATATGTATTAAAAAATCTGAAAAAAATCAGGTAAGTTAAGGAAACGATTTCCAAAATTAAATCCTTTGAATAAAATCCCACCAAAAAGGGTATTTCACATGGTGCTAAATTTGACACAATAAAACAAATAACTGCTAAAGGCATTTGTGTACATAATCTACCCATAAACCGAATATCCTGATAATTTTTCATATTATGAATTTCAGAACCTGCACACATAAATAATAATGCCTTAGATAAAGCATGTGTTAACAAATGAAAAAATGCTAATTTAGGAAACCCTATAGCGAAAATTCATCTTATTAAACCCAATTGTCTCAATGTAGAAAGAGCAATATTTTTTTTCAAATCATATTCAAAATTTGCCCCTAAACCAGCCATAAATATTGTTAAACCAGAAATTAATAATAATCCCTTACCTAATCTATTATCGGCAATAACAGAATTAAATCGAATTAATAAATAAACCCCTGCAGTTACCCGAGTTGAAGAATGGACTAAAGCTGGAACGGGGGTAGAAGCTGCTATAGCAGCCGGTAATCAAGAAGAAAAAGGAATTTGAGCTCTCTTTGTTATAGCCGCCAAAATTACTAATGCAGTAATAAAATACATAATTCTAGAATTCTTCATTACATCTAAATTATAAATATAATTTCATCTCCCGAAATTTAATATTCAAGCAATAACTATTAATAAAGCCACATCAACAATTCGATTAGATAAACTGTTAATATTCCAGCTCTATAAGATTTCACATTTTGATAATAAATTACCAAACAATATGAAACTAATCCTAACCAATCTCACTCTAAAAGAATTTTAATTAAATTGGGACCAATAATTAAAAATATTATAGATAAGACAAATATCAATACCAAAATAATAAATCGATTAATTACTAAATCCCCATGTATACACTCCTCGCTATAAAAAATTACCAATGAAGAAATAAATAAAACAAATCCCATAAATAATAAAGACATTCAATCAAACAAAAAAGTTATAATTAAAGAAGATCTGTTTAAATTAAAAATCTCCCATTCAAAAAAAAATTATATCATTTACAATAAAATAAAACCTATTATTACTAGAAAAATTGCCATAAAAATTAAAAAAATTAAACTCACAAAACAAATTGATATCGATCATAAAATGATTTTAAGTAAATTCATTACTTCACTGACACCACAAATCAATATTTTTATTTAAACTACTTAAATACAACCATAAAATACATAAATCACCCTTTAAAATTAAAATATTTGAAGGTAATCAATGCAACATTAATAGTAAATACTCCCGAGAATACCCCATAGAACAAGAATAAATACCAGAATAAATTATACCATGTTGACTATAAGAATATAAATACAAAGAATAAGCTGCTCTAAAAAAAGAAATCAATATTAATATAACCATCGAAATCCAAGATCATATGACTAATCTATTTAATAATCCAATTTCCCCTATTAAATTTAAGGACAGTGGAGCCGCCATATTAGAAGATCTTAATAAAAACCATCATATTGTTATAGAAGGTATAAAATTCATTAAACCCTTATTGATGAATAAACTTCGTCTTCCTAACCGTTCATAAGAAATATTAGCTAAAGCAAATAAACCTGAAGAACATAGTCCATGAGCAATTATTAACGTGTATGTTCTTATAAACCCCCAATCTGTTAATGTCATTATACCCCCTAAAGCTATCCCTAAATGAACAACAGAAGAATATGCAATTAAAGCCTTCAAATCAACCTGGCGTAAACAAACCAAACTCATACAAAATCCTCCAACCAAACTAATTCTAATCTAAATTACATTATAAGTTAGCCCAAGCTTGATTAATATTAAATAAATTCGTAATAATCCATACCCTTCTAATTTCAATAACACACCTGCCAAAATTATTGACCCTGAAACCAGGGCCTCAACATCCGCCTTAGGTAATCATAAATGTACCATAAATATAGGTATCTTAACTAAAAATGCTAAAATTAATCTAATATAAAACAATAATCTTGATAATCTAATATTATTTAAAAGATCAATGTATAATCTCACTTAAAATCCATAAATATTAAATACATTTACTAATAAAGGTAAAGAAGCTAATAAAGTATAAAATAATAAATATACCCCTGCCTGTAATCGTTCCGATTGATACCCTCATCCTAAGATTAAGAATAAAGTAGGAATTAATCTAGCCTCAAAAAACAAGTAAAAGGAAAATAATCTTATTCTTTTAAAAGTACAGCATTAATATTAATAATAAAAAATACAAAAAAAAGGAAAATTGAATTAAAATACCTATAATGAAAGACACTCTCTCTACCTGTAATCATTAATGAACAAATTCAAAATCTTAATAAAATTAAACCATTTGATAAAATATCTACTCCAAAGATATAACTCAAATTACAAAAATCTGTTAAAGTAATATAAAAAAGAAAGTTATCAAATATAACAGATTTTGTACCAAACACCAAAACGTATTTATAAAACTGAAGGGGATTAAAACACAAGAATAAAAATAAATTTTAACATTGTAAAATTCTAAATGTTTGAAAAAATCATTCCCATGAGTTCGAATTATTGAAACTAAAATAGAAAGACCCAAAGCCCCTTCACACACTGAAAATGTCAAAAATACTATTCTAAAAAATAATTCAAAAGTATATATATTTAAAAATATAAATAATATTAAAAATAATCTTAAAACTACAAATTCTAATCTTAACAATGTTGCTAATAAACGCTTCCGATTAGAACAAAACACCCATACACCTCTTAAAATGACCAAGATTTCTACAGTAGTGGTTTTGTGAGAGTTCTATACCCGCCTCCACCTCCTCACCTCACAAGATGGCGGCGACGCGATATCCCTCGAACTTATGGTCGGATTTTGACAAATGAGGTGTCATTGAACTCGGGCTGATACCCCCTTTCCAATGGACAATATATTTCCACCCCAAAATGAAACCTACCCCTACTAGGGGGTGAAATTGTAATTTTTTAGAGAATTTCTCTTTCCAAGTGCATCATGTGAGAGTTTGAATGCCAATATGGAATGAAACGTTGTTCTACACTTGAGACATGTATACGGTGGAAAGCCACTATGAATTAACATGCTTGTTTTTTTTTTTTTACGCATGCCCACTCATGGCTTTTGTAAGAGGGTGGGGGAGCGCATCCCTGTGGATGGGTTATTGTTGAAGGGTCATTGTTGGCGGGGTCATTGTTGACAGGTCCTTGTGGACGAGTCCTTGTGGACAGGTCATTGTTGACAGGTCATTGTTGACGAGTCCTTGTTGACGGGTCCTCGTGGACAGGTCCTTGTTGACGAGTCCTTGTTGACAAGTCCTCGTGGACGAGTCCTTGTGGACGAGTCCTTGTTGATGAGTCCCTTTGGACTGATCCCTTTGGACCGATCCCTTTGGACTGGCCCATGAATTTATCCAAATTATGTCAAAGGGCTTAACTAACAGACTAATAAGGCTAGGAACTTGTATGAGGTATTGTAGGACTTGGGATGAAGCCCCCTTTTAGATTGTATTTTTAAAATTTTGACAAAGGGCCTAACCACACTTTTGTTAATATCTCGCGAACCTATCATGCTAGTGACTTGTATGAGGGTTCCTAGCAATTGGGGCGATGTTCCCCTTTGGGGGTGAAACTATCCCCCCACTCCCAAATTGAAAACTCGATATCTTGGAAACTAAGAACCCTAAAATTATGTGTGATAGCTTTAAAAATAGGTCATAAGATACGATTTTACCACGATAGATCATTTCACCCCTAAAATAGTAAATAGTAATGTTACAGGGAAAAAAGCGGTTAAACACATAAAAATGATAAATGAACCTAAGATCATTTGTTTTTGATGGAAAAATAGTAACAGGGTTAAAACTACCCCCCAAATTTTAAAAATCGTTATCTTGGAAATTAAGAGCCTTAAAATTAAGTGTGATAGCTTTAAAAATAGGTCATGACATACGCTTATACCACGATAGGTCATTTCACCCCTAACACAGTGAATAGTGATTTTACAGGGAAAAAGGTGTTAAACGCCTAAAAATGATAAATGAACCTAAGACCTTTTGTTTTTGAAGAAAATTAGTAAGGGGGTGAAAACTACCCTAAAATTGAAAATTCGATATCTTGGAAACTAAGAAACCTAAAATTAGGTGTGATAGCTCAAAAAATTGGACATTTAATACTCTTTTACCTCGATTGGTCATTTTACCCCTAAAACAATGCTTGTAGGTTTTACAAGAAAAAAGGGGAACCAATAGTCAGAGTTGGACACATGAGGTTTTATAAGACTCTGGGCGACAATCTCTTCTTGAATTTATTATTTATCTTTTGAAATTTTGACAAAGGGCCTAACCACACATTTTGAAAATTTAGATTTTTAAAATTTTTGAATTAATTTTAATATTTTTTTATATTTTTTTTTTGGTAGAGAGAGACAGTACCAGTTGTGTTTAAACGAGCATGTCGCCGATCACTGTGGCCATGTTCAATGGATGAATCGATATTTTGTGAAGCATTGATTGAAGAGGGTCATGCGACGACTTGTTTTAAGAATATTTTTATGATTTTTCCTATGATACAAGCATTTATTTAAATATCCCAAAACGGTAAGTTTACTGATTTGAATTTTATAAACGAATAATGGGATTTGGACTCATAAGGTGTCCTATAACTTGACATGACGCTTTATTTATATGGCTTATGAATTTTGCCAAAAAGATTGAAAACAACAAGGTCATGGACTTGTGTTTCTCTTAATATATTGCAAACCCATAATGTTAGATGTTTATGGTGAGTGATGAAACATAGCTATGTAGAGAAAGAATTATTGTAGGCTTCACGTATGGTGACTGACAAGTCTTTGACCATTGAAACTTGTTTTTAAACCTGACCGCAGTACATAGGGAGGATAGGTTTCAGGCATGACATGACAAACGGTGTGTACAAAATCCAATTTATCGATTCAATAATTAAGAGTAGACTATCTTTAATTGATTAGTTAAAGAGGGTAGCTAGGAAAACAAGATGGTGATTACACTGAACCAAACCGAACCAATACAATCCTTTTTGAATGTATAATGTTACTTGCTAACCATTTTGTGCTGCAGTGGCAAGCACTTTTGGCTCTTTCACTAGAGGCCTTAACTCGATTTAACTTTAAGGCTTAGAAAGAACCAAACTAAGAAAGATGGTTATAGTGGTGCAGTGGTTAAGCTGTTATCCTTTGACTAAGGTAGACCA
Organism: Meconema thalassinum; assembly: GCA_946902985.2. Lineage (NCBI taxonomy): Eukaryota > Metazoa > Arthropoda > Insecta > Orthoptera > Tettigoniidae > Meconema > Meconema thalassinum. Next base: position 604,936,450 of record OX336389.2, read on the forward strand.
GGGTTTGATTTTAGATTAATACGCATGTCAAAAACATATAAAAAAGCAAGGATAATGTTTTAAGACTGATTACACTTGTATATTTTTTCAAATTATTACTTGGATTACAAATACAAAGGAGGACTGGGTTCAATATACAGTTAATGCAAGTAAGATTTTGTATTTGTTTTTTTATTTTAGATTTTAGAATTTACATTTTACATTTTAGATTGTACAAAAAGACCAAACATTACATTTACTCAAATCACATTCTAGTAAAAATCGTGCCTACTATAAACTGCACCCACTTCTACATCCGCTTTTACATTCTCTTTTGCACGCACTTTTGCACCCACTTTTGCACCCACTTTTGCACCCACTTTTACACCTACTTTTGCACTCCCTTTTACACTGACTTTTACACTGACTTTTGCACCCATTTTGCACCCACCTTTGCACTCACTTTTGCACCCAATTTGCACCCACTTTTGCACCCAATCTTGCACCCACTTTTGAACCCACTTTTACACTGACCTTTGCACCCAATTTTGCACTCACTTTTGCACCCATTCATGCATCCTCTCTTGCACCCACTCTTGCACCCACTTTTCCTCTCACTTTAAGGAGAATGTTTTTGTGTAATAAAAAGTAATGACCAGCCTCCCACCGCCATTTATTTGTGACGTCATAGCCAGTCTCAAAGCAAGTCTAAACTTGTAGAACAGGTCATGTGACAAGGTTAGGTTAAGTGACTTTGACATAATTTGGATAAATGCATGGGCCCGTTCACAGGGACCCGTTAAAAATGACTCCCTTCATAAAGGACCCGTCCATAGGGGCTGGTCAACAGGGGCTAGTAAACAGGGACCAGTCCAAAGGGACAAATCAACAGGGATCAATCAAGAGGGGTTATCACCTTAAGGTCTACCAATCACGCCTACTATCAATCGCGTCTACTATCAATTACGCCTACTATCAATCGCGCCTACTATCAATCGCACTTATTAATCGCGCCTACTAGTTATTGCGCCTAATATCAATCGCGCCTACTACCAATCGCGCCTACTATCAATCGCACCTACTATCAATAGCGCCTACTATCAATTACGTCCACTACCAACCGCGCCTACTATCAATCGCGTCTACTAATAGCGCCTGCTATCAATCGCGCCTACTACCAATCGCGCCTACTATCAATCGCGTCTACTATCAATAGCGCCTACTATCAATTACGTCCACTACCAATCGCGCCTACTATCAATCGCGTCTACTAATAGCGCCTGCAATAAATTGCGCCTACTATCAATCGCGCCTACTATCAATTGCGCCTATTAATTGCACCTACTATCAGTTGCACCTACTACCAATCACGCCTACTACTAATTGCGCCTACTGTCAATTGCCCCTACTATCAATAGCGTCTACTAGCAATTACACCCACTACCAATCGCGCCTACTGTGAATTGAGCCTACTATCAATAATTGCGCCTACTAACAATCGCGCCTAGTAGTAATTGCGTCTACTAACAATTGCGTCTACTACCAATCGTGCCTACTACTAATCGTGCCTACTATCAATCGCGCCTACTGTCAATTACGTCCACTACCAATCGCGCCTACTATCAATCGCGTCTACTAATAGCGCCTGCTATCAATTTCGCCTACTATCAATTTCGCCTACTATCAATTGCGCCTATTAATTGCATTTACTATCAATTGCACTTACTACCAATCACGCCTACTACTAATTGCGTCTACTGTCAATTGCACTTACTATCAATAGCGCCTACTAGCAATTACGCCCACTACCAATCGCGCCTACTAGTAATTGCGTGTACTACCAATTGCGCCTACTACCAATCGCGCCTACTACTAATCGCGCCTACTATCAATCGCGCCTACTGTCAATTGAACGTACTATCAATAGCGCCTACTATCAATTACGTCCACTACCAATCGCGCCTACTATCAATCACGTCAACTAATAGCGCCTGCTATCAATTGCGCCTACTATCAATCGCGCCTACTATCTATTGCGCCTATTAATTGCACCTACTATCAATTGCACCTACTACCAATCACGTCTACTACTAAATGCGCCTACTGTCAATTGCACCTACTATCAATAGCGTCTACTAGCAATTACACCCAATACCAATCGCGCCTTCTGTCAATCGCGCCTACTACCAATCGCGTCTACTAGTAATTGTGCCTACTATCAGTTGCGCCAACTACCAATTGCACCTACTATCAATTACGCCTACTATCAATTGCGTTGAGTATGAACTGCTCTCAATTACAGCTGGTAAAAATCGCTTCTAGTAAAAATCGCGCTGAGTATAAATCATAATCAGTACAAAACGCGCCCAGTATCAAACGCGTCTACTAATCGTACTTACTATGAATTGAGCGTGCTATAAAACGCACCCAGTATACATTGCCTCTACTAACCATGGCTACTATCAATTACAGTCAATAAAAATCATAATCACTATAAATTGCGTTCAGTATAAATCTTGACATTGAGCAATGTGTGTGTAAATCTGTCGTGACTGTGAGCCTCCATGGTTGGGAACCCAGAACTGCGGTTCGGAGGAACATTATATAAGGGCAATAGAATAATTATTATTATAACTAAGTTGGATGTGAGCTTTTGTAAGCCAGAATGTAGATTTCCCAAGGAAATACGACTGTTGGAGCCAGGATGTGTACAGAGGTCTGTAAATATTGATGGAACAAAAGGACATTTGGTCAAGTACTCTGTACTGTAGAGAGAGTGACTCATGGTCACAAGCTAGGCCAGAAATTGAACCCTGGAAGTCACGTAGACGCGAGTATGGACAGTCGCCGCTAGCTTAGGGAGCAGCACTTGCTAGGCACTGAGGGTGGAATGGACCACAGGCCTCAGTGGAAGGGAGAGATGGACTCCGGGTCATCTCTAGTTGGATATAATGGTATCCAAAATGGCGAGCGAGAGTGTTGCAGAGTAGTTGCAGTTGTTCTCACGCCTCAGTTCTTGCCAGAGTAACGTCGTAACGCGCGCGAGCTGAATTCAGCCTCGCGAGGACATGTTAGATGTCAAGTAACAGTAAAGACTTAGTAGCGCCAATTCAGACCTGCGTGCACTTCCAGCAGTAACTTCGCATAATCTGTATATAGTGTATATACTTTGACTGCCAAGGCATAATAAATCGGCAGTAGTTCAAGGGAAGTTCATCTTTTATTCCGGAAGTTCCGGGACCAGTCTACAAAACCTCCAGTTCCCTTATCTAGTGAACCGCTCGGCTAGGAGGGAAAATCGTCGGAGGACCTGTCAACCTGCCAGAACGTCTCACAGGCCAGGTAGGTCACGACAGGCCATACTTTTTGGTGTCAGATGTGGGGTCCCGAGTTCGACGCACTGAACAGAGCAACTACGGAATAAAGAGAGAGATCGCGACATCGCAGAAGATTGTCCGATAATGACCGCGACAATGCAGAAAATTGTCCGTCCGCGCATCCGCGTAAATCGTACCGAGTGCCGCGCAACGCAGAAGAGAGAAGAAGAAGCCTACTAAGCAGAAGGAGCCGTGCAGTAGCGAGCCGTGCCGCCAGCAGAGGGGAGAACCGAGAAGCAGCAGTATCCAGTTAGCAGAGACAACAAAGAAGAAGAAGCCGCCAGGTAAGTAGTGTGTTTTGGCCGGTTCCGCAGCCTCCACCTCCACACCCTCCATACAAGATGGCGGCAGCCCGATAACTCCCGAACCCGTGGTCGGATTTTGACGAATGAGGTGTCATTGAACTCGGGCTGACACCCCCTTTCCAATGGACGACATATTTCAACCTCAAAAATAAAACCTACCCCTACTAGGGGGTGAAATTGTAATTTTTTTAGAGAATCTCTGTTACCAATTGCAACATGTGAGAGTTTGAATGCCGATATGGAATGAAATGTTGTTCCACATAAAGTGCATATGTTCGGTGGAAAGCCACTATGAATTAGCATGCCCACTCAGGGCTTTTGAAGAGGGTGGGGGAGCGGATCCCTGTGGATGGGTTATTGTTGACGGGTCATTGTTGGCGGGGTCATTGTTGTCGGGTCATTGTGGGCGAGTCCTTGTGGACAAGTCCTTGTTGACAGGTCCTTGTGGACGAGTCCTTGTGGACAAGTCATTGTGGACAGGTCATTGTGGACAGGTCCTTGTGGTCGAGTCCTTGTGGACGAGTCCTTGTCCCTTTGGACTGATCCCTTTGGACGGGTCCCTTTGGCCTGGTTCCTACGGACTAGCCCATGAATTTATTTAAATTATGTCAAAGGGCCTAACTACATTTGTGTGTGTTGAATTGACGTTGTTCACTAATCCCCCACTACTAAAATGTAATAACGATATGAAAGGAAAGTGATGAAATACATGTGAACACGTGTGAGATGTCATTATTAGCATTCTCCTTGTGAATCAAGTCACATCCTGTTTTGATTCATACGTGAGAAAATGCGAGTTCATGTGTAATATGATCTAACACACAGGTGTTCACATGTGCACGTGCACGATAAGAGCTAACAAGTCACAACCTGTTTTGGCAGTGGTGGGAATAAGGCTAGAGACATGTACGAGTAGTCAAATTACTCCGGCAGACAACCCCTTTCCTATGGATAACTTATTTCCACTCAAAAATAAAATCTACCCCTACTAGGGGGTGAAATAATAATTTTTAGGTAAAAGTCGCTTTCCATGTGCAACATGTGGGAGTTTATATGCCAATATGAAATTAGACTCGTTCCACATAAAGTGCATGCATACAACTGAATGCCGCTATGATTTATCATTTTTGTTTTTTGTTTTACGAATGCGCAATTGAGGTTTTTGTAAGAGGGCGGGCTTTTTGAATAATGATTTATAGATACGTTTTTTTTACAAATTAACCAAAGATCCAAAAACTAATAGGTCATCGGCTTTTTAATATCTTATGAACTAAGAAAGTTAGGAACTTGTATGAGGGGTCGTTGGACTTGTGGTGACGCCCTGTTTTTGAATGTATTATTCATTTTTTGTCAAAAGGGCCTAACTGCACTTTCGTTAATATCTCGCTAACTAATAATCACAGAGGGTCGAGTGAGGTGTCATAGGACTTAAAATGGCCAACCCCTCCCCATGACCAATGAATTTACAAAAAAAACCAGCAAGGTCATTAACCTAAGATTGTATCAACTAATAATCAGAGAGGGACAAGTGAGGTGTCACAAGACTCAGGATGGCAAACCCTTTTCCATGACCAACGAATTTACCCAAAATACCCAAAACAGCAAGGTCATTGACCTAAGATTTTATAAACTTATCAGTAGAGAGGGTCAAGTGAGGTGTCATAGGACTACGAATGGTTAACCCTTTCCCATGACCAATGAATTTACCTCAAAAATTCAAAACAGCAAGGTCATTGACCTGAGATTTTATAAACTAATAATCGGATATCAACATGTGAGGTGTCATAGGACTTAGAATGGTCAACCCTTTCCCATGGCTAATGAATTTACCCAAAAATACCCAATACATCAAGGTCATCGACCTGAGATTTTATAAACTTATAATCGGATATGGACATGTGAAATGTTTACAGTGAGTGATGAAACATAGCTAGGTAGTGAAAGAATTATTGTAGGCTACATGTATGGTGACTGACAAATCTTTCACCATTGGAACTTGTTTTCAGATCAAACTGCAGTACAGAGAGAGTATAGGTTGTAGGTATGGGATAATAAATGACAAATGATGTATACAAAATCTGATTAATCGATTCAAGAAATAAGAGTAGACAATCTTTAATTGATTGGTTAAATAGGATAGCTAAAATCCAAAATGGTGACTACATTGAACTAAACTGAACTGCACATGGAAAGCGACTTTTACCTAAAAATTATTATTTCACCCCCTAGTAGGGGTAGATTTTATTTTTGAGTGGAAATAAGTTATCCATAGGAAAGGGGTTGTCTGCCGGAGTAATTTGACTACTCGTACATGTCTCTAGCCTTATTCCCACCACTGCCAAAACAGGTTGTGACTTGTTAGCTCTTATCGTGCACGTGCACATGTGAACACCTGTGTGTTAGATCATATTACACATGAACTCGCATTTTCTCACGTATGAATCAAAACAGGATATGACTTGTTTCACAAGGAGAATGCTAATAATGACATCTCACACGTGTTCACATGTATTTCATCACTTTCCTTTCATATCGTTATTACATTTTAGTAGTGGGGGATTAGTGAACAACGTCAATTCAACACACACAAATGTAGTTAGGCCCTTTGACATAATTTAAATAAATTCATGGGCTAGTCCGTAGGAACCAGGCCAAAGGGACCCGTCCAAAGGGATCAGTCCAAAGGGACAAGGACTCGTCCACAAGGACTCGACCACAAGGACCTGTCCACAATGATCTGTCCACAAGGACTTGTCCACAAGGACTTGTCCACAAGGACTCGTCCACAAGGACCTGTCAACAAGGACTTGTCCACAAGGACTCGCCCACAATGACCCGACAACAATGACCCCGCCAACAATGACCCGTCAACAATAACCCATCCACAGGGATCCGCTCCCCCACCCTCTTCAAAAGCCCTGAGTGGGCATGCTAATTCATAGTGGCTTTCCACCGAACATATGCACCTTATGTGGAACAACATTTCATTCCATATCGGCATTCAAACTCTCACATGTTGCAATTGGTAACAGAGATTCTCTAAAAAAATTACGATTTCACCCCCTAGTAGGGGTAGGTTTTATTTTTGAGGTTGAAATATGTCGTCCATTGGAAAGGGGGTGTCAGCCTGAGTTCAATGACACCTCATTGGTCAAAATCCGACCACGGGTTCGGGAGTTATCGGGCTGCCGCCATCTTGTGTGGAGGGTGTGGAGGTGGAGGCTGCGGAACCGGCCGAAACACACTACTCAGGTAAGCTAACCTTATTACAATGGCAAGACAGACAAGTGCAGCTACCAGTGCCCAGGTAGAGGAGAGGTTAGCAGACGTAGACACGGTAAGTACAAGTGGGCCTTTTGTATCAGTAACCGAAGGACATCGCCTGATAGGTCGGGAGTTCGATGGAACACAGCCCGACAGATTACGTGAGTTTGTGGCTAATGTAGACGCTGCTGTTCGCATGATAAAAGATGATGATCAAGAGTTATTTTTTAAGTATATCCTGACCAAAATTACGGGCAAGGCCCGAGATAAGTTGTTAGACAGAAGAGACATAAATCATTGGGAGGCTGCCAAACAGGCATTACGAGAATACTACGGATTTCAGGGCACATTAGACTTATATATTTGCCAGATGTTTCAAACAGCGCCGGATCCGAGGGAAACAGTGGCGACATGGACGCATAAAGTAGAGACTCTGTCAGCTGCGTTCAGGGAAGCAGTCCTCGACGGAGAGAGCTGGGAGGATAGGGAAGCCCAGTTAAGGATCACAAGAAAAATATGCGTAGCTAGCTTCATACAGGGGTTAAGTACCCCGCGAATCCAAGCTAGGGTCCAGGGCCTCGGGGCCATTACTTTCGAGAAAGCGGTAGACACTGCAAAGCAAGAAGAGGCGGTAATACTCTCAAAGAAGGCACGAGAAGGGTAGCACACGAAACATAGCTCAGGGGTAAGAGCAGGTAAACCCGATCAGGAAAGGAAGGCACCACTAAGGTGGCATGCTAAGCCAGCGCAAGCAAATGTTAGGGTGGTCTGTTACAATTGTAACAGGGAAGGCCACATCGCACGGGAGTGCAAGGAGGCACGAACCCGAGGTGCACGCACCGCGTTAGGTAGTACACCCAATGTACAGACAGGGGGCACCCCAAATGTAGATATTGCAAAAAACCGGGACACATAGAGCGCGATTGCCGAAAGAAGCAGAGCGATAAGGAAGCCGTGGCGCCGGAAGCCGTGCGCATGGTAAGGGGGAAGCCTCACATGGAATCGGACAGGAGTAGAACCTGTTACCGTTGTGGGAAGAAAGGGCACGTACAAAAAAATTGCCGACAGACAGCCCATGTACCACAAGCAGAAGTGGACCGGCGGAAGTGCTATAATTGTGGCCAGCAGGGTCACATAAAACGAAATTGTCAGGAGGCCAAGAAGGGCCAGGGCCAGAGTAGGCGCACGGGAGGAAAGGCCATGAAAGGCCGACGCCAGTGCGATGTTTGTGACCGGTGGTCACATGGAACCAAGGACTGTTGGTTCAAGAGTGGGAAAGGTAATAAGAGAAATATCACTCAGACAGGGGCGACAAACTAGAACGGGTCCATAACACAGGGACAGCTATGGAATCCCGCAATTTAAAGACTCCCAAGGCACGTGACACGGAGGGCACGATATTAATGTATTGTGGGGGGCCTCTGAGGTTTCTAATTGACACTGGCTCCGATGTCAGCCTAGTGAAGAGGCAATCAGTGCCTAAAGGAGTTGCAATTAGTAGAGGCACCACGATTGAATTAACAGGTGTAAGCGAGGGAACGATTTACACCCAAGGGACCGTTCAGTTTGTTATTGGAGGTACTAAACACACAGTTCATGTGGTGGGCAGTGATTTCCAACTAAGCCAGGATGGTATAATAGGGAAAGACATCCTAGCTGACAGCGTGATCGACTACCGGGAGGGTCATGTTACGATCCACGGTAAAAAAAAATACCCGCTGGGAGCGAGGGAGGCGAAGATAATCAGCCTCGAGCCTCGAACCCAGAAGGTAGTAGTTATTGAAGTCGATAAGAATCTACCAGTGGGAATTATTGAGAGGGCCGAGGTGGCACCAGGTGTTTACCTCGCAGAGTGTCTAACAAGGTCAGAGCAAAACGAGGCAGTAGTCAGCATGATGAATACTACTGAGGAAGAAGTATTCATATTCATATTTCATATTCATTCATTTATTTGCAATGGGGGGGGGGGGTGTCCCCCGGTGGCAAATTGTATATACATAACAAATAAATAATTATACATAACAATTCAATAACAATTATACAACAGTTAAACTGGAGTATTTACACAAATAGTCAGTCTTTTCTTAAACACACCTATATGTTTGGGAAAAGGCTCTAAGACTGCGGCAGGTAGAGAGTTCCAGTTATCAATGGCACGGTTTACAAAATAATATTTACCATAATTTGTTCGCTGTGGTCGGCCCTTAACTTTGAAAGGATGATCGCTCCTACCCATGTAAGTGGGCTTTCCCAACCGTTTGCTAAGCTCACCCCATGCTGGTAGATTTGTATACGTGTTGTACATAGCGCAGAGTCTAGATTTCATCCTCCTAGCCTCCAGTGATTCCCACCCAAGTTTCTTTAACATACGGCTCACACTGCTCCTGGGATTAAAGTCACTGAGCACAAATCTAGCGGCCTTTCTTTGTACCATTTCCAACTCATTGATGAACCCTACTTGATATGGATCCCAAACCGCCTAGGCATATTCCAGAATAGGTCTTACAAGTGACAAATAGCCTAATTCTTTAGCAGAGGTACTACTTCCTTTTAATACCCTCATTACAAAGTGCAGGGATTTGTAAGCTTTTGAAACTACACATCCTACATGACTACTCCATTTCATATCATTCCTTACGTGAACGCCCAAATATTTGCAAGAATCTTCTTCTACAAGTATTTCCGAGCCAATGTTATATTGAAAATCCTGCCTTCGCACATTCCCTATTTTTAAGAGACTACATTTTCTTGTGTTTATTTTCATTTTATTTACAATCGCCCACTTATAGACCAGGTTCAGGTCCTCTTGAAGCACTGCATTGTCTTGTGAGTCATGTATCTTTCGATATATTACACAATCATCCGCAAACAATCGACAGTCACTGCGAATCCCATTTGGTAAATCATTTATAAACGCCAAAAATAACAAAGTTCCGATTACGCTGCCCTGAGGGATACCCGACGTTACGGCAATTTCATCCGAGAATATGCCTTCGACTTTCACTTTCTGAGAACGACCCGTCAAAAATTCTTGGATCCATAAAATTACTCTTCTATCAATCTTCGTCGAAGCTAATTTATGGAGTAGCATGTCATGCGGAACGACATCAAATGCCTTCGCAAAATCTATAACCACGGCGTCAACTGAAACTCCATGGTCTAACGATTCGCTAATGTCTTGAAAAAGTGATAGCATCTGACTCTCGCATGAGTAACCTTTCCGAAATCCATGTTGCCTATCATTAAACCGTGATAATGTTTCCCATGTGACTCTGTACTGCCCTCGAGTGCGAATGCAGGAGGTGGATAACACCTGCCGGGCAGGCGTACGCAAGGTACAGCAAGGCAGTAGGGCGGTAACCGGAGAACCGGCTACTCAGAAGCCCAGATCACGCCGAGTGATAGACTGCTTACGAGTAGACCATCTCACGCAGGTAGATAAGGAAGGTATATACGCCATCTGTGCGGAATACAATGACATCTTCCATCTTGAGGGAGATAAGCTCACATGCACGGAAGTTATACGTCATGACATCTCAACGCCTCGGGATCAACCCCCGATTAATGTGCGGCCGTATAGACTGCCGGAGGCACAAAAGGGAGAAATACAAGCGCAGATAGATAAGATGCTAGGTGATGAAATTATTGTACCTAGTACATCCCCTTGGAACGCACCATTATTGTTAGTACCGAAGAAAATGGATGCGTCAGGTAAGCAAAAGTGGAGAGTTGTGATTGACTTCCGAAAATTGAACGAAGTAACGATAGGGGTTAGTTATCCCCTCCCACTCATCTCAGAGCTATTAGATGCTCTAGGTAAGGCCAGGTATTTCAGTACACTTGACCTTTGCAGCGGTTATTATCAGGTGTTATTAAAATCTGAAACAGGCCCAAGACAGCTTTTTCAGCATTAGGGCGCAAGTAGGAATTTGCAAAGATGCCCATGGGGTTGAAGGATGCGCTAGCCACATTCACAAGGCTGATGAATACAGTGCTTACCGGATTGACAGGTATTCAGTGCCTGTGCTATCTAGATGATATAATAGTGTATGGTAGCTCAATAGAAGAGCACAATGCTAAGCTGAGAGATGTTTTTCAAAGGCTGAGAGAAAACACGCTGAAGCTCCAGCCAGGAGTTCCTGAGGACTGAACTGACATTCTTAGGTCATGTAATTACTGAAGGGGGAGTCTTACCAGACTCACGAATGGTGCAGGCCGTGAAGGATTTTCCGAGGCCTACCACGAGCCGCCAGATTAAACAATTCTGCGGACTCAGTGGGTATTATAGGAGGTTTATACCCAATTATAGTAAGATCGCGAAGCCACTATATGAATTAGTGAAGAAGGACGTTCCCTTCGTGTGGGGGGATGCACAGGAACAAGCGTTCGAAGCGCTAAAGCAAAAACTCATTGAAGAGCCTATTTTGCAGTACCCAGATTTTGAAAAGCCATTCGTTCTTACCACAGATGCTAGCAACGAAGCAGTGGGTGCCGTATTGTCACAAGGGCCCGTGGGTAAAGATCTCCCCCTAGCATATGCAAGCAGGACGCTTAATAAGGCAGAAAGAAATTATAGTGTCACAGAAAAAGAATTACTAGGCATTGTTTGGGCTGTAAAGTATTTCAGGCCGTATTTGTTCGGACGGCATTTCACGGTGGTGACAGATCACAAGCCGCTGAAGTGGGTATTCAATGTCCAAGACCCATCGTCACGCCTGCTAAAGTTCCGATTGAAATTGGCAGAGTATGATTTTGAAATCATTTACAAGCAGGGCAAGCAGAACTGCAATGCTGATGCTCTTAGCAGGAATCCCAGTGATGCACAGTGTCAAGCGCGAGTGATTAACTCGGCGGGGCCCGAGTTACGGCAGGGGGCGGCCGTGGCCACTCATATGGAAACTCGTAGGAGGGTAGCAACGACTTCAAAACCCGAGGACGCTACGGTAGAGGGAATTGAAGCAGACGGTAGTGAGGTCCCCGAGGACGCTAACGCAGAGGAGTCCTCGCCCGAAGACAGCTTACCCGAGGTAACCGAGTTGCAGGAGGCTGAGAAATTGGCCATCCTGAAGGAGTTTCATGATTCCTTGGTTGGAGGACACCAAGGAATCGCCCGCACGTACGCCAGGGTACGCGAACGATTACAGTGGAAGGGAATGAAAGGTGACATTGAGCGTTATATACGCTCGTGTCCTTCATGCCAAAAGAATAAGGGGACTAGACCAGACGTCAGAGCGCCGATGGTAATTACGGACACCCCTAGCACGGTCTTTGAGAAGGTATCTCTGGACGTGGTGGGTCCACTTCCGGTGACAGAGCTTGGCAATAAGTATATTTTGACATGCCAGGACCAGCTGTCGAAGTACTTGGTAGCTAGTGCCATGCCGAATCAGGAGGCTGAAACAGTGGCACGGACGCTAATTAACAATGTTATAAGCATTTACGGGATAACGGGGCAGATTCTCACTGACCAGGGTAGTAACTTCATGAGCGAAGTGTTCAAGGCACTTTGCAAGAAACTGCGAATTAAGAAAACAAACACAAGCGCTTTCAGACCACAATCCAACGGTAGCGTAGAGAGATCCCACAAGGTACTAGCAGAGTACCTGAGGCATTATGTTTGCTCAGGTGGGCAAAATGATTGGGATAAGTATCTGCCCACAGCGAGCTTCGTGTATAATACTACCAAGAGTACTTGTACAGGGTTCACACCCTATGAACTTATTTTTGGAAAGAAGGCAAATATACCAGGTATATTGCAAAAGCCACCTGAGGTGGATTATAATGAACATCAGAATGTGGTAGAGGAGCTGACGTCACAGCTCAGGAGGAATCATGAAGCCGCTAGGAGGACGCTAATTAAGCGTAAGGAGTTGGAAAAGGCTAACTACGATAAAAAACAGAACGAAGTCACATTTCGAATTGGTGAAAAGGTACTCTTGCGTAATGATGCATTGCGAAGAGGGCGATCCAAAAAGTTGAGTCCGCCATTTGTAGGGCCTTATGAGGTCGTGTACGTTTCAGGGGTAAATTGTACCCTATTGCTTAATAAGAAAGGCAGAAGAGTCAAGGAGCATAAGAATCGTTTGAAAATGTATTTGTAAAAGGACTCCAACGGGTTTAGAACCCGGCTGGGTACAGAAGCAGCACAGAACGGATTAAGGGGTAAGAATGTATATACACGGTTAGTAGATACAGCCAGCGACAGCTAAGGGTAACACAGCTGTAAGGGATTGTGTGTGCATGGAGTCAATATAGTTTATCAGTAGGCACACAATAATATTTGAACTGCGGACAAAAGAGGCGAGCAGCCTAGATAATGCACCGGGTGACATGAGTTATGTAAGACGAAATACAGGGATGTCCATAGTGGCCCCTGAGCGGCCATCCTGAGGAAGCTAAACCCCCCGCCCGTGTGGTGGGCGGGACCATTGGAACGTTTAGACACGTGATCATTGGTGTTAGAATACCCCCAACAGTGAGCCTGCTGTGTCGTAAGAGGCGACAGAAAAGAGGCGTAGCCTGATGACCACGATGACCTACTGGTCAGGCAGGCGCGAATCCCGGTGAGTAGCTCTATGTAATTGAGCCATTTGTTGCGAATGGCAGCCCCAGGTATGCGAAGGCCTGCCTTTCATAATAGATGGAAACCAATCAATGGCATAAGGGTGAATCAGAGACACCTGTGTTAACGGTACAAATTATTAAGGGACACATACGTGTGTATAGCAAGTAGAGAAGAAGTGCTCTAAGAGGCACATTTGAGGAAAGCGAAGAGTCAGAACCTCAAATTTCGACCACGACGAAGTTACACACCCCTTCGTCTCAATGGCAACTAGGAGATAGCGACAGCTGTTGGTAGGGTTCTTTAACACCCCGCCAAGCTACGGAAAACAAAATTGGGTCGTATTAGAAATTTTAACAGTCAGACGAACAGAGGTTCGACGGGTGGCACTGAGGTGCTCGTAAGTAAAGGGTTGCACGAAGGCGAGCGTGCAGCCTATATGTGACTCGTCACCCCTAGGGTAGTCGCGGATACGCACCCGTTAGGACAGGGGTAGGGAAAACCGGAAATTGGCTTAGATGAAATGAAACAGAAACCGAGCCATGAAAGGCACATTTTGAGAGCATTCAGTCAAATGCAAACGGCGATAATGTAGCCACATTCCCGAGGCGATCTGTGAAGTCGAGTTTCTGAGCAGCAGAACTCGAGGTTAAGCGAGCAAGTTTTTGAACTTAGTGTATGACACTGCTGATAGCTTTGTAGCCGCATGCCTAAGTCAGGATGCGAAGCAAAGTCTGTTGAGACTTTGGATTTTGAAGTAGATAAAATTGTTGATTACATGTCAGTAAGATAGGTAACGAAAAACCTGTCTTTACCTTGCAGGTAAGACAGAAGGCAATGGCACGAATGCTAGGATGGTTCTACACCATGGTGGCGGTGGTAACAGTGACGTAATCACCCCACGGCATAACCGGAGAAGTACTAGACGTACAAGTGACACCATACGAGAATACACCTGGAGTATACTTCGACAACCAGGGTGAGATACAGTTGTATAACATGGAATGGACATTAGTTACCTATGTGAATTTGAATCAGCTAAGTGATGTATTTTCAAATATCAGGGAGCATATACACTGGACACAATTGGCATGTATATTGTTAGAGCAGAAAACGAATTTGACATGTCAGCATGACGTTAAGATGTTGAGTAATCATTTGCAACGAATTAAGGAATCTAAAGAAACGATAGCCAAAATCACTAGACCATGTGGGGAGACGGATAATACCAGACCAAGAATGGGATTGTTAAATGCTGTAGGTTCAATAGCCAAAGCGTTATTTGGAACATTAAGTCAGGATGATGCAGATACGTATGAGTCACAAATAAGTGAGTTAGAAAGAGAGCAACTCTCAATGATTAAGGTCACTAAGGAACAGATGTTAGTGGTTAATTCCACGTTACAAAGAATGAACAGCACCATCTACGATGTAACTGCAAACGAGCAGAGGTTGACTCAGGGTTTAAATGAAATCAGGACATATTTGTCCAATAGTACGCTTCGGATTTCAGAAACATTTGAGCAAGCAGAGTTAGAAATCTCATTATACAGGCATTTAATTGAGATAGAAGGCTTACTTGTAGAGCTGTATGAGCAGTACAGTGTGGTACTGTCAGGCATCATGAATGCACAGGTAGGAGTCATCCAGGTACAGATAATATCACCGGATGACATCATAGAAAGTTATAAGAAAGCCCAGGAGGATTTTCCAAAAGGGTTATCCTTGCCATTTGAATTAAGGTCAGCTTACGGTTACCTAGTCTACAAGGTGGCCACAGTGGAAGTGTTTACAAGTGAAAATTATCTTGTGTATGTTATAAGGACACCCCTTACAGACAGAGTGATTTATAGTGTGTATCATATGATCCCATTCCCCACCTATATTAAGAGTAATCCCCACCATTTTGTGTACATCCAAGAGGCCAAGGACTATATATTGATGGACAAAGAAAAGCAGACATTTGCGCAATTAGATAGGGAACAGGTGAGGCAGTGTAAGGTAGTGTCTGCCACGTGGAGGTTGTGTCATGCTCAGTTCCCTGTTAATATGGTTCACTCGCAAGACAGTTGCGCAGTGAAGATACTCAGTGGAGTTAGCCAGGTACCGGAGAATTGTGATAAGAGAGTACTACCAGTACAGCGATTGCTGTGGATACCTATAAGGGAAAAAAAGGTATATTTATGTGTCTCCAGGCGAGACAAGGGTGACCTGCATGTGTAAGGACACTACAAGTGATATTGGGTTAACTGGCACAGGTATTGTTGTGCTAAGTCCAGGGTGTACGTTGTACAGCCCACATAGTAAGGTACAAGGGGTAGGTAAAATAAACACTACTCGAGGTAAGGACTTAGTGCCAAATTTGATAATTAATTATGACTGCTGCGAGCAGATTGGTAGTGAGATTAAGTTAGAGCAGGTACCGGAGGTTGATAAACTGCCGCTGAATAATTTGTTAAATCATGTGAATGATTTAAAGTGGGCCACGCACAAAACAGAAGAGGTGGAGGACTTGGTAAGTAAACAAGAAGAAGAAATACAAAGTCAGATGATGTATAAACATTTCAATGTATATAAGTATATTGTACTAACTATGAAGGTACAATTGGGATAATTTTATGGTGCTATTGTTGCAATTGTTGTTGTGATTGTCCTAAATTAGGGTTTCCAGCCAAAAAATGGTTTGATGATGCAAGGTCGCATTGCCCGAATATTTGCATAAGGCAAACAGTAATTACGAGGGAAGGCAAGACTAGGACTTCAGACGAAGACATTACGATATTCCAACGTCCCAGGCAACTTCGGGGACGCCCGGAGATGTCTGAGGAAATCCTGGAATTACACTCTAGGCCTGCTGAAGGACGCTTCAGTACGCCTACAAGGGCTATTGTAGATTCAGATATGAGTGCGAGTCAGGTTGCATTACAGCCTTCACCCTCAACGCAAAGTCGCAGATCATTACGACTCGACAGTAACCGAGTGAAATATTGGGACAGAAATGAATGCAAGGAGGATTGCACCCATTTCTTCCCTGGGGAGGGAGGTGTCGTGACTGTGAGCCTCCATGGTTGAGAACCCAGAACTGCGGTTCGGAGGAACATTATATAAGGGCAATAGAATAATTATTATTATTACTAAGTTGGATGTGAGCTTTTGTAAGCCAGAATGTAGATTTCCCAAGGAAATAAGACTGTTGGAGCCAGGATGTGTACAGAGGTCTGTAAATATTGATGGTACAAAAGGACATTTGGTCAAGTACTCTGTACTGTAGAGAGAGTGATTCATGGTCACAAGCTAGGCCAGAAATTGAACCCTGGAAGTCACGTAAACGCTAGTATGGACAGTCGCCGTTAGCTTAGGGAGCAGCACTTGCTAGGCACTGAGGGTGGGATGGACCACAGGCCTCAGTGGAGGGGAGAGATGGACTCCGGGTCATCTCTAGTTGGATATAATGGTATCCAAAATGGCGAGCGCGAGAGTTGCAGAGTAGTTGCAGTTGTTCTCACGCCTCAGTTCTTGCCAGAGTAACGTCGTATCGCGCGCGAGCAGAATTCAGCCTCGCGAGGACATGTTAAATGTCAAGTAACAGTAAAGACTTAGTAGCGCCAATTCAGACCTGCGTGCACTTCCAGCAGTAACTTCGCATAATCTGTATATAGTGTATATACTTTGATTGCCAAGGCATAATAAATCGGCAGTAGTTCAAGGGAAGTTCATCTTTTATTCCGGAAGGTCCGGGACCAGTCTACAAAACCTCAAGTTCCCTTATCTAGTGAACCGCTCGGCTAGGAGGGAAAATCGTCGGAGGTCCTGTCAACTTGCCAGAACGTCTCACAGGCCAGGTAGGTCACGACAAATCACTTGTAGTCTAAAATGTGTTCATGTGATTATTATTCTCGACAGTACTTTGAAAATTCCACCTTTAAAAAATATCAATCCACTTCATTTATTTTACTGTTATTATTACTAAAGTGACTTTACTAAAATTAAATTAATGTGTAGTAGTTAATATGGAAGTCTCAACAATCAGCCATGTTAAGCCATGTGCCTTCTATAAAGGATATACATATATTGTAAAAACAACCAATAAAATGGAACTGTTATTTTGCGATGTTCAAAACAACGATCTAAAAAGTGTCGAGGAATGATTAAAACAAAAGACTCCAACGTATTTACATCAAACGAGCATCATTGTGAATCTCAAATTAATACACATTTAAATTGACAAAATACTCTTACCAAGGTAAAGAAGCAAGTCCAAGAAAAAAATATTGCTGCTCAAGATAGTGCAGTGTTTGTTCAAAATCACTTATCATGTCCTCAAAAAGTCATGTTAGGACAGTTGTCAACGTCTAAGAAACCCTTAACACTATCAAAAGCAACGCAGACTTTAAAAGAGGTCCCTGTGGAAAAGGAACAAGAGGAATTGGATTGTTCTAGTGATGTTGAGGATGATGATGATGATGATAATGATGGTGACAATGACTATCATAATTTTGATGATAATATTCATAATGATGATGATGATGATGATGATGATGAAAAAGAAAAGGATGAGGGTTTTATGTCTATAAAACCACTGCGACTTCCCCATTTTTTAAGAACAAGAGTACCTGGAGAAAGTTATAAAAGGATCTACAACAAGCGTTGTGTTTAAAAAATCTATATCAAACAATGGTAAATAGAGAGAGAAGTATTCAGTGTGTATCTATTATAAAATGAATTTAATAAAAATATTTTATGGTTATTGTCTGCTTTTTCTTAATTACTATCACTACATCCTCCCACTATTAATGCAATTGTTTACCATTGACAGTCTCTAGCTATATTTAGAAACAGAGAGTGGACTTAAACAGTACACTCTATCTATTGTTTGTGTATCGAGTATCATAATAATACAGTATCGCTAAGCTATGTTAAAGCAATAGTTATGTCAGGTAAGGGGTTCAAATCCTTGCTTTCTTGTTTTGAAAATGTGAGCATAAGTCAAACGTCTTAACCACTCGGTCAACCTGACAGTTAATAATGTAATTTGTTTTGTGCACTTGAGTGTTTACAAAATTATCCAGTGTACATTGACTCAACCACTTGCTCGTTTTTAAATGTATTTGTTGTTGTTATTTTTGTTGTTGTTTTTTCCATTACATTGTAGTTATGAGTCTTGAGAACTAGGTGTTTAATATAGGGTTAAAGGCATCTTAAAATAATTTTAGAAAAGCTCCTAGGTATCGTGTCATTTTTTTAGTAATGCATTAATGTTTGTTGACTAGTATTTACCATTACACAACATTATTTTAGTAAGCTCTACATGTTCTTTGAGTCTTCAGCCTTTTGACTGGTTTAACACAGCCCTCCATGACTCCCTGTCCTGAGCTGATCGTTTCATTTCTATATAGCTACCACACTCTACAACCAAGGCTATCTGTTTAACATATTCTATCCTTGGTCTACCCCTACGGTTCTTGTCCTCAACCCGTTCATCCAAAACTAAGCTTGCTATTCCTGGGTGTATGTGTCCTACCAACCTATCGATTTACTTCATTACCTGTCACCAAAAACATCTCTCCTCTCCCACTTGTCTTAATACCTCTTTGTTTGTAACCCTATTTACCCATCTAATCTTCATCATTCTCCTGTAACACCACAATTCAAACACTTCAACTCTCCACACTTCTGCCACACCAATAGTCCAAGTTTCCCTTTCATAGAGCGTCACACTCCAGACAAAGGTCGTTAACAATGACATCCTAATACCTAAATTTATATTCAATGTTAACAAATTCTGTAGAAATGCTTTCCTTGCCTGAGCTACATAAGAATCCTAATCATCTCTGGTATAATGTCTTGTTTAGCAAACATAGTCGCTCAGTAGGTCTACGCATTTGTTGTATATAACCCAAAATAGCAAACAGTTTTTCAAAACCCTACTCACTGGTCGATAACAAGCATAGTCGCCAAAGTGTTTCGTTGGTAGTTAACTCATGTCTGGTTAGTCAATTCATATTGCAAGGCACGTCAACACCTAAAAATTCATCTTAACATATAGTCTAATCATCTTTCTATCTACATACCAGTGTCTAATGAATAGTCAATATTAGTTTGGTCTTTACCTAAAATCTAAAATCCAATATCAAATTTCTAAAATCTAAAACCAAAATAAAATATAGTATAGAAAACATAATTCCAAGTAATACAAATCCTTATATGTTTTTCTTTAATAATTAGTTACCGAAAATTTAAAGTCATGACATTATGGTTTGGTCTTTTTGTACAATCTAAAATGTAAAATGTAAATTCTAAAATCTAAAGTCTAAAATAAAAAACAAATACAAAATCTTACTTGCATTAACTGTATATTGAACCCAGTCCTCCTTTGTATTTGTAATCCAAGTAATAATTTGAAAAAATATACAAGTGTAATCAGTCTTAAAACATTATCCCTGCTTTTTATATGTTTTTGACATACGTATTAATCTAAAATCAAACCCTGGTCTACCTTAGTCAAAGGATAACAGCTTAACCACTGCACCACTATAACCATCTTTCTTAGTTTGGTTCGTTCTAAGCCTTAAAGTTAAATCGAGTTAAGGCCTCTAGTGCAAGAGCCAAAAGTGCTTGCCACTGCAGCACAAAATGGTTAGCAAGTAACATTATACATTCAAAAAGGATTGTATTGGTTCGGTTTGGTTCATTGTAATCACCATCTTGTTTTCTTAGCTACCCTCTTTAACTAATCAATTAAATATAGTCTACTCTTAATTCTTGAATGGATTAATTGGATTTTGTACACACCGTTTGTCATGTCATGCCTGAAACCTATACTCCCTATGTACTGCGGTCAGGTTTAAAAGTAAGTTTCAATGGTCAAAGACTTGCCAGTCACCATACGTGAAGCCTACAATAATTCTTTCTCTACATAGCTATGTTTCATCACTCTTTAAACATCTAACATTATGGGTTTGCAAAATATTAAGAGAAACACAAGTCCATGACCTTGTTGTTTTCAATATTTTTGGGAAAATTCATAAGACATATAAAGAAAGCGTCATGTCAAGTTATAGGACACCTTATGAGTCCAAAACCCATTATTAGTTTATAAAACTCAAATCAGTAACCTTGCCATTTTGGGATATTTAAATAAATGCATGCATCATAGGAAAAATCATAAAAATCGTCTTAAAACAAGTCGTCGCATGACCCTCTTCAATCAATGCTTCACAAAATATCGATTCATCCATTGAACATGGCCACAGTGATCGGCGACATGCTCGTTTAAACACAACCGGTACTGTCTCTCTCTACCAAAAAAAATATATAAAAAATATGAAAATTAATTCAAAAATTTAAAAATCTAAATTTTCATAATGTGTGGTTAGGCCCTTTGTCAAAATTTCAAAAAATAAATAATAAATTCAAGAAGAGATTGTCGTCCTGAGTCTTATAACACCTCATGTGTCCAAATCTGATCATTGGTTCCCCTTTTTTCTTGTAAAATCTACATGCATTGTTTTAGGGGTAAAATGACCAATCGTGGTAAAAGAGTATTACATGTCCAATTTTTTGAGCTATCACACCTAATTTTAGGTTTCTTAGTTTCCAAGATATCGAATTTTCAATTTTGGGGTAGTTTTCTCCCCCTTACTATTTTTCATCAAAAACAAAAGATATTAGGTTGATTTATCATTTTTAGGTGTTTAACACCTTTTTCCCTGTAAAATCACTATTCACTGTTTTAGGGGTGAAATGACCTATCGTGGTATAAGCGTATGTCATGACCTATTTTTAAAGCTATCGCACTTAATTTTAAGGCTCTTAATTTACAAGATAATGATTTTTAAATTTTGGGGGGTAGTTTTAACCCTCTTACTATTTTTCCATCAAAAACAAATGATCTTAGGTTCATTTATCATTTTTAAGTGTTTAACCGCTTTTTTTCCCTGTAACATTACTATTTACTATTTTAGGGGTGAAATGATCTATCGTGGTAAAATCGTATCTTATGACCTATTTTTATAGCTATCACACATAATTTTAGGGTTCTTAGTTTCCAAGGTATCGAGTTTTCAATTTGGGAGTGGGGGGATAGTTTCACCCCCAAAGGGGAACATCGCCCCAATTGCTAGGACCCCTCATACAAGTCACTAGCATGATAGGTTCGCGAGATATTAACAAAAGTGTGGTTAGGCCCTTTGTCAAAATTTTAAAAATACACTCTAAAAGGGGGCTTCATCCCAAGTCCTACAATACCTCATACGATTTCCTAGCCTTATTAGTCCGTTAGTTAAGCCCTTTGACATAATTTGGATAAATTCATGGGCCAGTCCAAAGGGGCCGGTCCAAAGGGATCAGTCCAAAGGGAATCATCAACCAGGACTCGTCCACAAGGACTCGTCCACAAGAACTTGTCAACAACGACTCGTCAACAAGGACCTGTCCACAAGGACCCGTCAACAAGGACTCGTCAACAATGACCTGTCAACAATAACCTGTCCACAAGGACTTGTCCACAAGGACCTGTCAACAATGACCCCGTCAACAATGACCCGTCAACAATAACCCATCCACAGGGATCCGCTCCCCCACCCTCTTACAAAAGCCATGAGTGGGCATGCGTAAAAAACAAAAAACAAGCATGTTAATTCATAGTGGCTTTCCACCGTATACATGTCTCATGTGTAGAACAACGTTTCATTCCATATTGGCATTCGAACTCTCACATGTTGCACTTGGAAAGAGAAATTCTCTAAAAAAATGCAATTTCACCCCCTAGTAGGGGTAGGTTTTATTTTGGGGTGGAAATATGTTGTCCATTGGAAAGGGGGTATCAGCCCTAGTTCAATGACACCTCATTTGTCAAAATCCGACCATAAGTTCGAGAGATATCGCGTCGCCGCCATCTTGTGAGGTGGGGAGGTGGAGGTGGGTATAGAACTCTCACAAAACTACTACTTACTACAATTCAATAAATAAGTTTTACCCTTGTTTTAGTAGTTTAAATAAAAACACTGGTATAGCCTAGATGTTAGGCCCCTTAAAACAACAATTATCGTCATCATCAAAAACACTGGTCTTGTAAATCAATATTAAGTATGCTACTTCTAAAACTCAAAGGAAAGAAAATGTCTTATCATTAATCTCCAAAATTAATATTTTATTTAAACTATCCTTTGTATACTAAACCTTAGAATTATAATTTCCAATTTATTAAATGCAATAATTTTTACCCAAGTAAACCACCCAATAGCAATAATATTAATTATTATTACACAAACTCTAATTGTAGCATTAACAGCGGGAATAATAACTTCAACTTTCTGATTGTCTTATATTCTATTTCTTGTATTTTTAGGTGGAATACTAGTATTATTTATTTACATCACCACTCTGGCATCCAATGAACTTTTTTCAATTCCAACCAAATCCTTAATCATTATACTACTCATATTTTCCCTAGTAATTTCTCTCTGTCTAGTAAAAAGTAATAAATAAACCAATCCGCACCTCCCGTCCTTTATTTAAAATTACCAATAGAGCTTTAGTTGATCTCCCTGCTGCTTCTAATATTTCTGCCAGATGAAATTTCGGCTCACTTTTAGGACTTTGCTTAATAATCCAAATTGAAACAGGATTATTCTTAGCAATACATTACACTGCAAGTATCGATTTAGCTTTTAATAGTGTGGCCCACATTTGTCGTGATGTAAATTATGGCTCATTCTTACGTACTCTTCATGCTAATGGTGCCTCCTTCTTTTTCATTTGTCTTTACTTACATGTAGGACGAGGAATATACTATGGCTCATATAATTATATACATACATGAATAACAGGAGTCATTATTCTATTTCTTGTAGTAGGAACAGCCTTTATAGGCTATGTTCTTCCTTGTGGTCAAATATACTTTTGAGGTGCTACTGTAATTACCAACTTATTATCAGCTATTCCACACTTAGGAACAGAACTCGTTCAATGAGTTTGAGGAGGATTTAGTGTTGATAATGCAACCTTAACCCGGTTATTCACTTTCAATTTTTTCCTTCCCTTTATTGTCTCAGCTGCTGTTATAATTCATTTACTATTTCTACACCAAACAGTTTCTAATAACCCCTTAGGGTTAAATAGAGATGTTGACAAAATTCCCTTCCATCCCTATTTTTCTTTTAAGGATCTCTTTGGATTTATTATCATAGTAGCAACTCTTATTTTCTTAAGCCTCCTTGAACCTTATATACTGGGGGATCCTGATAATTTTACCCCCAGCCAATCCCCTTGTTACCCCTGTTCATATTCAGCCACAATGATAATTTTTATTTGCTTATGCAATTCTCCTATCTATCCATAATAAATTGGGAGGTGTAATTGCTCTAGTTATATCTATTGCCATTCTATTAATTTTACCATTCTATAATAGTAACAGATTCCGAGGAACTGAATTTTATCCAATCAATCAAATTCTATTCTGATCAATATCAACAATTGTTATTTTATTGACATGAATTGGAGCACGACCTGTAGATTATCCTTATATTTTAACTGGACAAATTTTAACCGTCCTCTATTTCGCTTATTAATTAATCAACCCTCTTGTTCTCATAACATGAGATAAATTAGTAAATTAGTTATAAAGCTTTATGAAAGCATATGTTTTGAAAACATAAGACAGAAGTTAAATTCTTCTATTAACTTCTACTAAAATAAATACACTAAATTAAAATAGAAAATATAATAATTTTTAATCCCCCCAAAAAAGATAATGGTAAAAATCTTTTTCAAGCTAAATATATTAATTTATCATAACGAAACTGGGGGAGAGTCCCACGAACTCAAATAAATACAAAAGACAAAAATGTTAACTTCAAAAAGAACAGGAAAGAAAAAGTGTCTCTTTCTATTAATATTACACAAAATAATATTCCTATAAACAAAATTCATGCATATTGTTTTAGATCCCTTAGTTGGGGGTAGTTGGATCTAGAACATATGTGTTAAGGTGCTAATTTGGAAGGTGATTTCTAAAGAGGGCAGCTTCCCGTAGCTGGGTAAGCTTACCAGTGTAGAGTGTTGTGTGATGTTTAAATGCTAGGGGGTGCTCCTGTAAAGACGTAAGTGTCGCTTATGGGGATGATCTGCTGGGCGCAGGTTAATGTACTAGACTCCCAGCTGGTCGGAAGGAATTATATAATCGTCCTGCTTGTGTCAGCTATGCTGGCGGCTTGCAGCCAGCGGTCGCGTGTGGGAGACACAATAGAACTTGAGCCGGCGATTACAGGCTACGGTTGTCACGCTTACTCGTGACGAGAGTCAGGAAGGGTGTTGGGATGTGAAGAGGCGTGTAATTACGAATACAAGGTGTAGTTTACTGACCAAGTATTTATTGGTCAGTGATGTATGTAATTGTATGTCCCTTTTAGGGAAGTGTGAACAATAGTGCAAATTATGTGTACAAGTTCGTGGGGTAGGTTTTACAGAGTATAGGATATCTGAACACTGCTGACTCACCTGATGATAACAGCTAGGGCCTCCGGCTGACACACTGTATGACTGATAATCGAGAGAGAGTGTGTCCTCATTAAGGCCTTCCTCTTATAGGCTTTGGTGTTGTACTGTCAGCATTCCATTGGCATAGCTGCCCCAGTTAGTTATAGTGTAGATGTTTATAGTGTGATGCAAGTGTTTAGCAAGCCTTCCAATTTGGTCAGCCGCCCTCGCTGTGTAAAAGATGCTGTTCTGGACTTATGAGATTTGCCAGTTAGGGATGGTTTTAATAGATGATGGAGGGTGGCTTCCAGGGGGTGCAACCCTCTGGGGGCCTGTACAAGCCTCCTCCTCTGATTAGTTCGCGTCCCCGCGAACGGGAACGGAACGTGGAGTTGGGGTGTCGATGTATTAGGTTATTCTTGAATCTTCCTTGTATCTCTTCTTTGTTTCTTCTGTGTCGTGGGGAGGTGGTGATGTCGTGTTGATGTAGCGATGTCGTGTAGATGTGAGGTCAGCTCGTGTTCAGAGGGGTGGGTTTTGGGATATACATATACATTTGACATTTTAAAACAGTTCATGGAAAAAAAATTGACATTTGCAATATATAAAAATTTTTAAAAAAATACATGGTTTTGATAATATATTGTTGTTGTGCAGGGAGGAAAAAACCCAGGGCTGGACGGGTGATTGTGCCGACCGGCTCTATCTTGGGGAAAAATTGCTCCCTGCAATGAGAAAGATAGAAGAAGTAGAAAAAATAGGTGTTCCAAGGTATACGTTAGGGAAAATATTTAAAATATGTTTATTGTTTTGGGATGAAACGGAACACCTTCACAAATTTAGACGTTAGAAGAAAGAAAATGAAAGAAACAAATCATAATCATTGTGTACTTGTGATATTAATGTAGAGAGTATACTGTTTAATATGTAACTTTGATATGCGCATATATTAAGATTTATGAATACCATTTATCCCCTCCACAGACAATGTGGTGGTGCGAAGTATTATTTAGACGTTAATAGGAGAATAACTGCCCGTGGGCGCATTACTTTGTGCTAATTTACAATTTACAATTATCTTACGGACTAACTAAGCGCGCTAAATTTCTGTTACTCTAATCTATGTTGTACCTCATCGTCATCATTTCTAACAAACTTATCCTAATAGCGTTGCCCCCTGTGGGTGGGCGCGACTATCATGGCGGCACAACCCGTCCTTTACATGAGGAGACCGCGTTGTGTGGCGGTATGTCACCTCTCATATTAGGTGAGATATCCATACAACGTTGATCCGACCTGCGGTGGGGTATATCCCACAGGCATATCTCCCCCGTGGTGCGGATTTATTACCTGTAAGCAAAATTTATTGAGGTGTGTAGAGGGGGGGGGGGGGGAAATTGTGTGTGTGAGTGGGGGTTAGCAAGACGTGTATGGGCGTGGGCAAAATATTTACAGAGGGCTATATACAATGTCGCCACCTGTTGGTAAAGAAAATAAATTATTGGACATATATGTATATGTATAGGGTGTTTACCCTTGTCATGCTGCGTATTGGCCTGTAAAACATGACAGTATGAGCATGGTGCTCAACAGGTGGTTGCTACATGGTAGCGGTTGCCTGTACCCAGTGGTCGGTTGTCGGCGCTGGACCGATACCTGGCGGGGTGCAAGAAAATATAACATGATATGTAAGCACAATATAATAATGATATTGCCATATAAAACCTGGAGAGTGCCCATATTGGCGCCACTCTCTGTGCTGACAAAAATAAATGTCCATAATGATGGAGCACCCTATATTGGGAGCGGGTGTCCCACGTTGGAGCTCATGGCTGTAAAGGAAACATATATATATAATTAATATCACTGTCCATCTGTATGTCTACTCCTGTCTACCAACGTGATAGTGTACTCCTGTCTACCAACTAACCTTATGTCTATTTATAGACTACTCTTAGGGATATATAAAAAGTGGCTCCAAATATTGCCTTAACCTATTGTTGTCGTCTTAATACTATTTATCTTAATATGTTGTGGGGCTTACCCCGGTAGCGGAATTTTAGTTACCGGGTGCCGAAATATTTAGCCTAAATCTGACTTATTCTAGGGTGTTATCGGGCTTACCCTGACAACGGATTTGCGTCGCCAGGTGCCGAAATATTTAGCCTTAATTATGGTAGTAAAAATGTTTGCTATTTATAAGCCGAATGGTTGACCTTACTTTATTGCCGAAATATGCTGTGCTATTATTTAGCAACAGCGGTTATACAATTTGCTTAATTCTAAGTTGCGTACCAAAATGCAACTGTCTTACATGCTAAAATTTTGACCAGAGCGATCGCCCGGGGCAGTTTTACCTCCCCAGATCGCCACCCGCACGTATCCTAGAAACACCGGTTGTCTCTAGAATCGCCGGATTCCGCTCCCTTAATACTAGTTGTCGACATTTATGCTAATGATTACTAACTAGTATTAATATAGTAGCAGGCGGCTTACGGAGCCACTAAGCAAACCGCTTCGCCTGCTGTATTTACCTGCTCATTGCAGTTGCCTTTGCATATGTTGTCGTTGTTGGGTCTGCCCACTTTAACCCCTGTGAGTTGCTCGCGATGCTCCTCATTTAATGCCCTTGGATGCCCGATGCGTCACCATTTATGTGGGCATTGGACATCGTCCAATGGCATAATATCATCTTCGCCCTTATTGGCAGTAATAGTATCGTTTTCGCCCTTATTCGCAGTAATAATAATCTCTTCGCCCTTATTGGCAACAATAGTATCCTTTTCGCCTTTATTGGCAACAATAATGCTTCACTCCCGCGCATAGGAGTCTTGCTTCCCGCTCTAGAAGCCCTGCTTACTTATATATTAAACTAAAAGTCTAGTCATAATTTGGTCGTCCCTAGGGTCATCTCCTGAGTCCGGCGTGGAGCTGGCTATTTCTCCCACCATCCTCAGAAAGTCTCCCCTGCAGGTCTTGGCTTCGACGACCGTGGCACATAGTGGGTGTAACATCTCTTCGTCCTAGGGGCAGGCTAGGCACACCTAGGATTCCGAAGTTTGCCCGTGCCGAGCCATGAATGCCTCAAACTTACTTAGTTCGTCTGTTTGGTCTGGGTCAGTATGTTAACTAGGGTAAGGCTCAACATCGCCTTACCCAGCTCTGCTTCAGTGTGGTGCCTCTTCCCTTCAGCTTACGCTGTCATCATCAATCAGCGTGTCACAGATTCCTTTTTATATATGGAAAAAATAAGAGTATTGTGTAAATAATTTATTGTGGATAAAATGTAAAATTTTTCAAGTGTTTTGGGGTTGTATAAACTTCTAAGTGCATAGACTACTTTAGGTCTACTGTGCTATGTCGGATTTCCAGCTGTAATGCATTGTTGATTTTCCTGGAGGCGTTAGTAGGGTTTATGGCATTAGGTTCCCTGTTATTAGGATCCGGGGGGTATTATCCGTTGAATAGGTTTAAAGCATGGTAGGAGGGGGTTGTGCATCTTTGGGCTTCATGTAAATGGTGGCCTAGAGCCGGTGATGCTACCAGGATGCTTCTACAATGAGTGGACGGGGGTAGGTATTTCCCGGGATTGCAAAAATATAAAAAATCCATGCAGGAGTAATACTAATGATAACCCAGGTGTGTGGGTGGGATATTCCATGCATGTGTCTGGATATGAGGCGTACCCGCACTCATTGAAGGATGGGTATCGGTCAGTGTATAATAATATTATGTCCCTTTCATGCGGGATTATTTAATAAAAAAGAATTGTTAATATATAAATTTGGCCTCATCTCTTACTTAGAGATATGCATTACGCTTAATTATCGTTTTCCGATACACCCCTAATATTCAGGTGTTAGCATTGAGATCCAGGGCGTAGCAAGCCCTCTCTTTTAAACGCATGAAGTCTATCAACCCCGATGTAAATTTTGGCGTGTAGTTTGCTGTTTTCATGTGTTTATGTGTCTGTGTTGGTTAATGTTGTAAATGGAAAGGTTATGGCAGGATGAGGGTCTTACTATGGTAGCCTGTAGGCGGTATATTGGCTATCTGGCTGGCCCTATCCACGTGTGCTCCTGTCATACTCATCTGGTCAATATCTGTTTTCTATTGCTCCTTGGGATAGTAAAGTGTGGTGACGCTGTGACGTCACGGCCTAATCTGGTCTCCCATTTGTAGTGTTAATGTAGCAAGTGATCGTAGTGTGCCTGGCCATGTCCTGACCGTCTATGATGGTGTTAGGATTTAAAAGTAAGAAGAGAATTGTTTATTGGGGAGGTCTGTCCCCTCATAGTCCCTGTCTTTATTCGCCCTTGATTAGTGAGCGCGTGTGTGTGTGACTATGTTCCGTTACACCACGCGGGCGGGTGGGCTGTTATAGCCTAAGTCCTATCGTGTGTCGCGTGTCTGAGTGTCAGATGGCGCGTGTAACTTGTCAACATCTTTGTAGATATGCTCCTATGGTCCTGAGATAATGTGGCCCACAGTATCCGCATATTGCTAAATGTCCCAACTGTTGTAACAGTGCTGAAAAATGTATGGCATTATCATTGGTTTGTGTTTGTGATTTCATGGTCACTGCCGATATAACAGTAGTGTCTGTCGGCAGCAGTGTTGCAATGCGGTGGACTCTGCAAGTCAGTATTTCGTCATGTTATGTTTTCATTTGGTTGTGTACATGAAGTCTCTGACATTGCGTATGTCGGCTGTCGGAACGTGACTTTTTGCCAGTATGTGAGTGTTGTCACTGGTTGGGATTCCGGGAGTGCCAGTGTGCTAATCTGTCCCGCTTTTGTTAATCGATGTTATGTGTACACTGCTTTCGCAAGACTTTGTTTTGTGTAACCATGTGTAATCCATGTCTGGGAAGTCTATTGTGATCCCCTTGGATGCCTAGAATTTGCGGTGCGCCCTCTTGTTGGGAATTCCTGGGTCGCCACTGCCGAGGTAGGCTGTTGTAGCGAGTACCCTGGGGCGAATCTATGCTCCATTATGTATGGGCAAAAAGAGAGAAAAAAGAGAGAAGAAAGGGAAAAATTCCTACTGTGTCTATAGACATGTGTCTGACCCAGTTATTTACTTATCTGTGGCCAACTTCAGTGTAATTGGGCGTCTGGATTTCTGTTTCCCATGGCGTCCAATTTTTGCTGGGATTCGGACCCGTGATCATGTAATTCTCCGTGTTCTATGTCTGCGTTGTGTTTTGGGATTTAGTTGTCCCCAGTCTGTTTTTTTTGATTGTGTCTTTCGTTCCAAAAATACCATTGGTTAATTAGTTTTTGGCACGAGTGTGTAGTGTGGTCAGGGTTCGGATCCGGCTTGCTGTAAGGACTTGGTATGACGATATCTGTGCCGTATATACCATGGCACATGTATCGTGTATTTGAAATGCGCAGATGAAAATACGCATTCCAGTGAAGAGTTTGTGTGTTTTTGAATTCTCCTCGTAGTGTAATTTGGGGAGTTACGGGGTTCTGGACCTGGCGTGAATGAATGTGTATGTCCCAGTTCAACCTGGAGTGGTCTAAGTCTGTCTGTGCCAGCCAAGGTCGCCCACGCGGAGTGCGTTATCGCTGAGTGCGACAGTATTGAATTACAATGGCGTGCGCACTCACTTGTTACTTGTTTGACAATGCTCCGTGTCCGGCACGTGTGTGTGTCTGGGCCTGAGTGCTATCTCTGTAGTTGCGAGTAGGGCTTTCCGTAATATAAAAGAACCTTCCACTAAGTACATTCGTGTTCCCAAGTTTTGTGTTAACTGTAAGCGTGGGTAGAGTATATCCCTATTAATGGTACTAAATGTCGTTATGCACGAGTGTCTCCGGGCCGCTAGTCGCGTGTTTGGTGACGAGGTGTCGGAGGTGGTTTGATTGTTTTGTGCGTATGTATATGTGTTAGTGGAACTGTCCTTTCTTATTATATCCTCCCATGAGACAATTACCCGACTTCGCACTCCTGGTATTCAGGAGATTGCGGGTTCGAGACCGTCTTTAACCAGGATAATTATTTCTGGTGCCAATCAGGCTTGTGTCTTCTGGACAGTTCTGCCAAGTGTTAGGGTCGTATCCCGGTGCGGTCAGCGAAGTCCGAAGGCTATTTCTTGGCCTTCTTTCCACGTCTGCCAGTGTGATCACTTCCCTTCCCCTTGACAATGTTTCCGCCTTTACGTGTGGGTGTGGGAGCTTTGCGTGTATGATATGCCTTCATACGGCGGGAGTGAATAGTGTCTTTAATGAGCTTGCGTCCATGGCGCACGTTAACGATATAGTTTAAGTCAGATACCTTCCTGAAGACTTTGAAGGGACCTGACCAACGTGGCAGGAGGAACTCAGACACATTTTTCTTACGGGCGGAATTGGAAACCATAACCAATTGCCCGGGTGTGTATTCCACGGTCTTTCTATGCCGATCGTACCGTTCTTTTTGTTTTCTCTGCGCCGCGGCTATGTTCTTTCTAGCGTCCATGCGAGCTATCTGCAAGTGCTCTAGCCGGGCGGCATTGTCTGTGTGAGTGTCCTGTGGGATGCATATGTTGTCTATGGGACTTCTGGGCGTGTATCCGTGCAATAGGAAGTGTGGAGAGTGTTTTGTAGCCGTGGATATGGAAGTGTTATAACTAAAAGTGATGGGCTGCAGATAATCATCCCAGTCTGTCCCTGCGTCCCCTGTGAATTTAGCCAGCGCTATTCCAAGTATTTTATT
Source organism: Meconema thalassinum (assembly GCA_946902985.2). NCBI lineage: Eukaryota > Metazoa > Arthropoda > Insecta > Orthoptera > Tettigoniidae > Meconema > Meconema thalassinum. Next base: position 604,968,120 of record OX336389.2, read on the forward strand.
CATACTCTCCGTGAGTCCGTTGGTTTGCGGGGAAATACTCGTGGTAGTGTATGCCTTAATCCAGAGTATCTCCAAAAACTGTTGGAGCACTCTCGAGGTGAAAATAGTACCTCTGTCGGAGAGTAAGGTTTGGAATAGGCCATATCGTGTAACTATGTCAAATAAGAATTCGGCTATGCTGTTCGTGTCTGCTTTGGGAACAGCCTTCGTAATCATGTATCGGGTGAGATACTCGGTGGCGACCAGTATATATTTGTTGCCTTTCTGAGATGTCGTAATAGGGCCTTTAACATCTATTCCGACTCTGTGAATTAGCTCCCCTACGGGAATTGGGTTGAGTAATCCATGAGGCTTGCCAGGCCTTGTTTTGAATCTCTGGCAAGTGTGACATGTCTTTACGAAGGTGTCTATGTCGGCCTTCATGTTTATCCAATAATACTTGCCACGGATTCTAAGGTATGTTTTATGCGTACCTAAATGTGCCCCTGCCAGTGGGCTATTGTGGTGTCCGATCATGATATTCTCTTTCAATGACTCTGGAACCGCTATAGGTGCGTTATCGTGCATGGCTGTGAGCTTAAATTTCAGTACCCCGTCTTTGTCTAGGAAAAATCGCCTAGACAGCCGTGCTGTCTTGGAGTCCACCTTATCCAAGTTTTCTAGTGCCAATAGAATCTGTTTCAAGTACGGATCACTTTCTTGCTCCTGTTTGATGTTAATCACCGTCAGGGCAAAAGTGGGCATGTCGTCCCAGTCGTGGTCCTTACTGTCATCCGGGGGATCGGCTACCGGCAGCCTAGACAACCCATCTGCGTCTAGGTGTGTAGCGCCTTTCTTGTGTTTGACCACGAAGTTATATTCGTACAGGCGGAATATAAACCTGTTGAGCCGCGAATTTGGGTTTTTGAATTTGTCCCAAAAAAGCAAGCTCGCGTGGTCATTCACTACCGTGAACTGGATACCATAGAGGTATACCCTAAAATAGTTCACTCCCCATGAAAATGCCAGCATTTCCCGCTCTGTGGCAGAGTATCTAGTCTCAACGGCCGTTAGTTTCCTGCTAGCAATAGCTATGGGCCGTATGCGCCCTTCTGCATCTTCCTGCAATAGGGCCGCCCCGAGCCCGTATTGACTGGCATCCACGCGTAAGAAGGTGGACCTATCACTACGGAAGTGTTGCAGTAATCGTGGTGAGGTCAATAGTTGCTTCAGTGTGTTGAAGGCATCTATGTGTTCCTGTTTAATGCTGAAGGGCGTCTTTTCACGTGTGAGCTCAGTTAGGGGGTGGGCGATGTGCGCAAACCTGTGAATATACTTGCGATAATACGAGGCCAGCCCAATAAAACTGCGCAATTGTTTCAAATTTGTGGGCATTGGGATGCCCGTTATTGCGTCAGTTTTCGCTGGGTCGGGAATAATGCCCTCTCTGTTTACAATATGGCCCAATATGTTAATCTGCTGTCTGGCAAATTGACATTTCGCAGGTTTAAGCATTAACTTGGCCTCTCTGATCCTTGCGAAAGCCTCCTCCAAATGTACGATATGCTCGTCAAAGGTGTTGGAGAAGACCGTTATGTCGTCCACGTAGACTAATACGGAACGCCATTTTAGACCTGAAAATGTCTTATCCACTAGCTTTTGGAAGGTTTGGCTGGCGTTACGGAGGCCCATTGGTAACCTTGTGTAGGTATATAGACCGTTCTCTGTAACGAATGCCAGCTTGTGCCTATCTGGTTCATAGACGGGGATTGTATAGAATCCACTATAACAATCCATCGAACTGAACCAGCTAGCTCCGCCAAGGGCATCCAAATAGGTGTCTGCCCTTGGTAGTGGATAACTATCATTTTCGATTAACTTATTGAGCCTACGGTAATCAGTACAAAACCTGTAGGATCCGTCCCGTTTTTTGGTCAGCAAAACTGGAGAGCTGTAACTTGAAATAACGGGGACAATGACTCCTGCCTCGAGCATCTCCGTGATCTGAGCGTCGATGGCGTGTCTCTCCTTCTGGCTCAACCTGAAGGGAGGCTGGTGTACTGGCCGGTCACTGGTGAGTGTGACGTGGTGTTTGATGAGGTCTGTCACAGCGAGATCCTTCATCGAATGGGCAAAAATATCCCTGTTGGTCTCCAGGAGCTCCGTGAGCCTTTTATTTTGCTCCGGAGTCAGGTCCTGTCTATGGGGGTGTTTGGCCGCCTTATCTGTGTGTGTGTCTGTGTGTTGGCTGATAGTGTGCAGTGCAGAGGCCTGGTGCTCGTGAATTTCTCGCTCCGCTCGAATCCCATCTGTGTTCCTGGTGTATATCATGGGATGTGTGGTGAGCCTCTGGTCGTGCTTTAAAAGCATCTTACCGCTAGCGAAGTTTATGCTAGCCTCATACTTGGCGAGGAAATCCATGCCAATTATGGCTGACGCAGAAAGATGTTCTATAACGAACATGGGGTGTGTTGTGGCAAAATGGTCTAGCTTAAGATGTATGTTTGCCACCCCCGCGTTTTCTAGCGTCTGAGCATTGGCCGCTACCAGCCGGATGTCACCCGTGACATCGTGTATTTGGGCTTCGGTAACGTGTCTTCTATTTACACAACTTACCGCTGCCCCAGTGTCAATTAGGGCCTGCACTCTGTGGCCATTTATGTTGGCGTGTATCGTGAGGACCGATACCTGAAATCCATTGCCCTGCACCGATGTGTTGTGTAGGGTGTATGTTGTTGTTGTTGCTACCGCCGTAACATCTGTACTGGGAAGGCATGGAGCTGGCCGCTTATCGTACCTGGCACGTTTCGCCTCTCGGCTTATTTCCTGTCCCGAGTACTTTGGCTCGGTCAGCAAAGTGCGCTCACCAAGTACATTGCCAACTCTCTTAACCGCTCGCGCTGTGAAAATAGAAGTCTGCTGGCGAACGTTTAATGCACTGACCGTTCCCAGCTTTTGCGTAGGTGTGCTGTTGTTTCCTTCCTCTTGGGAAGGTGCATCTGCGAATGTGACCCTGAGCTTGCCCTTGTTACCCCGTTTTTTGTTCCAGGCGGTCGCGAGTTCGACTCCTGTAGCTGGCTTCCCAGTGCCGAGTGAGCTCGCGTCCCCTGCCTGTGTGTGGTCACTTCCCACCCTTCGTTGTGGTGTAGGGGGTATGGTTTTCTGTTTGGAGGGTGTGGGTTTATTCTCAGTCTGTTTGTGCGTAATTATGAGGGGTGTATAATGTCCCGCCTTAGGGTTCCCTGTAAAAAGTATGTGCAGGTCCCTGTCAAATCCCGCAGTGGTAAATAGCGGGGGCGAGTGCACGTCAGTGTATACGTGGATATTGGCTTTAAGCACCTTGCCGAGAGCGGTCACCTCTACGGCACTGGCATAGGTGCCGTCCCTACCCATGTATTTTCTGTAATCCGCCCCGGTCTGGAATGGGTTTTCCCGCTCGTCCGACACAAAGTCCCGGTACTCTTTCCAGTTGGCCAGGATGTGTTTGACCGTTTCCTGCCTGTATTCCTTATGATGGTCCTCGTTATGCCGAACCAGGAAACTTATAGTCCTAAACAGGCAGTTGCCGTCTCCTTGTACGGGGTGTGTCTGGAAACGCCCCGGGGGTGGATCGTCAGCCTTAGCTTTAGCTGGCTGCTTCTTCCCCTTACTCTTACGAGTTTGTTTGGGGGAAGGGCCTTTCTGGTGTTGTGTTGGGGGAGGAACCTCAGCCGCTTCATCAGCTGGCCGAACCTCCCAGTCTAGGCGCTTTTTCGAAACGTAGGTGTGCGCCTGCCTGTACTGTATGTGCGCCCCCCCCCCCTTGGGGTGGCTGCGCCAGCTCCCCGCCTGCGGTGTGTGGCTAGGTGTGGGGAGTATTGCCCCCCTGTCTGTCCGGCGGGGTGCCTCATCCCTAAACTCCCTCGGGTGTTCGTCGGGGAGGGGGTAGTGTTCCGGGCCCTTTGTGTATGTATCTGTATTGTCCCGTCCTCTTGTAGGTTTTCTAGCCTGTCGGTTATTGCCCGGTGGTCCGTTGTCCTGTCTCCGCCAGGGTGGGGTGTATGTCTGCTGCTGCGGGGGCGGGTTTTCCCGTCGATTCCCCTTTTCCCTGTACCGGGAGGCTGCATACCCCTGTCTGGTCGGGGGTGGGATTCCTCGACGGTCCCCATTTCCCCTGTACTGTGGGGGTGCATAGCTTTGCCTGCGTGGGGGCGTGTTCTCCCGATATTCCCCATTTCCCCTGTACTGCGGGGCTGCATAGCCTTGCCTGCTTGGGGGTGATTTTTCCCGGTACTCCCTGTCTGCCCTGTATTGTGGGGCAGCGTAGGCCTGTCTACTTGGTGGCGGGCTGTTTCGTTGGGGGATGGTGTGCTCGTACTCCTCAGGGTAGTATTCCTGTGTGTACGGGGATGGTGGTCCCCGTGTGGGGTATGTCGGCTCTGTGACCGTGTACGATACCGGTGAATACCGAGGAGGGTAGTGTGGCCTGTCCTGTGGGTGAGGTGTTGTTGGCCGCTGTGGAGGGTAGTAATTTTCCTCCCTCCCGTAGTGTCTCCTCTCGGTGTACCCCCTATCCCTTTCAGGATAATAGCGCTCGTGTGTGTCTACGTGTTCATCCCTTGGCGGTCTCCCGCCTGCTTGGATGGCAGCTATTGTTAACTTCTCCATCCTGTCCACTAATTCGTCCATTTTATGATTAGTGTCGTCTTTTTGTGTCTGGAAGTGTTGATCCACGGCTTTCTCCGTAACTTTTTCCGTGATCTTTTTTCCCTCCTCTATGGTCTTTATGTTGTTCAACATGTGTTGGACCGTGCGGTTGTTCATAATACACAACTTGTCCACTATGGATGGTCTGAGGCCCTGCATTAACAGCTTGACTTTCTGCTTGTTCGTCATAGCTGCGTTATATTTGTCGCACATTATCAACTTTACGTTGATGTATGCCTGGGCGCTTTCCTTAGGCCCCTGTGACCTCTGTCTAATTTGGTCGTACAGGTCGTCATCATCTGGTATGAGCTGGAATTCACTTTTCAACAATAAAGTGATTTCCTCCCATGTGGCAGCTTCTACTGTGTCCTCATGGAGCTCATACCATGTCATAGCCGCCTTTGTGAGGTAAGCAGGAAGGAGCCGTTTTCTAACTTCCTCGCTCCAACCATTGATCCGAGCCGTTCTATTGAAGGCCTTGAGGTATTCCTCGGGATCCTGGCCTTCCCCCGTGAACTTTGTGGAGTGGATCATGGGGTACTCAGTGTGTCTATTCATCTCCTTTTCAGCTGTCTCTTGTTGGCTGTGTAGTGATTGCGATCTGTCTATGTTGTTCGCACCGCTATCGTGTGCCGAGGTGTTTGGGTTACTCAGAGGGGAATTAGCCTCGCTTCCCGTGTACGACACTTGTGTTATGTTACCAGGTGGCTCGTCACCTGATATGTCGGTACTGATTGATGGCGTGTTGTCGTACTGTGTGGATTTGACTACGTGTACAGTCCTGTCTAAATCCTGTTTCACTGTTTCCAGAATAGTGTGGATGTCTAGAACTGCCTCTGTCGTGTGACTATCTGACTTACCAGTTTTCTGCTCTGTGATTTGCAGTTGCTGCAACAATAGGGGGTGGAGTGTTGGCAGGCAATCTACTTCACTAGCGCTGGATATTGGTGACTCTTGTCTGTGTTCACTGGCCTGGGATCGTGTAAAGTGTATAACTTGTGCTGCCGCTGCAGGGTGTTGAGCGCGGATCTCTGATGTCTTGAATTCGAGTTCCCTAAGAAGTTGTACTGCAGTCTGGTCAGTTATTAAGTCACTGTTCTTAATTTTTAGCTTCGGCAGGAGTGGAGTTGTACTAGCCGACAAATGGTGCGCAAAGTCTCTTAGTGTGGTTCTAAATGTGGACATTTAATTTCCACTGACTTTGCACTATGGGGCAGTTGGGGGTGGGTGTGATAATACAAACTCCTATGTAACAGAAAAAAAATGTGGGACGTAATATGGGATTTAAAAAAATCTTCCCAGTCTCGCTTGGCTGTATGCGGTAAGTTAGGGGTCTTTTCTACTTACGAGGGCTCGTTGTGTGAGTCCCACCCTTACTGTGCGTAGTAGAGTCGCCTCCACCAAATTGTTTTAGATCCCTTAGTTGGGGGTAGTTGGATCTAGAACATATGTGTTAAGGTGCTAATTTGGAAGAGGGCAGCTTCCCGTAGCTGGGTAAGCTTACCAGTGTAGAGTGTTGTGTGATGTTTAAATGCTAGGGGGTGCTCCTGTAAAGACGTAAGTGTCGCTTATGGGGATGATCTGCTGGGCGCAGGTTAATGTACTAGACTCCCAGCTGGTCAGAAGGAATTATATAATCGTCCTGCTTGTGTCAGCTAAGCTGGCGGCTTGCAGCCAGCGGTCACGTGTGGGAGACACAATAGAACTTGAGCCGGCGATTACAGGCTACGGTTGTCACGCTTACTCGTGACGAGAGTCGGGAAGGGTGTTGGGATGTGAAGAGGCGTGTAATTACGAATACAAGGTGTAGTTTACTGACCAAGTATTTATTGGTCAGTGATGTATGTAATTGTATGTCCCTTTTAGGGAAGTGTGAACAATAGTGCAAATTATGTGTACAAGTTCGTGGGGTAGGTTTTACAGAGTATAGGATATCTGAACACTGCTGACTCACCTGATGATAACAGCTAGGGCCTCCGGCTGACACACTGTATGACTGATAATCGAGAGAGAGTGTGTCCTCATTAAGGCCTTCCTCTTATAGGCTTTGGTGTTGTACTGTCAGCATTCCATTGGCATAGCTGCCCCAGTTAGTTATAGTGTAGATGTTTATAGTGTGATGCAAGTGTTTAGCAAGCCTTCCAAGTTGGTCAGCCGCCCTCGCTGTGTAAAAGATGCTGTTCTGGACTTATGAGATTTGCCAGTTAGGGATGGTTTTAATAGATGATGGAGGGTGGCTTCCAGGGGGTGCAACCCCCTGGGGGCCTGTACAATATTCTGCTATAAAAATTAATGCAAACGCCCCTCTTCTATATTCTACATTAACACCTGATACCAATTCAGATTCTCCTTCCGCAAAATCAAAGGGAGTACGATTAGTTTCAGCTAAACAAGACGCAAACCAAGCTAATATTAAAGGAAAAGACAAGAACATGAATCAAATATAATTTTGATATATTATAAAATTTAATAAAGAATATCCATCAATAAAATACACAAATGATAACAAAATTAATGCCAAACTTACTTCATAAGAAATTGTTTGCCCCCCAGGGGCACACATCTAGTGGGACGTGGGTTGGCGACCACGGGACCCCAGCTGAGTCCGGCATTGCTTCCACTTACTTGTGCCGGGCTCCTCTCCGTCTCCTTTCCTGTCGACCTCACTTGGTCAACTCTTGTTCTCTTCCGACCCCGACGGTATTAGGGTATCCGAGGCCTAGGGAGTCTTTCACTTTCCCGCCTTAATTGGCCCTTGTCTCATCTTTCCTGATACCCTCCTTCTGTGAGGGGTCAGCCTTCTTTTTCTTTTCCTTTTATCTCCTGCCTTGTGCTCAAGGCCCTTAAGGAGGCAGGGTGTATGTAGCCCCACCACTTCTGGTGCACCGTAGATAATGCTACACCCTCAGGGGCTCACGGCTGGTGAGTTCGGGAGTTGGCGACCCCGAGGGATTCCTGAGCTGGGTCTGTTTTCCCCTTTTGTCCCTTCCCTTTGGGGCGGACCTTCTCCTCTATCCCCTCTCCTCTCTCCACTCTCCTCTCCTCTTTTCATTATATTTACTTTTCTCTTTAAGATTCCCGCCCTGCTTTTTGTTACTTGGTTCACCGTGTATCTAAATTCCTTTCTGGCGTTTTTAAGGCATTTTTAATCTACGTTGCTTTTTGTATGTTTTTTCGATCTAAATTACATCTCGCGATTGTTTTCAACCTCAATTGCATTTTGTAAAGATTGACAATCTAAATTGCTTTTTAGTAAGTCTTTCAATGCATGTGCCCGGGCCTTTTAGTGAGTATTTTGATTTTCAATTGCATTTTGTAAGAATTTTCAACCAACGCCGCATTCCGCACGAATTTTGAATCTAAATTGCATTTTGTTTGGTGGGCATTTTGCACATAATTTGATTCTCAATTGCATTTTGTGGGTGTTTTGAATCTAAATTACATTTTGTCAAGTATTTTCAATCTAAATTTCATTTTCTAAGTATTGTCAATCCACATGAGTCGTTAGAATCACCTTACATTTTGTAAGCATTTTCAATTTCAATTGCATTTTGTAAATATTTTGAATTTCGATTGCACTTTGTGCATAATTTGGATTGGAACTGGGATAGGGCCTATTTCAATCTAAATTGCATTGTGTATTTTCAATTTCAATTGCATTTTGTAAGTTTTTTGAACCTCAATTGCATTTTGTACGTATTTTCGATCTCATTTGCATTTTGTAAGTATTTTGAATTTCAGTTGCATTTTGAAAGTATTTTGACGCTACATTGCATTTTGTACGTATTTTGAATCTCGCCTTCGTCTTGTGGGTCTTTTTTCAATCTATTCTTGTTGTGCAACTTTTCGTTCTAAATTCCCTTTTGTAAGACCATATTGTGAGTTGTTTCCATCTGAGTTCCTTTTTGTCCGTGTTTTCCGTCTCAGATAATTGTGTTCTGGTTTCCATTTCATTATCATTTTCGCTATCACCCAGATCATTAGGGGCCGATAACCTAGATGTTAGGCCCCTTAAAACAACAACAACAACTAAAACACCGCCAAATTTTTTAAGTTTCAAGAACTTAACTATTACTACTCAAGTATTTTATTTTATATTTAAAAATAATAGGGTATCTAATCCTAGTTTAAATTTTTAATTTCAAAGCTTCATCATCATATAAAAATCTATTTAATTTCAATTTCTACCCTCTAAAATTAATTAAAATCTTTTCCTTAACAAACTAACTTCAACACTGATAATATTCATTCAAGTCCTACGTATAACCGCGACTGCTGGCACGACGTTTGTCGACCACAAATCAAATTACTAATTCTAAATTGCCTTAATTACTAATATTAAATACTGCGAATAACATATAATCATTTCGATCTCATTATAACCCACAAAAATGTACATGTAAAATATTCAAACAATAAATGTTTAAGTAAGAATAAAACTTTAATGTATGTCTACCCCTTATTATTCCCGTTTTTCCAACGGGGTCGGGGATGAGATGCGATGGAAGTCTTTGTGGCAATGGGTTTTACGGCCGGATGCCCTTCCTGACGCCAACCTCATGAGAGGAGTTAATGAGAGATGAAATGAATGATGGTGAATGAAACTGGGCAAGGATGTGGAAGGAAGCGGCCGTGGCCTGTCAGAAGGTACCGTCCCAGCATTTGACTGGTGTTGAAAATGGGAAACCACGGAAAACCATTTCAAGGACGGCCGACGGTGGTGCTCGAACCCACGCGTCTACCGAGTCAGCAGAGAGCTTGGCCCCATGACCTAATACATCGCTTTAGCGAGCGTAGCCACTACTGCTGGTAAGAATAAAACTTTTATAATTATATTTAAAATATTGGTTCAAATAATATAAATATACTCCACTTCTTAATAACAATATATCCACCTTCTTAGATCGACTACAAAAGATATTAAACATAAAAATTTATATAATACAAATATTTTACAAGTACCTAAAAATCTTACTATCAAAGAGTCAATAATTATATTTATATTTAATATTTATACTTAAATACCCCTTTATTTTTTCTTAATAAATAAACTTAAATAACTTCATAAATATATATGTTTATTTACAAACAATAAATACTTACCTAAAAATAGTCATCTTCATTACATTTAAAACAACTGATATCTATATATTTGTCTATAATATATAATACAATTATTCAATCCTTAAATCTTTCTTAATTTCATAACCCAACAACTCAATACATCAATCACCAATCAACATAACCGACCCCCCCCCCCCCTTGAAATTCCCTCCACGTCCCGAAAACAAATAGAATTTATAACCCAAATAATTATAACTTATATGTACGCACACATATATACTTATTTATCCTTTCTATTCATATTATCAATTACATTTATAAATCATGTGACAACTCTACCGGCCGACCCTTATATCATTTTCGCTCAGTCCGTTTCTCACCAGTGAAATATTTTGCTCGACTGAAAAAAATCATTTTTCGATACCCGCGGTCGACGAATTTACCATTTCCGATAAATTTGTTTTACACCAGCCACATGTTTTTGACCAACCTATCATATGACGGCTCTACCGACCGACCCTAACATAATTTTTCGCTCCGTCCGTTTCTCACCAGTCAAATATTTTGCTCGACTGAAAAAAAAAAATTCGATACCCGCGGTTGACAAATTTAACATTTCCGATGAATTTGTTTTTCACCAGCCACATGTTTTTGACCAACCTATCATGTGACAGCTCTACCGGCCGACCCTTATACCATTTTCGCTCAGTCCGTTTCTCACCAGTCAAATATTTTGCTCAACTGAAAAAATCATTTTTCGGTACCCGCGCTACCATATATATATTCAATCATATAATATAAGAACGGTAACAAAACTTTTTTAAAGGTTATAATTATTTTTTTCATTACTGTATTTTATCCTACATACTTCAATATTTTGGCCAATTTATAATAAATGTGTATTTTAATAACATACTTCAATCTATTAATAAAAATAAATAAATAAACTATATAGGTTGTTATATATAAATATATATATAGTATATTTAATTATATTACAATATACATTTATATATATATATATATATATATATAAATTTATTATTCATCAGTAAGAAGGTATTTATCATTCTCAGACTGCCTTCCATTAGTTTAGTCCATCAAATTTTCACTCAACCCAAATATTCAAAATTACTTTAGTGATTCTCAGATATTAATCGCCATGAAATCTTCTAACACTCAATTAATTATGAATATTATCTTGACTGTTGAGAGCCCTCCACTCGTCAATATAAATAGTTAATTTATAAATTCCGAGCAATCATTATTAAAAAAAAATATTTTAATTTTATGTACATCACTTAAGTTCCCCTTTCGTACTCGTAGCGCGACAAAATATCAGTTAGCCATTTGACTTCAATGTTCAATATTTCCCTCCATCAAATGCCTTGGATTCATCAAACACCATACTCATCCCTGAAGAACTTATCATCAATGATGAATCTTTTTGAAGTATCATATCACACAAACAGTAAAAACAAAAGGTATCAAAATCTCAATACCCTTTAAATCTGTCGAATTATTAAGTTTCATAATCCCTCCCTATATTATTCTGCTAAGGTCCCATTCAAGTTTTGTACCGAAAATAAGGTCCCATTAACACCAACCTACACATATGGGGTACCTACAGGTTCAGCATAACCCAATGCGTAAGCGAAACGCACTCACTTACTATTTAAATGACTCACAATTAAATAAATACATTAAAACATGTATATTTAGAATGAAATAATGAAAGAATGCAACACGGTAACCATGGTAACAGAATCTCACAGGTAAGACGCAATGCAATTACAATTATTACATTACTCTGAAAGTTTCCAGACGGTTATAAGGTTATCACTGAACCAAATTAAGCTGTAAAATTCATCAGTACATACAGTATAATGCGCTTAAGGGGGTCAAGGGGCACTCTAGAATTTTTTCACGAAATTTTCACGTGTGAGCGTGGTACAAAATGTATTTTTCACCCGACTATAAAGGGTCTCCGAAAACCACATTTAAAGGCCCTTAAATTAACAGTGTCTGATATATTCCCAGAAAACTAACTTCGCTCTGATAAACCTACGAAGGAATGACGAACCCCTAACCACTGCACCAGTAGCTGAATTGATAAAGTCTGAATATTCATACCAAAGATAAATCAGTCATAGCATTCATGATTGAGATTTTGCTAAGTGTACTCCTTACAACTAGAATATTTGCTGGCGAAGCCGCGACGGGTAATGCTAGTATATCATATTATAAAAATAATAATAATGTTACTGGCTTTACGTCCCTTTTAACTATTATGGCTTTTAGAGACGCTGGAGTCCCGGAAATTTAGACCCGAAGGGGATCGACAACGTGCTAGTAAATCTAATGACTCGACTCCTTTGCAAATGCGCACTAGTGCCAGGGTTCGATCCTGCAACCTTGGGCACGGCAGGCGAGAACGTTACCGCTGAGCCAACCCTATCATATTAGAGTTGATATCAATCTAACATAGGCATCATAAGTTCTAATGTAAATCTGGATCAACACAATTACAATTATTGCGCCTGACTCTTATTCTGCATGATACTAAATAATTGCTCGATAATTCTTCAAAATTATAATTCCTTCATGGACAATAACTATAGTATAATCTGCTCCGTTGCCATCATCTGGCTCACGTACTCAAAATGTCGTATCTGCCTGTAAGCACTTGGATCGAGGTGGACTCTGAGCTGCAGACGGCCAAGTATGTGGAAAGGAGGTGTTATCTGCACCGAAAATTATCGCGAGAACGGAAACAGTCAATGTCTAGCCCATTATTTAGGGAGATTTCTTTATATATTGTGGCCTTCAGACAAGAGTTTCGGGGTACCATCGGTCTTAAACAGAACATCCGACCCTCTCATCCAACCAACTCATAAATCAGGGGGAAGGGGGGTGGGAGACTGCATCCTTGGACTGACACTCCACCAGATACTGCACTCGGGGGGGTGTCAGGAATAGGAGAGGTCTATTTTTAAGCCAGCCCAGAGGAATGTATCAACAAGAAAAATCAAAACCAGGAAAGAAAGAGGCCATGCTTATGTTAAAATGTCACTAAATTTATTCATAAATGGAGCAGATCCCACGCCTACTCAGAGAGGTGAAAATTGGCTAGTCCGAGGTATTCTGCCCTGTAAAAGAATTAAATTGTCTCCTAACTAATGTCTATCTTAAGCCTCTAGAAGTCCTATCCACAAAGAATTAAAAATACAATTGCTAAGAGAGTAACACGTAACAGTTCCCTAAATCTACAACGGAGAATTAATGAATAATAATAATAATAACATCCATGAATCTATGACAAAGGAAGATATTCACTTGTTTACGATGCAAGAGTATATTTACGCTCATCACTGGCACAATATTGATAGCTAAGCTATGTTGGTGTATTCTCCAACATTTATTTTGACATTAAATCTAAGCTATACCTATCGGACGATAACTTAAAAGTAAACGAGAAGCGTTTATCCAAAAATAAGAAAAATAAGAAAAATCTATGGACATTCTTTTCCTAACTCATAAAAATAATATTAAATAACTGTACAACACAAATGACTGACCATCAAAATACCTTCCTAAATGTGCGCAATTGGCGGCCCTGCCTGCACACATTTCACACTGTTTGCGGAAAATGGTCAAGAGTGTAGGGTGGAAAAATTAGGTTGGCTACCACTCACGTTGCATTATCAATTTAACGACCGTGCTTTCCAGTTATCATGTCGTTAAATGATCGTCGTCTCAAAATTTGGAAAAGTCAAAAATGTATTTTAAAAAGTCGAAGGTCGCAAGCTCTAATATCGGCCAAGAAAAATAAATTGAAGTTCAGCATTTGTTTAATAATCTGATTTCATAATTAATTTAATTCATACTTAAATTTCAAAAATACCGCCATGTTATTTTTAATTTCATTTTCATTCCTAAAAGTGTATTTGTAATTTTTACTGACCAGTAAACGAGTCTAGTGTAGCAATCTGTGTGAAAGAAATTATCTATCAACACCTCCAATTTCTGTGAAACATCGTTCACTGAACTCATGTACACCCTTAAGTTTATGACAATAACACAAGCCTCGTCAGCCTGAATCATCAGTCGACAAGACAGAAGCGTTCAGAGTTGCTGGCATAAATATTAAGTCAGCACATAAACACGAGCAAAAGTCTCCCCTACTAGTGTCCGCTGATAGACAACACAATAACATGGTCAGCTAAATTGTACAAGAGTCCCACTCATGGACTAAAATTGAAAGGGCTGCTAATCAGCTGTTAACTCCCGAACATGAATTCAGAAGTAATTACTCCGTAGTAAATACTTCCATAAATATAGTCAAATACACAATGCGAATGCCTCACTTTTATTACAAGATTCAATAAGCTTCGAGTCTAGACCTCTTTCGAACCAGCGATGCTTCGCTAACCACAATATTCCTTTATATTATGTCATTCTAGTCGTCTGCGATGTCAATCAATAAATAAATGAACAAAAGAAATCCTACACTCAATCTGCATGTGTGGGCCCACCAGCGTGTTCTCGGCTGGCTAAATCCAGTCCGTTATTCTCCACTGCCTTCATAATTGTATATAAAAATAATATGTTTATTGCAGCAAAATTGCCATACAAATTAACATAAACACTAATCACAACAAAACTTGATCAATGATACATATCTTTCTGTACATGTTACGACATGGTATCTGTCACATAACTCTCCACAGACACAACATATACAGGTCGCGCATGGGTCATGGAATCTCTCTGTCCGGCATAACTTATGGTGGAAACCATGCACCGCAAGCCTTGTGACAAGATGTCTAAGATGGTAATTCGCCTCCTTCCAATCCTTTCTAGTCATAGCATTTGAAGAGTAGAAATCAACCCAAATTTCTCGTTTTTTTCTCTTGGTGTTCAAGTACTACTTCTTCATAAGCTGGCATGGATGGTAGTAGCATTTTCAGTCGTAGATCTTCAAGCAACATTGTTTCATTCGTCATCTCGTAAACCAGTCTGGATGGCATAAATTTAGAAAGGCAAAGTGCTCGCTTCAGGAACGTCGCTTTAATTTTCTCAATGTCTTTTAAATTATTTCTTGTAAGGTACTGCCAAATTACTTGTATACCATAAGTGATTATTGGTACAATTTTGGTATTAAAGAGCTTCATCGCAGTTTGGATTGAAATCTTGGAGAGGTGTTGAATGTCGTTCAAGGCCAGCACAGCTATTATGCCTTTGTCCTCCACATGCACCGTATAGGAGGTTCCTTGGGTTTGCAGTATAACGCCCAGGTATTTGAATTTATTGACATTGTTAAGTGGTTGGTGATCAAGGATGATTACATCATCAATCGCTTTTCTGCCTCCTCTTCTGAACGTCATTTTTACCGTCTTATTCCTGTTTATAGTTAGGTCTGTTTCTTTGGCCCATGCCGTCAACTTGTCAACAGCTGTTTGTAGGGAAGTTATCGACACCGAAGTCAAAGCCATGTTATCAGCATACATGTAAATCATGACATCTTCTGCTTTAATTGCTCTTACCACGTCGTAGGTAGCGATGTTGAATAAGATGGGGCTGAGAGGGTCCCCTTGTAAGACGCCCGTCGTTTGGTCTTTCGGATCTGAAATAGCGATCCTGTCATCAATTTCTATGCTGTTGCTTGACAGAATGTCTTTTATGAGTTGCACTATAGGGTTTTCCCCTCCTATTATACGCTCTAGTTTATTTATTAGTTTTATTCTATTCACTGTGTCGAACGCTTTGTTGTTGTCTACGAATACAACACGAAGCTTCCTTTTTGGGTGTCCCAGTGTCTCGATTAAGTCTCTTTGTAAACATTCCACAGCTTGTAATGTTGACCGGTTCCTCCGGAACCCGAACTGCTCTTCGGGGATGTATTCGTCACCAACTGCGGATGTTTGGGCTAACAATTTCGTCAATACCTTGAGCAGAGTACATTCCAGCGCTATACCTCTGTATGAGTCCGAGTCGCTAGGGTTTCCTTTTCCTTTATATAGTGTTTTTACTCTTGCTGTTCTCCATCTTTCAGGAATCCTTCCCTGTCGTAAACACTCATTAAAAATGTTAGTCCAAACTTCCGCTAGGTGCGGGGCTGCAATCTGTAGATGTTCGTTGTATACCTTATCCGGTCCATAGGCCTTTTGTGTTTTCAATGATCCAATTATTTCTTGAACCTCCTGCAGTGTGAATAACTCAATGTTTGTTCTATTTCCGCCATAAATAGCTGTTTTGCTCGGTCTGGTGTCCTTAGACTACAAAACTTGACTAAAGTGTGCTTTCCAAATTTCCATAGGAATGTCTCTTGGGAATGTTGGTCTCTTCGGCTTAAGTGTTATCTAGGGATTGCTTACCGCTTCTTCTGTAATGTTTATTTCCTTTAAGTCCTGTTTGATTTCTTCTAACCAACTGATTTTGACCTTCTTTGAATTAATTATATCAAGCAGCTTTTTTTTGCATATCTGGTGTTGTCCATTCGGCAGATGTGACCATAAAATTTCAATCGTCTCTTACGCACGGTATCAGTGAACTTATTGATACTGTGTACAAGTCTGTGGTTTTCCTTTTAATCCATATACCATTAACATAAACGGGGCCATATATTTTCCTGAGAATTTTACGTTCCTGGATTTCGATTTCACCAATTTGAGAGTGGCCTCCTGGAGATATAGTTTCGGAGGCGTACAATGCTTCCGGAAGAACAACTGTCTGGTAGTGCCGTAGTTTTGCATTTCGTGACATCACTCTTTTATTATAGTGATTCCATGTTATTCGGTATGCTTTCTGAAGTTTGGTAGCTCTTTCTAAATTAGCTTTCCTGTCCAATCCAGACGGTACAATAATTTCTCCTAAATATTTGAAGGAAGGTACGTGTCTAATTATTCCATAGTTGGTCTGTAGTGGAGATCTCGGGATATTCTGGTCTCCATTTACTATGAAATGCGTCTTCTCATACGATATTTGGAGTCCTGTCTTTGATGCTAACTCATGTAACTTCTCTATGGCATACTTGGTTTCTTCACTAGTCTTGGTAAAGATAGCTAGATCATAAGCAAAAGCTAGGCATTTTACTTTTATTTTCTGTTCCAGAGTACCAATGCTTATGCCTTTGATGTTGTTTTCCCACTCCCTGATGACTTTGTCTAACACTAAGTTAAAAAGCAGTGGGGAGAGCCCGTCACCTAGTCGAACTCCGGTATGTACTTCGAAAGGCTCTGATAGTTCACCTAGAAACTTCACTTGAGATGTTGTGTCAGTGAGAGTCTGGCAGATTAAGTCCCTGGTTTTCCTGTCAACTCTGAGCTCCTCTAGGGTGTTCAGAACAAGTAGGGGGGTAGTGAGAGTTCTAACCCACCCATTTTATTTGTACCCGACTGTACATGTTAAAATAATGAATATCTCTCGAACGCATGGTCCGATTTTGACAAATGAGGTGTCATTGGACTCAAGCTGACGTCCTCTTTCCCATGGACCACTCGTTATATTTTTGAATTTTTTTTTGAAATTTTTCGTTTTCGAAAATAGGTAATAGTTTGAAAACCAAACAGGATAGAACGTTGTGCCATGGCCCAAACGAATGGTCTTTATGACCTTTATGTTTTGCAATAAAACTTTTTTATATTTTTATATTTTTTTGAAAACACTCGAATTTTGAAAATCCTATATTTTGGTAACTAGGAAGTTAACAAAAAAGTTTGTTTGACGTAAATCAATGGTCTCTACCCCCTCTAGTCTCTAGGATAAAAACCTGACAGTAGTGTGGTAGTGACAGGGCTGCTCAACTTAGGAAGTTGTGAGCCCCTGCGACCTTGGAATGGAAGGAGTCATGCTAGGAAGGCGTGCTTGGATTCGTTTTTTTGTCTCGTTGCGCTCTTTACGGAAATGTAGGTGTCGAAAAGGTGAAAATCTGGAAACACGTTTTTTTGGGGGGGAAAACGTGATTTTAAATTTTTTGCTATATTTCGCGAATCAATTATGATAGAGGCGTGTACGAGGGGTCCAAGGACTCGGGGTGACGTTCTCTCTGCTATGGACCACTCGTTATAATTTTTTTTTAAATTGGAAACTCGATTTTGGGGTAAACACGTGTTTTTTGGGATTTTTACTGATATCTCACGAACCTATAACGCTAGAGACGTGTACGAGGTGTCCTAGGACTCGGGCTAACGCCCCATTTCGAGTGCGGTAGATATGTTTTCCAAAAAAATAATTCACAAAGGGCCTAACGCCATACATGTTGAAAAAAAAACTGTTTTTTTTTCTTTAGCTGTTTATAATGTCCATGAAGCGTGGTGGTTGAGAGAGACGATACTGCTGGCTGTGTGTGTTTCAACGAACCTGTCGCTAACCACAAGGACCATGCTTAATAGAACAATCGCTATTTCGGCGGGTCGGTGTATGACAGAGCGAGGTTTCGTTTTCTGATATTTTACCTTTAACGTGTAAACGGTGATGAGAACTTGGTTCTATGTTGGTCGAAGCGAGTACAGAAAACAAACTTGCCGAGGAGCAGGAGGTGAATGTCATTTGAGCTTATTGGAAGGCGTTGATCTGACTTGACAACAGGTGGCGCTTGAAGGTGAAATAATCTGACCATCGTGGTGGCAGGGAAGAGCGAAATGCATGCACATACGTGTGAAACCACATGCACGCTAAACAAGTTACATCCTGTCTTGCTTCGTACGTGACAAAATGCAAGTTCATGTGAAATTTGATCTACCACAGGAGTTCATCTTGGACGTCATCTGTCCACGTGCGCGATAACTGTTAACAAGTTACATCCTGTTTTGCTTCGTACGTGACAAAATGCAAGTTGACGTGAAATTTGATCTACCACAGGTGTTCACCTTGGACGTTAGCTGTCCACGTGCCTGATAACTGAATGTTCGAGCGTGAGAAAAAAAAGATTATACACACAACGTAACATATATAAAGACATGTCGTTATTATTTCCACTCTCACTCAGGTGACTACCTTTGAACACACTGCGTTGCATGATACCCCTGGTCTTGTTTAACAGTTTTGGTGTTGGTGGAAAATACTTAATTTTGTTGTGGGGTAGGTATATATTTATTCATTTATATATTTATTGATTTTTATATAAATACATGCAATTATTTATTGATTAGGTAATTAATGAATTTATTTATTTATTTGTTTGCAGATAACGTGTATAGCCTACCTGTCGTGTGTCTGTGTGAACGATATTAAAGAAAGAGAGAAAGACAGACAGCTAGAAAAGGAAACCATTTCCACACTAGCGCACGAGACTGGAATAAAGCAAAGCATTACACGTCAAGGTTAGATTTGTTCTTTTATATATATAACCTCTTTGATTTTGTTTTGTTTATGAAATGCATAAACTATATGGAATGGATATACTTATGGTGGTTTATTTTATTTCTTTTTAGATATTTGGAATAAAAGGGTTTACCGCTATAGCAAATACAGCTAAAATCCAAGAGGCTCTATTGTGCGACCATTGTCAGACAGTCTACATTTCTAAACTCAGGTGAGAGTGTTCTTTCAAAATAATATCTTTTGCCACTGCTACCGATAGCCTAACTTGGGAACCCCTAAACAGTTGTTTCAAATCGCGTGTGTGCTCTGGTCGTGTGGTCAATGTTAGAAAAAGTTTGATTCCCAAAGAATTTTTATATTCTTGTTTTGAAATTTTTAAAATTGAAATGTGTACAGCGCAAAGATTGCATACGGCTTTAAAGGTGAATACAGAACTGGTGTGCGATTTCATATATAAAAAGAAGGACGTAGAGCATAAAGAGACATTATATATTAGCAGTAAAATGCAAGAGCTTTTGATAGCCGATAATCTGAACGAGTGGTATCAAACCCACGCGGTCAATGCCTTGCTATCAAAATTTGATAAACTTCAACAAGGACCCAGTGGTTTAGTGTTAGACAAAATCCATTACCTACAAATCAACATTTGTCAATTCAACCCGTTGAATGCTGGGTCTAGCTTTATTGAAACACCACCAGCCATAGCTTCGAAAAAGGCTGTGGTGAATATTGAAAATGTTGATGATGATTGCTTTCTGTGGGCTGTGGCTGCGTATTTGCAGCCAGTACAACCTCATTGTGAGAGACCAGGAAAGTACAAGGCCAAGTTTGATGAATTGAAACAAACTTTAAATTTAACTCGAGTGTCGTTCCCTATGGACTTAACCGAGATCCATAGGTTTGAACAAGACAACCATGACTTTTCGTTCATGGTGTATGGCCTCGATGGTGATGAGATTGTGGGCCCTCTTTATGCTACAAAAAAACCGAAACGACATCACATTCATCTTTTATATTTATCTGTAGGAGAAGTGAATCACTATTGCCTCATTAAAAGCTTAAGTAGATTGCTAAGCAGTCAAGTGTTCAAGCATAATGGTAAGTACATTTGCGACCGTTGCTTGCAATATTTTACAACCCCTACGCTCTTAGAACGTCATAGGATAGATTGTGTTACTCAGGAAGCGGTGAGATTGATATTGCCACAAGGGGACAAGGCTGTGTTAAAGTTTAAGGACATTCACAAGCGTGACACTGTCCCCTATGTGGTATATGCAGATTTCGAAGCAATCACCACACCCCTGGCGGGATGTGAACCAGATCCCACCATCAGCTCAACCACACCCATTCAAAAACATGAGCCATTTGCCATAGGATTTAATGTGGTGTGTGCCTATGACCCAACACAATCCGTTTACAAATACCGTGAGGGGCCAGATTGTGCCAAATGGTTCTTGGATGAACTTGTCAAGTTGGCTCATGATGTACAGGAATTACTGGACCACCCAGTACCCATGAGCCTATCTCCAGAACAGCAGCAGCGGTATGAGCATGCCACGACATGCCATATTTGCGCAAAGCCTATTTTAAGTGGAGAGGAAAAAGTCAGAGACCACTCGCACTTTACAGGGGAGTTTCGTGGAGCTGCGCATAGCAAATGCAACTTGAACTTTCCAGCTCCTCGTTTCATTAGTGTCTTTTTCCACAATCTGGCGAATTATGACATTCAAATTTTGATTCGTGAATTGGGCCATGTTAACAAGGGCTCGTTTACCATTATTCCCCAAAACCATGAGCGTTTTACAGCCCTGACATGGAGGTTGAGCGACTTTAGCATTCGATTTTTGGATTCCTTTAAGTTTATGGCATCCTCGCTAGACAGCCTTGTGAATGGCTTGAATGAGGAGGAATTAAAAAATACTAGAATGCATTTTAATGATCCTGAGCAATTTCAATTGTGCATTCGGAAAGGTATATTCCCGTATGATTTCTGCAACAGCTGGGACGTGTTAAAGCAAAGAAAACTCCCACCACAAGAGAAATTTTACTCGAAACTAACACGCAGTACCGTTTCCGATGAAGACTATGCACATACATGTCAAGTTTGGCGAGTGTTTGGCATGAAGACGCTAAGTGAATATGCCTTGCATTACCTAAAACTGGATGTATTGCTGCTCACCGATGTGTTTCAAAAATTCCGTAACTTGTGCCAATACATTTACGGTCTTGACCCGGCTCACTATTATACGAGTCCTGGACTCTCGATTGAGGCCGCTTTAAAATACACACAAGTGGAATTGGATTTACTCACTGATGTAGACATGGTTCTATTTTTTGAAAAGGGCATTCGTGGCGGCTTTGTGTCACTTAACCAACGCCATGCCGAAGCGAACAATGTCTACATGCCTGATTATTCACCAGACAAACCAGAATCGTACTTAATGTACTATGACGTGAATATTTTGTACGGTTACGCCATGAGTCAGCCTTTGTCCTATGGGAAGTTTGCTTGGCTGACAGAGAAACAAGTGTCAGAATTTGATGTGAACATGGCTAGCCAAGAAACAGGCCGTGGATATGTGCTAGAAGTGGATATTGAATACCCCTCATCCTTGTATGATGAACATGCCGATTTCCCATTCTGCCTTGAGCAAATGGTCCCCCCTGACAGTAAAGTGAAAATTGAAAAACTCATGGGCACACTTTACAACAAAAATCGGTATGTGCTACATATCCAAATGTTGGTGCAATGCCTCGCCCAAGGCTTGGTGTTGAAGAAAATCCACAGGGGTATTTCTTTTGATCAAAAAGCATGGCATGAGCCATACATGAGACTCAACACAGAGCACCGACAAATGGCAACACAGCAGATTGAAATTATTTTTTTAAATTAATGAACAACTGCATCTATGGCAAGTCTATGGAGAATGTCCGCAAATACCGTGACATTAAATTGGTGAATGTCTGGGAGGGGCGGTGGGGTGCCCGGCGGTACATTGCCAAGCCAAATTTCAAATCGATCAAAATTATCGATGAGGATTTGGCTACTATTGAAATGAGTAAGACCAGCGTGACCATGGATAAACCCATATACTTGGGTCAAGTCATTTTAGACTTTTCTAAATCGGTCATGTATCGATTTCACTATGAGTTTGCCAAACGCCATTTTGAGAACGTCTCTCTTTTGTATATGGATACGGACTCATTCATTTACCACATTCGCCACTGCAACCCCTATGACGTCATGAGGCAGCATAGTGACTGGTTCGACACCTCTTGCTATAGCGCTGACAACGTGTTTCAGCTGCCCATAAAAACAAGAAGGAAATGGGTGTTTTAAAAGATGAATGCGGTGATTCCGTTATGACGGAATTCGTAGGTTTGGCTTCGAAAATGTATGCTTATCGCCCACTCGACTGTAAGGAAGCCAAAAGAGCAAAAGGTGTTGGTAGGGCAGCGGTAAAATCGCTACGTGTTAATGACTATCTAGCGGTTTAATGCACTGGCAAAGCTATGTCTCATACACAGTGCAGGATACAATCCAGCAACCATCATTTGTATCTTGTGGAACATAGAAAACGCACCCTCGCCTCCATGGATAACAAGCGTGTGTGGGCTGATGACCTGCTCACCAGCCTGCCCTGGGGTTATGATCGCAAGGAGGAGGAGGTGTGATTTCATTGTTTAATCGTTTATGGGACATAGCTTTATGTAACTTGTAGATTTAGTATTTTGTAAATATTGGTTTCTGCCATTGTAAATAGTAGATTTTGTAAATAGTGGTAACCCACTTGGACCATATGCTCTTTAAAACAGTTCTATGCAACCTAATTTTTTTAAAAATTTTTGATTGGTAAATAGTGTGATTATTTTAACGCTGTACAAAGTTGAGGTTTTTTTTTGTAAATATGAAATAAGTAAGATTTTTAGTAGCTTTTTTCTTTTTTTTAATGGTAAAATGGTAAACTAAAAAAAGTTCTTGTGGGATGAGTGTGCTTGTCGAGAATGTGCTTTTGGGAATAAATAAAGTGGTTGTGTTTGTTCCCAAAGACAGGTGAAAATGTATGAGTAGAGAGAAAGCTGGTGTGTATGGTTGACCAGAGCAAACACAGTAAGGTAGGGTGGGTGGGTGGGGAGGGGGTAATTGGTCACTTATATACTCATTTTGTTTTCAATAGTTTCGTTTTTTTTTTCATTGAAATGTGGCAGACAATAGACATTATTTTTGTAAAAACAATCTTACCTGCAGTAGTCGTAGACCTCGACGTTTCTCCAAACACCCATAAACTCACTGCAGCATCGTCATGGTCATGCACTTGCATCAACATCATTGTCAAATCTCAACTTTCGACATACACCAAATGGAAAAATGTGAAAACAGCAAAATGGAAAATCCATGTTTCCATATCACCAAAAACGCAAAACTTTAAACGGACATTTTTAAAAACTGGAAATGGCCATATGTGAAATTTGATAATTTAAAAAACTTTGAACGGACATTGTTTAAAAAGTGTCATCAACAAACTGGAAAAATCCATATCATCAAAAACGCAAAACTTGAAACGAACTTTTTTAAAATCTGTAAATTGCAAAATGACAAATGGCAGTGTGTGAATTCATCATGTGTGAAATGTGTAAAATGAAACATAAGCCATTAACATCATGATTTCAAAAATTTAAAAATAACAAGACATCGTACTCTGGTAAACCTTTGTTTTTATTTCATAGTCATAGTGAATTGACAAAAGAAAAATAGAATAGAAACAAATCCCAATTCCTCACTCCTTTATGTTTATGTCCATATATCATCAACTTTCCTTTTATAGCACTCATGACATTCAGGGCTGCCGTCCTTTCTCCCACTGAGGCATCACTGGATGTGAAACGTTGTTTCGCTTTCTTCAATAACAATTTATCGGCCACATGTCTTAAACCAGGATGACTATGGCGATAAGAAAGGTCATGTTCCTTGCATGCTTGATCCAAAAGTTTAATGGGTACATCACCACGCTGCAAACGTTTTTCAAGACGAGTTCCAGGGCCACAAAAACGATAACCTGGAAGATGGATTTCGAAAGGTAGGTATTGAATCACTTTGTCAATGACGCCATTGCCAGTACAGGTCTGGCATATCCTTTTCCATCGATGGTAAAAAGGTTTGGTCTTCCTCCTCCTCTGTGGACGATGTTTGTGTTTGTTGTTGTTGTTGCTTTTTCTCGCCATGACACCCGTGGAATGATTCAACAAAGTCTTTACATGGACTTTTATGACCGTGATACTGTTTCACTAGCTGGCAAGTCGCACACTGACGCATAGACGGTATTTTTGCCATGGCCACTTGCTTATGGTGATCGTAATCCGTACAGGGTTGCAATTCACTCAACACAGGGTCTTGAGTCCATGATTTTGGTACATGTTGCCAGATTTCTTTCACTGCGTTGGCGGCCACATAATAAATGAACGACTTGGGGAGCGCCAAGAGTTCCTCTTTGGTAAAACTGTCTAGTTTCTTTTTGCAGACATAGAACTTGCCGATGGCTTTGTCTGTAGCATTGCCTTTCTCCATGGTATCACGTGCTGCAGATGTTTACACGTCGCTTGTAGAAATCTCACTGGCGTCATTCACAGGTAAATCTTGAGTTATAATTTTGTTCAACAACTCCCAGCAGGCGTGGGTGGTTAACCAATGAAAGAGATGCCACGCATGTGATAGGGCTGTATGGGTAATGTTGCCACAGGAACAAGTAACCATGAGCGTTTGCAGGGAGGGGCAGCCCAACTCCATGAGGGCGATACATTGGCAGTAAGACGCCAAAAATGGTTGCAACCATTGACGTTTTTCATTACCTTTCACAAATACCACATTGGCTGAGGACAAGTGTGCTTTCATGACCATGTCCAAATATTTATAGGAAATGGTTCCCTGATTCCAATCTAGTTGCCTATGAATTTCAATCCACTGGGTTTGTTTACGGTCTTTTTCACACAACAAATCAAAAGCATGGGGTGGTTTAAATAGCAAATGCGTAGCTTGCGATATCCAAAACGTGGTACAATCAATAACGGCCACTTGTTTAAATATAAATTTGTTGTCACCAATTTTAAACCCTTGGCAATCCACAATGAGTGTGCGCAACATGTTGACGCTTGCCTGGACCAAGTTCAACTGACGACTGACTGACGATCGACCACTAAAGTGTGATCATGACATGGACTTACCTGCCATGCTAGTTTCAAATTGAGGTTAGGGTAGGACAGGGGGACATGCAAAAATGAGAATTTAAGAATTACATCATTTTATTATCATAACACGTCTTACAGGCTTTTGTCATTTTGGGATAAGGACGGTACCAACTAATACAACAATATAGTCTCTTGTGTTTGTAACGTCCATAACACCGATGATGTCCCAATGTCTCTAAACTAGGCGTTTTTGATGGTGAGCTGCTCACCGAAGCACCATGGATACCATACGGTCCACACGTATCATAACTTGTTTTTTCATCACTTAGAGACACAAGTGAGGGATAGCTTGAATGACAGGGTATATTTCCCAATTCCATTCTACACAGGTAGGGGCAGGTGGGTGACCAGCGCTGATGTTCCTGCATGGGTTCATCGCCCTCCTGCCATTTGTCTATGATGATGGGACAAAAGGCACATTTCACTTCATCTCTTGTTTTTAAATAGTAGAATCCAGCGGCCGCCAAGGCTTGAGGGTTTATGAAAGGCACCGGCCACGTGGCAAAAGGCTTGAAACGTTGTTCCTCAGAGTTTAAATTCATTGATGTAACGTCTCTTGAGGCTTTAAAGCAAGACATGACTGAGCGGCTTGACGTGGGTTGAGCTGTTATTTATACACTCGTCACTTGGTTGGACAGTGGATAATAGTTGACTTGTTTGTGATGAATAATCAAACAGTAGGCCGTCGTATTGGCTGGTACATTGTCATGCGTTTCAAAATCTAGTCGAATGTCGATATTGGATGGCTTGACAGACTCTTCCAGGTATGAACAGTCAAAGACAATCAGTGGCGCTCTTGCCTTAAACGCTTGGGGTAGCAGCATGGGGCCGTTCTCTTTTTGATAATACGACCATCGAAATTTAGAAAACAAGCCGTACAGGGGGCCATACTTATTTTTTGAAAAATCCAAATCCAGGCCTTCATAGGGAAACACAGCTCCGTTGAGGAAAATACGTGCATTTCTCAATTGCAGGTGATCAAATTGCGTAGCATCTTTGGTTTGTTGATACTTGCGATTCGTTTGAAAACCCACGATCAGGTAGAGAGGTCTCTCTGTATAGCGAGCTGTTTTTACAGACCAACTGTGTGTGTTGGTGGTGGCCAATAGCGGATACTCATGGAGTGCCCAGCTTCTAAATTCCATGGGTATAGGCATATTTCTCTTTACCATTTTAAGTATGTCCAGTTTTTTGCTATCTTCAAGGGTCACATGGGGCACCTTCCATAGCAAGCGTTGTAGTTGAATTTTTGAATCGATGGGGGCATTGTCGGCTCCCTTGAGTGCATTATTATCACTCCTGTCTCTCACTAGGTAAAGCACTTGCCTTGCGTTGACCACAATGCGTTGGTGATCTTCGGCAAAGCCTAAAATCAGTTTAAGAGGTAAATATCCAGTAAAGGCCCCATCGGTGTGTACCATCCAGTCATTGGTCGAGTCAGGACACCAACCTGCCATGCAAAGTGTTTTACCTTCTTCCTCACTATAAGAGGGGTATAGTTTCATGACACTGGAAATGCCCACATTTCGAGTGCTATCCACCACGATATCGTTAATGACATACCGCACTTCAGAAAACAGAAAGGCCAAACCATGGTTGGCCAACTTGGATGTGGTGGGTGTAGAGCCATCGGCTTTGGTGAGCCGATCTGAATGACACTTTCATGCGGTAGGGTGTAAATATCTTGGTTGTTGATAACAAATTGAATTTCATCATTGTTATTGAGACCAGGTGTTTGAGCTTGATAGGAATGGAGATCAATTCTTACCACTCCTGGTTGCTCCTCGATGCGGTTCGCTATCTCTAGGATAGAATTCATTATGAGGGTTGACGTGGTAACCCAAATGCTGTAAAATCTGCTTGGCTTGAGATGTTAACGTGTATTCACGTGGCAAACAACTAACACCATTCCTAGACGGTGTTGTTGCTTTATATGCAAACTTCATTGTGGCTTTAGCACCAACTTGTAAGTCACTGGTGTGGTAGAATCTAGATCAATGAGTTGTTGCTCTCTATTGATCAGTCTTAATGTTATATTACTAATACTATCGACAGCCACAGAATGAAAAAGCACCACTGGAGGGTTTTCACGAATACCCATTGGGCGATGTCGCAATAAAGTCATAAAGCGAATGCGATGGTTCTTGATTGGTGTACACTTGGCTAATAATATTACACGTCACCGACACATGATGATCCTCAATGAATTTCACTTCATGGTCCGAATCATGTTTTTTGTTGGGCTCCAACACACGTGGTTTAAATCCTAGTAAGGGACCAATGGAATCGGGGTGTGTTTTAAAGTCAATGTTGAAGGTAGAGAAAATACTGCAGCGATGAGTGTTGGTATTGCCTACAAGTTCAAACTTGTGCGTTCGGTCGAGAAATGACTTTAAACCATATTGATTGATCAACACCACATAAATGTGTTCATAAATATCATCGATCGTGTATCCACCAGAGTTCAAGGTGAGCACAGAATCATCATAGTAAAACTTGTTGTTCACATTTTCACGTATGTTGTATATTCGATTGTACGTTTCAAGAGAAACAAGTCCTAAACTATAGGGTTTTTCACTCAATTCGATAGGCGGGTAAAAGTATAGGCTGACTTCAGGTCCACGTCCATGCAGTGTAAACGTTTTACTGTCTGCCGACATACTGGTGTCGTTTTAGCTTATGCTGCGCCTTATATAAAAAAATAAACACAAACATCCACACTGTTGGCTGTTAAACGTTTGCTCTCGATTCACATTATAATATGTCTTGATCCTGTTTCCAAAATAGGTCACTAGATTTATGGGCGGAGGCAAATTCCCAAAACTGTCAAAGTACCATACAGTGGATCCCTCTTTGACATAAGCTACATAATGTGTTCCTGGTCCTCGGTGATCATCCAAATTGACAACAGCACATTCCTGTTTCCAGGGTCGTGAGGGTAATTGGTTTCGCATAAACACACCTCGAAAATGAGAAAGCTTTAGTTGTTTAGCATAGATTTACACTTGTTGATGCGTCAGGGCATGTCTTGCTATGGCTGAGGTTAACATTTTTTTTTTTAAATATTTTGAAATGGTGAAATCCCAAATCCTTGTTGATAAAAGGCAGGCTTTAAATTGGTATTTCTAGCACCCATGGCAATCGCTTCCATCGTTTCATTATGTCGCTGACTTTCTTTGAGTTGTTGCTTGCCGTGCTGCGTGGCTTTAATGGTTTTCGCCACTGCACTGGCACCGCCCAAAAGTGAACCCAGAGCAGCCAAACCGGCAAATAATGCAGGTAAAAATCCCGCTCGTTTGGGGACGGGAATCACTCGCCCTTGGTTTGAAACCTGTCGCCGACGTTTTGGAATAACCTGTCTCTGTGCTGCTCGAAAGGCTTTCCTTATGGTCAATACATTATTTTTTTTTCTTTCGCAAGGGCTTGTCCACGAATGTCGTAAGCCCAGGCTTTGCCAAGGACAAAGTCCTTTTTTTAGTCTTTCTCACCGCATACCTTTGTTTCACCATGATGATAATGACCAACAACCTTTCACAAGAAAGTTTAAATCACAACTAACGTCAGATGGTTATTTCATGGCTGTATATTCCAATTCCACATAAAGTGGGAAATCGTTTATGGTTTTTCCCACTTGCTTTTCATCCCATGTCAACATGAGATGAAGGGATAATTCGTCACCTGCATTGACCATTTCATGGTTATGGACCAACATCCTATGACCATTCATCTTTATTTGTAAATGGTTCTCATCAGGTATGGCATATTTGATGTGAATGGTTCCATCATAGTGTAATCGATAGTGGCTTAAACCCGAAGCAAGCACATAGGTCAAGTGCTGATCATGGTCTAGCGGTAAATGGTTTCTCTCATTCACAGGTTTTTCATTTGTCAGATACACTAAAAATACAGATGGGATAAATTTATAAAGCCTTTTCATTGCATAGGTCATGTAACGCTTGGTACAAACATCGTCTTCGTCTTGTGGGTCTTCCACGTGAATAATCCGATGGTGATTAGAGCTATAGCCATTCACCGTAAGCTGGGGCACTTTGTCATAAAACTCATACACTTTGTTATCCACATACTTTTTCGTAGTAACGTCTGTAGACACTTGAGGATGTTTTACATGGGTTAACCGCTTTCCCTTAAAGTCATAATCTCCCTGTTCTGTGCGTGGCACTACTGACCTATCCACATAGTGTTTATTAGCAGGATCTGTTTCTTGTTTAGGATCATGTATGGGGACAGGCCTAACTTTGGACATCAACGCACGTCCAAAGACATCCATCGTCAACCAGTTGTACCAGTCTACTGTTTCTATGACAAGGTTCGGTGTCCTGTATATAGACAGCCTGCTAGCCTGTCTAAGCCTTAGTTGAAATGAAGATTATTAAGCAGCAAGAGTCATTCCCCATGGAGGACATGGTTTCCCATCTCTGTCCCACATCACGTGAACAACCGCCATGGTTCACTGTTTCCATCTTCCATTCGCTGCATCATTGTGGGGCCTTCCGGCTGTGGAAAGACAAATCTTTTGCTAACGCTCATTACGGCACCCAATGGTCTGAGTTTTCAAAATATTTATATTTTTGCAAAATCTCTCTACCAAACCCTCTACGTGTTTCTGGATCAAGTCATGTCTGGATTACAAAAAGAGAATATGGGTTATTTTACATTTTCCATGCAAGAAAATGTGATTTCACCGGATGAGGTAAAGCCTGATTCACTCATGATTTTCGATGATGTATCCACTGAACGTCAAGGCATCATTCAAAGCTATTTCAGCATGGGTCGAAACAAACATATCGATTGCTTCTATCTTGGACAAACTTATTCTAAAATGTCCAAACAGTTGATTCGTGACAATGCCAATGTCATTGTTTTATTTCGTCAGGATGAGAGGAACAGTCGTCACATTTATAATGAACATGTGAATCCGGATATGACTTTTCAAATGTTTACATAATTGTGTGCCAAGTGCTGGAACACTCAACGTCATGCCTGTTTAGTGATTGACAAACAAAGTGAACTCAACCAAGGACGGTATCGCTTAGGGTTTGATCATTTTATTGCTATTTAAGGCCCTGTCTCATTCCCCGTCTAGTCATTTGTCAAGACTCCATGGCGTTAGCTGAGAGTCAATTGAAAAAGCATATTATTAGAGCAAAAAATACTATTCGCCAAAAGTTTCGTCAATTGAAACAATCACGTGCAAATCATGCTTTGTTTTTTCAGCAACATTTAGCACCTCCGCTAAAAGCCATGTTGAAACCCTCTTTCAAGCCATCTGAAACACTACCCACCGTTTCACAAGCCACGCAGACGCTGCACGAGGACCCTGAGGAAGAGGAAGAGGAACAGGAAGATTTGACTAGTGTTAGTGTAGTTGAGGATGACGAGGAACAAGTGTTTACGCCTCAAAAAAAAAAGGCCTCACCCCTTGCAGAGTTTTTGAGAAAAAAGAAATCCTTGGCCATGGTCGATACACCTTGCCCTTCCAGAGCGTCTCCGTTTTCAGAACTCTTGACCACCCCTCAACATAAAGCTCAACTGAAAACCATTTTAATAAAATATTATGGATCAACATTGGAACCCTATTTCACCGATCTATTTATTGGAAACACAGATATCACGTATGGTGTTCGCTATGAGGATGATAGTTTTAAATTGGCGATTCATCCATTAAATTTGCTCGTACTAAAGCTGTCATTAAAAACATCAACTATAAATTAACGCCAGGACTGTTAAAGCTGCTCTTTTCTCGGACCCCCTCTTTCCATGATTACACGTCAGAGGACCTTGACAAATATAAATCCATTTTATTGGATACCCATGCCCACAAAAGACAGTATGATCCCACGCAACAAGTGAATGCCAATATATCTCAAAAATATAAAACCATCATTGCAAAAATAATTCCCACTAGTCAAAGTACTCGTCGTAAAGCGTCCGCTTCGGGAGTGACATTTAAACCATTAAAACCCCTTGTGGATGTTACCTACTGGCACAATCCCAATAAGCTCGTCCAGCGGCTACAGTTGTTGCATGCCTCACGTCAAGCTGGCCATACCGGTCACGATTGGGAAATTCAAGAAATTGAACAAGAACTTCGAAATGCCAAAATTATTGTTTAAGCCCTCACCCATTAAAATAGGTATTGCTCACGAGTTGCATCGCCCAGCTAGGCGTCACTATCCACGACTCAAGTTGATTTCACGAGGTGTGGATGAACTTTGGCAGGCTGACTTGGTTGAAATGATACCCTATGCTGGCGTTAACGACGGTGTACGCTATATGTTGACCGTCATTGATGTCTATTCCAAAATGGCCTTTGTTGAACCTGTCCGTCGCAAGTCTGGTCCACTAGTTACCAAGGCCTTTCAACATATTATTCAACACTCCAAACGTCAACCTCAGCTGCTACAAACCGACGAGGGTAAAGAATTTTTCAACAAGGATTTCTCCAGTTTTCTCAAATCTAAGGATATTCACCATTACACCACGTACAGCAATCTCAAAGCCAGTGTGGTCGAGCGGTTCAACCGAACATTGAAAACCCATATGTGGAAAGCGTTTACCGCTCAGGGCAGTTATCGCTGGTTGGACATGTTACCTGAGCTAGTATCACGTTACAATGACACCAAACATAGAATGATTGGGACCAAGCCACGCCTAGTGACTAAAAATATTCAGCGATTGGATAAACTGTTTAACCCCATAAAAACAGCCGATCCTAAACGCCACCGACTGAAAATTGGGGATTTTGTTCGTGTGAGCAAATTTAAGTCTGCCTTCAATAAGGGCTACACGCCACAGTGGGGGACTGAACTATTTCGAATTCGTCAAGTCAACTTGGACAGTCCAGTCACATATTTACTCGAGGACCTCAACCGTCAACCCATAAAAGGTAGATTTTATCTCCATGAACTTCAGAAAACAGCATTTCCTCAGCATTATCTTGTGGAAAAAGTGTTGAAACAAAAAGGAAATAAACTATATGTCAAATGGTTAGGGTTTAACTCTACGTTTAATTCTTGGATCAATAAATTACATGTTGTGTGAACCTGTGCACTTTTTATTTATTCACACATTTTGTACACCACCTATAGCTCTATGTGTACAGTCCTCAACTCCACGTATTTCTTTCTCTTTCCACCTGTGTTCTCTGATACATTACCCCTCCCCCTCTCCCTCCCTTCACCACCCACCACTTCTGTTTGCAGCTCTTGCCTATCTATTGGTTGTGACATCATTCCCACAAGTTGCATCATACTTTTTACTGATTCAGCGATTCCCACGCTTTGAACAATCACTTATCGTGCACGTGGACAGCTAACGTCCAAGGTGAACACCTGTGGTAGATCAAATTTCACGTCAACTTGCATTTTGTCACGTACGAAGCAAAACAGGATGTAACTTGTTAACAGTTATCGCGCACGTGGACAGATGACGTCCAAGATGAACACCTGTGGTAGATCAAATTTCACATGAACTTGCATTTTGTCACGTACGAAGCAAGACAGGATGTAACTTGTTTAGCGTGCATGTGGTTTCACACGTATGTGCATGCATTTCGCTCTTCCCAGCCACCACGATGGTCAGATTATTTCACCTTCAAGCGTCACCTGTTGTCAAGTCAGATCAACGCCTTCCAATAAGCTCAAATGACATTCACCTCCTGCTCCTCGGCAAGTTTGTTATCTGTACTCGCTTCGACCAACATAGAACCAAGTTCTCATCACCGTTTACACGTTAAAGGTAAAATATCAGAAAACGAACCCTCGCTCTGTCATACACCGACCCACCGAAATAGCGATTGTTCTATTAAGCATGGTCCTTGTGGTCAGCGACAGGTTCGTTGAAACACACACAGCCAGCAGTATCGTCTCTCTCAACCACCACGCTTCATGGACATTATAAACAGATAAAGAAAAAAAACCAGTTTTTTTTCAACATGTATGGCGTTAGGCCCTTTGTGAATTATTTTTTTGGAAAACATATCTACCGCACTCGAAAGGGGGCGTTAGCCCGAGTCCTAGGACACCTCGTACACGTCTCTAGCGTTATAGGTTCGTGAGATATCAGTAAAAATCCCAAAAAACACGTGTTTACCCCAAAATCGAGTTTCCAATTTTAAAAAAAATTATAACGAGTGGTCCATAGCAGAGAGAACGTCCCCCGAGTCCTTGGACCCCTCGTACACGCCTCTATCATAATTGATTCGCGAAATATAGCAAAAAATTTAAAATCACGTTTTTCCCCCAAAAAAAGTGTTTCCAGATTTTCACCTTTTCGACACCTACATTTCCGTAAAGAGCGCAACGAGACGAAAAAAAACAGTCCAAGCACGCCTTCCTAGCATGACTCCTTCCATTCCAAGGTCGCAGGGGCTCTCAACTTCCTAAGTGGAGCAGCTCTGTCACTACCACACTACTTTCAGGTTTTTATCCTAGAGACTTGAAATTTATTTTAGGGGTAGAGGGGGTAGGGACCATTGATTTAGGTCAAACAAACTTTTTTGTAAACTTCCCAGTTTCGAAAATATAGGATTTTCAAAATTCGAGTGTTATCAAAAAACATAAAAAATAAAAGAGTTTTATTACAAAAAAATAAAGGTTATAAAGACCATTCGTTTGAGCCTTGGCACAACGTTCTATCCTGTTTTGTTTTCAAACTATTACCTATTTTCGAAAACGAAAAATTTCAACAAAAATCGAAAAATATAACGAGTGGTCCGTAGGAAAGAGGACGTCAGCTTGAGTCCAATGACACCTCATTTGTCAAAATCGGACCATGCGTTCGAGAGATATTCATTATTTTAACATGTACAGTCGGGTACCTCTGTAGTTGTTGGGGTCCGCTCGGTCGCCCTTTTTATGCAACGGATGGATAATGGCATTCTTCCAGTCCTTCGGAATTATTTCGCTCTCCCATATTTCTGCTAGGAGTGTATGAATTCTCCTTATGAGGTCATCTCCTCCTATTTTCAACATCTCAGCCGTTATTCCATCGTTCCCAGGGGCTTTGTTATTTTTGAGCGATTGGATTATCTCTTTTATTTCTTGAGTTGTTGGGGGAAGTGAGTCTGGGTTTGGTACAGGTTTTTCAATCTGCAGTCTTTCCACTGGAGGATCACAGTTCAGTAGAGTTTGGAAATAATCAGCCAGTATCTTGCAGTTCTCCTTACTGTTAGTTTCTAGTCGTCTATTACGTCGACGGAAACTTAATATTGGTGGTTTGTACCCTGACAAGTCCTCACGGAATGTCTTGTAAAAATTTCGAGTGTTGTTCTTCTGGAAATCCTGTTCTAACCCTTCGAGTCTGATTTTGTTGTAGGCACGTTTTTCGCGCCGGATTGTTTTAGAGGTCAGTTTTTGAGTTTTTAGGAAGTTCACCCATCTTTCCACTGTTCGATGTCCATTCCACTGATGCCATGCCTTGACTCGGTCATTGACGGCTTCATCGCACGTTGTGTTCCACCATCTGTGCTTTCTTTTCTTAGGTGGTTGTCATAATTTCATGGCTGATGACTGCAATGTTTTGCGAAGGTCTGGCCACTCCCTAGGATTTTCTTCCTGTAAATCTCGTACGAAAACCTCGGCGTTCTTCCTCAAGCAGTCCGGATCAACACTTGGAAACCGGTTGCCTTTAGGTTTGGATCAATACAATTATTATTATTATTATTATTAAAAGTATTAGTATTATTTTAGAGATTTCACAGAATATGTGATAGATTTCAGAAAATCCTCACTTCAGTGGCTACCTTGGCTTAGACTGACATAAAAAGGACAGGTGCCTACCCTCCATAGAGAAGTGTCCAACAGTCCCCCTCCCCAGAGATTTCAGGAAATAGTCAATAAAATCTGCTTACATTACAAAATACCTAAATTATATTTTCAGGATAATCATCGTTATGATTCTTCTTATTATTATTATTATTATTACATGCGGACGGTCATTCTACTGTCAACCATCAAAAATGATAATGAGAAGATTTCGAGAAAGCATGCAGTGATATACTAAGGAAATTCAATTGAGACTTGATTGCTAGACAAAAGGGTTGAAACGTTGCCTCCCATCCCCCTTTCCTTCCTGAAGGTTATCTGGAAGTACACTGATATAGGTTGGGAGTTGATATATTGTCGCCTGTTGAAAATATCCCACTCCACATTTTCTTCCGTATCTGCAGTTTCTCTGGCCTATTCAGTCTATCCGTGCACCATAATTAGTCATTTACAGTCACTGCAACACTTAAAAGTATATTTTGTTGGCTAGGAACGTTTCCTGTGAAAATTGATTATTGACTGGCTAAACATTGTGATGAATACAGGTTATATTATATTTTACTAAAATTATCTACAGAGCTTTCATTTACTAATTCATTGATTTAACCATACTTCAATCAAATCTTACGAAACAAATAGAATCATGACTTTACGTAGTGTGTTTCAGCCAGTATTTCAACTCACTTGAGGCCTCCTCGTGGTGTTGTGGCTAGCGTTCTTGGCTGTCGCCCCAGAAGCTGGTTTCGATTCCCGGCCCTGCCAATAAATGTAATTCTGGTCTTAGGACTGGAATGGTGTAAACATAGTGTGGCAAAACTGAGAGAGTGGGCTTAATTTCCACCTCAGCCATTCTGGAAGTGATTTTCCGTCGTCTCCCCACTTCCACTCCGGGCAAATAACGGGATGGCTTCTTGCTCAAGGCTACGGCAGCTTGCTTCCCAATCCTAACCTGAATAACAAATATACATTGCTACAGTCACCACAGTAACACAGGCGAGGAGAAAAAATCTACACATACCCAAGTACACGGGGCTAAATTACAACGATGGCCATGCCCCTCAAATGAAATAACAACAGCAACAACGATATCAACTCACATGATAATTTCCGCTTTCTTTGATGTTT
This sequence comes from Meconema thalassinum, assembly GCA_946902985.2. Taxonomy (NCBI): domain Eukaryota; kingdom Metazoa; phylum Arthropoda; class Insecta; order Orthoptera; family Tettigoniidae; genus Meconema; species Meconema thalassinum. The sequence goes on from OX336389.2 coordinate 605,004,326, forward strand.
TCAAGATGACTGTTTCTTTGTTCAATACCACTGTTTTTACGAAAGTGTTCGTCACTAGTTTTGACTTTGTAAATATGTGGAATATTAACAAAAGACGCCTCCATACACAGAGTATTTCTTCGAGATAACTTTCATGGCGAGAGGGAGAAAAAACCTCCGCCCTCCTCCCCCCCCCTCCCATAGTGATTTCCAACTACACCCTCCCTTGAGTTTTCAGCGAGAATTACAGAAATTCACCGTACAGTAAGTAGTCACTTACATCAAACAGCCTACTTTCTGCAAAATTATTATTATTATCATTATTATTATTTACACGATATTCAGTAAAGACCAAATAGCATACTTTCTACTAAATGCATGGGTATAGTTATAACTCGTTATCCTTTTCAAGAAGTATAATTGAATGTTGTTTGTAGTAGCTTGTTGAAATACAACATGCTATATGGATATTATACGTTGATTGATTGAATCCTCGCCAGAATTATATCTACACACCACACTTATACAGCCATCAAAATAACACAGATTATCAGACAAAATTCAACACACCCAATTACACGGGGCTAAATAACCATGATGTCCATGCATATCAAATGAAACAACAAGAACAACAGGTTCGTACCCAAATCCTTCCTCATATAAAAGTACACACACTAGTAAACCTACAGACATCACAGTGACACAGGTTATTAGACAAATTCTATTCACACCCAAGTAAATGGGGCTACAATACCAATATGCCGCAAAACCCCTAAAGAATCAACAACAAAAACAACAACAATAGACTCTACCGCGGATCAAGGACAACTATTTTTAATCGCGGGAGTCGAGTGTTGCAATAAGTGGTGTTATAAGTGTTATATAATAGTTTCGATTGCAAATCCACACTATATATGCCTAACATTATAACGTGTAAGTAGTTACAGATCAATTAATATAAAAAATCAAGTAAAAAAGATACGAGCCTTACAGTAGTCGCATATGAAAAAAGGAAGCTTGTAGTTTAACGTGACCGTTAATCTTGAGATCATGAGCCAGCCGCATATGATGTGTAATATCTGACATGTTATCCTACTGGTGTACTACACAGCTTGGACATTCTTAAAATGTTTATTTACGCTCCATTTTCAGACTGGTACTATGATGAATGTATAGATTGAATTGGAGATATGCTACTGTCACACTTGTGGCGCAGCGGTCAAGCTGTTTGTCTCTCACCAAGGAAGACCGGGTTTGATTCCCGGTCAATACATATGCGATTTTCGAATTGAAATGCCATGTCCTGTGGTTTGCATTCCACGTAAAATGGAGGTACCGTGGATCATGATTGTGAGATTAACGGTCACGCAAAACTACAAGCTTCCTTCCTTCCTTAATAATTCATAATAACAAAGTGACACACAACGTCGACTGTACTCTCAAATACTGTGAGCACACTCCTCTAACTATATCATTCATTATTCTCAAAACTCTCATACAATTCGTCGTAAACAATCAAAACATGCCTTCCTACAATCATGAAATGACCTAGTCTCACCTTTTATTCCACTCATATAACAACATTCTGTTTTGCATTTGGGCCGATAACCTAGATGTTAGGCCCTTTAAAACAACAATTATCATCATCATCATGTTATGCATTTAATATTTGACTAGCCTACTCAACCACAGCTTGACAATAATGCCGCTTACTTACATGTCATTTGTCGTCTTTGTCCTACCCCATGTGATGTTCAACCTTGAACGTGAAGCTTCATAAACTGCTCAATGACGAATGAAAGTCGGTGAAACATTTGCCACTGTGCTCGTCAAACCAGTGCCTGCTAAATGCACTGCCAACTGTATTACCAAAATATTCTCGCGCTACAGAGCACACACACTGCCTTGTTTCCAATACACACATTTTCAATTGTTATTGTAAATGGGATTGTTTTACAGATATTGTAGTTTATAATACGGAACTCATTTTATTAGATGATTTGTAGCTTCCACCAGCACTAGCCTAAATAAAGAATACGATATGGATCAACTAGATTAATAGACGCGACACCGCTCATAACCTTAAATTCCTTATACACAGGTCCTCTTCATTCACAGACCAACACGTAATTTCATATGGATTCTGTTAAAATGAGTCATATTGATATGATAAATATCGTTTAAAATGATAATCTGGTAGCTGGATCGATCGATCGAGCGGGCAGTGCATACTTCCGTTTTCCACCACTGCCAGCTAGTACACTTCCGTCCGATTGATCGAGCGGGCAGTGCATACTTCCGTTGTCCACCACTGCCAGCTAGTACACTTCCGTTTGATCGATCGAGCGGGCAGTGCATACTTCCGTTGTCCACCACTGCCAGCTAGTACACTTCCGTTTGATCGATCGAGCGGGCAGTGCATACTTCCTTTAGTTCCACCACTGCCAGCTCGATCGTTCCGATCCACTTCCGTCCCCAATTTTCAAAATCACTCCCACAAAACTATCCAGCAACCGAGCGGAAAGATGTAACACATCAACAAGAAGTTCCGTGACGAACTAAAGAGCCTACTTTTCTTAAAATTTAAGATCCAAGCCAATGATTAATCGATATGGATCTATCTAGAATAATGACGAAATTAAGTTGGTAATATCGAAATTTCTAATTAGTTTGAAATACTGTATACCTGGCATATTGTAGCCTAATAGAGCACTACAGTTGGCAGCCCTGGTGACTGAATATATTCTTAGTTCCATCTCTTAAGGTACAGAATACAAAATTTGGTTGGAGTCCAATGAATAGCATGGACGTTACATGCAGTTAAACATTGGATCTAACAGCGCGCGTAAAATCATGTTGGCAACAGTGTCATGCATGTATTGGTCAGAAATAACATGGGACGGAAGTGGATCGGAACGATCGAAATTTGGTTGAAATCCAAATTATAGTATGGAAGTTACATCTATTGTTGTGCCAATTTTGAATGAAATCCATTAGTATGTATAGAAGTTACATGCATTTCAAAATTGGACCTATCAGCAGGCTTAGAATCATGTTGGCAGCACTGACGTATATTAGTTACTCCAAAGTAATCTAGAATGCCAGGTACTATACGTGTGCAAAGTTTAGAGCTATTGGCTTGCATTCTTTCTGATATATTGATATTAGGGTAACAAATATAAAGACAGCATTTATTAACTGTTGGCAGCCCTGGTTACTCTTAAGAATACGCATAGTCATAGCTGTTATGGTACACATAGCACATACGAAATTTGGTTGAAATCCAAATGATAGTATGGAAGGTACATGTATTTAAAGTTGGACCTCTCAGCAGGCTTAGAATCATGTTGGTAGCACTGGCGTATATAAGTTACTCCAAATTAATATAGAATGCCATGTACTACACGTGTACATAGTTTAAAGCTGTCGGCTTGCATACTTTCTCATATATATTGGTATTTGGATAAAATAAATTAAGAGCATTTTTTAACAGTTAGCAGCACTAGTGGTTCATAAGAATACGTTCAGTCATATCTGGTTATGTACACATACAACATACGAAATTTGGTTGAATTCCAACTGATAGTGTAGAAGTTATATGCATTTAAATATTGGACTTATCAGTAGGCTTATAATCATTTTGGCAACACTGCCATGTATGGCCTTCTGGAAATTAAACTGCAATATTATTTTATATATGTGTGCCGATTTTGAAATAGCTCCCATTCATACCTTCCAAGATATCCAACATGGAGCTCAAATTTCAATTGCGATTTTTCAGCAGTTGGTAGCACTGACATCATTTTCAAATATGGCCGTGAGATATTCAGGTATAGATCTTTACTCCTACCCAATTGTATTTCGATTGCTCCAGCCGTTTAGGAGTTGATAGGGGGGACACACACACAGCCAGACAGACAGACAGACAGAAGGACAGACAGACAGACAGACACACACACAGACAGACAGACACACATTTTCCCGGATCGATCTCATAAGACTACTTTTTCCTCATTTTTGCAAAATGTGAAAAGTAGGCTAAAAATTACCTCACTTGGATTTGAACGACGAACCTCAAGGCTGAGAGTCTAAGACGCTATCATTGCGCTACAGACGACCAATACTAACATTGAGTTAACACCACCCTTGGTATAACTGCCTAGAATATTTTGTCTTGCAAATGAACAATTTCATTAGCGTTTTCTGCCGTTTTTATAAACTATTTGATACTAAATTTGTATTATTTTGTTCAGTTTATTCGTAAAAGGATATCAATGTACTGAAATATGGTTTAGAGAGCAGAACAATAGCTTTGAACAAACGGGACGGCACGGCCCAGCACGATACGGCACGGTTAGCCTGAACTGTTATTCACTGCTGCGGCGTATTATTCTAATGTAAAATGAAAATATCCTACCGGTCACCTCCTTGAAGACAGTTTAAACCACCCTGTGTACGATAACTGGATTTGGTTAGGCTGGAACTCGTTGAACCGTAAGTCACGGTTTGGCTATAGGCCTAATACTTGCATGATTCATACGTCCGCCATATTGAAACTATTAGGCTGATGAACTTGTAGTTTGGGCAAAATATGCTTCCCATATTACGGTATATTGTTGCAAGATTTGGTAGCGATTGGATGATTAGATTAGTCGTAATTTGATATAAGCTTTGAACATTTGGGTGGCCACCATTACTTTTCCGAAAACATGGCGGTAATATAGAACATGACACTGAGGTGCTGTTTGCTAGTGCTACCTCTGTACCAAATTGCGTTCAATTTGGTTTCACCGTGTTTGAATTGATAGGGGGGGGGGAGGCTGACATACCAAATCCCACACACACATACATACACACACGCACTCACACAAACACAGACACACAATTTTTGTCCCTGTGTAGATCTCATAAGTCTACTTTCATTTTATGCAAAAATCGAAAGTAGGCTAAAAGCGGCATATTGTGACTCGGGATATACAACTAGAGATACATTTAAATTGGGATCATTCAGAACGTAAGATAGCCAATATTGTAAATGATCAATGAGCAACAAGAAATAGGCTGGAGCTGTTAATAAATTTCAGGTGCTGAGACACCATGGTCATCATGCTCCTGTATTGGATATGTCTGCTAACATTAGTCACTGTAGTAGGGTGTGTTACTGCACTTAATGGTTAGTTATTGGGATCAGTGCCCTGAAATAAGGTGCCATCACGGTATTTGTCTGAATGGAGTGCTGGAGATAAACACAAACAGGATAGCCACTAAGAGCACAGGGATTCAAACCACTCTTCTCCATACTTGCTGGGACTCCCCGTCCCAGCCGTGGTGTGCAATGTAACGCCATGGGGTGGAACTGCTCACAATGTAACACAGTAAATGTGATCATATCCTATGCCACTTGCGTGTTACTTATGAGGATCTTAAACCCCACTGTGATTTTTACGATTTTCGTCAATACACGTAGCTTTGGATGATTAGAATTGAATTTCATTTCGGAAGAATACCTTGTTTTAAGACGCGACTACATGATGCTACGGGAAGGCGTTGAATATAGGCTTTTGGAACATAATCAACATATTTCAATCATAAGTCAAATAATCGATCTGAAGAGTAACTGTGTCCAAGTTTTTTTTAAACACAAACTGAGTTATTTAAAGAGTTAATGTATGTCAAGACTCTTCAATATACTTATTCACTTGGTTGTGGCTTAGGAATATAATTCACCTCACTATTCGGGAAATTATAAAGCAAACTGTGCGTATTAAGTCACAAAACAAGGGTCTACGACGAACATAACAATAATGTACCAACATCTCCCGTGCCAAAATACAACAATTACCACGTTCTTCAATACGCAGTCAGCGTCATTCTGTCTTAGTAATGTGATTCATTTCTTATTTCCTGTGCTTTTGTTTCTGTGAGTGGGGAAATTGGGGACGGTGTAGGGACATGGTATGCTTTACCGGCACTTTTTTCTGAGGTTCAAACCGACTTATTTAGGGTTCAATTACGGTAAATTCGCCTATACGGATATTTGTGCTTTTAGTAAGTACGGGAACCATTATTTTCCGTAAAATCGTCACTGCTTATCAACAAGTAATGAACGTGCAATCTGATAATCCCATTGATCGTGTTAACCCAACGTCAAGTGTCATAAAGAAGATGACCAAGGCAGAATAAATAGCCTATATTTGTACTAAACATCCGGACATCGAATGTAGGAAAATAATGTTCATATTCAAGAAGGTATTTTCAAGCTGAAACAGATTTGGGAAGGGGGCTAATTTTTCGCTAATGCATTCTAAGGAGGGATTCCAGCGTTCCAGTGTGTTGGCCCGTGTTCCCTTCAGAAGACGCTAAATGTCAGCGCTCTCAGAACGAATGTGCTATCTCACTTTCCCCTTCGTGTTCTGGGGCCATTCTTTGGCTACGGCATTGCAAGGAACGTACTTGTTTCAGCGAACGGAATTATAGACTGACATAACAGACAGTGGGAACTGCGTAAACTAACCGAATAGTTCTGTTGTGGACAGGCCCAGAATAGAAAGCCTAAAGTGATAAATAGTTCAAATTGAATTGAACAACCACTGATAAGATTAGACACTCTTCATCGCTCCAATTTAAGACAAAAAGGTTTTCGCTATAATAACGAAAATATCAACTGGTATCCTTCACGAATATGTAAAGAAATTGGAATCAAGATTCGATGTATGACTTTGTAGCAATCCCTCGTTAGATATTATGTGAGAAAACAGCTGTAATGATTTCATGTAACACTGACCTATATTACGTTATACTAACCATCTCGAATCAGTTGACATTTGTCCTAGGGTAACATTTTCACAAAACTCGCGAAGTGTAACAATGAGCGTAATTAGCGAATACGCTTCGAATGTTAAGAGAAACTTCCATAATTGAAATGGATCAAAATAAATCAAACACTGACAATAGGTGATCTAATAAGCCTGTATATCACATGATGAAAATAGGGTACCGGTAAACAATACTGGTTTATTGAACTTTAGAAGCAAAGTAATAATAATGATTATAATAATAATAAAAATGATAATAAGCTTTTAAAAGGAAAGAATGTTCCCTACCACCAATATCAGCCAGAGCGTGTTCTTGAAAATAAGGAATACAAGTTGTATTGGGACCGAAATATTTTGACATCAATGGGTATCACACAAGAGGCCGGATCTGGTGGTTGTCAGCAAGAAAATCAAACAAACTTCCTTGATTGATGTTGCGATTCCTAACAACAAGAATCTCCAGTCAAAACACATAGAAATTATCAGGAAATATAGCGACTTGGTCGACCCTGTCAAAAGACAATGGCATGTAGAACGGGTAAAGACCATACCTATCATTGTCTTAAATACAGACGTGATCGCAAGTACCTTGCTCCAAGGCCTTAAAGAAATGGACCTGGATACCCAACTGTACAAACTAATTCAGATGGCAGTAGTTCTCTCAACAACCCGAATCGTCCGGAAGTTCATGGGTAACGACATTCCAGCTTAGAAGTTACTGTTTCAGTAACTATACTTTGGTTCCCTGAAGCCCGTATAGTTAGTTATTTTGTTATGTACCAGCAATGTGTACTGAATAAAACAATAACAAATCAGAAGTGTTGATGATAATGTATTATCCTGATTATAACGTTTAAATTGTATTCAAATCCCTTAAGCAACAATTCGTTACGTTAAGGTAGTGCCCAGCAGCTTGAAGATTTTTTCAGTCATGACGTCGAACTTGTTTAAACGTCAACGTACTCTAATCGAGATGGTTGAAAAATCACTTTTTTGTCATTTCTAGCTATCTATTAGTGAGCATTAAGTAATTTCACCATAACGCTTCTTAAAAACTGGTTGATACAAGGATATCACAGGATTGACTCTTGCTCAACAATCGACAGAGTGGAACGGGTGGAGTGTTTTATGACGTACTTGAAGGTAGTCCGTAAATGTCCGATTGGATTGCTACGTGTTCAGGAGTTCAACAGAAATAGCTTTCGTTTCATCATGCCACTGTAAGAAAAACGAAACCTAAGAACAATGCAGCTGGCTGACCGAGAGTAAAGTCACTTAAGCTGAAACTACCCTTAGTCCTACTAGCTATGTAACGAAGTAGTAACTCCAAACTAGCTGCCTTTACGGAATAATCTGAAACCACATGTCAAAGCATAAGGGTTCTGGTAGCCAGTAAAACTGAATCTTTATTTATTTTTACTTGAATTAGTCTACTAACCAAAACAATACCCATGTTTCTTATTGGCTCATTTATAGGCCACTATATTGCTTAATCAAAATAAACTATTGCATGATGATATCTCAATTAGTTCAATTGCTATGACTCTTAGATCATGCTGTAAGGTAGGCGTGGCGTTTAAAAGTCCCAGTTTCTCTCAGCTTTCGTGGGATTTTGTATTATATGGATTCAAATTGACCACTTCTCTATACTTGTCAGTAGTTGATATTTAGGCCAGTAGATAGAACCAGTATACTCCTGGAGATGAGGCTTTATATTGTTTGCTACTGAATATTTGTTTATGAGTGCTCATATGAAATGAGCTGTTCATGTGATCGCTTTTGCTGTATAGTCTTATTGATATTGCTAGTGGAAGTGTATTAATTGGGAATATGGGTAGGCAATCATTAAAATGGACTAGATATAAAGAAATGAAGAAGGAAGATGGCACACCAAGACAAGGAGAAAGTGGCAGGAGCAAGAGATTACAAGTCTGGGATATTTTAGAAGAAAGCAAGTCGTGCAGGTATACACTTCACTTTGAAATCATTTTCCCACTAATAATGTTTTTTTTGTTTGTTCAAAAGGTGCATTATCTCTGGAAGTAACAGCACCTTTGACATGAAATTTGCAACTTGAGTTCTTCTATGTATGTACAATGCTTTAAACCTTTAAAAACATACTGAACCCTTTATGCACAGGCTGTATAAAGGATTCTAATAATTATTCATCATATTTTGATACATTTCTACAGACAACAGATATGAGAGCCAGACGGTGTTGGGATATATTGAGAAATCAGTGGCCAAGAGGACACAATGGTTTAAGCTCCTGTGGTATTTTAGGAAGAAGCATATATATTCTTGAGACATAGGACAGGTGCAACTTTTAGCGCGGAAGACGGCTTGGGCACGCACATTATGGCCTGTTGCTAGGAAGGTTGGCGCCAAGAAGGAAATGGAATGCTACGAGGCAATTGGTCTATCGTCATGTTGACCACTCCCTACTGCAGAAATTCTTGTAAAAGCGCGCAAAGACATACAAGAGTCTGGACCAATAATATCAAGACGCCTTGTTTTAGCGGCAACTCGGCTTGGTAACGCACACTGGTAAATTAACGCGGGAGTTATATACAGATTAATTCCACGATCGATTCGAGCCGGCTACAGCATAATCGTAACCTCCACACTGCTACGAACTCAATGATACCGATCGTATGCTAGTCTGATAATTATTAGGGAATATTTTTTAATAAATCCCCTTCCACACCTACCCTAGTCAGTTTCATTTATAAGGATCCAAAATGCATCGAGGATCATCACTCATTTTTGTACGTCTGAGGACGGAACACCCATCACTTATTTTCGTGCGTCTGAGGACGTAACGTTCATACTCTGCATATTTTCATGTTATTGAACATGGAACAGTGTCGTCAAGTTATAAGTGTAACTTCAGTGATTTATTTGTAGTCCCAGCACTATCAGTAGGACCAGTTAATCGAAATAATTCACCAAATAGACTGTCAAGGAATATAGTACTTGATAGGTGAATATAGTAGGAATTATATCGTGTGTGTATCTGACAAAACTTTATTTAATTCAGCACGAGATGACGTCTAAGAACGATAACGGATCTGGGAACCAGCAGGACATTTTCCAGAAGATGTCGATGAACAGATAAACATCTTAAAGGAGATGGCTGCAGACGTTTTTCCTGGCGCTGTTTTAAAGGATTGAGTACAAATGAATTTATTTATTTATTAAATCAGCTATGGTATTATGGGACATATTTTTGTAGATATTTGTTTGCTTGTTTGGCAATGTAGATTTTTAGTTTTTGTTTTACTGACACATTAAATATGGGACTAGCCGAGCGTTGCGTAATTTGTAAATATTGTGATTGTATTTGGTTCAACTTTACGGGGCGACGCGCGCCATGCTCGCGTTCGCTTGCGTAAATCGCGGTCAAGCATTATTATTCGGAGGTATCCCTTACAACAAAAATGGAACTGAATTAAATTTGAGATTAAAAATAGAATTTGGAGGGTAAGATTATTTGTTAGTAGAATTTTATGACGGATCAGGATTATTTTGATAGTTGCTTTCCAGCAGATTCGAACGGGATGGCACTTTGCACCCGAGTTTTTGTTGTGTATTTTTGTTAATGTGTCAATGGATGCAGTATTGTTGATCTGTTTTGAGCCGATCCAGTGTGCGTATGGGAGTCAGTCCAAGCTTTTGGTGCGTTGTGTGATTTTTATAATGTGCTAGCGAGAATGTATCATGGTGATTATTCTGTCTTGCTCCACATTCGCCCAGTTCATGACCTCGCGAGTCTGAACTTGTGGTATATATTTGTGTTTCTTGCCATCCAGGGGATGGGTGAGATTTGTTGACGTTTCCAGAGGGAAACTGCACCTAGCTTGCGGGGCTGAGAGAGATAATTGAGGCAGTGGTGACTCATACAAGAAGGGCGCGCTCAAATCAGATAACGTGACTTGTCATTAGTAACAGGCCTGCTTCCTGTACTGCAATTTAAGATGTTATTTAAAATTCACAAAACCTGATCGGTTATAATGAGTATTGATTGATTAAATGGGTGCTGTAAGGTAGCTACCGAAACTCGTGTTTGTCTGGCGTTTTATATAAATGTAAACATAGTTTTTCAGCCGTTAGGCTTGTATTTTGTTGTTGTTGGTTCAATTTTTGGTGTGTTTATTTTTACGCGTTCTTGACCCGTGTCAAGTTAGGGTGCGCGAAGCTATGTTCCCAAGTTTGATGAGAGCTTTTTTGGCCTATTTCTGGCATGCTCTTTTTGTGTTCATTATATGCTCCGGCACCAGCTAGGATCTCAGGGAGATTCTTCATTCTGTTTATATTATTAAATCTTGCATGTGTCAGTAGTAATTATAGTGTATTAGTTAAGGGTGGGTCCCATAGCCGTAGTGTGATTTAAAGGATGCAACTCCGTAAGCAACATGACTGTTTCAGTTGTAAACGGACTCGCATCAGTACTCAGTTTCTTATTAACGAGCAGTACACCACACATTATATAACTTCTTGACCAGAAAAAATGGACTTGTATCCATATGTTGTGACGAGTGAGTTCTTACCGCTCAAATGCTTATGTTATGATTTTATCATTTATGTGAAGCTGCATTCACTTTGTCTTGTTGTGACGAGCGAGTTCCTACCGCTCAGTGTTATTATTATTTATTAAGGGGGTGAAAATCAGGGAGGATTTCTTTTTATTTATTATTATGCACATACCGTTTCAGTCATTAAATTTCTGTTATTCTACTTGTTATTCATTTTATTTCTAGTATAGCCTCTGTCATGAACCTTTCTATTCATTAGAGCATGTTGTTTTAAGCGAACTTTGCTGTGTAACGCAGTCAGGACTGAACACGACCCCGTAGATGAATCTTGAGAAAACCATGCTTTATTGAAGGATGCAATACATTAAGTTCTAAACATTGGAAAAAGGAAATCTTTTAAACGAAAGGCTCATTATATATTTTTTAAATTGATTCCTTTCCTTAAATTGCATATGCCAAAATTGTAATCATTTTGTAGGTTAGGATTACAATAGAGACACTACAGAAGTTGGAAACTGAATTTTGGCTTAATAGCATGAATGGTTTTAGAAATAATGCACTGATACATTTTTTTTCACTCGCAATGATAATAATTATTCCGATAAGGATTCATGGACCCTGGACTCTGTGAATTAATTCGACTGTTACTACACACAAATACAGCAGTTGAAGTTTCATGTACATCAAGTTTATGGTTCCAGAGTTATTCATTTTTTTATCAAACATGTGCTGTGGTGGTTAACGCTCCCTTAAGCTTTCAATGAAATTTTACTATGGCAACTGTGGCTGCGCTTCGTTGATGGAGTAGCCAGTTAACTCATTTTGAATATTTGAAATGTGTGTGACCACTCTGATGGTTTTGTGCTTATCATGTTTTTGAAGGTCATGTGAACCTACTTGTTAGTCAAATACAATTTGAGGTTAATTTCTTCAATATTTTCAGAGATATTGATAACCAGTGAAATGCTTTGCGTGATCGCCAGCTTGGATTGGTGCCACCTATTGAAATTTGAAATGCACAGTTTGTGTCGAACGGGTTATTATGAAGCCCTTACCAAGTTTCATTGAAAATGCTCCGGCCAAAAATATTATATTTGGCAAACACACGCACAAATACGAAGTACACACATACGCGTAAATGGTGACTGCGTGATATTTTTAAAATATTATTTTAATTTCCTGCACCCAAATCAAGCGACAAAAGTGAAACTTTGCATAACCAACAACTACTATCATATTTATATACTGGTACTGTCCCCGTTTACCTGGATAGTAGGCTGTCAGATATCCGCCCCCTCAATCGGATTGCCAATAGTCAATTGCACCGGCTCAGCTACATCAATGAAAATGGCACTGACAGATACTATCGAGATAAGAGCACAGAAGTTCACAGGAAATCATTGTGGAACACACCAAAATAGACGGGGGTTCATACTTACCGTTACTTACCTCTTAATTATCTCGGGGTTTGAGTTGACAACAGGATCACTAAAAGTCTGTTCACACAATAACCTCCACCATGACATTTAAAAATGAACCAGAACGAAGACGAGAACTTTGAACTGTACAAAAGCTTTATTTCTAATAAAGGGTATGATTTTGATAACACAACACAATAAACGTGGCTATCAGTAGCCCAAGTCAATCTGACTACGTCCTCCAGCAGGACTTGCAAAAATTATCATACAACATGATATAAAACATTTTAGCTCCCAAGAGCTCCAAATAACGTAATATTCATAACACTATTGGATTGGAAAAGGACATCAGGGTGTGACATATATAGAGCATTTGGTTTCCTTTTAATAAACATGGCAATGGTATTTATAGTCGCAAGGCCTGAGTGCGGACGACCTCACACTGATAACCAGATGTTGACCCAGCTGCGAGCTACCCTCCAGCCTGTTGCATACTGGTCAAATGCACTCCCTTCTCACGTGCTATGTTTCGTAAGAATACAGCTTGTTCTCTCAAGCTTTTAAATGTCTACAAGACAACTCACATTAATATTTACGCAAATCTTTCAAGTACTTTGCTCACATCCTATTGGATCATTATGTTAATTCCTTAAACTTGTTAACTTCAATCCAAATGTTTAATTAGCTCTTAAATGTTTATAACAAAATCACATAAATTATTTATAACAATTAGAAATTGTTTATAATATTTGTCAAAGACAATAAAAATATTATATACACGCCTTTAACATCACTCTCGTTCCATATTATTTTCAAAAATATTTACAGCAATTACTTACAATATTAACATTTAAATTGTTTAAATTATTAATTTAATAAATACATTAACCACATGTTCATTCGGTTGGTAATTTTCATAATCGTGTTTAATATAATCGACCAATGAAGGTTAGTTATACATGTTAATGTCACAATCTGGTTTAATAAAGGTTTTAATAATGATTTGTGACGGCAACCTTCATTCAAAATCTTATCTCAAATTCTTTCAAAACTCGTGTTAATTCTAACAGTAAATTCACTTGATTTATTTTCAACGAACTATGACAATCTTACTCCAGCGGAAAATCCTTCGCTAACAAGTTAATGCACAAACTGCATTAAAAATATGCCCAAAATCATCATATATTAATCTATATGGCATTAAACTTCCACATAACTTACAAAACTTCCACAAATAATTCTTTAACATTTATTCCTGTGGGAACTTCCTTCATATTCAAGGGCATTATATCTCAGCGACTTTCAACACGCGCTGCACTAGCGATTATACATTCATAGTTCCACTTAAAATTTTTTATAATCATAAATTGTTTCAAAACTGTTTTTTATTTAACCTTCGTGGATTTCATTCATGAACCGAAATGAAGTCAAAACTTGCCAATCACAAACAAATTTAATAGTGAATACGCTTATATACGCCTGTCTGGTCTATCAAAATTTAAGATTAACATCTTAAAAGAAATGTGTAGTATAAAAATACTATCTTCAAATAAAGTGCGACTAAAATGCAAAGTAGTCGAATAGAATCCAATTAGACTGGGGAATGCAAACATCGTTCTATAAATCTCTAATCGAGCAAAACTCCTAACAAAAGTTCAAGACTTTAATGCATTCAATAATTCATTATTAAAGTTACTCTTTCACAAAAGTGTCTATAATGCAATGTTCATTCATAACTGACGATAAATGTCTGTGTTGCAATCAATACAAATAACGACTAGTATTTCCAAGATCGTCGACAACGTAAGAGATTTTAACGCTCTAAAATCATTTAAATGTTCTTCCTTCTTGATGATGACAGAAAATTGGTCAAAGTAATTAAACTGGGGTAGAATTACTTTAATAAAATGACACGCTGTCTGAATTTAAATCTGCCATAAAAATCATTAACTTACAGTCAAATCGTGACTACAAAAATAATAATTACTGAAAATTCTAAATATCAGTCTCAACTGATTCAAAATCGTTAACTATGCCCATGACATAACAATATCTTAATAAATCGTCGAAAAATGCAAAACTCATCAAGGTGTACTGAGAATAAGAATCTCAACAAGAAAATAGGGCAAAAAACATGAGGATAAAAATATGGGAAAAATGGTTGCTCAAACATCATTAATATACTCAAATACAATAAACGTTCACGACTACCTTATCTGCCGATTGACGTTCCAGAGGAAAATTCCCCAAAGAAGACTGCTGATGGATCCATTTCACCACGTTAAAGCTGAGCTCCATCCTCGAAATAGGAAATAGCACCCTCGAAGAATCGAACTGCTTCCTTCTCCGGAAATCGCTCTGCTCCTTGAAGACGAATAGACATCCTTCCGGCAATAATCTTCTTTGTGAGTCGGGACATCCCTGACCTCTCTTGAAAAATTCCCTGAAGTTCCAGTAGACAATCGTCATGAAGTTTTGTAGAAATTTCCGAAGAAATTATTCATATTCAGAGTATGAAATTGTTTCTATGGCTGTTCGATGGTATTCAGCCTTTAATTACGAAACATGGGTGTAGATGGTATTCACCGC
Organism: Meconema thalassinum; assembly: GCA_946902985.2. Taxonomy (NCBI): domain Eukaryota; kingdom Metazoa; phylum Arthropoda; class Insecta; order Orthoptera; family Tettigoniidae; genus Meconema; species Meconema thalassinum. Next base: position 605,019,662 of record OX336389.2, read on the forward strand.
ATGTTCGCTTGTGTAGAATAGCAATTAGCGAAGTTCCATGTCGCTATCTTACTCCGTTGAAATATGTCCCAATTGCAATAAGCCCTTTAGCCTTCCATCTGCTCTTCGGTTGTAGTGTCAGAAGAACAAACTGCCGTATTCAATTGCTCCATTATACTGTATCGTTCTGTAACCAAGCAATCTGAAGTCTTTCTATTCCACTCGCAGCGTCAGCCTTGCGTTGATTCTGGCTATACAAAAGTGCTTCTCTTGTGGCGAGATAATCACTTTTGTCAGTCGTATAAAACTGCTAATATCTTTTAAACTAATCGGTCGAAATTGTTCAGCTTTTCTCTATTCCTTTATGAAGCACTGCACAATACAATTAGCTTATCGGTGACCGCTAACTGTTCAAAGCTAAACTTGTAGAAGCTTTCTAAGGTCCGTTTCAACTTCACCTAGTTTGACTTGGATCTCGTTAATATAGTGGCCTCGCCACGCGTTATAAAGACGATTCTTTTCACTGCTGTTCACTTCGACGTCTCACTATAATGAATGTATAAGAAAAGAACTTTCACAATTATACTTCGATGATCTGAGAATGAGATCTCAGAATAATCGGAGAACGAAAGAGGCTCCTCTCTTCTGCGCAAGCCCTTTTATTAACTTCACGAGGGGCGTTTCCATCCCTTCCAAAGCGTGATACTGCGTCATCGCTAAAAGTTCCAACTTCGTTAATACATGACGGATTTTCAAAATTCAAAAACTGAAAATAAATTTCACCAAAATTCCAAATCAATGCTTCTACTGCAAATGGATTTCCACAATTCTGCATTCCAAAAGTAATAAAAATACCATAGTTTCAGCAATCTCCGTCTTCCTTTAAACTATCGTTCATTGGTTCATGCCTCTCCTCCAATAGCATAGTTTCTTCCTCAGCAGAATTCCTCGTTTCCTGCGACTGCGTCGTAAATCTGGGAACATTCTCGACTAAAAGCTGACGTCACTGAGAATCTCAGCTCAAGTAGCCTGCTGGCATAACATTTGCGTCATCCGTGCTTACGTCATGACTACCCACGTCATAACTATGACAGCCATAACTTTTATTATAATTTCAAATATAGCCACCGTGGTCTCTACATAATTCAATTACGGGGGCATTCTCCTCTCACCACGTTTTAAAAACAGTTGCAAATTGTTTTTAAACTCAATGTTACAAGTATCTCAACTCTCTTGAACACGAAATTGAATTATTACTGGCTTACTCTAGTATGATATTTCCTCTATGTTCCTTAATCATAAATTTCTTCTACTCTGGGTTGTGTGTGGTTAATGTATTCTTTCCTCTCTAATTCCTCTTCTGACCAGTATTTCTATTTTCTAAGTTCTGCTGGCTCGTAGAAGGACCAGGGTCGATTACAACATCCTGCCTTTTCTTTTGATTGTCAGCTTCTTTATCCCTTAATTCTTTTAAGTATTGCTGGCTTTCCTTCTCTCTTTGCTGATACTGATCAGGTGTCATAACCTGACCTTGAGTATTCTGGTTTCAATTTTGGTTTTGGTTATTCCTATTATAGTTTCGGTTATACCCATTATTGTTGTAATATCTGCCTCTTCCATTGTAGTTTCCTCGGTTGTAGTTCCAACCTCTTCTCTGTTGATACGGTCGGTAACCTTGTGATCTGTAATTTCTAAACTGATTATTCCTGTGAGGACCTACATTGTCAGTTTTCTCCTCCTCTGGCTTGTCAGTTTGTTGGACTTGGTCCATGTATACCGTATTGATTTCTTTAAACTCCTGCCTTTGACCTTTCTAAGAAGCCTCCGTGGCTCAGGCGGCAGCACGCCGGCCTCTCACCGCTGGGTCCGTGGTTCAAATCCCGGTCACTCCATGTGAGATCTGTGCTGGACAAAACGGAGGCAGACAGGTTTTTCTCCGGGTACTCCGGTTTTCCCTGTCAAAATTTCATTCCAGCAACACTCTCCACTATCATTTCATTTCATCTGTCAGTCATTTAATCATTGCCCCAGAGGAGTGCGTCAGGCCTCGGCAGCCGGCACAATTCATATCCTCGCCGCTAGTTGGGGCTTCATTCATTCCATTCCTGACCCGGTCGGAGACTGGAAGCAGGCTGTGGATTTTCATTTCTTTGACCTTTCTGGACTACGTTAGGCATTGGGCTTGTGTAGTCTAACCTTCTCAGTAATTCATCCATGCTGGATAAATCCCTGATGTTGGACGAAATTATAAGTCTTCTCACCTCAACTGGCAGCATACGAGAAATCGCATCTATTAGTTGCTCCGTGGACAATGGGGGTTGCAAAAATCTCAAGCGGGACAACTGACTCGTAAAGAAATCAGCGTACCTCGTTGGAAGAGTACCTGAGTATTTTCTTGAATACACCTCCGCTCTTAACGAATTCTGCGCTTCTATGGACCAAAATCGTTTGATTAATGCCTCTGCAAACTCGTCAAAGTTACTGAATGTGTATCTAAATGCGCAAAACCATTCGAGGGGTCCTCCAATCAGATATCTCTCTACTATCTTCATCTCTCTCTCTCTGGGAATGTGAGCTTCGATGAAATAATCTTTGAGATTCCTTACATACTCTATAGGTGTCAAACTATCAGTGTTACTGAATTTTTGTGGTTTGTCTTCGAAATTCCTAATGACCGTCACGTTCCTCGGATATGAATCCGGATAGTTTTTCCCACTATCTCGGTAGTTCCACTCAGGTTCCATATTCCTATCGTCATCCTCCTCTCTGAATCTGGATACACGTTCTTCAGGAGTCACGTCTCTCTCTTCTGGCTCTAGGTTATGTCTTTTAGCATAATTCCTATTCAATTCGCAAGCTAAGCCTTCTGTATCCTTGTCGGTGATTTCTGTTAAGACTTTCTTGATAATCTCTTCTTTGTAGTTCTCCATTAAACTAGCCTCTCCTAACTTCAAATTTTTCAGTTTACTCGTCGTTTCATTGACATCCGAGACAACTTTATGCATCTGTTCCTCTAATGTAGATTTTAAAGTTTGCATATCCTGATCTTGTTGTGTTCTATCGTCAACTTGTTTTTCGGATAGCGAATTTATCCTGACGCTTAAATCTTTCCTAATCTGTACTACTTCATTGTTAATTTCTATCTGCGTACTGGCAAGTTTTCTTTCAATCCTTTCCTGAATTTGGGTTACATGTTCCCCACTTGACTTATTCCACTCGTCTTTCCATACCGCTACGTTTGCTGTTAACATTTCGGCTATGTCTACTTCGATATCCTCTTTTAATACTCTATTGTGGTCTAATACCTGGGTTCTCATGACCTCTACATCATACTTTAACTCTGCTAAAGACGTTGTTGTTCTAACTGATTCATCAACTAGTCTAGTCGCTAATGCATTTATATTACGCGTACAAAGAGTTTTTGAGTTTTCGATTTCTTCCCTGACTTTATTTACATCAGTTTGGACTTTAGTCATATCTATGAAAACTGTGTTGACCTCTACCTGAATCTTAGTTATGTCACTTTGCACCTCAGTTATATCCGCACGAATGTTATTAATATCTACCTGAACATTGGATACATCAGTTCTAGCTTTTTGAATTTCTTTTTGGACTTCCTCGACCTTGTCTTGGACAGTCGCTACATCGTTTTTGACAACAACTACTTCGGCTCTAGCACAAGAAATATCCCCTCGGACATTAGCTACATCTAAATTTAACATTGTAAGGTCTTTCTGTACCTTAGACACATCAAATTTAACATCATCAACACTTTTATGCACAATAGACACATCTTTATGGACATTAGACACGTCTGTGCGCATGTCCGTTACAGTATTCTCAATTCCTAGGGTATTAATCTGTAAACGCGACATATTATCCTCCAAATTAGCAGCACTAGTATGAAGAACCTTCATATTCTCCTCCATTCGACTATTATTCTCCTTCATGCTTTCATTCAGCATCTGCTTCATACTACTAGTCATGCTTGCTTTCAAATTAGCAGACATATTACTAGCATTCTCCTCCATCTTTGCATTCAAATTAGCAGACAAATTACTAGCATTTTCCTCCATCATCTGCTTCATGTTAGCAGACATCTCCTCTAACATTTTCTTCAAACTTTCATCTGCCATTACAATATTATTCAAAATAGACTGCTATAGGGACATACATCAAAAGAGCAAAATAACAACATTTGAGCAACATTTTTCACCATATATAATTTTGATCAATTTTCTGTCTTAAATCTAACTTATAACTACCTTATAATTAACCTTCGACGATACTTCATGTTGAAACAAACTCAAGCACATGTTCAAATTTCCCTGGCTCATTTTAAAATATCCTAACACAAATAATTTACATTTACAATCCAAATAATTTAATTTTATCTTTAATATGACTGAAATGTCATAAGCCGGTCAAATAAAATAAGATTCCAGATTATAGGCGATTTTTCTAAGTTTCCAGCCTATTTAACCTTTCTCAAGTTGTATAAGATCTGATCTTTTCTGAGTGTAATTTTCCTAATACAATACAACATTTAATTCCTATATAATCACACTCTTAAATACTACAATTGGCCTAGACATCTAACAAAGAATCAACCTCTTTATTTGAGTCTAATCGAACCTCACGTTTTAGGTTTGCCACTCTTTCTGGCGTTCAACCTGGTAATCCAGTTTTGTTGAATCGAGCCCCAACGTTTTAGGTGCGCCAATCTTTCTATTGACTCAGCCCCACGTTCTTGGGTCGCCAATCTTTCTGGCGATCAACCTGGTGATCCAGTTTTGTCGAATTTGCCCCACGTATTAGGGTCGCCAATCTTTCTATTGTTCAACCTGGTAATCCATTGTTGTTGAACATGCCCCACACGTTGACGGCGCCAATCTTTCTGTCCCCGTTCACCTGGATAGTAGGCTGTCAGATATCCGCCCCCTCAATCGGATTGCCAATAGTCAATTGCACCGGCTCAGCTACATCAATGAAAATGGCACTGACAGATACTATCGAGATAAGAGCACAGAAGTTCACAGGAAATCATTGTGGAACACACCAAAATAGACGGGGGTTCATACTTACCGTTACTTACCTCTTAATTATCTCGGGGTTTGAGTTGACAACAGGATCACTAAAAGTCTGTTCACACAATAACCTCCACCATGACATTTAAAAATGAACCAGAACGAAGACGAGAACTTTGAACTGTACAAAAGCTTTATTTCTAATAAAGGGTATGATTTTGATAACACAACACAATAAACGTGGCTATCAGTAGCCCAAGTCAATCTGACTACGTCCTCCAGCAGGACTTGCAAAAATTATCATACAACATGATATAAAACATTTTAGCTCCCAAGAGCTCCAAATAACGTAATATTCATAACACTATTGGATTGGAAAAGGACATCAGGGTGTGACATATATAGAGCATTTGGTTTCCTTTTAATAAACATGGCAATGGTATTTATAGTCGCAAGGCCAGAGTGCGGACGACCTCACACTGATAACCAGATGTTGACCCAGCTGTGAGCTACCCTCCAGCCTGTTGCATACTGGTCAAATGCACTCCCTTCTCACGTGCTATGTTTCGTAAGAATACAGCTTGTTCTCTCAAGCTTTTAAATGTCTACAAGACAACTCACATTAATATTTACGCAAATCTTTCAAGTACTTTGCTCACATCCTATTGGATCATTATGTTAATTCCTTAAACTTGTTAACTTCAATCCAAATGTTTAATTAGCTCTTAAATGTTTATAACAAAATCACATAAATTATTTATAACAATTAGAAATTGTTTATAATATTTGTCAAAGACAATAAAAATATTATATACACGCCTTTAACATCACTCTCGTTCCATATTATTTTCAAAAATATTTACAGCAATTACTTACAATATTAACATTTAAATTGTTTAAATTATTAATTTAATAAATACATTAACCACATGTTCATTCGGTTGGTAATTTTCATAATCGTGTTTAATATAATCGACCAATGAAGGTTAGTTATACATGTTAATGTCACAATCTGGTTTAATAAAGGTTTTAATAATGATTTGTGACGGCAACCTTCATTCAAAATCTTATCTCAAATTCTTTCAAAACTCGTGTTAATTCTAACAGTAAATTCACTTGATTTATTTTCAACGAACTATGACAATCTTACTCCAGCGGAAAATCCTTCGCTAACAAGTTAATGCACAAACTGCATTAAACATATGCCCAAAATCATCATATATTAATCTATATGGCATTAAACTTCCACATAACTTACAAAACTTCCACAAATAATTCTTTAACATTTATTCCTGTGGGAACTTCCTTCATATTCAAGGGCATTATATCTCAGCGACTTTCAACACGCGCTGCACTAGCGATTATACATTCATAGTTCCACTTAAAAAAATTTATAATCATAAATTGTTTCAAAACTGTTTTTTATTTAACCTTCGTGGATTTCATTCATGAACCGAAATGAAGTCAAAACTTGCCAATCACAAACAAATTTAATAGTGAATACGCTTATATACGCCTGTCTGGTCTATCAAAATTTAAGATTAACATCTTAAAAGAAATGTGTAGTATAAAAATACTATCTTCAAATAAAGTGCGACTAAAATGCAAAGTAGTCGAATAGAATCCAATTAGACTGGGGAATGCAAACATCGTTCTATATATCTCTAATCGAGCAAAACTCCTAACAAAAGTTCAAGACTTTAATGCATTCAATAATTCATTATTAAAGTTACTCTTTCACAAAAGTGTCTATAATGCAATGTTCATTCATAACTGACGATAAATGTCTGTGTTGCAATCAATACAAATAACGACTAGTATTTCCAAGATCGTCGACAACGTAAGAGATTTTAACGCTCTAAAATCATTTAAATGTTCTTCCTTCTTGATGATGACAGAAAATTGGTCAAAGTAATTAAACTGGGGTAGAATTACTTTAATAAAATGACACGCTGTCTGAATTTAAATCTGCCATAAAAATCATTAACTTACAGTCAAATCGTGACTACAAAAATAATAATTACTGAAAATTCTAAATATCAGTCTCAACTGATTCAAAATCGTTAACTATGCCCATGACATAACAATATCTTAATAAATCGTCGAAAAATGCAAAACTCATCAAGGTGTACTGAGAATAAGAATCTCAACAAGAAAATAGGGCAAAAAACATGAGGATAAAAATATGGGAAAAATGGTTGCTCAAACATCATTAATATACTCAAATACAATAAACGTTCACGACTACCTTATCTGCCGATTGACGTTCCAGAGGAAAATTCCCCAAAGAAGACTGCTGATGGATCCATTTCACCACGTTAAAGCTGAGCTCCATCCTCGAAATAGGAAATAGCACCCTCGGAGAATCGAACTGCTTCCTTCTCCGGAAATCGCTCTGCTCCTTGAAGACGAATATACATCCTTCCGGCAATAATCTTCTTTGTGAGTCGGGACATCCCTGACCTCTCTTGAAAAATTCCCTGAAGTTCCAGTAGACAATCGTCATGAAGTTTTGTAGAAATTTCCGAAGAAATTATTCATATTCAGAGTATGAAATTGTTTCTATGGCTGTTCGATGGTATTCAGCCTTTAATTACGAAACATGGGTGTAGATGGTATTCACCGCATGTTCGCTTGTGTAGAATAGCAATTAGCGAAGTTCCATGTCGCTATCTTACTCCGTTGAAATATGTCCCAATTGCAATAAGCCCTTTAGCCTTCCATCTGCTCTTCGGTTGTAGTGTCAGAAGAACAAACTGCCGTATTCAATTGCTCCATTATACTGTATCGTTCTGTAACCAAGCAATCTGAAGTCTTTCTATTCCACTCGCAGCGTCAGCCTTGCGTTGATTCTGGCTATACAAAAGTGCTTCTCTTGTGGCGAGATAATCACTTTTGTCAGTCGTATAAAACTGCTAATATCTTTTAAACTAATCGGTCGAAATTGTTCAGCTTTTCTCTATTCCTTTATGAAGCACTGCACAATACAATTAGCTTATCGGTGACCGCTAACTGTTCAAAGCTAAACTTGTAGAAGCTTTCTAAGGTCCGTTTCAACTTCACCTAGTTTGACTTGGATCTCGTTAATATAGTGGCCTCGCCACGCGTTATAAAGACGATTCTTTTCACTGCTGTTCACTTCGACGTCTCACTATAATGAATGTATAAGAAAAGAACTTTCACAATTATACTTCGATGATCTGAGAATGAGATCTCAGAATAATCGGAGAACGAAAGAGGCTCCTCTCTTCTGCGCAAGCCCTTTTATTAACTTCACGAGGGGCGTTTCCATCCCTTCCAAAGCGTGATACTGCGTCATCGCTAAAAGTTCCAACTTCGTTAATACATGACGGATTTTCAAAATTCAAAAACTGAAAATAAATTTCACCAAAATTCCAAATCAATGCTTCTACTGCAAATGGATTTCCACAATTCTGCATTCCAAAAGTAATAAAAATACCATAGTTTCAGCAATCTCCGTCTTCCTTTAAACTATCGTTCATTGGTTCATGCCTCTCCTCCAATAGCATAGTTTCTTCCTCAGCAGAATTCCTCGTTTCCTGCGACTGCGTCGTAAATCTGGGAACATTCTCGACTAAAAGCTGACGTCACTGAGAATCTCAGCTCAAGTAGCCTGCTGGCATAACATTTGCGTCATCCGTGCTTACGTCATGACTACCCACGTCATAACTATGACAGCCATAACTTTTATTATAATTTCAAATATAGCCACCGTGGTCTCTACATAATTCAATTACGGGGGCAGTACATAACTCTATGTGCTCCATATAAGATATCCATGTAAATTACTGGCTCTCAACACCTCCGATATAGTTACAGCAATCAAAATGCAATTTTATATATTGTGGGAAGACTATTAAGTATATGACTCTAGAAAATCTGAAATACACAACATGGTCGTTACACGAATATCAAATATTAACAAGTAGTTCCGTGATTAACTAAAGCCTATTTTCACGTATCCTGCTTATGTTAATTGCCTATATCAACATACAAAATTTCAGTTTGATTGTAATAGATTCGTAGATATTGAGGGCAGTCTAATATTTCGGATGGTCGCCCTGTTAGATTTTTATATATGCAGGTCTTAGAGTTATGTACTATTACATGAAGATTATTGTGTAAGTGTATTATTCAAACTTAAAATGCATGAAGTAAAGAAGTAAACACAAGATTTTTAAATTTCGCACAGCTGCCATCTTCTAGTTATGAAAACAATGGAAATAAAGTAGATGCCAGTGGATTATCATTTGTATAAGCATTTACCGTACCGAGTTCCACTGCACTCGGATGATTAAAGCGCGAGAAACGTCCATTTAAATATTTATACTTCGCGTCGTCGCCATGTTGGATTAGTGCTCACCAGATTATTGAAAGACCAATAGGTGAACTTGTGTTCATAGCCTCTATAAACATAAAGAATTTCAATTTTATTGCTGTAAAAGATTCGTAGATATTGAGAACTGTCTAAATATTTCGGATGGTCGCCATGTTGGATTGTTATATATATATATATATATATATATATATATATATATATAGGCCATAGAGTTATGTACCATTAAAGGAAAAATATTGCGTAGATTCATTATGCAAACTTTCACTTCCATCGCATGATTACGACACAAGAAATAGAAACTTAATTTTAAAATTTCGCACAGCCGCCATCTTGAGGTTATGTTAACAATTGAACTAAATTAGATGCCAGTGCAATATAATATGTATAAACATTTAATGTGCCATATTTCACGCCGCTCAGATGGTTAAATCACGAGAAAAGTCTATTAAAATTTTTCAAATTCGCTTGGCCACCATGTCCGCTTTGTACTCTACAGGTTTCTGAAACTTACGAATATAAACTTGTAGTTGTGCCCTTTATCCCGTAAAAAATTTCAGGGAGATATTAGAAACAGTTTCGGAGATATGGAATGCCAGTAATATATTTCGCACAGCCACCATCTTGAGGTTATATAAACAATTGAACTAAATGAGATGTCAGTGCATTGCAATGTGTATACACTTTTGCTGTTCCAAGTTTCATTGTGATTGGATAGTTAAATCGTGAGAAAAGTCTATTTAAAATCTCAAATTCACCTGGCTGGCATGTTGGTTTTGTAGTTACCAGTATTTTGAAAGTCACATATGAGAACTTGTAGTAGTGCCTTTTATCACCGTTGAAAATTTCAGGGTAATATCAGTAATAGTTTCGGAGATATTGAATGCTGGTGAAATATATTGCACGGCCACCATGTTGGATTGGTGAGACGTAATAAAAGTTGAAGGCCACGGTCAGGGTCGACCAAAATGGTGCTATGACCTTACCGAGTTTCATTGAAATCGCCCCAGCCGTTCAAACGTTACTAGGGGGAGACACACACACAGACACATACGCACACACACACGGACAAATGGTGATCTCATAAGGCTATTTTTTCATAAGATGAAAATAGGCTAAAAATGACTTTCCCAGCGATCAAATTAGACGATCTCTATGAAAATTTGGCACAGCCAATCGTTACTTAAATTAAATCTTTCTGAATCCAACATTGTTGAATTATTTTCAAAAATTGGAGATGGCAGCAGTGCAATATTTCAGAAAATATATTTTTATTTTTCATATCCTATTCAAGAGATTGAGGTAAAGCTTCGTATAATGAACCTCCATTATAATGACGTGGGACTTAATTCATTACTTTGCTTTCCGTAAAACATGTCTATAAATAAAATAAGCTTTCTGTGTGAATATTTTGAATTTTCAGCTTAAACTTTACATTACATTTGCCACATTCAGGTCAAGTGAGGGTAGGTACAATATATGTTTGAGTGTGGTATTAATTTATTGTACCTATGGTTTTCATAGTGAAGTTCAATTCTTTAGAAGTTAACAATGAAGGGTTATTATAGATGTGGACCATAGAAGCTTTATTATTCGTTCTTGCTGTTCTTGATAATTACTGTGAATAGTTACATTGTCAAAAACGTGTAATGTTGTTAACATCAATTTATACATAACACTTCTCATTGGAAAGTGATCACTTAAATATAGCCTAAAACGATTGTGTGATTTTGTAATATTGAAAGTATACGAAGCAGTGTTGTAAATACTCAATTTTACTTTTATTTTATTTATCTCTGGATGTAAGGCAACATTTCATGCACCTTCTCCAGGTGCTCCATCTAGGTAGGCTATGGAGCCACCATTGTAACTGGAAACCACAAATACTTGTAGTCCCTGTGGATATATTGTCGTGGTGAGTGTACTGTTTGATAAAGCTATCCACTTTCGTTCGGTAAATTATGGCAGGTCACTAATCTCCAGCCATGTATGGGGAACAGTTCACTTAGGGGCATTTTGTGCCGTCATTCATAAACTTCATACATTATGTCATGCAGATCAGAGGCAATGTTTGATATGCATGTAACGTTGTATTATTCATGTTACCTCTCACACAACAGGTGATTGTTAAAATGTGTGGAGCTCAAAGAGCAGTTTCCAATAACTGCTTCATTTGATAAGCTTTGTTTGAAACATGGAGCTCCTGATTTGTACACGTATAATGAGCGTGAAGCTGCAACGGCACAGCTCTACAGTTCATTGCGGGGGCAACTTGATCAACAATAGAATTTCAATGAGTGTGTGGTTTGTCATGTATACATTTATACAGGACATAATTGAAATACGCCAGTTAAGTTAAATGAACTAAATGACAACCAGCTGTTGTATAGCTCTTTTGACACCCCTGGTGGGATCTAACCCGCAGTAATATATTTTGAAGGCCGGTACTAATCAAACATTACGACTCCGTTCGAAAAGGCATCTTTCATGCAGTACCTTGGCAGTGCCAGGAGTGGTATGATGACATTTAAAAGTCATGCATGAAATATGCAGAGATAAAATACATCTGATACAAAAGTCTAAGAAACTGAATTGTCATTCAAACGAACAAGTCTCAACACTAGATTGGTCTAACAGCACTCTCCAACGCTCCCAAGTCGGGGAACGGTACTACACACTTGAGCTGCACCCTACCTGAACAGGCAACTGCCTCTCTTTCATAGTCACTTGCGCTCTTCCCTCACAGCCTCTCGCTCTTCTCTCTCATAGTCACTCGCGCTCCTCTCTCACGGCCACACTCTGTGACGAAACACATGATATCCAAAGTAGCCAGCCCCTCCTCACTCTCTCAGACACTCGCTCTCTCTCTCTCTCAGCCACTCGTTCTTCTCCCTCACAGTCTCTCGCTCTTCTGTCTGCCAGTCGCCCTTCTCTCTTACAGCCACTTGCTGTTCTCCCTCTCAGGCTCTCGCTCTTATCCCTCACAGCCACTCGTTCTTCTCCCTCACAGTCGCTCGCTCTTCTCTCTCTCAGCCACTCTCTCTTCTCCCTCACAACCACTCACTCTTCTCTCTCACAGCCACTTTCTCTTCTCACTCACAACCACTCGCTCTTCTCTCTCTCTCAGCCACTCTCTCTTCTCCCTCACAACCACTCACTCTTCTCTCTCACAGCCACTTTCTCTTCTCACTCACAACCACTTTCTCTTCTCCCTCACAGTCACTCGCTCTTCTCTCTCTCAGCCACTCCCTCTTCTCCCTCACAACCACTCACTCTTCTCTCTCACAGCCACTTTCTCTTCTCACTCACAACCACTCACTCTTCTCTCTCTCTCAGCCACTCTCTCTTCTCCCTCACAACCACTCACTCTTCTCTCTCACAGCCACTTTGTCTTCTCCCTCACAACCACTCACTCTTCTCTCTCTCAGCCACTCCCTCTTCTCCCTCACAACCACTCACTCTTCTCTCTCACAGCCACTTTCGCTTCTCACTCACAACCACTCGCTCTTCTTCCTCACAGCCACATGTTCTTCTCTCTCACAGCCAGTCACTTTTTGTCAGGAACTAAGCTCTCTTCTAGATAAAGGTTTTTGGACATTTTTAGCCTACTTGTAACATTTTGCAAAAATGAGGAAAAAAGTAGACTTATGAGATCGGGCAAATGTGTGTCTGTCTGTCTGTCTGTCCTTCTGTCTGGTTGGCTGTCTGTCCTTCTGTCTGTGTGTGTGTCCCCCCCCCCTATCAACTCCTAAACGGATGCAGCAATCGAAACAAAATTTGGTAGGAGTAAAGATCTATACCTGAATATCTCACGGCCATATTAGAAAATGATTTCAGTGCTACCAACTGCTGAATGATCGCAATTGAAATTTGAGCTCCATGTTGGATATCTTGGAAGGTATGAATAGGAGCTCTTTCAAAATTGGCACACGTATAGATAATAATATTGCAGTTTAATTTCCAGGAGGCCATACATGGCAGTGTTGCCAAAATGATTAAAAGCCTGCTGATATGTCCATAATTTAAATGCATATAACTTCTACACTATCAATTGGATTTCAACCAAATTTCGTATGCGCTATGTGTACATAAACAGATATGTCTGAAAGCTTTCTTAAGAGCCACCACGGCTGCCAACTGTTAATAAATGCTCTCATTTATTTTTATCCAAATACCCATATATCAGAAAGTATGCAAGCTGACAGCTTTAAACTATGCACACGTATAGTACCTGACATTCTATATTAATTTGGAGTAACTTACATACGTCAGTGCTACCAACATGATTCTAAGGCTGCTGATAAGTCCAAATTTAAATACATGTAACTTCTATACTATCATTTGGATTTCAACCAAATTTCGTGTGTGCTATGTGTACCATAACAGATATGACTATGCCGATTCTTAAGAATAACCAGGGCTACCAACTGTTTATAAATACTGTATCTATTTTTGTTACTCTAATATCAATATATCAGAAAGTATGCAAGCCAATAGCTCTAAACTTTGCACACGTATAGTACCTGGCATTCTAGATTAATTTGGAGTAACTAATATAGGCCTACGCCAGTGCTGCCAACATGATTCTAAGCCTGCTGATTGGTCCAACTTTAAAATGCATGTAACTTCTATACTAACTAATGGATTTCATTAAAAATTGGCACAGCAATATATCATATTATTTCAGATTATTTCTGACCAATACATGCATGACATTTTTGCCAACATTATTTTACGCGCGCTGTTAGATCCAATGTTTAACTGCATGTAACGTCCATTGGACTTCAACCAAATTTTTTATTCTGTACCTTAAGATATGGAACTATAAATATATTCAGTCACCAGGGCTGCCAACTGTAGTGCTCCTTATACCTCGTATATTTCGAACTAATTAGACATTTCGTTATTACGAACTTAATTTCTTCATTATTCCAGATAGGTTCATATACTGTAGATTAATCATTGGCATGAATCTTAATTTTAAGAAAAGTAGGCTCTTTAGTTCTTTACGGAACTTCTTGTTTTAAATGTTATGTGTGTGACATATCTACGTAGTCGTAGTTCGTGGCCAATAAGCGAATGATGGAATATTAGTGTGATAGCAAGAAGTGTATTGTCATTCAAACGAATCCCCCACACTTGGTGCCGAAAACTCAAAGACGAAGAACCGTCACCACTAACACTAAGAACAACTATAATTAACGGATATCTCCGGGAACTTTCACGCCGAGAATATCAATATCACGAGAGAGAATCAACAATACAACGAACGGCAGATGAGTAGATCACATTCCATTTGTTTTGAGGAACTTGAGAACATTTTTGCAAAAGAATGAATGACTAACGAAGAAGGTTGCGGTAAAGGAAAGCATACTTATTGAGAAATAATCAAGTTTATGACATCGCAAATTGAAGGATATAAGTGCATAATAACCTATATTAAGAAAACAGCCATTTTGCAGGTAATCCACGAACCGGTAAGGTCAAAGTGCTGCCAGCCGTCGGCAACCACTGACAGTAGAATTGCACTATCACTATTTGATCTTTGCTGCCATCTACCGTAGATAATAGTTCATCCCAGATCAACTTTCTCTTGAGGCTCACGATGACGGATAATGAACAGCTTAAACACTTAAGAGGAGACGAACGACTCACCGGTTGAATGCTACACGTTTCTCCACATACCTGAACGAAGTTGACGACTCAACAGAACAGGATGAAATAGCTCACGCTCTTGAGCGCTTACAATACTCTCTACAGAAACGAATAACTCTGGATGCACAAGTACACGATTTGTTGAATGATGAGGAGTACGAGATAGACGCACAGGCTTGCGAGCAATATATTGACAGCTCCAAGCGTGCAATACGGAAGGCCACTAATCTCCTTAAAGAAAAGCGTGAGGACACTACTCAAGCCACTGTTATTTCAACTACACAACCTACGATCACTCAAGATATTAAATTACCTACCATACGACTCGAACCCTTTTTCGGTGACGTAGAGACATGGTCACGATTCTGGGAACAATTTCAGTCATCGGAAAACAAAATTCCCACTATTTCTGACATTAATAAGCACGTATTCTTACGAGGTTACTTAGAAGGCGAACCGAAACGTCTCGTGGATGAAATTACAGTTAGCGCAGATACAGTACGTACGAACAAACTAAAAAAATCGCATAATTCAGGCACACCTTGACTACCTGGTAGGTTTAAACCCATGATCTCTGCTAGCCCAGATGACCAGAACGTTATTTACGTGGAGTGCCATCGTAGAGTATAAACCTTAAAGGCCTTAGGAGAAGACATAGATGTATATGTGCGAATCTTAGCGCCGAAGATTCTTCGTGCATTTCCCGCTGATATCTGCAGAAGATATAATTGTTGCAAACGAAGAGGTGGAAAGAGCACTGACCAGGAAAAAAAATCCAGGAGATGCCATGAATTCACTAGTCCCCTACTACACTCCAACAGTTGCCGCTCTTCAAGTTACTACCACCACCAGGAAAAAAAAGACCAATTACAGCCCTTATTGCGTCTTCAGTGAAAAAAGAGACCATTGGGACCAAGACTGAAAAGAAGTCACTAACGTTCGGGCAGATTGGAGAAGTTAAAAGCTAATAACAGATGTTTCCTTTGTCTAATTAAGGGACACACAGTCCAACAATGTAGGAAGAAAGATAAGATTTCCTGCGCAAAATGCAGAAATCAACACCACTTATCTGTGAGTAACGAACGGAACCAGCAATCTACGTCTGTCGGTAAGATAGAAGTCACGACACAGAATCGCTCCTATCTCCAAACAGCACGAATCTGGATTAAAGGACAAACAGGCACTTTAAAACTCTCCAGATGTTTTTCTAGACGCCGGAAGTCAATCGAGCTTCATTAACGAATCTCTAGTAGATACGCTTCAGCTTCAAGTTCTGAGAACGCAACACTTGGGAAATCAACGCCTTCGAATCTCCTTCTGCATTTTCCACACCATGACGTTTTATTGAATTCCAAGCATTTGGATTTTCGACAAATGCTTCAATCAAGCTATCTGCTTTAGAAAGCCAAAATAAATTCTCTTCACAACCCAGCGTTCCCCAGGACTCCAAAAGGAAAGGAAGATTGTAGTTTTACGTGACCGTGAATCTTGTGATTATGAGCCACGGGACCTCCTTTTTACGTGGAATCCGAACCACAGGACATGGCATTTCACTTCGAAAATCTCACATGCATTGACCGGGAATCGAACCCGGACCGCCTTGGTGAGAGGCACACAGCTAGACCGCTGAGCCACCACGCCCCTGGACTCCAAAAGCATGATCCTTGCTGACCCGAAAGATGATGAGCGGGAGCTTCCGATTGAGATACTAGTTGGCGTAGATCATTATTGGAAGATTGTAAAACTACAATCTAAAACTACCAATCACCTCCTTCCTAGTACTGGTACTTAACTACCAATATTAACAATTTTGCGGAAGATGTGAGGACGACCTCGGCCGAACTAAAGGTAGATGTCGATAGCCTAAAAGGAGAGTTCAATGAAGGTAGAATGAACGTATCGAAGGACGTGACGAACTTCAAAGAAGATGTTAACTAATTGAGTACGCACGTCTAGAAGAAATTAAATATCATTGCGACTGAAACGCGCGAGTCGAACGAAAAGTCACAGGAATTGGTCAGGAAGGTAATCAATGAATTTGGTGAAGAAATGGATGAAACATTTAAGAAATTTGGTAGTTGTGTCCATGGAATAACAGACATGATTGAACTTGAGATTAATACAATGCAGGAGCGAAAGGAATCTATTCCAACTCAGAACGTAACCGGATGGGAGCGTACAGCGGAGAAGAAGTACATTGAAGAGGGACAGACGAATACTCAGACGTCGAAGGAAGATACACAACCAAACCTTACTCATACTCCAATTAGATTGGATATTCCCAATTTTGGACGGATGCCAAATTATATTCAAACACCTAATTCTTACGTGATGTTCTTAAGGACTCATGAAGATCGCCCTCATAAATATTCAGGTAGTGGACCTCAGACTCTCGTGGAATTCCTAAGAAACGTGTAGAATTTCATGAGAGAAACAATGGTAACCCCAGACAGAGAATTACGTTTCGTGGAGAGACTGCTTGATGGCAGCATTTTGGTCTGGTTTAAAGCGTTCAGTTACTCGTTTAACAACTACCTAGAGTTCAAGGACGCTTTGATAAATCATACTGGGCGGTGGAGATACAGCAGGGGATACGTGCTGAAATGTATAGTAAACGATACGCCAATAACTTACCAACCAAGTATGCGACGTACTTTGCATCACAACTTGCCGAGATTCAATGTTTACAACCCCCGCTAGCTGAAGCACAGTTTATACAAACTATAAGGAGACAGTATCCTATGGATGTTCAGAAGATATTGATCGCTTCAGGGGCTAGTACGTTCGTTGATTGCGACAGAATATTGCGCAGGCTCGATTGCAGTAATGAACAAATTGCAAACGTTAGACACCGACGAGTGACTCGGGAAATGAATGTAACATTTGTGGAAAGGAAGGGTCAAACACTGACCATGCCGACACTAATCGAGAAGGCTACGCCAGAAGCGAGGCAGGTCCAGGGAGGAGGACATTTCAAAGAACAAATCGGTCGCCATACGAACGGTACAATCGTAGGCGGTACCAGGCTCTGAGAAATAGTAATCCCAGATGGAATCGCAGGCTATTTAACGATAACAATAATCGCAAACCTATTACGAATAACATTCGTAGAGACTACCGGTAGAGTGGAGGCTATCGCAGTGACCCGCGTTACCAGGATAACAATAGAGACAATCGAAGAGATATTCTTATCGAGGGAAATTTGAAAGGCAGGGCAGAAGAAAGCCGTAAATATCTTCGAGAACTACGAGGAAGAAGAAAGGCGGAGGAAGAACCCCGAACGTCGAGGGAACAACCTCGCAAGGGTAACCAACCTACAACAGTTGCTGATGTTCATCAAATTGAGATAGAGGATGGAATAACTGATGAAAAATTCCAGAAAATTACGGATGGAATGGACAGAGCCAGAGAACAACGTATGGAACAACGAAACCGAGAAGGATGGTATTAATTGATGAGCCGTGATGGACGAACGGCGAACCACTGACCGCACACAATTAACAGAGCTACCTGTTATTGCCGCGCATGTAAATATTGTACTTGTAAATATATTAATGGATGATATGATCAGATTATTTGGAAACAGAAGTTATGCTGTTAGTGGCCTACAAACTAACGAGCGAATCGGAATCTACAATACTGCCAATTTGAGAAAATATTATATGGATTGAATGTGTCTTTTGGAAATAAAAATTGATTGTCAGAATTTTTATTTGATCAACGAAGGGGTGTATGAGCCCTATAACACATCTTAGATTTGAGAATTGATGGCTCATTTAGATCTACGGATGATGGAATGCACCAAGACAGCGCTGAACTTCCGGAAGGTTGTGTTATCTCTTTGGAAGTATTTATAACTTGACTTGATTTGCCTGGCAATTTATATTTTGAGTAATCATGAATGTTGGATGTATAAGAATATTTTTAGCATTATTTGAACTATTTTGTGTATTTCTGGAATTATGGAATGTTGCAAACCCATGGTATAACCTCGCAGATATGCGGAGGAGGAATATTTGGTTACGCTATTGACTCATGTTGCGCCGATTCGAACTTCCGTCATCTACCCAGGGTGTGATATGTTAAGCCTCGTGCTGAGTGGATGTCTTTATTGGATTGTCCAACATCAAAACGTGGACGTCGTATTTGAAGACGCTGTGGGGCAGTATATAACTGCAGAGCTAGATAATTATCGCCTGTGTTGCGAACAATAGTCATCGACCATTATCAAGTCGTATTTCATTTGTGAACAGTATTGAGTCAGTTACACGACGAGAACCCAGGACATCTTGCGACCACATGGCCGCCAGTGGACATTGCAAAATCTGCAAATTTTTATGTATTTTTTGTTAATATTTTGTACAGCGTGATTTCTCATCTTAATGTACTTGAACAGTGAAATGATTAATTTATGTAAAAACTGATCATCGTGATATTAACAGATCACGTGTGCTAAATGCACAAAGTTTTTAGTCTGCATGTTATCACTGAAGTGATGATCATAGATTCTGTGTAGCAGTATTCACATGGCCATTCTTGCTACCCAACCGCAACTGTGTAAAGCCAGTGATTATTGCAAGCATCATCTTCACAAATTTAAGTAAACTCAGTGAAATCTACGTATTCTATAAAATGACGTCGACACTGGATCGAACGCAACTCCACGTGGTACCATATTATACATTTACCCATGGAGCTACCATGGAATAATCTCAAAAAGACTTGGGAGAGCGAGGATAATGAATGATTACAATTACCAAGCAGATGGCTCGGCCACATTAACCCCAGGCGAAGCATGAATGAGAATATAATGTGAAGACATGTAAGTGAGACATCATGTTATCATATTTTTCTGTACGGATGGACGGACGCATGGGTAGATAAACATGGGAGGTCTTACTAGAACATTCTTTTAAGTAGGCAACTTTATTTAGTTTTATTATGTATAAGCTGGTTGTATCAACGTATCATTAGCACAAGCTTGGAATAGAGGCTTGTGTCCCCCTTTTCATGCACATAATTTATGTAGCAATCTTTCAATGGAGTTGAAACTAGACTACGTTACGCATTACAATTGTGACCGGCACATGTGTGTTCCAAGGCGAAAGCCAAGTGAAGGGCTGTTTGTTTCATTTCTTAAGATGCAAGAGTAGCATGCCAGCCAGTACAAGATTTGGAAGGCTGTGGCCGAGAATCCACTATGCTAGGCCAGCAGATAACCTGTTTATTTCATGATACTGCTGCAATACGAGTGTAGAGGTCTTTTGTTTTGTATTTTATTGAGTTGACCCAAACGAATGCCTGTTATTAATCAGAGAGAAGTGTTGAGCTGAGCAAAGTATCATTGGTTCGAGAGGGGTCAAAATCAGAATTCATTCTACTCTGTAATTAAAGAGTGGCACATTTATAGTGTATTAAACACTAATGAAATAATTAAAACAGCCAGTAAAGAGTACTTTGCTGTATTTCGAATTATGCTATGAGTGAACAGCTGATTCACAGATAATTTGGGAATTCTGTATAATTTAGGTGACAATGCTATTATATTAAGAACAAAGTTCCAAATGGTTCCGCCTCGTCCATTTGGAACTTTGTTCTTAATATAATTCAGTCAATACGGAAAAAATGTGCGACTCTCAGAGTCAAAAATAAAGACAATGCTATTGTTATTGACAGATGATGAATACTACGTTGTTCGGAATAAATTGCCCGTAGTCGAGCTGCATGCGTTTTATGCAGATATTTTGCTAGCGGCATGAACGTTTTGTCTTGTCGACTAAGCCAATCGGCTGACGGGCCAGTGTTATTGAAGTGTTATTGAAATGCACTAAAGGGTGCGTATTATTGGAGTGAACAGAGATTCACATGGTTTTGATGGTGTTATTAGATGTTCTTTACACACACTAATAATTTTTTAGACGAGTTTACTGGTCACTTAACTTTACAGATACACTGATAGGAAAAAAAATGAGATAATAATAACAATAATAATAATAATTCGACAGGATTTTCAAATTTAAACTCGAAGTAAATAAATTACTAGGCTGAGTATTAAAATATGCTAAACATATGTTTCTTTTCTTGACCAAAACTTAGTTATTGCTATCTTCGACTACTTTGATACAGATTGCTGATTATTCCCAACTTTGAGACGACGGTGACGGTCAGTTAAGGACGTGATAATTGAAAACCATGGTCGTCGACCTGACATTGCAACGTGAGTCCTGACGTTACGTCATAGCAGTTTCCAACCTATCATGTTCCACCTAGCCATCATGACCATTTGTCACAAACAGTGAAAATGTGTGCAGGAAGGCAGTGGTACCAATTGCGCAAACCATAGGTGGGTACAATTTTTTGTCTTTCGTTTGTGGTGTACCATTATCTAGTGTTTCATTTATCTTGATTGGACAAAGAATGTGCATAGCTTTGAATCTATTATACATTTTGGAATAAACGCGTTTTTTTTGCATTTAAAATTCAGATAGGAATAGCTCAGATTTTCATAAAATTAAATGTTGGAGATGACACCATCATAGCCTAGCAGTTACTACTGTGCCTACGTTGACTGTAACGATATCCTTGCACTGTAAGCAAGTAAATATTTTCTCTTGCTATAGATTCTCACCTGTTACTATTATAATTTTTGCAATATCCAATGTAATTTGATAGGGAAATGTTACATGTCATTCTCTTAGCTTTGCTTATTTTTCGATTAATTGTAGTAGGTCTTCGAGAGATTTAGGTTAGATTTTAGGTAGGAGATGAGTCAATTCATTACAGGACAGTTTACATCGGATTGGCCGATTATCACCTCTCTGAAGTAGGCTAGGGGTCTGTCATGTTTATGAATAAATTCATGCGATTTTAATGTAAGCCTGGCCTCTTTATTTATGTATGTGTGTTTGTATTCCTCTGGGCTGGTGGATTAATGATCTCTCACTACCCCGACAGCCCCGAGTGCGGTTTTTCGTGTTTACCCGGTCCATGAATGCGTTCCTCCCCATCCTACTTATCTGTTCGTTTGAGGAGGGTCTCGGAAGTGCTGTTTAAGACCTATGGCTCCCCGAAAATCTTGTCTAACGGGCACAGTACCTACTGGAGACTCATTCGTGTCACTGCCTGTGTTATGCGGTTTCTGAAAAACCTACATTCCCAGGTCAGAATAAATGGAGAATTGACGGTACCCGAACTGGCCAAAGCACGTCTTTACTGGATTAAATCTGTCCAAAAAGAAAGTTTTTCGATTGAACTCCACGCTCTGCACGCAAACCAGCAGTTACCAAAAGGACGGAAAATTGCACGCTTCAACCCATTTCTTCATGACGGTCTAATTTGACTAGGTGGACGACTACAATTCGCCGACCTTTCTTAGGAGCAGAAACATCCCATACTTCTAGACGGTAGATAAAGATTTACAGCTCTTCTTGCAACGGAAACACACCAAAGGTTGCAATACTTGGGTGTTCGCATGGTGCTATCTACTCTGTGAAACGAATTTTGAATCCTTAGAGGTCGTCAGGCGGTGAAAAAGATCTTGCACAATTGCCTTCCGCGAAAAGTCACAAGAAACCCAACAGGACATCAAGTAGAAGCTCCAGCTCCAGCCGAGAGGGTTCAGCCATCAAAACCATTTGCTACCAGAGGGATAGGCTTTGCTGGACCTCTATTCATTAAAGTGGGTATTACGAGGTAGAAGGCCTACATCGCACTTTTCACATGCGCAGTCACAAGGGCAGTGCATATAGAACTCTGCTCAGACATGACGACAGGCACTTTCCTAATGGCACTACAGTGATTTATCGGACGACGTGGTTTGCCGCATGTGATTTACTCCGATATCGCCAAGACTTTTCATGCAGCGAATGGGGAACTGTCGGAACTGTTGCCTACATTGACTGCGTCGACAACTCAACGTTTCCTCTCCCAGATCAGTATCAGATGGAAATTCCTCTCACCACGTGCATCTTGGTGGGGAAGATGATGGGAGCGGATGACCGGTACTGTAAAGCGATGCCTTCGGAAGTTGTTGGGGAAGGCAAATCTTACGGAGGAGCAGCTTACGAAGAAGCTCATGACCATTGAAGCCACAGTCAATTCTAGACCTATCTCACAAGGGGAAGGTTCCACACCATTGACACCAGCGCACTTCCGCATAGGAGAGAGTCTTCTGACATTACTAGAACCCAGAACCCACTACACGACACGACTTGCTAAAGGGGTTCAGAATGCGTCAGAAGCTGGCGGATGACTTTGGAAGCGATGGACGCGGGAGTACCACCTGGAGCTGCGGATCTTTCACGAAGTGAGACAGCCAGCCGGGAAAATCGCCAAATTCAGACTGGGGGATATCGTTCTCCTGCACGACGATTCACGGCCGAGACACGTTTGGAGGAGAGCCAGGATAGAAAGGCTACTACTAGGAAGAGATGGCAAGACACGGACATTGGTCCTCCGCACACCAGAGGGACTCTAGATCAGCCATCCTTTCCAGCTGGTCACACCCTTGGAGGTGGAACAGGGTGGGGAGGAAGTCGGGAACTAAGCTCTCATCTAGATCAAGGTCTTTGGACACTTTTATAAATGTTATGTGTGTGACATATCTACGTAATCGTAGTTCTTGGCCAATAAACGAATGATGGAAAATTAGTGTGATAGCAAGAAGTGTATTGTAATTCAAACAAATCCCCCACACTCTTCTTCCTCTTAGCCACTCCTTCTTCCCTCTCAGCCACTTGTTTCTTTCCCTCACAGCCACTCGTTCTTCTCCATCACAGCCACTTTCTCTTCACCCTCTAAGGCACTCACTCTTCTCCCTCACAGCCACTAGCTCTTCTCTCTCACAGCCACTCGTTCTTCTCTCTCTCAGCCAATCACTCTTCTCCTTCACAGCCACTTGCTCTTATCCCTCACAGCCACTCTCTCTTCTCTCTCTCAGCTACTTGCTCTTCTCTCTCACAACCACTCGTTATTCTCTCTCTCAGCCACTCACTCTTCTCCCTCACAGCCACTTGCTCTTCTCCCTACAGCCATTCGCTCTTCTCTCTCTCTCAGTTACATGCTCTTCTCTCTCACAGCCACTCGTTCTTCTTTCTCTCAGCCACTCACTCTTCTCAGTAACAGCAACTTGCTCTTCTCCATCACCGCCACTCGTTCTTCTCTCTCACAATCACATTGTGTGGCAAAGCTAGTCCGTTACCCTCTCTCACTACTATATGCGACATAGCAACATACACATGTGACAATCCATTACCTGATCAACCTTACTTCACCTTTCATACTGTCACAACTAATAACGTAATATAGGTATAGTACTCAATTAAATCATATGAGAAATGTGCAGATGACATTCCGATGAGCTCTATGAATAATATTATGGGCACTTTTCTGCCCATTATTCCATATATTGTGCCCTTTGGACGAGGTTATCTGGTTACCACCAACCGTTACGTGGCCTCCCAGATGACCTCTACCTAGAGACACATTGCCGGAGAGGATCGTAATGCACTTCTTATGGGACTAGCCGGCACAAGACTCTGCTTCCCTAAGGATCAGGTTCCCATCGCAGTGATTGTCATAGACACCCAAAGAAAATGCACCCCCAAAAGGTCAAAACTAATAAATAATTAAATCCAGACTTATGACATACTCATGGTTTGTTTATTTGAAATGCCAAACCCCTGTCCTACGGTCGGAGGGTTTGGTAAAACGGCTATTCCGTAGCTAATAAACAAAGAAAAAAATAAACTACTCCTAAAGTTAACGTAGAATCCCCTCGACAGGTCCTAAATACAGCAAAACAAATAAACAAAGCTGGGGAAATGGTACCGCAAGAAAAATAGTTATACAAGAATAAATGATGCTTCTAGGAAGAAGGCATCATGTCATCAAAATATGTCAAACATGAGAGCAAAGTTAAAGGACTGGTACCATCCCATATTTACATTTATACTCTAATTAATTTGAACTAAGCCTGCTTTAAGCTGATCAACGGCGTTTGACGTCCGTGATAAACAAACTAAACAAAATTAATGATTGTCAGTCATCATTTACAGTACAATGGTACAATTATATACAACAACAAAGATATTATATTACAAGTGGCAGTAGGGTAACAGTGGGAAAACATATCAGTAAATAAATAAGTTGTACACACAAATACACATCTTATTATTTCTACCTGCAATCAGATAAACAACTGTTTGTTGTCAACCGTCATCTATCAGTGTATTTAAACTTGAGAATCCAACTGTGCAAGAACAGCATTCCCTTGATCGGGTCACGAATCACGACTTCTGAACTTTGGGTTCGTGCGATCTCTGTCAAAAGTCTATCAGTGTTAGCTACTAGAGTTATTAGTAAGAACAAACGAAAGCTCAATGCATTGGTCCGCTCGACTAATGAAACAAGATCAAGATTTAACAACGATTAAAGTTTAACTGTTTTATTAGCATCGTAGGTTTAGGAAATAAATTGATGGTTCATGATTTAGTCCTAAGTTTAATGCCGTAGATTTATGAGTCCATTATTATTAAGATATTGTGTATTGTGTATTTATTAATCTTATGTAATTTATTTCAGGATCAGGGCATAACCCAGCTTTATTTGGGTACATTCATGTGTACTGACTGAAAAGCACCAAACTTTTGTTCTGATTATTAAGATAGTTGACCAAATGCAAGGCTTCGCAAGAGTGTGCTACCAACACGTGGTATACCTCAACAAAGAATACGTGGCTCGCACGTTAACAATAACACAATCGGTACTCGTAAGAGACCATACCTTTCCTCCTCGGTCAAACTTGTTCTGTAACATAGATTTGCCGGCATTCTCTAACAAACATGATAACCAACACGACGACGTGTATTAAAACACGGTAAATAATCATTCACTTACAAGTGAGAATACGCAATGGCCTTAAGGGTCCAACCTATCGAATGGTTACTCAAATTAAATATAAATCATGACAAAACATACTGGGCTCGCTCACAAATACCTGCGAGTATATTAAATATTTAGCATTACTTATTAGTACACCTGTACCAGAACAACTTTACAAAAATCGATACTTAATCAAGGTCAATAGCATGAGCATAAACAAAGCATGGCTCGTAAGAACATTCCTAGCAAGGTCTAGAAATATACAAAAATTAAGTCGTTAGTCAATTGTCTCACAAGAGAGATCGTAAATAACCTTGGGCAATGCCATCGGCGTGAGCTGGACAAGCATCTGTCATTATGCTCCCAGCGCCCTGCACTACGCGTTATAGCGTGTCAATGAGTTCTCAAAGAAATGTCTATCACTGATATTTAAAACACATTAAATTCACAATAAATGTAGGCTGAGTGTTCTTAGCATTCACTCTATAAGATTTTACACATGTAAGAATGATTATGATGTCGTTAAAGACGAATAAATTACAATAAGAATGATATGTTTGGCTTCTAAAAACCAAATAGACGTAACAGAAAGATATCTCTCTCCTTCTGAAAGGCTTTGACATTGTGTAGTACCACTGAAGCTCACAGTAAATGGGTGCTGCGTACAAAACACGTTTAAATGAAAATAAATACTGGTTTCACACCTTAACCTTAGGTGGAAATAATCGAAAAGATACGAATATCGTGTAACAGAAAATTTATGAGTAAGTTCAAAACATTACTTGACTCATGTACAGCGATGTGAATTACCTGAATTCTGGTGGCAAACTGCTCACTCCTTAAAAATGTACATTACAATAACAATTGGGCTGGATCCTTTCCATGCCTAAACGATACGGCATAATGTTAAATAATAGACGTCAGTGGCGTACAAAATAATAGAAAAATGGGGACTTCAGAAAATTAATGGATTTGACAAATAATCAGCTGGAGCTGACTTAAAAAATATGCCCCTGTCACAAATTACTAAATTGGTCTTCCGTCATGCGGAATTACCTTTCAAGACCAATATTGCACCGTGTGAACGCACACAATCAGGTGACTAACTCAGTGTCGAGTAACGAAATGCAAAGAAGCATTTAGAAGCGTGAAAATCACCTTAAGACGGTGGTCAAAAGAATGAAAGAACCCTACCTTGATGGCTGACAATAAGTTACGGATGCTACAAACTAATCCACCCATACCATCCACCGTACAGAAATAGATTAGAAAATCATGACTCACAGCTATTGCAGTTAATTATCCAGACACGAGGATTGAGGATTTTGCCTTTCGTCCTGGCAATCCACAAATATCTTCTCTGCTTGGCCATAAGCATGGTCATCCACTGGTGGTTCTCCATAGTCGTAGTGTGGCTTAGGTGTTCGGCATTCCTCCCATTTGGATGTTTAAACCATAGCCATTTCGTCTTGAGTATAGGACTATTATGCCTCAGCATATGGTTAAATGAAGTCATTTTGTAGAATCGTAGAAATTTGTAGAATAGTAGACACTGCTTCTAGCGTATTTTAAATTCACAGCTTTTACACTTTTTAGCCAGCAGACTATATTCAAAAATGGCCTTGTCTGCTTAAATAACGGTAACTAGCTTTGACACCAAACACGTGTCCTTTCCACTGACGCTAACACTTCACACGTTGTAGATCTCTTATCTGAGTGCATCTGCTCAATCTTAATTGTTTTACATTCGGCCTTAGCACAGCTCGTAAATATTTCACTGAAACTGCTGAATATTTTGATCAGATTCTCCACTCGTGTATTACTTGTACACAAATCACTTGTCACACTGGTCAGCCATTAAGCATGCTTTAACCATGTGGTCAATCACTTCAATGAGTGGAAATATAACAAAATTCAAGATCTTGGACGGACTTTTCGCGTCACCAGGACACTTCGTGCTACAATGAATACTTAAGTCATATTCACTTCACAAATTTGAATATCGATGATACTAATACTCGGTTACCTTGGACCTTCACAATTTAATGTCTGCTCGCCATGCGAGCACGGATTAGAGTCATTCCTTCACGGAAGTAGGTGTCCTCAGTTTTATAACTTCCGAGTCATTTAGTGACTAAGTTCATTCCTTTCGCGTGTCTGCGGTGGTATACCTTCAGTTGTAAACCATTAATAAATATTATCATCCCATGAAAATGTGGCTAATTAAGCTGCATCACTTCTTATTATAAATTCTAGAATGCACATCAAAGAAAACTTCTCTGATCATGTAGGATAATTTTTCATAGCTTCTTATTGAAGTCAAAAGAACATCTGATGTAGTGGCAAACATCTGTGGATGCGTTCATAATTCTTGAACATTATAAATTCCATGGTTCGTGTACAAGCTATCACCAGCATGAGCTATTCGGGCTCAATATGTATATTTATTTTATGTCTTACAACTGCTAACTTTCCTACGATATGAAAAAAACAGTAATGTCATTCCTATACCAAAACATCAGATCCTCAACTTCCCACTGATTATCGATCAATTTCTATTCCTTCTGCTCTTTCGAATGTTCCTGAACGTTTGGTGCATGACCAAACAGTTGAGTGTTTAAATTATCATTATCTTCGTGATCCAAGGCAATTGGGACCTAGAAAAGCCCACTGCACATCGACTACCACACTTATAGTGACAGATGATATTAGACAAGTTATGGACCGGCGGCAGCTGACAATTCTCACCCTGTTAAATTTTAGTAGTGCATTTGACAAAATAGATACCCACATTCTTTTAAGAGAAATGAAATGATTGTTTTTTGATCCTACTGCAATAAGATTTTTCGCGTCGTACCTGGAAACCCGATTGCAACGAGTACTAATCCAGAACGTGAGCTCCCAGTGGCTAATAAGAAAAGCTGGTGGCCCTCAGGTTAGTGTGCTTGGTTCTTTATTGTTTAGCTTATATTACCTCTTCGATATTGAGATCGATGGCTCACGTTGTTGCATGATTCACTGAAAGCACCGAGGAATTCCTAGAAGCTTTATTTCCTCGTTGGAAGTAGCCCTCTTTTGACCAGCAGCAAGCAGACACGCTGACAATTTATATTGTTATGTTTTCCTGAAGGCAGGATTTAGTAAAGATATTTTGAGTTATTTGGACGATTGGGATTTTTTACGAATTATTTGAATATTGCTGAGTAATGGTATAACACAGCAGATATGCGAGAAATAAATTATCGGTCACGCCCTTGACTTAGGTGGCGCTGACTGAACTTCCGTCATCTACACGATACTACTCTTGTATTAGGCATGGTCCTGACTAGACGTGCATTTTGTTAGTCCGATTATCGAAACGTGGAGGCCACGTTTTTAATCATATGAAAATGAACTCCTGTGTGGCGTTGAGAAATTATTGAACACCGATGTGTGTTATTTCCGACGTTTGAAGTGATTGAAATTGGGTAATATTATACGTGAACCCAGAACTTGCCGCAAAGCATATGGCCACAGGCGAACATTGCTAATCTGTAAATTTATGAACATTCTACGTGCTATATGGAATGGGAAGTGTTTACTGAACTGTAGAACATAGAACTGTACGCAGATGTATTTCTTGTATGAGTGAAATATTCACATTCCGAACGATAAAGTGTATAATAGAAACCACAGTTTTTAGTGTGCTTGTTATCACACAAGTATTGATTGTAAAGGTTGTGAGCGGAATCTATGGTCATTTTTACTAAATATCGCTACAAGTGTAGAGCCAGTGAACTTGGAAACTACGATTAATATTAACTTCAGTGAAAACGACGAATATTTTACCATAATGTCGACACCCGATCAAACCCAGCACCACGTTGTACCTGTTCATCTATCTATCATGGAAGTGGTGATGGAGAAATTCTCAATATGGTGGAGGAGAGCGGAGGACAGCACCCGCTTATTGAAATCTGATGAGATGGCATACAATCCGAGCTATATAACTCGCCATAATGATCCTAGTCGAGGCATGAACGAGGACTAGAAAATGGAAGCTATGTAAGTGAGTCTACAGAACTTCTCTTTTTAAGTACTATCAGACGCGCGGGAGGATTAGATTTAGAGATCTTACTCGAGCATATTATTTTAGGTAGGCATTATGATTTAGTTCTATAGTTCAGAAACAGTTATACACGTATCATTTGAACAGAGACTGGAGTAAATGCTCTTGCCACTCTTATGTGCAAATACATTTTGGGGCTATATTTCAATGACAATATTCAACCAAATTTACGTAGTTTAAGGTGTGAGCTGTAGGGTACCTGAGAGGGTAGCTTGTACAATGTGTGTTAAAAGGGGGATGAAATGTGAGTAGCTGAAGGCTGATCGGGGCTCTAGTGTAAAATAGTGTAGGTTTGAGCGGCTCGGGCGTGAACGCAGCTCGACGGGAGAACTCCCAATTGTACAGTCTGCTTGGGTAGTTCAATGGGATGATGGCAAGGGGTGGTTTACTAAATGAGTGTCGGAGCAGCTATGCTGCCGCTCGGGTTCCTGCTGTGGTGGACTGACTGGCCGCGCTACTAATGAATAGCGCGCACGCAAACAATGGGACGTGACGCAAGTGGCTGACTACGGTAGCCAATAAACAATTAACTAAGTGCTATTAGGATCCTACCGGGAGTTGGTTTAAGGGGTAGGATCTTATCAACTAGATAAATAAATAAACCAAATGACCAGTTAGCTATTAGATTTTAAGGTTTAATGCGTACTCCCAATGTGGAGTACTATAGAACATGGTAGAGCAGATACTATTAACTCAGATGCCTGTTGTCTTTACAATAATTAAGGGGATGAGGGTGTAAGTGTTTGTGTGTTAGTGGGTTAGCTCGCTGGACACTCACCAATCTGGACGTGACGACTTTGGGCAGCGTCCCGGCACCAGATTGCACAGTGAAAGACTGACCTCTAGTCACCTCACTTCTGCTGTTTTATAGAGGCCGCCTGTTGGGTCTGCAGAGTTGCGGATTCCTTAGGAAGTGAGTTGCTGGCCGGGGGTCGTTGGGGGACAAGTATGGGGTTACTGACGGTTATCGGAAGTGCCAGGCCTTTGGATTTGTAGTGAATTTGTAGAAGTCGTTTGGGAGTTTTATCGGTATGGTTATAATGTATGAAATATAAGTGATGTAGGGGGTGGCCTAACCCAGGTATGCAACAACTCCCCTTTTGAAGCTATTTATCGTCCTCGATGACTGGACGAAGACGTGGGGGTGGTTTTTTTTTGAAAAATATGGTTCTTCTTCTTCTTTCTTGATAATCTCCTCTCTTCTGCTCTTCTTTCATGATCATTTGGAAATATGTTGGAAGTGTCGTCAGGGGTGAGGAAGAAGCCTCGTGGTAGGCGAGTCGGAGAAGGGTGAGTAATTTGTGAAATAGAGAGGGTGTAGTTTGGAATCCAGCGTCGAAGGCGTAGGGTGCCTAGATGTAGACGTACCTCTTGGATCGTGTGCAGCGAGCAAGTGTATATGTTTTGGTTATGGGAACAATGGTGATTACATTATATCTTTCTTCGTCTCGAATTCACAACAAAAAAAACAGTGGTAATATACATACTCATGAAGATAACAATAGTACAACATAAAACACAGTGGCATGTGTACATAAATTAACAGAATTAATTGAGCAAACTGCTACTCCTGTTTCATACATATAAAAATAACACATGGTGTGAAAACATTAACATTTATCATACATGATTGGGAGATATAAAACAACAATTAATGTGAAGGGTACATGGGCATCACGGAAGGAAAAAACATCCTGATTTGGCAAAAAAAATGCATTGTGACAATATATAACTGTGACGGATGGAAAACTGCTCCCGAGTGCCATGAACGTGAAAAATACGGAAAGAATGGAGAAAAAGATAAAAATAAATGTCTCGGGGTGTACGTTAGGGGTATATATTGTGCCCAATTGGACACGGCTGACTAGCATCGAACCGGGGTCTTTATCACAAAAAGACCAGGCCCATGATTCTGCGAAGAATCGAATCATTGATTTCTGAGGGGGAACAGCCACAGTGAACCCGAGGAACAACGAGTTATAACTGCATATAATTATAACAGCATGATTTTACTGCCAGAACGGGAATATTATAGCATTAAAGTGGATTATTTCAGAAAATACAAGCCTATGTACGTTTAAGATGCTAAGAGCTCAAAAATTCGGGCCAACTTGACAGTTGAAAAATCGTGGTTAGCAGAGATGAAACTTACACCCAGATGCATGTATTCTAGGAAAGATAATTTAGGAGTGTCCTCACGCCTAAATAAAAGCCTGCATCCATAAAGGAACCTATGCACAGACTTAATCCGCGGCACAGTCAGGATTTGTAATGTAGCAATGGGGGAAGATCCGGGGTAGCATCATGACGCCATGGAAGAAAGCAATTAATTATAATTAATTGGCCGAAGGAATTGCCTGCATGCGAGTGAATTTGGAACCTCCATGAATAGACGAATAAGGATCATACTTCACTTTGTCTGAAAATGTATTATTTTAAGAAGAGAGTCGCTCCTGGAAATCCAGTGAACTACTTTTCATCAGGAAGCTTTATATGGGGGAAGCTGGAGCAGAGAGTCAGTTCGTCTTGACTCAACTCGTGTGGTGACACGCTGTCGGATCACGCAAGAAAGTGCGCGGAATTTATAAAGTATTGACGCTCAAATGTACTAGCAGTGAACAATGAAAGGCGCATCATGCAGCTTAATAACAATAATTCAGCATCATATAATAATTAGTCTACAGCATACGTATAAGCAACAGCATACGCGAGTATAGAATCAGTACAGCGTAGAGATAATTTAGGATGATGTTTACAGACAATGAACATAACCACAGGAAGTGTTATCATGGGTAAAATAACATACGATTGTAATGAACACTACAGTTACGGGAACCTGGAAGGCATCACAAGTAGTTGTGATCTAGGATTGAACAACTTTTCAGTAGAGGAGACATAAACTGTAGGTGACGGGAGACGAACACACACACGCAAGATAGACTTTCAAGGAGACCAGCGGTTGTCAGGAGTCAGCTGCATCATATCTCTGAGGTCAGGCGATAGTGGGAATCCGATCAAGGAACCGTGTGCGAGAATTATGTATAAAGTTATATTACAGTGATCTTTAAAAGTGTTTATGTTTATATGGTAAAAGAATGTGTGTTGTGTTAAAGTGAAAATGCCAGTAGTGAAAAATATAATTACCATGTGTAAAGTCTATGCAATGTGTCGTGTGAAAAATATCATGATGGCTTAAAACAAGCATTATGGCAGGCGAATGGCTGGCATGCTGGACTAACCCAGATAGAATCAAAGTGAGTACAAATTTAATATGTTGATATGATTTAATAGCTCACCATACAACGAAGCATTCCCCCAACGATTAAGAATTAACAGTCATTTGTGTACGAGATCACATCCCTCGTATTTTGGTAAAAATATGGCTTTGAGGATGACATGCTTACGGCCATTCAGGCGTAAGACATTGATGAAAGTAACGACAACGTTAAATAATAATAATAATAATAATTATTATTATTATTATAATCTGGGGTCGGTAACAATAATAAGTATATAAATCGGCATGTCAGGCCTATAGTACGTGCAAAGTGTGTCATATCTAGCGTAAGAAAACTGTGTTATTGTGAAAAGAAAGAAAGAAAGAAAGAAGGAAAGAAAGATAAATATCGAGATAAAGAGAGCTTTTCAGTGTCATTGAAATGTTAAATAAATGTTTTATTATGGTATATGCTACAAGGTTGTATTTGAGAGCCATTAAGATAGTCAAATGTATGCCAGTAAATTTATTCTTGTTTTGTAGCTACGTAGAACTTTGGCTTATGCGTATATGTATATAGGACGTAAGTGCTTTAAGAATTGAGTCATCTGTAAGAAATATTGTTTGAGCCGCGATCAGCGAGCATGTAACGTAGAATCAAGAGATTTACGTCAATAAGTTGGGGGGCGATCCAAAAATAGTTCGCGCGTTGTCGAATCTAATCGGCTAAATCTTCGAAGCCACGATATAGTATTGCCTTAGAGCATACATGTGTATTCGCAACAGAGTTGGGACAGAGTCTGTCTGTATCCACTGTTAGCAGAGTCTTCGCCACCAGGGATAACTGATAGAAACCCTAGGTAGGCCGATATATTAATTGATCTGCCCTTAGATGTAAGACAAATGGTTCTTCGTGTAGGAAACGTTGATTTCCTCTTGTTATATGCATGCCCGTCCAGTGAGATAACAGTGAAACTCATCTGAGACGCGCGCAAAGCCACTGATGTCGACCACAGAACGGCAAAGCTATTTCGTGATCCATCCCTTGCCTTGAATAGTAATTAGGAGCTGAGATGAGAACATTAAATACTCTAAATGGAGGCCTTAAATAATTAGATTGACTCAATTCGTAATGACACGATCCATTCAGGGTCCCTCTAGCACAGCTGCACCATTCAGTGAACACATGACCGTGCGGGAAGTCAGGCGGGGTAGCAGGTATAATCCACTAACCCGGCAGACATCTTGCCGAGGACGGCCCGTGACTAATCCTTAGTTCGCACGAAAGGAAGTCAATAGACCAGATCCTTTTCATTTAAGATTTTAGTGGGACACTGAATAATCTCGATATTTCGAAAAGTAATTAAGATATGATTGATATGATGGTATCAATTGAATTAGATGCACTGTTTCTATACATATGCAATGTTGGAATGAAGTAATCGGATAACATTTGGCCCAGTTATTCTCTGAGGAGAAATTAACTGCACCAAATAAATAGAAGCATTTTTGTAAAGAGTATTTACCCAGTTCACACCAATTTATTCATACGGGTAGCGTAATTTGATTGATATGACACGTTTGTAACGATAATGTTATAACCAGACCCAGAAAATCGTTGTATGGTGAAGCTATAACATATCTATATCTATCTGTATTTTGGACGGGAAAGTGTACCACTTCAGCGTTTGAATCTTATGGGAAAAGAATACGATTCGCACGGGACAACACTTATTAAACAAGGCATAAGCTAATGAATCAATGTTATTTAAAGTAAATGTTCCGTGTAAAACGGATAAACGTTTCATAATTGCTGATTTAATGTCATTTAAATATAATTTGTGTTTGTTGTGTTGTGATATTCCAATTTGTGTTAAATTGTGCCACGTGAAGAACAATATGGACACTCGCAAATGTCAAAGAGTATCAACAATAGGATGTTCAGGCTGGACTTGAGTGCGGTGGAGCACCAATCTTGATGACAAGAGACTCACAGATAATTTTGATTTTGTTGTGGGAAATAAATGTAAAGTATTTTTTTTGTGATTTGTTTTGTTTTGCCATGATTTACCACCATTAAATGTTATACCTAGGAATATGTTGTTTCTTTCAAGTAGAGTAGTCACCTGACAGACTCAAATCCTGAATATGTGCTCGTATAGTGGGTTGAACGCCCCATGCCTCGAAAGACCGTGAGTTAGCTGGGATACGAACACATGTTCCATTTGATGACGAATGGGTACAATATATATAAATAGTTTATTTGTGTGGGGAAAAACTAGACATTTGTACAATTGTGGACGTTAAAAGATAGGAAAGGAAAAGCAACGTGTGCAAAGTGACGTGTACAAGTGATATATAATGTAGAGATTATACAGTTTAATATGAAATTTCGATACGCGCATATATTAATATCAGTGAACACCAGTTATCCCCTTCGCAGACAATGTGGGGGTGCGAAGTACCATCTATACATTTATGGAAGAACTAATGCCCGTGGGCGCATTACTACGAGCTAATGTACAACCTTCTTATGGACTAACTAAGCGCGCTAAATATCTGTTAACCTAGTCTATGAGGTACCTCGTCGTCATTATTTCCACAAGAACTTATTCTAAATAGCGTTGCCCCCTGTGGGTGGGCGCGACTATCATGGCGGCATAACCCGTCCTTTACATTAGGAGTCCGCGTTGTGTGGCCGTAGGTCACCTCTCATATTAGGTGAAATATCCATTAAATGTTGATCCGACCTGCGGTGGGGTATATCCCACAAGCATATCACCCCCGTGGTGCAGATTTATAAGCTGTAAGAAATAGTTGTGAAGCGTTTAGAGGGGGACATTGTGTATGTAAGTAGGGGTAGGAGACGTGTATGGGCGTGGGCAAAATATTTACAAAGGGCTATATACAATGTCGCAACCTGTTGGGAAAGAAAAGAAATCATTGAATATATATGTATGTATAGGGTGTTCACCCTCGTCATCCTGCGTATTGGCCTGCAAAACATGCTAGTATGAGCATGATGATCAACAATGGGGTGATACATGGTAGGTGTTGCCTGTACCCTATGGGCGGTTGTCGGTGCTGGACCTATACCTGGAGGGGTACAAGAAAATATAACACAATACGTAAGCAGACGATAATAATGAGCACATTGTCATATAAAATCTGGAGAGGGTCCATATTGGCGCCACTCTTTATGGAGACATAAATAAACATCCATGAATATGGAGCACCCTGTATTGGGAGCGGGTGTCCCATGTTGGAGCTCATTGCTGCATAGTAAGCATATATGATTAGTACAACTGTCCATATGTACGTATGCTCCTGTCTCTCAAGGTGATATATATCCAACGGATAATGCACACGTATATCATCCTTTAGCGTTTTCTTCTGACCGGTATAGACCGTATTGTTCGGGCTCACGCGGCTGCGTAAGACCGCAGTCGGCAAATCATATCTCGCCGTCCAGGCAAGATAAATGTGTTCCCCTCCCCGGGGCACGACCAGAGTGACCAACGGTGATCGTTACCTCCTCGGCCAGGGAGAGAAACGGAGGCACGTCGTTAGTCGCAGGGGATCGTCCTCGGGGGTATAGACAGAGGGGGAACTCCGGTGCCCATTACCTCGGCCCGGGAGATCATATATTCATCATATTCATTATTTTCATTATTTCTTCTTTCTTCTTTCTTCACCTGAGTACGACAACAGAACTTGCTTCCGCAATGAAGCTATTACTTATCCTTACAGACTAACTAAAGTCAAGTAAAGTGGGTCGTCTCTGGGTGGAGGGTATATCCTGTCCGGTGCGGAGTTGGTCAATCCCCTCACCGAACTATTCAAGAATCCGCCCGCAGGCCTAACTTCGTCGACGTTAGTGCAAAATGGGTGTAGCCACCTTCGCTTTCGGGGAAGGCTAGGCACACCGTCAGCTTGGGCGCTTGCCCGCACTAACCCGACGCTGCTTCGACCGTCCGTTGTTCGTCGTCGTCCATTTCATGTCATGTCATGTCAAGTCAAGGGCTATGTTTGCCCTCTGTCGATAGCAAGTCTTATCATCTGCCATCTTGCAAAGAAAAATTGTGTTCACCTTTCACAACCTGTACTAGATGCCTATACCATATGGGTATAGTGTAGAGCGAGTTTTGTTTGTGTGGGGACCAATGTGTGCTTTGCACAGGGGGTCGGGGGGGGGGGGGAATTGGCACAGTGCGCATTCATTGCGCCTAGCGGCCGGATTCCCAGCCAATACAGTGAATGTTATTTATGTTTATCCACAGTTAGTAGGTGTAGATGGGATTGGGAAGATATGTCCCATGTAAATAGGTATGTTTATATGTTAATAATAGTTATTTCGGGGTAAAAGGATGGTTAGAATCAGAGGGTACGCGTGGTGCTAGAAGGATGTAGGAAGTCGTTTAAGGGTGAGGAACATTTTAGTGGACGGGTGTTAATTATCTCCATGCTGGTAAAAATATCACATGCGGTTGAAAATATAAATAAATATAGTGATAATACCTTTGTTAGCAGGGGAATGTATGCTACAATCCACTGTTGGCTTTCATTTCCGCAGTGTTCCATCTCAACACTTAGCTAAGAGCGATAGAGCATGGTGCACACCTTTGGTATGGCATTAATACCAAGTGCCTTGCAATAAGAGGGGAATGGAAGACAACGTGAAAAAATGTAGAAGTGTATATGGTGTTTCAATGGGGGGGGGTAATGTTGACCTGGTGTCAACTTGTTATAAATTCGGGCATCTACGGCCGTGAAACGTAGTACACTGCTGTCTGCGAAGTACAAGATACAACCTGTACTTATATGCTAAAAACTTATATACTACAACTGGTCAGTTCATTATAAATAAATAAATAATCTCCTATACTCTAGACACTTAGTATAACTTTCTGGGAATGTCACGGGGATGTGTGATTATACCCGTCGATGGATATATTCTGCTAGTGGCATATTGCCGTCAGCGTCCTTTCAAACTATAGCAACGAATATTGTAAAGGCTGTCTGTTTTATGTAACTAATCCCGAGACAAAAATATAGTGCGCGTAGTGTGAAAAGTCGCGCCCGAGAATATCCTATCGTTGTCGGTACTGCCGACTGTCGTTGTGTGGTGAAATACATTTAGGGAGGATGGTAGGCTGCACTTCTGTGCGCCAGGTCGCTCCTAACAAATCGTAACATCTATGTAGAAGGCAACTAAATTGCCACCTCTGCGGGCTCTATTGAGTACCGCTCTCCGTGGGCTATAGTCACCATTAAGGGGGGGGGGAGAGAGTGTTCAAAACTATTATCAGTCGCTAAGTGGACATGTGTGGGGCAATAAAAGTGTGTTTAACCACCCTAATTTGGGGGTGAATATAAATGCGACACTTGTTGCAATGGGAGAAAAAAAATCCCAAAGATGTGTGTAAACCACTTATCGGTGAGGGAGTAAGAGGTTTGTGTCGGGGCACATGGCTGGATCACTGTAGTGACCGATTCTGCTCGATCCTGAATGCAATAAATTTGTATTAGCAAAATGAGTTACGCTTCGAAAGAAAAAAAGTACCAATCGGTGCGGATTTCTATCTAGTGACGTATATAGGGGAACGCGCGTGGTGGCTTTTAGCGGAGGGCGTTTCCTGTACAATAGTGTAGGAAAGATCAAGTGTTGTTTGATAACGGCCCAAAAATATAAGGGTAATAGCGGACGTATGGGCTCCGTGTTTGGCACCGAAAACAATGGCAGTTTGCCGTGAAAAAGGCACTCACTGTGTCAGGTAAGGGGTGCGTGGGGAGATGAATTCCATCACAAGGGTGGGTGCACCCTAATAGGCAGTGCGTGTGGATCTAAACAGGTGTCCTGGGTGCAATGGCGTTTGAATCTCGCGCTTGGATGTGATTGGACGGTGTGTGGCAATATAATTGCTGCTTGGTGTTGATAAAATACGAGGATGAGTGACGTTTGAGATAAGACGTGTGTGCGGAGTGTGAGATAACGTTTGTCGCTGGGCGGTGTATTAGCTAGGTACGCGGAGCTGATTGGTGGCTGCGTTCCTTAGAGGTAGTGCCTGCTCGCGTGCAATGCTGATTGGGCAAGAGCGCTGTGAATGATTGTAGCACAGGGCGGATTGTTGACATGCGGTGATTGAAATGTCAAACGCACGTGTCGGCCGTCGGCCGGAGTGTGTGTCATGTAGTCACTGTTATATGTAAGACAGCCTGTGTATGACATAACGTGGGTGGGAGGCAATGAATTCCCGTCTGTGTAGTGGGAAAGCAAAGCATTTCCCTCACGGGGGGAATATTTGTAGGACTATGCTGTCATCACATCGTGATTAAATATGGCAAATGCTAGGTAAAACTCGGGGCTTTTTTGCCTAATGCCTGTAGTGTACCGGGAGTGTGCTGGTAGTGTACTGAGGCCTGTTGCGACTCCATGCACGTGTAAAGCTTGCTGTGTGGCATCTCGAAGGAAAAGACTTTCCGTGGTCTAATCCCACTTACTTCGGGAAAAAGAAAAAAATGTCTGTGTGGCTGTGTAATAATTCCTTCTGGACGTGGATTTTAGTCCGCACATGTCGGAATGTCCGTGTGGGAGTGTAAGGGTCTATGTCTGTTGGACAATCTGCTGTATAGAAGTGACAGCTGAATGTCATAGCACTTGAAGGCAATGTATTGAAATGGGGTATGTACTCCTAGTCTGTATAACATGTTCGCATAGACAAGTGGCCATTTAGTGTTGATAGGAAATAAAATCATTGGGCCTTTGTTAACCGTTTTCTACAAAATTCGGCATTTCTATGCCCATGGTCGATACCTATTCTATATCGTGGACCTAGGAGGGTAGAATGGCTGCCTGAATAAACCTATGCGCTCATGGCTGATATGTATCCTAGATTGTGGACGTAGGAGGGTAGAAATTAATTTACCCTGGGCGTAACTCGCCTAGGAACACTTAGGACATTTATAGGCCATGGCGTTAATGTGACACTGATGGACATATGGTGATATGTACCACGTTGTGCAACGACGCCGAA
Source organism: Meconema thalassinum (assembly GCA_946902985.2). Taxonomy (NCBI): domain Eukaryota; kingdom Metazoa; phylum Arthropoda; class Insecta; order Orthoptera; family Tettigoniidae; genus Meconema; species Meconema thalassinum. The sequence continues at coordinate 605,059,920 of OX336389.2, forward strand.
AAATGAAAATACGAAATTGAAATGTCGCCAACCTATGATCATGACGACAAATGTGCGTAACTAGGGGGTGTATATAAATTGAAAGATATCTGTAGAAGGACTCGTGGGTCCCATGGTAGCCTTGTGGCTTTGCTTAAGTTATTCCGTTAAGTGAATATTGAATATAATTTCGGCATATGGTAGACTATGACCAACAGTTCATAACTCAGCATAGAGATGATAAAATGGGGCCCTGGGCAGCCAGTTACAGGAATTGCCCCAAGCAAGCGGTTGTTTTGCCGCAAGTCCTGGCTTCGTCGGCTAAGTATGGATGATAGAATTGAATTGTGAGTGCTATTCCCTAAACGTCGGCTAATTATGATGCCTCGTTGGAGAACTGTTTATCAGGTCTGTCCCTATGACGGTATGATGTGGGCAATGCCACCGTTGAACAGAAAATAAAAGTTAAGGATCCCATGTAAAAAAATATATAAGATGGGTAGTGTGGATAGTAATAGTGCCACATTCGGCCTGTCCGTACTGGACGCCCTGCTCGTGGAATGTCGCGCTGCTGTATGTGCAAGTCTGCATCCGGTCGCGTCTGTGGAGCGTGCAGTCCCGTGTGTACGGAACTAGTGGCATGTACTGAATAAAGTATAATGGATTTACAGTGTATTATATGATGTGATATATGTAAGTATATCCTGATCCCAATGTTCCTATGATCGTGCGTTCCTGATGACCTATAGAGTCCGACCTGAGGAGTGTATAATAACTTGTGTAATTGAATTACATTATAGCCGGTCCTGGTGGTGGCAACCAACCTGTGTTATTGTGAGATTGTGTGCGGAATTGTACTGAATGTCGCTACACTGTGTTATGTGGGGTAGTACGCCTTTGCAAGAGCGGAAGGCCACCAACCTGTGTTAGTGTGGAAAATAAGCCTCTGCCTGTGCGGACGGCCGCTAACCTGTGATAGTGTATTGTCCATGGATTGAATTGTAAACGGCGTTTGCTATATTATGTAAAGACGGTGTATGGTATAAATCCTATCAGAGGACCACCGTATTTGAGGAAAATGAAATGAAAGGATGGCGCAAGCTCTCCTAAGCTGGAAGTGGCGTTCGAAATTCGTGAACAGCTGTCGTGTGTGGAAAGAATGGCTATGCATCCTACCATCTGTCGTGGTAACTCTAGTGTAGATGTGTGTTTGCCTAAAATTGGCTTTTGCTATGTAGCGCGGTGCCAGTAATTATGATCCTATGGTATTTGAATCTTCAATCGGTCAATGCACTAGTGCATATACCATTATGTCGCATTTGTAACTTCATAAGTATAGAGGTATTGTGTTAATGTATGAGTACTCCACGTATCCTACGATAAGGGAATTAATCTATCGTCGGTCCATTAAAGGACCTTGACTGGGTGCTCACTGGAGTGTATATATGTGAGTTGGCTAGGCCCCTCGTCTGACTAATTTGCGATTAGTGTGGTATGTGTGGGCACTTACTATAAGTAAGTCTTGCCGCGTTCTCACGCGTGGCCTCCTTGTGAATGTATTGGAGCACGCCTGGCTATGCAGGCATGTATGGTGGCACGTGTCGTCCTCGCACATCTGTCGCTATGGACGAGTAACTTGCTGACTCAATGTGCTGTGCCGGCTAAGAGCATCCGGTCGAGTGTGATTGACCTACGTTGTCAGCTGATACTGATACATGTGTTACATTGTTCAGATACTCTTTAAATTAAAGTTAGCTATCAGAACCAAGTATCATATAAAAACCTAAGACATAATAAAAACAATACGGTACATAGTATTGCATTGGTTATAACTAAACATGCAATCTTAAAACTAGGAATCGTGTCTAGGCACTGTGGGGAACTGGCGTCGACATGTAGCCGTGAGCATGGCTACTAGATGCCATATTGTGTCTGACGCACTTTCTACTTGGAGGGTTCTGGGTTTGACGTACGTGGGACATACATAATTCTATGCCTTACTCGGGTGATTTAACTCCTTCGTTTCTTGGCTACGGAGGGTCGAGGTGTAGGGGCGGTTTCCCGGGAATGGTAGGGTTTCATGCGGGGGTTGATTGGAGTGTTTAGTGACTACCGGTGGAGGGTTATCCGATTTAGTGGGTGCTGGCCCTCCCATAGCTAATAGTTTTGTTGCTGGGCATAACCTCGGTTGTCTGTGTAGCGAGGCTGCCCCCTGGGCGCATTGCCTCGCCAGTTGCTTGTCTGGGGCTGATATTCGGGGTCAGGGCGTAATATCCTTCCATCGCATGGGGGGGAGAATGCCTTCGTGAATCCCGTGGACGGTGGTCGGGCAGTGGATAGTCCTCTGGTCCCCTTTCTCGTTGGACAGGGGCGCATTGAGAGTAAGCTAGGGGAGGCCTTTCGTAATGAGGCTCATATCGCTCATGCTGCGGGGAGTGTTCGGTCGATGGTGGGGAGGGGTAAAAGCCGGTCGTGTATATCCCGTGTACTGCTCGCGATACCATGTACGATTGTCCCTACATTGGGGATGGTGGTTTGTTGGATGATCTGGGGGTGGATTGCCGCGTGGGCGGGTATCTTCCCGATACTGCGTCTGCCGGAAGGGATGTGATTCGTTTCGGCGTGGCAATTCCTCCCGGTATTGCGAAAATAAGTTCGCTTCTCTCACCGGGGGTGAATTACGCCAATGGGGATGGGTGGGTTGATATTGATCCTGGTGATCGCCCTGCGGCGATCGCCATTTTTCTTGTGGGTATTCCCTACGAGGGCGGTATTTTTTGATAGCGTGGATGGCCGTGATCTGCATATCCTACATCTTTTTGTCAGATCGCGGATTTGCTGATGCAGATCACCGTTGTCAGTGCGGATGTGTTGGTCCACGTTTTTTTGTGTTATTTTGTTACCCTCTTCGATAAATCGAACGTTTTGCTGGTGTTCTAACACTGTGTTGCTGTGCAAGGTGCATAGCTTGTCTACTAGAGACGGCCGCATTCCCTGCATAAGTAGACGCACTTTCTGCCTATCGGGCATCACCCTATTATATTTATCACATATTAATAATTTGGCATTAATGTATGCCTGTGTGATTTCTGTGGGACCCTGTGTACGGGCGCGGATTTGGTCGTACAAATCATCCTCATCAGGGGTGAGTTGAAATGTATGAGTAAGGGAGGCTGTAAATTGGTCCCACATGGCGTCGGTTAAGGTGGCTTCGTGGAGCTCGTACCACGTTAGGGCCGATTTAGTGAGGTATGCCGGTAGGAGGCGTTTTTTGTCCTCATCTGACCAGCCGTTAATTTTAGCCGTTCGATTGAAGGCTTTCAAGTATTCCTCGGGGTCCTGCTTGTCACCTGAGTATTTAGCTGGCTGTATCATTGGATACTTTGCAGGCATGGCCATGTTCGCGCTGTAGGATGTGTTGAGGGTCGTAAGGGGGGTGCGTTCGACTGGGGAATCTAGGTCGTCGGTAGTTAATGCAGCGATAGAGTGTTCGTGGGTTAGGGGTTGATGGTGAACCTCTACTGGTGTGATATAGGTGTTTCCGCCTTGGGAAGTACCGGGTTGGTGAGGGGTAGACTGTGGCGCGTCCTGGGGGTAGAAATGTTCTGTGCCCTGGATGTTATCCAGCGATAAATTGTGGTCAATCTGGGCCGTTTGAATGGTGGAAAGTGCCTTGTTAATATTGTCTCCTAGAGTCAAGGCGATGGCGTGGATGTCCGCAATTAGTCCCCCGTTCAATGAACTCTGGGGACTTTCCTCTAATTGCTGTAAAAGTGCCTGCAACCCGTTGTAGGTTTGTTGCGTGTCAGTGATCTGTTGTAAGATGGTGTGCTGTAATGTGGGGGTTAATTCCTCACTGGTAATGCTACCTGAGGACGACTGTTGAGCGTTCTGTGTCTGTGCTCGTGTGAGGGGACGTTGATATCGGATTACGTTTGGGTATTTGAGCCTGAGGTCTAGAGCTGCGTTCTCAAGCTCGGCAAGTAATTGGCCTGCGTTGTGTTCTGATATTAAGTCGGGGGTTTTAATTAGGATTTTAGGGCGTAGTGGTTTGGTGGTAACGGCGAGGTTGTGGGCTGTGATCCTAAATGCACGTCTGACCTTACCAATATTTTGGTATCTGAGCATGGATCTGTACTATCCCTCCGATCGTGTGGGCGTAACTGTGTATGGGGACGTAAATTGCTTAGTGCTAGTTAAGGGTGGCGTTTAAAAATGTAAAAGTGATCGGGGCGGGCTTGGGTGGGGACTAAAACATTACCCGACCCGTACGCTCAAAAAGTTTCCCAATTTTGGGTGGCGTTAGCTTGGCTAGTAAGTGGTTAAATTTAGGGATCTTGACGGCAGAGGTTCGTTGTCTGTACCCCTTTAGGCGTTGTGTTAAGAACAACGTCACGGTACTCGGCGGCTGCACCAATTGTAGGGTACCTGAGAGGGTAGCCTCTACAATGTGTGTAAAAAAGGGGGATGAAAGGAGAGTAGCTGAAGGCTGCTCAGGGCTCTAGTGTAAAAAGTGTAGGTTTGAACGGTTCGGGCGTGAACGCAGCTCGACGGGAGAACTCCCAATTGTACAGTCTGCTTGGTTAGTTCAAAGGGATGATGGCAAGGGGTGGTTTACTAAATGAGTGTCGGAGCAGCTATGCTGCCGCTCGGGTTCCTGCTGAGGTGGACTGACTGGCGGCGCTACTAATGAATAGCGCGCACGCATGCAATGTGACGTGACGCAAGTGGCAGACTACGGTAGCCAATAAACAATTAACTAAGTGCTATTAGGATCCTACCGGGAGTTGGTTTAAGGGGTAGGATTTTATCAATTAGATAAATAAATAAACCAAATGACCAGTTAGCTTTTAGATTTCAAGGTTTAATGCGTACTCCCAATGTGGAGTAGTATAGAACATTGCAGAGCAGATACTATTAACTTAGATGCCTGTTATCTTTACAATAATTGAGGGGATGAGGGTGTAAGTGTTTGTGTGTTAGTGTGTTAGCTCGCTGGACACTAATCAATCTGGACGTGACGACTTTGGGCGGCGTCCCGGCACCTGGTTGCACTGTGAAAGACTGACCTCTAGTCACCTAACCTCTGCTGTTTTATAGAGGCTGCCTGTTGAGTTTGCAAAGTTGAGGATTCCTTAGGAAGTGAGTTGCAGGCCGGTGTAGCTGGAGGACAAGTATGGGGTTACTGAAGGTTATTTGAAGTGCTAGGCCTTTGGATTTGTAGTGAATTTGTAGAAGTCGTTCGGGAGTTTTATCTGTATGGCTATAATGCATGAAATATAAGGGATGTAGGGGGTGGCCTACCCCAGGTATGCAACAGAGCTACAGTTAGTAACAAAATTCCGTTGGTTATTATGTCACTAATTGAACACATGTTTATGAACGTCAATGCCCAGGGAAAGAACCTGTTTTTGTTATAAAACTCCTGTTGTGAATGTAGCTATCTTTTGTTTCGCATTTTGATGAGTTGACTAAAACGACTGCCAATATAATGATCAGAGTAAAGACTTGAGCCCAGCAAGCTGTCGTTGGTTCGGTGAAGGGGCCTCAGTACAATATTCATGTTCCCCGTAATTAAGGCATTGCATATTTTGAGTGTTGGAAAGTACAAATACAGTCAGCCAAGAGCTATTTATTGTTCTTGAGGTTATATTATGAATGAGCCGCTGATCGCACAGCCATATGCAGGGACTGCTGTATAATTTAGGTGACCACAATATTGTAACGATTATATTATGAGCACTACACTGGTAGGAAGCAATTACCCGTAGTTGTGATGTTCGCTTTTGGTACATATATTTGCTAGTGGCATATACGACGTTTGTCTTTACAGCTAATCCAATGACCGACGGGTCTTGTGTTATTGAAGAACACATAAGGGTGCGTATTTATGGAAGTGAACAGAGTTTCACGTTATGCTGAAGGTGATATTAGATGGTTACACACACTAATGATTACCCATACGAGTTTATTGGTCACTAAACGTTACAGAGACTCTGACAGGAGTAATATGAGATAAAAATAATAATTATCAAAATAAAGTGATGGGATTCTTCCACTTAAATGTGATGTAAATAAATCATTAGGCTGATGATCTAAAACTGATAAACAAGTTACACTTAAATTACTTATCATTTCCGATGCTTAGCTATTGCTGTATTCGACGTATTTTGATACAATTGCTGATTATTCCCGATTTGTGAGACGACGGTCAGTTAAGGACGTGTTCAAACCACGTTATTTAACTTGACACTGCGACGTAAGTCATGAAGTGAATTCATGCAATTGCCAGCGTAACGTTTTCCTCCTTCTTAACTTATGACGATTTGTCACAAACTGTAAAAATGCGTGCAGGCAGGCAGTGGCGCCAATTGCGCAAACTTCAGGAGGGTTCTCAATTATTAATTATTTGTGTTGTAAATAGTTGAGGTTTTCTTTAGAATATGATAGGAAAAGAATGCGGATAGCTTTGTTTTTCAGTAAATTTTAGAATAAACACATCTCATTTATATCGTTGCAATTTGAATTCAGATAGGATGATCTCAGATTATAGTAATATTAAATGTTAGAGATAACACCATCATAGCATAGCCGATATTCTTATTGTGCAGTAAATGTAATGACATCTTTGCATTATGAGCAAGAAATTATCTTTCCTTGCCGTAATTTCATGCCTGTAATATTCATTATTATTGCAATCTCCAAAGTAATTGGTCAGGGATATGTTACGTGTCATCCTCTTAGCTTTGCTGATTTGTTTTCGAGCCTTTATAATAGGTCATCGAGAGGCTTAAATTAGGTTCTTTTGGTTGGAGATAAGTAAATTCATGTTAGAGCAGATTACCTCGGACTAGTCAATTTTCACCTCTCTTAAGTAGGCTAGGGATCTGCGTTCTTTGTGAATAAACTCAGTGTGATTTAAATGTAAGCCTGGACTCTTTATTTATGTTTGTGTGTTTGTATTCCTCTGGACTGATTGTTTAATGATCTCTCACATACCCGACACCCCCAATTTAAGTTTCCTTGTGCTTGCCCTGTCCATGAATACATTCCTCCCTTTCCTATATGTCTTCTCGTAGGAGGAGGGTCTCGGAAGAGTAGTTTAAGATCTGTGGCTTCCCAAAACTCTCGTCAAACGGGCACAATATGTAAATAACTTATCAGCCACAATTCAAAATACAACCTACCATTTATATGCAGATGATCTACTAATATATAGCCATTGCAAGACAATAGTCTTATCTCATGCAGTTCAAAGCGTCAAGGTAGATTTAGAACGACTAGATACCTACAGCAACCATACTGCACTCCTCTACTAAATCACTAAAAATCGTAGGCAATTTTCATTGGCTCCCAAAAATTGTTCTTCAAAATAAATGAATATGAAATTCCAACCATAGATATAAATGGCAACTCCATTCCGTATAGTAAAACAGTGACAACGCTCGGTGTGACTTTGTCGGAAACTCTAAACTTATCAGAACATGTAAAGAAGTATTTCCGTTAAGAACGAAATAGCCTATTTTCATATATCCCAATGGACGCCTTCTTGCAAAGTTTCCAGTACATGTTGTGCCCGTTTAGACCGGAGTCCGCACGACCACATATGCATTTTACCAATAATCAGTCAGCACGAGAATCAAAATATCCCGGGGCGCCAGATGGGTTAAAGCAAATCGCAAAAACGACATCAAATTTAAAAAAATGCTTTACTGATTTTTGGCTCAATGCAACAATAAGGATAGAAGGAGATTTAATTGGGAGTAACACATCCTGTAAAATTATCTCAGTTTATTTTGAAGTTAAAATCTGACTGCAAAGATGCTCAAAGCAGCATCATCCACGTGTAGCGATCCACACTCTTATTTACACACAATATACAGAAATTTTCCAAACACATTTGACAATCTTTTTGGAAACACAAGTCCGATTAATAGTCCTGTGGACTGTGTTCCAAAATTATTAATATTTAATTCCAGTTCAAAGTTAATTGTCTATACTGGAAATATCGTAGATCACTGTTTGAATATTTACATGATATTAACACTCGTAGAATAAATGTTCATAGAATTTTTAAACTTTCACTTGTTTTTCCAGTTTCAAAAATATATCGTCGAAAATATATTATTTACATATATTAATAACATCTGAAAAGTATTTGACCATTGAGCATAGCATCGAAGAACTGTGCGAAGCACAACAACAATTAATTGTTCTTCTGACATTTAACATTCGAGAAGTGACTCGATTATGAACTTCAAGTTCCTAACAAAATATATGATTTCTGAATCATCAACTTTATCAATAAATGGTTGAACCATTCAACTATTCAATTTTCCACTTGGAATCATTATTATAAAAATATTTATATTCATGGCCATTTTTAGCAATTTTCACAACTTGCAATTCTTCGACAGAATGCGGAAATTAGAATTGTAGTTTTATAATGAATTCATTTAGTTCATGGCACTAGGATTGAAAATATCCTTCAAATTATTCGTGGTTAAAGAATTATTTTTAATTGGCAGTGGCCCATTCTACTATTTGTGTAAGAACACAATATTACAACAACAACGGCAAAGGTCTTCCTCTGAAGAAGAATAAACTACTATCATGACAAATCCGGGTTCTAGAAAAATCAAAGTCTAAATGGAATTCGTAAACAAGGTTGAAATAAGAACTGATGGTTTTAAAGAAATAACCTTCGGGTCATTCATACGACGAAATGTGTAGTTCCAATACTCCTACTATAAACCTGAGCCATCGAACCTGCTATTTGATTGATGCTCGAAAAAACCTCTTCATTCCTGCGACTTAACATGCGCACCTGGGAATGGCATTTCAACTACTCCACACATAAATTATCTTCCCAAAATTTATACAATAAATCAAGCCTCTGCTTGTTATCAACACTGGAAGATTAATAAACTTACAAGTTTATTTTATTTTACCATTCAGTTCAACCCGTGAATTTACCATACTTATGAAAATCTTCATTTCACTTTCGAGTGTATTTACGTCAAGATTTTATATAAATACAAAAATATCCTATTTGATACAAATATCATTTGCTTCCCGTTTCATGCCTCTCCGTGTTATCTGAAAAATGTACTTTGCTCATTGCAAATATCAACTGTTCAACCAGAACTGACATGTTGGTTGAATGCGGGCTTGCGTTAACCACTCTCCTTCGGAAAATCTCCTGTTCCAGACTAGAAATGATTAAACTACTTCATAGGCTCTTTCTCAATACATATGATTATTAGAAAATATAATATCCAAGAATTATTTAGAAAAATTATAAAAATTATTATTATTAGTGGATTATTATTATTATTATTATTTTAAATATATTTAATTATTATCTCATTATGTGAGAATCCACATGTTCGAACCTTCGAATATGGAAAAAGTATCCATTCCTCAACAAAAATAAATTATTAACTTTTACAGTTACATCGGCTGATTACCGTGATTTCCCAAAAATATGAAAAATTCAAATAAATGCTCGAAATGCTCGGTCATCGATCCTAAACTGTTCTGAGTGCTGAAAATACTCAGAATAACTCTAATAAGTCTTCCGTAAATCATTGCAAGCTTTAAATACGAAGAAAAATAATGTGTTGGTCATCTGCAGAAAAATAGTTTGTTCCAATTAGCTAGGCATAATATAATTCAAATGTGGCTTACATTTCTTGATGGTCTTGAAGCGTAGTAAACCTGGTCTGTACCAGATTTATCCATAGACATGCCCTATCGGACAAGCACGTATAATCCTTGTATCGGCCGCCATCATATACCCACAATTCGTCTAGTCAGACATAGTGGTAGTATCTTTCGACGTTTGAATTAACAGTGGTTCCATTTTAATATGGGCTTCTATCAAAGCCATAACAGTTTGTTTAAATAGGGTCAGATCTAAGTGATCTCTTCTTAAATATGTCAGTTGTAACATAACTCACGGTAATCTTATCAATACAAGAAAAACACTGACAGTCTAAGCAATTAACGGCTGTTCTGAAGATCGTTCCCTGGGCATGGTTTGTTATATCACCATCTACCATGCGCTAGGCAACTTGTAGTTTCCCTTGCGTAGACTAATGAACGCCACCGTTATCGACTAGTCTTCAGTGTACTGACAGATCGAAGTGGTTAACTAGTTACAAACATGAAAACTGACTGAAATGGATTTAAACATCCAAGTATTAAGTTATTACTGGACTGTGACAAAATACTATTTTCTAGACAAAGTCTAGCATATGTCCTTGTAGAAATATAAATATTTCCACCAATGTCTGTAGAAATATCAATCATCTCAGTGATTCTCCTCACCAGAAACTTACTAAGTTCCAACTCGTAGCGCAGCACTTTTCGTGACTATCACGACTTGAAAAGAACTTCTGCGTAGATCCGGCAACCATGTGCCTTGGCTCAGCGTAGATGCAACTTGCTCGCCAAGTGCTTGTGTTAGAATGAGCTGAAGTTGCTTCGGCCAGCTGGCTTTTATTCAAAACTGTCAGGGTCACGCGTCATCACCTGATATCTAGAAATCCTCATATCTCTTGAATCCCTGGTCCGATTTACTTGATACTAATTGCATTCTCTTTTATTTGGCCGTGCCAGTAATCTGATCCCAGTCTCAAGTCTCTACTCCATAGTTAACTATTTAATCAATAAATAGCCTCCACCTCTGCTATTACTCGCTACGTCACTTGACATCCAAGTATCGGTAAATTATTTCCAAATGCTTCGAGAAGCAATGTAGCGCGATATTCAAATATCTCAACTTTCAAAAGCGGCTACAGCCTTTCCCTTGATATCTAGGTGTATGAATCTTGGAATACCCATTCCTAGAGTTGGGCTCAATGTATCGCCGATCTCAGGATTGCATAGTTATGGGAGGGGACTATTTCGAAGGACAATAGGGTCACTGTCGTGTATTGTTCATCTATGTTGATAGTATAGGACTATTCACAGTACTTTTTTGTCACATGTTGTATATTAATTGTCTCTATCGACATACAAATTTTGAGTTTGATTGCTGTAATAGATTCGTAGATATAGAGAACCGTCTAAATATATCGGATGGTCACCATGGTGGATATATATATGTTGATGATGATAATTCTTGTATTAAGGGGCCTAATACCTCTTTATACATAGGCCTTAGAGTTACGTAGTATTACATAAAGATTATTGTGTAGGTGTTTTATTCAAACTTCAATCGCATGATTAACACACAAGAAATGAAAACAAAAAAATTAAATTTCGCTCAGCCACCAACTTTTGGTTATGAATATAATTTAAATGAATTAGATGCCAGTGAATTAAAATTTATATAAGCATATCCCGTACCAAGTTTCGCTGCGCTCGTATGGTTAAGTCGCGAGAACCGTCCACTTGAATAATAAAATACCTCGTCGCCGCCATCTTGGATTGGTGCTCAGCAGGTAATTGAACGTCCCATAGGTGAACTTATATTTATAGCCTCTATACTCATACAAAACTTCAGTTTGATTTCTGTCATAGATTAATAAATATTGAGAAACGTCTAAATATTACGGATGGTCGCCATGTTGGATTTTAATATATGTAGGCCATAGAGTTATATATTACTAGATGAGGATTATTGTATACGTTCACTATTCAAACGTTGATTTCGATCACATGATTAGAACACAAAAAATAAAAACCTAATTTTAAAATGTCGCACAGCCACCATCTTCAGGTTATGTAAACAATTGAGTTAAATTAGATATCAGTGCATTGCATTGCGTAGAGCCATTTGCAGTACCAAGATTCACTGCGTTCGGATATTTAAATCGAGAGAAAAGTCTATTAAATATTATGGCTGCGCTTGGCCTCCATGATTGTTTAGTAGTTAACAGGTGTTTGAATGTTAATTAGGAGAAATTCAAGTAGTGCCTTTTATCACCGAACAAAATTTCTGGGTGATATGAGTAATAGTTTCGGATATACAGAATGCCAGTGAAATTCTTCGCACAGCCGCCATGTTGGATTGGTGAGACGTAATAAAATTTTAAGGACACGATTGGGGTCTGCCAAATATTTCTATGACCTTACCATGTTTCATTGAAATCGCTCCAGCCTTTTAGATGTTATTTATGGGGACACACACACGGACGCACACACATACACACAAAGACACTGACAAAATGTGATCACATAAGCCTATTTTTTCATTAATGAAAATTGGCTAAACATTCTTTGCAAGAAGATCTATGCAACACTCCATGCTCTGAAGAGGCATACGGACATATTGCCGATGGACTTGAAGGTCAACTTGCATAGGCGCTTTAGCTTCTACTTCTTGATTATTACGATTTATCCCTTTTTGACGCTACAGACTTCAACGAGCACTGAACTCGTATATACGATTTACCTAAAACGTGAGGTATGATGAGCATATTACTCCCTATTATCAGGCATTTGACGGTTCGTAAAATGCACACCATCAAAACAATATTTTTTTTAATATTGAGAAACGCGCCAGTGTTGGGCGACAAAAGTAGCAGTAAGCAATCTTGAGTGATAGATTCTTAATGTCCTGGAGAACACAAGCTCCACCCTCAGCAAGATACCTATACTTACCTCTTACCTGTGTTGATATTTTACCGGAGGCAGCTCGGAGTGGGTGCCAAACCGCAACAGTAAGTTGACGAGCAACAAGATCTCTCTCTCACAGCTCGAGGTGATACTTGGTATCTAGCCAGTTGATATACGCGTAAGTGGGAAAAAGGAATGCGTTAAAACTAGAGATCTAGATATAATAAAAGAGATAAGACCTAGAATTAAGTATAAACGAATTTAATTAAGAAGCAGCAAGTGAAAATTTCGTTAAGAAATATAATAAAATGAACCAAGTGTGAAGTTATTCAATGTAGGCGCAAATGAACAAATTGAAAGTTATAGTGACGTTATAATTAAGAAAACGCTTGAGTTTAAGTTGCCTGATAAATAGAAAATTTACAGAGAAAAGTCGCCAGCTCACCCACAAGCAGTGCAGTAGGACGCCTCGTCTCGTTGCGTGATGCCATCTCTCGTTTAAAGGTACAACTGGGTTGAAATTAAGTCGCGGTGCGTAATCTTGACCTCTCCCCAACCATCCTTTTCTTAACTACCCATGGGTCTTCTATTCAGCACTATCACTGTCGGTCTCTTCTTGGTGATATGACGCGTCCCGAAGGATGTACACAGCCACAGTCCCAGAATAGCCCCGTGCATAATGTTATAAAACCTTAGGGGGTGAGGCTATCGTCTCCCCACTATTCCAAGCTTGATCCACACGTCATAGCATCCTTTCGTTCTCATTGGTCAATGTCTTACAAGTACGGTCGAGAGAATGGAGGTCCGCTGTGTCAACACGGACAGCATATATCAAAATAACTCCCTAATCACTATGATACAATATGAATATAATAGAAGTAAATGTGGCACTAACGATAAGCCTGAGCGTTTCAGGTGCAGATGTTAGGTTACACTGTTCAACTAATTGGATTTGGACGCGGATAGTGCGAGATGTCAATAGAGCACTTAAGCTAATGTGCCTCCCGTCACATGAACTGTCTAGACAAACCCTTCATCTGCACCGTTAAAGATAGCGAGAGGAAAATCCCCACATGCTTAATGACGCATATCTCCATCTTTCACAAAAAGATAACATGTATGCCGGCACTTTAAATTTGTTAAACGTTCCATGAAGCACTCTTCAAGGCCTGTATTATAGCGAGGTAGCTGTTTTAATGATAGCACCGTAACTCCACTCTCTTGTCTTGGCTGTCTTGGCAGAAGCGTCTACTAAGAATTACTTACATATATGTTGCATGTTTTCCTCATAGCTTAAAAGATTCCACACCACGAAACCACAGGCCTGCCAGAATATTTAATGTGAGCTTTCAATTTGTACATAAAAACCTGAATTGTTTCATTTATTTAGCTACTTTATTTGTTAAATAAATGAGACGTTAAATAGAAATATTAAAATGATAAGTATTGCGCCCGTTCACGCATGTTCGCATTGGTAAAATCGACCACAAGACCCTTGGAGAAATTGCTACTTGGCTGAAGAGCAGTCGAACACACCCTACAGGAAGCGGGAAGAATAATGAACAAGATTAATTATAATTAAATTTTTATACAGTTTGGATACCACATAAATTGTTTACGATTTATCTAATGTCATTCATCATATTTCAGTTACGGTCCACATCGCAGAAACGCGAAACCGTAAATTTGCGCGGCTATCTCATGCTCAGAGTTGACGCCATGATGAGGAGACAGTACTACTAGTCGTACGTCCGAGCAGGACAGAGTGTCAGTGACGCATAAGGATCAAACACGTGTTAGTTGAGTTCCGTGTATAGAAAGTCTCTTGTGTAATGGAGAAATCCGTCAATATTACAGACACGAACACCATCATTGCTAAATATGCAGTAGGAGTAATAGTGAAAGATAATTTATATACAACGAGTGTAATATTTTCACCAGATTTAACCAACAGTGGCAGCATGGCGAGCGAATTATTAGGCCGCATGCTTACATGCACGAGTGTGTCATAAAAACTGTGCATTTTCTAAAATTGTGCTATTTATGAACTATCTCATGTTTTGTCGAAGTGATGAATTATTATTTTTGATTTACTGTAAATAATTATTTCCGACCACGTGCAAAGTTTGCGAGTGAGCGTTGCAAAAGCAAGGATAACACCAGTGGCGGTGTGTATTGGCAATTTTATTTTACCACACCAATAGAGGCAGTGAGCGCAGTAATATAAGTATTTTAAATACGAGTGATAACCGTACCCCAGCCTACAATATGGAACCAATCAACTGTCTACAACTAATGGATCATAACGACCACGCCAAGGAGTTGTAGATGGAGCACTGAACCACATGCGTGGGAAAACTAGCAACGGACGATGGCTGAAACAAAGGAAAGATGATCTAAGACCATTACGAAGACCGCTATAGCATCTCACGGCGGGTCTCGAAGTCTTGACGCTGGATTCTGTAAGTCAGAATATGTTTCAGTAGCTATATTTATTGGTTTGGAACAGTAGATTAGTCATAAATGGTTTCACTAAGTGCACAACACATGCAGTATTAATATAAGCTCACGTGTGGAAAGATTTAGTTCTGTTAAATGTATTTAACGCCAGGAAGGCAAAGTTATAATGTCCGTTTCGTATCATTTCCAATACAGTAACAGACTACATTTATTTGTCAGGCTGATGACATAAGAAACAAGTTCTTAACAGGTGGTAAATGAAGGCCAAGGTCGCTTGTATGCGAGCGCACGATTCATAGCACGATTCAAAGAATCTCAGGCAGTGCATTAAATAATCGAGAAGGCTGTGACATTGCTAATCTTATATAATCTGAAAGCAAGACCCGTTATTTATGTGTTTGGCAAATAAGTATCTGGAATCAAGCTTTATTTTGTTACGAGAAGCTAGAAGGACACTGGAAATGAACAGTATTTTGAAACCAGAGATCGTAGGTTCGACATTATTCTGGTAAGAAGCTATATGTTAAATATACAATCTCTCACACTATTTTGTATCAGAATCCTTTATGCTATTCAAGAGCTTCCTTAACATATGTTTTCTACACACTTAATCTTTTTAATTGACGTTTAAAATATGTATAATTCAGGGATCCACATTAATGCTATTATTGGTAATTTTATTGATGTCTGTCGTAGAAGATGAATGAATACCACCGAAGTGTTATTGTGATTATTTTATGGTAATTTATGCCGGCGGTAACGAGCTATTGAAGTCGTACAAAACCGATGAAGTAAGGATTGACGAATCCATGGTTTAAGAGAGACACAGAGTGTCTAATAATAATAAGGGTATGTGGAGACACAGGGTGTCTATTAATGAAGTTATTCCTGAGTGGAATGTTATGAAGTTATGGAGCATTAGTTTGATTTGCACATCATACCTGATTACGCTAAACGCAATTAAAGGTCCATAAAACTACAGTATACAAATACATTGTGAGGGAACATTAATAATCAAAGATAGGATTTTGTGAAACTAAACAAATCTTATAAATCTCCGTTGAACCTAAATGTAAATAAATGCAAAAAATAAAATATTTGCAGGACCAAAATACGACATTTAGTTGTTGTTGATTTATTTAGGATACATTTCGATACATTTTAACACCATTTGTCAACAACCAATTGATGATGTGAAAACTAAAGCACACACATCAGATTGGCAGCAATGTGAGTCGATGTATATGTTAAATTACCATCGCGTTTGCAGGCTTTCCTATTTTTCTTATTTTCTTTACACATCATGACACTATGACCATTTGTTACAAGCAGTAACAGATCGAGTACGCAGGCAGTGCCAATTGCACAACAATAGGAGTGCTGGATTATTGTACATATTTGTGTTGTACTAGCTTAATTTTTTTTTAAATTCATCAACGTTGTGCACATACCTAATACCTTTTCATTGTAATATCGCGTCTCGTTTATTAAGTAATGTTAGTTAGGACTAGATAAACATGTAAATTTAAAGATAAATGTTGGAGATGGCACCATCCTAGCTTAGAACAAATTTCCCTTTGTTATTAAATGTAAATAATCCTAGTATTTGTAAACAAGTAAATGTCTTGCTTTGCAGTAAATTCTATTGATGTTGATCCTCCCGTACTCATTTTCGATGTAATTGCCTAGGGTCGATCTTACGTGCCATACTCTAAGCTTGTTTGTTTTCATTTAAACTTTGTATTAGGACCATGAGAGTAACATAGATTTGGATAGGACTTTTTTTTTCAGGGCAGAATAGTAGGACTAGCCGTTTGCAACTCTCATGCTAGTCTAGAGATCTATTCTGAATAAAATTTATCCATGATTTCAACATAAGGCTGACCTCAATTTGTTGCTTAGTTTTGATATCGATGCATTCCTCTGAGCTGGTTAAGAATCGAACCACACCTATTCGCGATACCCCCGTGTGCAGACTTCTGTGCAAAACTAGCCTATGAATGTGTCGTCCCCTACACTTTTGTGTTGACTGGATGAGGGCCTTGGAAGGGTGATTTGAAACCAATGGCTCCCCGAAACCTTCGGCCAGTGGGCAGAGTATGTTTGTAGCGGTTGCTGCTTAAATTAATTCAGATTTAATAAAAAATATTTAAGAAGCAACTGCGATAAACATACGCAAAATTTTGATATTTCTATTTAACGTTTCATTTATTTAACAAATAGTTAAATAAATGAAACAATTCAGGTTTTAATGTACAAACTGGAAGCCTTAATTTAATATTCAGGCAGGTCTCAGTTTTCGTGGAGTGAAAACATTTAAGTTACGAGGAAAACTTGCAACAAATACATTTACATAAGGAATTCTTGGAAGGCGCTTATGCTACGTTGGAGACAGACAATTCAAGGGAGTGAAGATACGGTGCTTTCATTGAAACAGCTACCTCGCTATAATACAGGCCCTGCAAAGTGCTTCATGGAACTTTTAACAAATTTAAAGTGCCAGCAGTCATGCCATCACTTTGTGAAAGAAGGAGATAACCGTGGTTAAGTCTGTGGGGATTTTCTTCTCGCTATCTTTATCGGTGCAGATGAAGGGTTTGTCTAGACAGCCCATGTGTCAGGAGGCACTTGAGCTTTAAGTTCCCTATTGACATCTCGCACTATCTGCATCCTAATCCATTAAGTTGAACCGTGTTACCTAACCTCTGCACGTGAAACCCTCAGGTTTATCGTTAGTGCCACGTTTACTTTTATTATACTCATATTGTATCATAGTTAATGAGTTATTTTGATAAATGCTGGCCGTGTTGACTCTGCGGACCTCCCTTCTCTCGACTGTACTTGTAAGTAGAACCAAGGAGAACGAGAGGATGCTATGACGTGTGGATCAAGCTGGGAATTGTGGGTATTGATAGCCTCACCCCGTAAGGTTCTATAAGATTAAGCATGGGGCTATTTTGGGCATGTGGCCTGTGGCTGTGTACATCCTTTGGTATGCGTGTTTACCGTCCTTTCACCGAGAAGAGACCGAGAGTGATAGTGCGGAATAGAAGACCCTTGGTCAGTTAAGAAAAAGACGATTGGGAAGAGTTCAAGAAAACGCACCGCGACTTAATTTCGACCCAGGTGTACCAACAGACCATTACCTTCCCACGAGAGGAGGCATCACGCAACGAGACGAAGTGTACTACTGCACTGCTTGTGGGTGAGCTAGTAACGTTTCCTAGGATTCACACCCTGTAATTTATCTGTTTATCAGGCAACTTAAATTCAAGCTTTTTCTTAATTATAACGTCACTATAACTTCCAATTTGTTAATTTGCGCCTACATTAATTTAACTTCACACTTTGTTTATCATATTATATTTCTTAACGTAATTTTCACTTGCTGCTTCTTAAATAAATTCCTTTATACTTAATGCTAGGTCTTATCTCTTTTATTGTAGCTAGATCTCTAGTTTTAAGGCATCCCTTTATCCCACTTACGCGTATATCAACTGGTTAGATACCAAGTATCACCTCGAGCTGAGAGAGGGATCTTGTTGCTCTACCTGGTCATTTTTTGTTCCTCAACGTATTGTTGCGACATAACGCCCACTCCGAGCTGTTTTCCGGTAAAATATCAATGCAGGTAAGAGGTAAGTATGGGTATCTTGCCGAGGGTGGTACTTGTGTTCTCCAGAACAGTATCAATCTATCACACGAGAGCGCGTACCTCTACTTTTGTCACCCAACATTGGCACGGTTCTCAATAATTATGTGTTTTGATGGTGTGCATTTTACGAACCGTCACAATTGGTGCCACAACGTCGAGCCCATAATCCATTTGATACACGTGGAAGGGAAGAGAAAATATCTCAGTACAAGAAGTGATTTTGGGGATAATTTTAAGGGGTATTAGATGAATTGCTCATCATGTCTCACGAGATGAAACTCAGAAGTGGGACGATTCACGAAGTCAATACCGAGAGTATGGAGAGCATGGAGAGTGGTGGAAGTGGTTTTGGGGGTAACAGGATGGAAGATATTCAGATTGAATCACCTGTGGATTTGACGAAGACAAATCTCGGTACTTATGGTGAGAAGATTAGCTCTATGGATTTCACGGAGGCAAATCCCGGTAGTAGTGCTGTAGGAGGGAGGTCAGAAGTTCCACTACAGGACATTCTTAACCGGTTTCTGCAGATGAATCAGGAAAATAATGCTAAATTATTTAAGGAAATTAAAGAGGAGATAAATCAGAAATTAGACAATGATAAGCAGGAAGTGAATAGCAAATTTGATGAGATAATGTGTGATAACCCAGAAATAAAACAGAAATTAGACAGTAATAAACAGGAAGCGAATAGTAAATATGATGAGATAAAGCGTGATAATCAAGAACTAAATCAGAATTTAGATAACAATATTCAGGAAGTTAATACACATTTTAAAGAAATGAAGGAAGAAATCAATTAGAAACTGGATGGTGGATGAAAAACTGAAGAGAAAGTATGGGATATTGCAGGAGATCATAGTGGGAGTGAAACAGGGGATTAGAGGAGAGATTAAAATTGTAGTAGAGGAGAAAGCTAGGAAGATTATAGTGGAGGCTGATAGTAAGTTGGGGAAGGAATAGGAAGACATTGACGAGAAAATGGACACTCTGAGTGAAAACATTAGAGAATTAGTACAAGTAGAAACAAGAGAAGTCAGGAATCATTTAGGCAGGGAAATTGAGAAAGTTCAAACAGAGCTGAGTAGAAGGGTTGAGGAAGGTCAGAAGAATTCTGAAAACACACAGGAGAAAGTTAGGTAGGTGGAGAAACAGGCAGTCAGGCGTATTGCGGAAATGGAGGCTAGATTGAAGTCGCAGATAAGGAGTGAGGCTAGCCAGGGGAGAACGGGAATTCAGGGAACAGCCATGGGATAGAGCTAGAATTAAATGAATTCGGTGACAATCAGGATTGTCCCATCGAATGTTTAGATCTGCTGGAGAATAGATATAAGGACAGTCTTGAGGTAGGCAGCTTAGAATGGAGTAATGTAGTCGAAATTTTAGATCGGGCATTCGTGGTGTGCATTTTACGAACCGTCCCAGGCACTCGAATAGTTAAAACCCAGAAAACGCAGGAACTACCATTTCCAATATTTACAATCCCTTTTCCTTCTTTATTTCTTTACTCTTGTCATTACCGTTCTCTTACTTTTCTCTACCCTGATTTTCATTTCCAATTTCTCAGTATTTTCCTTCAGTACATCCAGCTGTTCTTGGACCATATTCTCATTCTCTAATACTAATATGCAAATTACTGACCCAAGGAACACCACATTACATCTCCCATAAATTTTAGGCTGCTCTCATCTTTACATTGTAATTTTACTGGTTCCGAATACTCCCTTGCTATTCCCCTGTACCAAATCATTTGTGGTCATGGGTTATAGACAGTGGAATTCCCTACCAGTCAATGTCAGGAATGTCACCCAACTGGAGAAATTCAACAGTATGTCACGACCAACCGATGAGTACTGCTGACTGATTTGTGTGAATGTGTGTGCAATTGTATTTCGAAAATGAAATAGTAATTAATGTAAATTTGTATTTTTGTTTGTGCAAACTCTGATGTAGGGCAATTTACTTGTAAATGTCTTGATGTTTCTTCGTGCCAAGTTGATACTCACAAACACAATATGTGATTAAGTGTAATAGAGATTCACCACTCAAAATAATATAAATATTAATAATAATAATAATTATAATCTAGGTAATTTCCTGAAGTAGAAGTTGGAAACCAAGGAAAACCATTTCAAGGATGGCTGAGGTGGAAATCGGACCCACCACCTCTCAGTTTTGTCGCACGAGGCTGAGTGTGCCCCGTTCCAGGCCTCAGACCAGCGCTCGTGAGTGTCAGCCAAAAATGCTAGCCACTACACCAGGAGGCGAACTAAATGTGTAGTATTCTACCGAATTCTTATCTTATATTCCGTATTTTGTTCTCCCTGTACTATTTCATCCGTTCGTATTAGCCTACTTTCGACTTTTGTAAAAATGAAAGTAGACTTATGGGATCAACACAGGGCCGAAAATTGTGTGTCTACCTGTGTGTCTGTGGGTGTGTACGTGTGTGTGTATGTGTGTATGTGTGTGTACTCTGCATGTCTGTACCCCCCGCCCCCCACGGGGTGAGACCGAATTGAACGAAATTAGGTACTGAC
Source organism: Meconema thalassinum (assembly GCA_946902985.2). NCBI lineage: Eukaryota > Metazoa > Arthropoda > Insecta > Orthoptera > Tettigoniidae > Meconema > Meconema thalassinum. The sequence continues at coordinate 605,081,121 of OX336389.2, forward strand.
GTAGCACTAGCAAAGGCGACCTCAGGGTCATGTTTTATATCGCCGCCATCTAGACGGAAACGTAATGGTGGCCACCCAAATGTTCAAAGCTTCAATCCCATTACGACTAACCGAATCATCTGATCTCTAGTAAATTTTTCAACAACTTACCTTCATGAGGGAAGCGTCTTTTGACCAAACTACAAGGTCATCAGCACAAAAGTTTGAGGATGACAGCGCTCTATGGGTGCAAATAGCTCCCCCCACTATCAATTCAAACACACCGAAACCAAATCGAAGAACCTTTGGTACAGAGGTAGCACTAGAAAGGGACAACTCAGTGTCATGTTGTATATAGCCGTCATCATAACAAAACTAAACATGGCGCCCACCCAAATGTTTTGAGCTGAAATGAAATTGAGACTAACCTAATCATCCGATCTCTACCAAATTTTTGCAACAAAATATCTTAGTGTGGGAAGCGTCTTTTCCCCAAACTACAAGGTAATCAGCCTAATAGTTTCAAGATGGCGGATGCATAAATCATGCAAGTATTATAGCCAAACCGTAACTTACGATTCAACAAGGCCTGGCCTTACCAAATATGATCATCGTACTTACGGTGGTTTAAACTGTCCTCAAGGAGGTGACCGGTAGGATATTAGTATTTTAAAATAGAATATGTAACCGCAGTAGTGGCTAACAGTTCAGGCTGACCGTGCTATATCGTGCTTGTCCTTGCCGTCCAGTTGGGTTGAATGGAAGCGATTGCTTGCTCGTAAATCCATATATTTCCATAACTTCGTAACTTGATATACTTTTAGGAATGTACTGAAGAAAATAATACATATTTAGTATCAAATGGTTTATAAAACCGATAGAAAATGTTAATGAAATCGTTGATTGCGAGACAAAATATTGTGGAGTTATACTATACCAGTTGTAAACCATGTATAATTGTTCGGCATCTGCTTTGTACTGGTTGCGACCTGGACTCATATTCTGGAGGTTTGTGGATAAATCCCAGCCGGTTCAATTTTTTTACTTCTTTTTTTTTTGTATTTATTGATTTATAACTACTCACACGTAATAATGTTAAGCATATGTAGTGTGTATTTGAAATAGAAAATATTATATATATATATACTTATAAAACCACATACTTCAACAGTCGACTACAACGATTAAAATTCGTTGTCCTTGATCCTCGGTAGAGCCTACTGTTGTGGTTGTTTTTTGCTGTTGTTGATTCTTTAGGGGTTTTGCGGCATTATGGTCTTGCAGCCCCATATACTTGGGTATGTGTACAAGTTGTCTGATATCCTGTGTCACTGTGATGTCTGTAGGCTTACTAGTGTGCGTATTTTTATACGAGGACAGATTTGGGTAGGATGCTGTTATTGATGTTGTTTAATTTGAGATGCATGGACATCATGGTCATTTAGCCCCGTGTACTTGGGTGAGTGTTGAATTTTGTCTGATAACCTGTGTTATTGTGATGGCTGTATTAGTGTGTTAACTGCATATGGTATATAATTCTGGTGAGGATTCAATCAAAGTATAATATCCGAATACCACGTTGTATTTCAACAAGCTACTACAACCAACATTAAAGTTATACTCCTTGAAAAGGAAAAAGATTAATAACTATACCCATGCAACTAGGAGAAAGTAGGCTATTTGTTCTTTACTGAACATCTTATCTTATTATTAACACTAGAGTCAGATGACCTCGTAGTTCCACCCCTTAAAACAACAATAACTAACTAACTAATATTATTAACATTCAATACAATTTGATTACGTTTTAAGGGTTAGTTTCTTTTTACTGGAACTAGTTTATAGTAGTAACACATTAAGTTACGCTGGTTTATATTTTAATGTTACAAACCATTAACCTATAGCCTATGTAGAAATGGTAAAGTCAAATATTTCGTTTAGTTTTCTATGAAATTGCAGGGGAAGGGGATATAATACACGAATCCGGATATGTGACCTAAAATAACGAGTTTTCCCTAACTGACTCACTTCAGGATAGGTAGACCTATATGGCTATAAATTGGTACAGAAAAATATCAGAGTGAGTGTACTAGAAACAAAAGCTTCTCCCGATTCATTGGAGAATGTCGTGTCTGTGTCTTTGAAACACATTATATTGATATAGTAATTTATACTTTGCTATAACAGCTATAAAATAAGTTAGTTAGTTACTGTTGTTTTAAGGGGCGGCACTTGAAAGAGATATGAATGCTGGCTTACGAGTCTACCGCTTGTTGATTGGCAGCTAGAATACAACTGGAATGCGGAAAATGGTTAGGAAGGGAAGGTTTTATTGTGACAGCCTTGGCAAAGAGCTTATGTAAAATATAAATTCCTATCTTTCGTTCTCAAAGTGAACAATGCCCTAAACCAAAGTTTACGACAAGAAATTTATTTATTTATTTATTTATTTAATTATTTGCGCACAACAGGATTTTCATCCCAATTACAGTGGCATAAAGATTACACAGTTTGTTATCTTAAAACTTATACTAACTTAAACTAAACAGTAACTAAATAAAAATAATTAAAATAACTAGGCGTACAATTAAAACAGTATGGTACAAATAATACACGTGTAATACAAGGTTGACTAGGTAGAATGACACAGTGGTACGAATTCATGATTTACAATTTGCAAGGTTTGAGACATTATTTCTGGAGAGTGGTTAGGAATTCCATCAAAAATACTGTCAAGGAAGTACTAAAATCTATGGCATTATTTCTTTGAGCAACAGTGTTGAAAATATAACATAGCCTGTTCAGCGGTGAATTTTTGTGGCCAGATGTCCTGGTTCTTTTATTTTCAAATGTGATATTGTTCCTAGAATTGATGCGTGGTACATGGAAATTTAAGAGAGAGAGGAATTCGGAATCATCAATTGAATTGTTTATAATTTTGAAAAGGAATTTCATAGCATCTATTTTTCTTCGTATTTCTAAACTGTCCACATCAAAATTTATTAGCAGTTCCTGGTATGGTATCAAGTGAGGATAGTTGGCTGTTCTTTTAAAATGTAGATATTTTAGGAATTTATTTTGTGTGTTTTCAATCACTGAGGTATATGTCTTGCATCTAGGACTCCATATAATGCTAGCATATTCTAGTTTCGGTCTGACTAGTGTGTTGTACAGGTGGATACACGTACTTATGTTTTTGAATGGTTTTGTATTCCTGATAACAAATCCAAGTGTTTTGTTTGAGTCAGCTATCATTTTCCGTATATGGAGGGTAAATGTTAGTTCTCTATCTAGCAACACACCGAGATCTTTGTTTTCATGAACTGATTTCAGGACACTGCAACCTAACTTGTAATTAAAACTATGGGTTTATATTCCGGGTGAACGACATTGAGATACATTTTTCTATGTTTAATCCAAAATGTAGTCCATTCCATAATATTGTTCAGGTCATTTTGAAGCAAGTCGCAGTCGGTAGATACAGATATTTTTCTATATACCTTGAAGTCATCAGCATACAATAGACAATTAGAATGCTTTATTCTTTGAGGTAGGTCGTTTATGAAGATTAGAAAAACTAGAGGTCCAAGGTTCGATCCCTGAACAATTCCCGAATTAGCTTCAAATTCTTGAGAATTCTTTCTATGAAATGATACATATTGCCTCCTGTCTATAAGGTAAGAGCTGAAGAGGCATATAAGTAAATCAGAAAATCCTAAGATTTTGAGTTTTTTCAGGAGAACATCGTGGTTAATTTTGTCGAATGTCTTCTGAAAGTCTGTGAATACAACATCCATTTGTCTTCCTGCGTCTAATGTTCTGGACACTGATTCAGTAAAGTTGACCATATTTGTGATAGTCGAACGTCGGGCGAAGAAACCATGCTGCTTTTCTGATATTAATGGTCTGACAAAAATAGAAATTCTTTGGTACAAAATGAATTCAAAAATATTTGCTACCGCTGACAATATACATATCGGACGATAGTTACTAATTAGCATTGGATTTCCAGATTTTAAGATTGGACATACTCGGCTTTTTTTTTCCAATTAGATGGAAATGTGGCGGTTTTAATAATTAAGTTATATATGAAAAGGAGAGGGTGTTTAAGAACATCTGCACAGCCCTTAATTACATATGGCGGGATATGATCTGGTCCATATGAGGATTTAGGCTTCAGTTTTCTTATAGCTACTTCCACCTCACGTAAGTTGACTTTGTCAATGTGCAGAGTGTCGGTAGTGATAGATGTATCGCTAGGCATGCAGTATTGGGCTTTATTAGGTGAGTAAAACGATTTGAAATACGACGCAAAAACTTCAGCTATCTCTTGATATCGTATGTTTTACTGTCGTGGCAAAATGTATAACAACTATTATTATTCTTACTTTTATTTTTGACATACGCCCAGAAGGATTTTGTATTTTCAGTGATATTCTGTTCAATAGATTCAATGTGCCTGTGATATGCTGATTTAATTGCTGTTTTTATTTCGGATCGTATTGTTTTAAACTGACTGTTGAAGTAGTCCGACATCCTACAAAATTCCTTCTCATGTAATTTCTTAATTATGGCATCTGTAAACCATATAGGATATTTTATTTTGTTCTGAAATTTTATTTGAGGGACCGATTCTTTAATTACTCCGTATAGGTTCGAGTAAACGCAGTCTAATGCAATATCGACATTAGTGCATTTGTATAAACGGTCCCAATTCGAGTCCCTTAGACCCGTGAATAGATTCTCAAAGTTTGCGCTTTTAAAACTGTATGATGTTTGATAATCACTTTTGCATTTTTATGTGTAGAAGTGGCCTGCATTTCTATATTCAGAGCGGGGTGGTTGACATCCTCAGGCAGTAGGGGTTCAGTGTTTCGTGTAAATTTTACATTAGTTATATTCTGTGGCTAAAACTAAGTCTAACGTTTTACCGTGGCTGTTTTGGACTGAATTATATGAGATCATATTACATAGATTTATAAAAATGTTTAATTCTCGACTTTGCTGAGTTGTGTTTAAATCATTATTGTTATCGCTTATTGTTGGTATATTGAAATCCCCAACAATTAGTACATGATTGTCATGAGCCTCGTAGTGTGATTCTAGCCATTGGAATACTTCTGAATACACTTCCAGCTTTGAGGTAGGAGGTATATACAAGTTAACAATAAACCATGTCTTTCCTTGAAAGTTTAATTTTAGAAGTAAGCCTTCGTAAGTGCTTGAAACCGGCTCTACCTGCAGTACCGTTATTCTTTCCCTAACAGCTGTTAGCACACCCCCTCCCCTCCTGGTGTTACCACAACCTCGGTACGCACGGTATACTCTGTACTTATCATTACAGACCTCGGCACCATAAACACTCGAATCTAGCCATGTTTCACTAAGAGCTATAACTAAGAAGTCATTGACTAAAATGTTTGTATTCAGTTTGTCCAATTTGGTGTTCAGACCACGCACATTCTGATAGTAAATAGGAAATATAGAAGTAAACAATATATTTACAGTTTAGCTAAGTCTTCTACACTATTAATAATTATTGCACCAGAACCTTGATTCTTACGCATTTTAATAATGCCATTTCTTACCCAAATGAATGCGTAGCCTTTTTCATTGCGTGTGTTTCGTGCCTGGGCCAGGAGCTTTTTTCTCTGTGGGGACAAGCTCTCGTTTATGTACACTGTGTTGTCACTAGGATGATTTGCATGTCTAGTAGAGAGGTTCCTCTTGATTCTCCGGCGCTCCATGAAGTGTTCCTTGTCGGTTCTCCTCACGAATTTCACTATGATTCCCCTGTGCGTTTGGTTCGGGGATTTTGGAAGGCGGTGACAGGCATCTATCATTTCTGGACTTACTTGTAAATCCAGAGCCTGTCCGATTTTCTTCACAGTGTCCTGGACGGATTCATTTGGTATATCTGGAACTCCATGTATTTCGATAGTGTTCCTTCGTGAATATTGCTCCACGTCTCCAACACGGTTTTCTAACACCTTGACTTTTTCCTTTAGACTGCAATTTTCTTGTGATAGTTTGTCAATCTGATTGGTACATTTAATTAAGTCTTTCTGCTGGTTTGCAATTAATAGTGCTGTGTCGTCCAATTTTTTGTGGCAGAGTTCCAGAGAATTCTCTAAATCAGTTTCTCGCACTTTCTGTTCTTCCTTCAGTTTGTGTACTTCCTCTGTCAGTTTTTGTAGTAGGGAGAATATGTTGTCCAGTGATAGGGTGGTTTTATTAATAGGGCCTGATTTCCGTATACTTTTGTTATTCACACAGTTCACGCAGTTCCACTCTGTAAACCTATTAAAATTGGTAACACATTTCTTGTGGTACCATTTTTCACAAGTTATACACTGTACCTTGAGAGCCTTCCCTAGCGCTTCCCTGCATTCTTCACAAGCGCCCATAGTAAAGCTTGGTGACGCACTCCTTCGTTTTCAATAAACCCGGGATGACTCGTTAAGGAAGTAGCTGTCAGTAGATTCACTAATATCAGTTACTAAAGAGTTTTACACTTGACAATCTCACACTAGATACACATGGATATCCCACTAGAAACACTCGTAATTACACAAATTGATGGAGCTGGTCACGTCTGCACTATTCACTCAGTCGCCATCTTGGAAATGAACAAACGCTAGAGATTGTTCCCGATGTTTCTAATTGTATGGTGTTAGAAGCAGAAGAATAATAAACTCTAGAACTCTAAAACAATACTGCATAATGTCGTCGAAATTACGGTGATGAGTAGCAGAGGAAACAAAAGCGTCGTGTTTAGGACAGTTAGGATAATTTTAGTAGAACAAGCAAAACATGAAATTGAAGGGCTTTCTGTTGGTACACCAGGATATGCATGGAGACGGATGAAGCATGTAGCAGATTTTGATGTGTTACATGATGCAATTCGTTAACTCAACATAATTTTGAACATCTAAATTATTGCCTGTGTTAAGGGAGACGATCGACTTCCATGGGGGATACAATCATCATCTTGAGAAGTATTGTAAAAGAGTTTGGCTTCAAAAGGAAGTAAACTCAAAAGAAAAGACGAATATAATCGAGGAACGTGACATATGTAACAAGCGAGTTACTTACTCTACGGCTATAAAGAAATAAGCCATCCCATCACACATGAAATTGAAATCTATACGGTACATGTAATAGTCATTCCTCGCCTAAAGCCTACACTGATGATAGAATTTCAGGAATGCTACTCCCACCCCGAGAGGAGAGCAACTGCGACTACAATAAATGCCATCAAAAGTTGAAAACTACCGGTACTTCATTTATATGAATAATCATGTTAAAAGAAAATTTGATTCCTAATTTAGAACGAAATTCAGTGCTTGTGATTAACAACGTATCAATCCATAACATACAGAAAGACAAGGCCTCAACATAAAATGTTAATACGGAGAGAATGAGAAATTAATTGCAGTTAAAAACACTCCATTCTGTGCGTTGAACGCCATTTTGGTTTCTCACTATCGTGATGAAAGTACCGACATCTGTTGAGCGAAAGACCACACTACTACATTTAAAAACAATGGTAATAGTTGACAATGTCCATATCGCGATATTATCCGACAAAGAGTTTATACATTTTTCTGGCGGACTCGTTACGATCCCAACGGCGGGAAAAGTGTGTGTGATAATTTAATGAGATTCGCTGTAAGACTCAATCCTCTTCTGATTGACGGTCAGATTGTATAGTACGCTGTTACTCTGTCTGTCGAGGCAGGAATTATTTCTGTGGGAACATTAAATTTTGTTGGCTCAATGTTGGTGTGTTCAAACTTCAATATTCTAGGTGTGAGATTTGAGATTTATGATATTAAGTCGCTTACATAATTATTTCAGCGATATTGGAAGCAAGTGGTTACCTTTCATACTAGATCACATCTCGTTAAGTCAGCACTTAAGTGTTTATTTCAATGACTAAACGGCCAGCGAGTGATTTTAACTAATTGCTGCGTTATAGAATCTGCCTGTTAATTCACGACAACTGAAGACAATACAAGCCTGACGCCTGGACAACGACCTCAAACCTAAACAAGGTACTGTGTATTTTCGTCATAAGTAGGTCACTGTGTCAGACGTAACAAGAAATAGGGCAAAGAACAGAAAACAATGACTTGCATTAGGAGAATTCATAGTAAATATGGGGCAAATCTCAACGTTGGTTTCATTATTATTGCTTCAATAAATTAATATTATTTTATAATTTTCATTCTAATTAAGAGCTAGATGCTTTCCTTCCTATTGCTATAAAGTTATTGCGAGACACTATGTTCTGCTCCATGGCTGAAAGCAACGGGAAACTGCAGCCGTATTGCTCTTGCCAAGGATAAGCACCTCTCTAAGCAGAATTATATGTAATGATGGCCTCCTCTCTTGTGAAATTCCCATCCGGAGGTAAACTCTTCCCCCGTTCAGATCTCCAGGTGGGGACTACTCGAGAGGGGGTTGACATCACAGAAATAAATAAGAAGAAATCTGATATTCTACAGATCGGACCGTGGAATGTTAGAAGTCTGATAGGCAGTGGAAGGTAAGAAAACTTAGAAAGAGAAATGGATGGTTTGGGGTTGGAATTGGTTGGGATTTGTGAAATGCGCTGGTGGGAAGATCAGTATTATTGGTCAGGAAACTATATGATCATTAACACTAAATCAAACCAAGGCCCAGCAGGGGTAGGTCTCATATTTACTAGGAAACTCGGACAGGGGATAAAATATAATGAGCAATATTGTGACCGAATTATTGTGGCTAAAATCAGTACAAAACCTAAGTGCACCTTAGTAGTACAAGTCTATATGCCCACCAGTGAAGCCGATGATGAAGATGTTGAAAAGGTCTACGAAGAATTATATCAAATTCTGAGGTATGTCAAGGGTGATAAAAATATTATAGTAATGGGAGATTGGAATGCTGTGGTAGGAAAAGGAAGAGAAGGGAAGATAGTAGGAAAATTCGGATTAGATGAAAGGAATGATCGAGGAAGCAGGCTGATGGAATTCTGCACCGAGCATGAGTTGATCATAGCTAACACCATATTCAATAACCACGATAGAAGAATATACACACCGATGGGACCAGGAGATACAGGGCGTTACAAAATCGACTTCATTATGGTCAAGCAGAGACTTCGAAACCAGTTTTTGGATTGCAAAACATATCCCGGTGCTGACATAAACCCTGACCACAATCTGGTTGTTATGAAATGCAGACTAAGCTGAAGAAATTGAAGAAATATCAAAAGCCAAGAAGGTGGGCAATAGACAGACTGAATGAGAAGGACGTGAACAAACGACTCCAGATGAGTATAAAGTAAGGACTAATGAAAAACCCTGCACAAGCTTCAATTGCAGAGGAATTGGCACTTTTGAAGAATGAAATAACAAAATCCGCGTAACAAACCATTGGTTTGAACAAAGTAATACACACATCAAAAAAAGTTTTGCATCACCTCGGTTCCAAGAGTTCCGGAACCTTTAAATACAAAGGGAATAGAGATCAACACAAACAACATTTCAGCTCGTTTTATTGCTCATGAGACCCACACATTGCATGTTGTACCATCATACAGCTAGACTTTCAGCATTTGTGGTCCAGATTGCAGTACACACCACTACCTCTAATACCCAGTAGCACGTCCTCTTGCATTGATGCATGCCTGTATTCGTCGTGGCATACTATCCACAAGTTCATCAAGACACTGTTGGTCCAAATTGTCCCACTCCTCAACGACAATTCGGCGTAAATCTCTCAGAGTGGTTGGTGGGTCAAGACGTCCATAAACAGCCCTTTTCAACATATCCCAGGTATGTTCGATAGGGTTCATGTCTGGCGAACATGCTGGCCACTGTAGTCGAGCGATGTCGTTATCTTGAAGGAACGCATTCACAAGATGTGCACGATGAGGTCGAGAATTGTCGTCCATGAAGACAAATGCCTCTCCAATATTCTGCCGATATGGGTGCACTATGGGTCGGAGGATGTCATTCAGGTATCGTAAAGCCGTTTCGGAGCCTTCCATGACCACCAGTGGCGTACGTCGGCCCCACATAATGCCACCCCAAAACATCAGGGAACCACCACCTTGCTGCACTCGCTGGACAGTGTGTCTAAGACGTTCAGCCTGACCAGGGTGCCTCCAAACACGTCTCCGACGATTGTCTGGTTGAAGGCATATGCGACACTCATCGGTGAAGAGAACGTGATGCCAATTCTGTGGGGTCCATTCAGCATGTTGTTGGGCCCATCTGTACCGCGCTGCATGGTGTCGGGGTTGCAAAGCTGGACCTCGCCATGGACGTCGGGAGTGAAGTTGCGCATCATGCAGCCTATTGCGCACAGTTTGAGTTGAAACACGACGTCCTGTGGCTGAACGAAACGCATTATTCAACATGGTGGCATTGCTGTCAGGGTTCCTCCGAGCGGTAATCCGTAAGTAGCGGTCATCCACTACAGTAGTAGCCCTTGGGCGGCCTGAGCGAGGCCTGTCATCGACAGTTCCTGTATCTCTGTACCTCCTCCATGTCCGAACAACATCGCTTTGGTTCACTCTGAGACGCCTGGAAACTTCCCATGTTGAGAGCCCTTCTTGACACAAAGTAACAATGCGGACGCGATCGAACTGCGGTATTGACCTTCTAGGCATGGTAGAACTACAGACAACATGAGCAGCGTACCTTCGTCCTGGTGGAATGACTGGAACTGATCGGCTGTCGTACCCCCTCCGTCTAATAGGCCCTGCTCATGCATGGTTGTTTACATCTTTGAGCAGTTTTAGTGACATCTATGAACAGTCAAAGGGACTGTATCTTTGATACAATATACACAGTCAACGTCTATATGCCGGAGATCTGGGAACCGAGGTGATGCAAAACTTTTTTTGATGTGTGTATATAGAGAACCGTGGATCACGCAGGATATACAAGAATTACTGGACGAAATGCGGAAGCACAAGAATGCAAGAGATGAAAGTGGAAAAGCAGACTATAGACGTCTGAGTAGAGGGGTTAAGAAGAAGTGCAAGGAAACAAAAGAAGAATGGTTGAAAGCGAAATGAACAGGTATAGAAAATTGCCTGATATTAGGAAAAGAAGATAGAGCTTATCTAAGGATTAAGAGTAGTTTCGGGGGAAAGGAAGGCTAAGTGCTGCAATATTAAGGGCTCAGATAGAAAACCTCTAACACATAGGGAAGAAGAGGTTGAGAGATGGAAATCATACGTAAAGTTTTATATAAGGGAAGGGAGATTGATGGTCATGTAATGGAAAGGGAGGAGGACATAGATGAGGATGAGAAAGGAGATTTAATATTGAGATCAGAATTTGACTGAGCAATGGAAAACTCAAGCAGGAACAAAGCACCAGGCATTGATGATATACCGATTGAGTTGCTCCGCTGCATAGGTGATGAAGGTCTGAACAGGTTATTTCACTTGGTGTATAGGATTTATAAGACAGCTGAGGTACCTCTCATTTCAGGAAGAAAGTTATCATTCCTATACTGAAGAAAGCAGGACCTGCCCGATGAGAGGATCACCGTACAATCAGCTTGATCACTCATGCTTCAAAAATTCTGACTAGAATAATTTACAAGACGATGGAAATACAGGAAGGGTACACAGGAAAAACGAACAATGTCCAAAAATTCAAAACATGACTTATTAGTCCCGTTCGTTAGCTTTGTACTGAAGCTATCAACACGAGAAGTATCACAGAGAAACAATAAACTATGTCCGAGATATGCAGTGAAATAGAGATGGTACACAGAGGAAGAACGAACGATGTATGCGTGGAACTACATTAAAACGAACCGAGTCCACCAACGGATCGAATGCGCATGCGCGTGTCGCCGCCATTGCAGTTTAATGTGATTGATGTCTGTGTCAGATGATTTGTTCTGTCTCTATATTGTGTAGGTTTGTTACACTACTATTGTATGCAGTACGATGGATGCTGTGATGGACACTGATGTGTACAATTCAAGTGATGAGGAGACTCCAGTGGCGAGCATGGGGAATTCTACAAAGAAGGAACGTAAATTCGGTAGTGCGAAAAGTGTTACGAAGAGGTTACGAGATACTACATATGAATGTGGTAAAGACTGAGACTGTAAATGATTACAATGTTTTAAGCGGGTCACAGCAAGTGAACGGAATAAGCTAATACATGATTTTAACCCATTAGTTCCCGGTGATGCGTTTTCGCAACATCATACAGGGGTCTATATTTTGTTAAATAAATTTGACAGCATTTACCGCTAACTCTTTGGATTGAGCCGTACAGTTGCTCTACGACTCCCGCCTCGAGCTCCAATTGTTTCTCACCGTATTTGACGTTGTGTCTTAGTGTGGATAGCTGGTGAATTCGTACATTGAATGAACTCCAAGAATGGTGATGTCTGACAGACAACAAAGGTAAGTAAATCATACCGCATTTGAAGTAATAATAATGGACTCGTGTTTGTAGCATAGTTCAAGGATGAAATAATTTTCTTGTCTGGGGAAACTAATCCCGTATGCAACAATGAGTCACTCAGGCTAACTACATTATGAGTGTTGCGTTTTCGGAACACCGAGCACAAACGATATCAGAAACATTACATTTAATTCTATTATCTCAAATATATTATTATAATTCAAATTCTTATAATTATTTGAATTTCAGTGCTAATTTTTAATTTCTGTTTACTTGTAGGAGCCTTTCCATGCTCGAGATTGTGACATTACTAGAGGAGGGGGACCTTCCGGATATGTTACAGTCCAATTGCCTGGATGTATTCATGGTATGTGAATGATAGTGGTGACGAAGACAATGGGGTGAACAATAAATAATGAAATGGACATCCAAAGATGTCTTTCGTAATTTCAATAAGGATACTCCAGGGAGAAACTGCAGAAGAATATTCTGGAAATTTTGAACTTCCAGATCTAAACAGTTCTCGCGATAAAAGCAGTATAATGTTGAAACGAGTACTTTCAATGCAACAGTGTCGAAGAATTGGTTGTTGGGAAACAGGAAACGGGTTTAGAAAGTGGAGAAATTGTGATCTTCCTGAAAACTGAGAAATTAAGAAAATGTTAGAGGACAGAAACAAGAATGTATTTTGTTAGTCCAATGCGTCATACAGTATAATAAAAAAAGATGGTATATTGGATTCCCGGGCCAGTGGATTAAAACTTAGCAATTTTTCTAGGTTTGTGCCGTGTCTTGTTTGGGGTTTCGCCTGGGACACAAAGCTGGCTCATCAGCGGGCTCTTGGTGTCGCGCCCGGACCCCCACAGGAGTAGCGAACTGCGCACTACCTCCCTTTTTATGAAGCGTACCTGTGCCTCTTCACTGTGAGAGCTAAAAGCTCAAGCAGCCATAACCTCCCTATGAAGGCTTCTACTGTCATCATATCATCAGTTCATCAAGGTCATCCAATGTTTCAGTTTTTTACAGATTAGCTAAAAGATTTTATTGGTATTCTGTTAGTGGTTATGATCCATTGCCTCACTATAGAATGTACTTGGAAGAAAGAGGTGATACCAGAAATGACTAAGTTACGAGCGCAATGCGAAAAACTAGGTTTGAAGAAATTATGAGGAATCTTCATCAAAGTGACAATACCAGCTTGGACAAAAATGACCGTATTGCGAAGGTAAGACCATACCTAGACAGGCTGAAAGAGAGTTTCAAGGAGTTTACTTTGTGGGAGATAAGAGTCAAGCATTGATGAAGCTATGATTCTGTATTACGGGAGTCATGGCCTGAAACAGTACATTCGAGGCAAGCCAATTCGCTTAGGATCCAAAGTATGGTGTCATAATCTAAGACTGGGTTATCTGATCGACTCTGATGTCTACCAAGGAGCAATGGGACAGCAGAAGGAGTAAAACAAGATCTTGGTTTAGGAGGAGGAATTCTTTTCTGAAACTCTGTCTCAAGACAGACATGGTAAATTCCTCCCACATCAAATATTTTCGGACAACTATTTCCTAACTCTGATAGTGGTTGAAAGTGTAAGAGAGGGCCACGAGCCCTAAATTCGCCACTGCAAAAGACATGAATAAATAAGTGAAAAATAAATATTTTTACAGACCTTGATATTGAACTGACAGGAAATCTGCGAAGTAACCTAATTGAAAACTGCCCCGTAAAATACAGTATGTAAGTGCAATGAAAAGAGAATAAAAACGCGCATTTGATGTAAAGTGTGATGACTCAAACAAACCGGCTGCTTGTCATTGGAACGATAATTCAATAGTACGATGATAGAGGCCACATTGTTGTGAAACAAGAAAACGAACAAGATGTGCTTTCTGAAGGTGTGCTAAATGTGGTGTGGTGCCACATGACTAGTTTTGCTTCGGGTTCATCGTTCGAAAATAAGGACAGTAAACTTTGGCTAATGTTATATTTTCTATTGTGTTACAATCAGATGATACGCTAACAACTGTGAGCAGTATTTGTATGATAATTAAGTAGAAAAGTAGTTATATGTGCACAATAAATGAGTATAATGACAAGAATTCCTTACCTATTGCATTTGTCCCGTATGACTACGTTTGAAACCATTTGTTCCCGGTGATGGGTTTTCGCAACCTATCCCCACCTGGCTTGTGTGCACGGGCACAAAGTAAAACATTATCAGGAATTATATTCTGAGGCTATTGAACAAACATGATGCATTACAGCAGTTTTTGAAGAACATTTTTTTCTGGGAACTCATGGGTTAATAAGTTAGGTGATAGAAATGCCCAGAACTCGTACTTGGCGGGATTAATTACCGTAATTCCTGTCAACCGAAGGTGACCACGGCAGGCAGCACAATAGGTCCGTATGCATTCTTTTTTCTTATGTGTATAAAGTTCGAGTCGTGCATGAAAGGACACTCGCTGAAATTAATGTTTTTTTAAAGAAATCTTATCCTTTTTTGGTGTAACTGCCCGCCGTTTGCACACAATTCAATCGTCCCTGACTACAACAGGACACTCCCCATTTGGCAAAAGGGGAAAACAAGGGAAGCGAGGCAGAAGTAAACTTCCTGAGGAAACATATGAAGCAATGACTACATTTCTCAGTTCTCGTAAGGGGCGCAAAGCTCATTATAGTTTACAAGATACAGGAAACGTTTACCTACCTGAAGAACTGAATGTGAAAAAGCTACTTTTCATGTTTCTGGAACGCTATCCGCATGCTCAAATTTCTTATGAGACATTCAGAGCAACATTTGTCACAAAATTTTACATCTCTTTTGGGTATCCCCGAACTGAGACGTGTAGCACATGCGATGAACAGAGAGCACCAGCTAGTAACTTAGAAAAGGATAAAGAAACGTCATCTAATCTGGAGGAAATAAAGAACATGGAAGAAGATTTGAAGAAACTGCATAACGAAATGAAACTGCACAAAGTTAGAGCTGACTGGTTCCACAAAAGTAAGAGTAACGCAAGAAGAGCAGCTAGAAAAGATTCAGCATACGAGGCGGTAGCTATAGATTTTGTCAGCATTCTGCCGTTACCAAACATTTCGATCAGTGAGGCCTATTATCGTAGACAACTTTCATTTTATGTGTTTTATGTGTTTTAGCAACTGGTAAGCCGGTGTTTTACACTTACAATCAGACAGTGGGAAAAAGGGCGCAGACGACGTAGTTTCAATGCTACATCATTTCATAACAACCTACCTAGATAATTACTTCCGAACATTCCACATTTTCTTTGAATCCTGCAGTGGACTATACAAAAACGTCACCATGATTAGATTTATCCTCTATGTAGTAATAACATTGAATCGCTTTGACCAAGTAATTGTCACATTCCAAATAAGAGGACATTCGTACATGGAGTGTGACAAAAACCTGGGCCTAATCAAAAAGAAATATCCTGCCGAAACTCCAGATGACTGGCGGGAAGTAATTAGAAGTGCTCGAGTGAAACCTTCTCCTTTTGAGGTAGTCGATTGTAAAACTGATATGTTTAAGTCCTGGAGTAACTTTCTAACACCGATGTATAAGAAAACATTTCCTGCTGCAATCCGGCCCATCTTGGAACTTCGAATTACACCCAGATATCCACAGACAGTTCAACACCGTGAAATATACAATGGTTTGTTCAAGTCCACCGTTGTTACAGCAGCAGGGCGTGAGAACATGTAGTTGCGCAAGCATATTCAGGATCAATTCCTTTGCCTGCAGAGAAGTACCAGGACCTTCTAATACTGAAGAAGTTTTGCCTAGATGACGCACAAGAGTTCTTTACTCTTCTACCTGTCGTAAATGAGTCGACTAAGAACCAACTGTGGTATGGGGCTTAGATTAAATCGATCATTACATAACAGGACGGAGAAATATTACAATGTATATTACATTTTATATGTGTACGGCCACATTCAGTTATAAAAATGTTCAAATTATTGTTTTTTCTCTTTATCAATTATTTTAATTTTTGAAATCCAAAGCCAAACTTTTACAAATTGAACCAATTTCATCAAAACATTGATAGAGACATTTTAATGTTTGCTATTATGTGTATATTTAAAGTAATATAACACAATCATTGAATTCATAATGGACTATAATGATTTCATTCCAATGTGTGTTAATTTCAGTTTTATTATTTTGTATAAAACATTGTAACATACTTTCAAAACTTTTTTTTAATATATTGAAGTATTGTTAATGCTATATTGGGGGAATAATCAGAGTAATATCATGAATGTGTCCATTGTTTCAGGAGACTCCAGAGGAAAAACGCACATACCTACTCCTTGCACTAATGAAGTAAAACATTTATTACTAGAGTACTTGTTTACTTAGAAACATCATATTGATGGATGAGATGCACATATATGTGACAATAATTTTGACACCTACATACCAAAACTTATCATCTTAGTATGTTGTGTACAAGTGTTCAAACTTTAAAATGTCTCTCCTGTTAAATTTGCTTTTTTTGACAATCTTCGTTTTTCCTGTGTACCCATTTCAGAGTCGGGTCATGACCAGCTTGGCTTCAGTAGAAACGTAGGAACATGGGAAGCTGTACTAAGTCATAGGCTGATTTTGGAAGCTAAATTAAGGAAAGATAAGACAACGTTCATGGCATTTGTAGACTTAGAAAGACTAGCTGCGTCGCTCAGCGGTAACGTTCTCGCTTGCTGTGCCCAAGGTTGCAGGTTCGTACCCTGGCGCAGTCAGCTGGCATTTGAGGGACCACAAATGCGAGAGAAGCGTGTCAGTGGATTTACTGGCACGTTAAAGATCCCCTTCGGGTCAAAATTCTGCCCCCCCGCGTCTCTATAAGCCAGAGTTGTTAAAAGGGATGTAAAACCAATAACATTATTTTTAATAAGCTTAGAAAAGGCTTTTGATAACGTTCATTGGAGTAAGTTGTTTGACCTTTTGAAAACGATTGGAATGATGTACAGGGACAGGAGGGTGCTCTACAACCTATACTGAAACTAGACAACAGTTATTAAAGCCAAACGACATGAGAGAGAAGCCGGTATCAGAAAGGTGTAAGGCAAGCCTGCAACTTATCACCAATACTTTTCAATCTATACATAGAACAAGCAAAGGAGGAAATTGGAGAAAAACTCAAAATAGGAGTAAGGATTCAAGGAGAAATAATTTTATCTCAGATATTTGCTGATCACATCGTAATCTTAGCCGACACACCAGAGGATTTGGATGAGTTTTAAATGGTATGGATTCTGTCTTGAGGAAGTAATTCATGATGAAAATTAATAAATGTAAAACAAAAATATTAAAATGCAGTCAAAAGAAATACGAAACCGCTATGGACGTCAGATTGGCAGGTGAAAAAAGACTGATAGTCAGTCTGGGGACTAGAATTTACATAATTTTAAATGCTATAAATGCTACAAATGCTGAAAAATTCTGGGTGAAAGCCTCATGATCATGCAGCGAACTGCGTGAACTCAAACTCCATTAGCAGGTGCAAACCAAGGCCAAAGGAGGTAGCTGGCTGGATGACGTCACGCTCACCGGAGCGCGCGGGGAAAGGAGGAAGCTCAAGCGGTACTATGACGTCACACACCTCAGTGTATTCTCGGTACATTTCGTCCCGTTGCCGTAACGTAACGCCAGACTTCAGCGTAACAACGAAGTCGACAAGATCATTTAAAATGATAAACCTAAAGGAAATAGATGACTTCTGTTACGTAGGAAGCAAAATAACCAGTGACGGGCGAAGATAAGAGGATATAAAAAGTATGTTAGCACAGGCAAGGGACGCATTTGTACTGGGAAGGAATGTGTTGAAATCGAATAATGATTTACGTATTAGGAAGCATTTTTGAAAGCCTTTGTCTAGAGCGTGACACTGCATGGAAGTGAAACTTGGACTGTTGGAGCAGTAGAAAAAATAAGAATTGAAGCGTTTGATATCTGGTGTTACAGGAGAATAATGAAGATCACATGGGTAGATGGGGTTGCAAATGAACAGGTATTAAGACGATTTGGAGAGGAGAGATGTTTCTGGTGACTGCTAATGAAGAGAAGAAATAGGTTAGTAGGACACTGACTAAGACACCCAGGAATAGCAAACATAGTCATGGAGGGAAGGGTCGAGGATAAGAATTGCAGGGGTCGACCAAGGTTTGAATATGTGAAACAGATTGCCTTGGATGTAGGGTGTGGTAGCTTTGTAGAGATGAAACAATTAGATCAGGACAGGGAAGCATGGAAAGCTGCATCAAACCAGTCAATCGACTGAATACTCAAACTACAACAACAACAAGTTACAATCGCAACCTTATTGCCCTACGACCCTAGGAGGAAACGTATGTCGGCTCTGATTATTTACCCATGTTCTTACATGTGAGTGGTGCCCTGGGTAGGTATCATTTTGATTTTATGATAGTAATCAGTCTTTCAATATCACTATAACTATATATATTCAATGTATTACCGTTATTATATGTGTGTGTGTAAGAAGTTACAGAATTACTGGCCCACAATCAATTACACTCCAGTCACTTGCCAGTAACAATTTGGTCACATTTGTGGACGTAGGAACACCTAACATGGTGGAGAGGAGCCCGGCACGTGTAGGTGGAAGCTATGCTTGATACAACAGGAGCTCCAAGGCCACCTACCCACGTCTCACTGGTTGTGGGTTCCTGGGTGGGAACGTAATGGTGACGTGAGAATACATGCACATGTCGAGAAAGCTTTATTCGACCGGGGTGGACCAAGCGCAGCCACAAGGATGATAGCTTAGGTACATCGTGCGACAGGTTATAAGCACTCCACGGACATCACTGTGCACCATCCGGGAATACGCCAATTAACATGTGGACAAGTTTGTGTCCAACAGTACCATATCCAGGGAGCTAGCGAAGCAGGGTCTATCATTACGGCCACGTTTGCGACGACTACCTTTACGTACCGAGCAGTATCCGAACATATTTGTCCTTCTGTTGAGAATGGGCAGCACTGTAGTTTGCGGATTTGTGAAAATTATATTTATTTAGATCGTAGACTTCCGCGGCCGGTGTCTAGTTTAACATCTTGGCTTACAGGATTGAGCCGCGTCGTAAATCGGTTATTATTTCCCGACGTTTCGGCTGACATTGCAGCAACCTTAATCATGGGTAGGTACAAGTTGGTGTCCGTACTCAAACTAACGGTTATTGCCAGTCAGATGTGCTTGCTTGCCCTGCATCGTCGCCACGCTGCTCCCTGATTGGTCCCCGCTCCTGGCAGTCGCGCGGCAGGAGAACTTTCCAAATGTTGCTAAGTTTGAAACCATCTTCGCGATTGAAATTATTAGGATGCTTCACGACCTCTATTGCCTCTCTAATTAACCTGTTATGATATCCGGGAATTTTAGCAACAGTTTCGGCCTTATCGAATTCGATGGCGTGTCTCGTGACGTCAGCATGTTCAGCTATTGCAGATCTTTAGTTCATCTGTTTCGTGTCTCGAATGTGCTCTGAAATCCTAATGGAAACGCGTCTTTTTGTTTGCCCTATGTAAACCTGTCCACAGGAGCAAGGCACTTTGTAAACTCCTGCGTCGTGGGTAGGCTGCTTTATCTCGGTTGATTTACGCACCACTTGCGTCAGCTAGCATCACAGTTGTCACTTCGTGTTTCTTAAGCAGGCTGGCGATTCGATCTGCCAACCCCTGTACGGACGGCAGAAAGGCTTTATGGTAGGGCCTATCTTCGTTCTTTTTGCCAGTTTTTCGGCTTGTTCTACCTTCCGTGTGGCCCTATTTATCTGTCCTTTGCTGTAGCCGTTAGCTAGGAGCGTGTTCCAAACATGTTTCTTCTCTTCATTCACGCTATCCTTATCGCAAATGTGAGAATTATAATTCTGCGAAAAAATCACGGTTCTGTCCAGACGTAGCGGACCTTCGAAATAGTCTCTGGAGACGTCTTGTCCAGCGCACTCTATTGTAGAGCGGGCCACAGCCCCAGCAGGATGTATTAGGACGTAGGGTGTCATATCTTACCATTTCCGCTCTCCATTGTCCATGCCTGTCGTCACAGTGTATAAGTGTATAAGTTTTCGTGTGTGTATTTTCCTTCCTGATTCCCTTCGACAACCCCATTTTTCCTGCAGGATAATGTCCCTCCTCCTAGAGCATGGGGTTCTCATGCCTTAATATGCTTTCTTGTCAAGCAAGGTCTGCAGACATCATGACCGTCGAGAACTTTGGGGTTCAGACTTGAGAGCAGTTTTGGCCAGCTGCAACTAAGGCAGAGTCGTAGCGATAGATGACCAGCTGTTGTAAGATCTTACTCAGATGAACTTAAAAATCAATTTGCCTCAAAAGACTGACTAGATCACTAATTGTCTCCGTGCAACGAGTGGTCCAATACGGTAGTAAATACATCCTGCACGTATTTGTTACCCTGGTCCTTGTGGTACAATATTGTGATGTTATCCTTCTAACTTTCAAAGCCTGTGCTTGCACCGTTAACCAACTACGTGCATACCCCCTCATTCTGTAATGGCTAGCATTGTAAGATGTTATCCATGAGGCCCAGGATGGGTTTCTGGCTCTGAAAATAAAATCTATTCCTGGTCTGAGAGCTGAGGATAACTGACTAGAATGTGAGTTTCATTCCCACCTCACCCATCCTAATAGTTATTATCCATGGTTTCCCACTTCCACTGGAAGGGAATTCTAAGGTGGTTCTTAATGTTAGGCCACGGTCTCATCATTCCCAATACTGAACCCAATGACAAATCACACATACTAACAAAGACACACAACAACAAAGGTTAACAGACATATTCTTGCTCTATATTGAGCCCGTAAGACTTATGTCTGGTGATATTGTAAGTTCTGTGGGATCTTTATTGCAACTTACACCGACCAGATATAACCATCCAGAGATCGAACCTGACCCACTTACTTGGCATGACTTCGGTGGAAACCAATAGTTCCATTTTCTTGAGTACATTATTTTGTCTTCAATCTTCTGGACTTTATTTAAAGAGAAAACTACGATGAAGGCATTTAAACTGTTATATTTAGATAAAACGGAGTTCCTTTTACGGTAATGTTATGATATTAACATCGCAGAGAAGCGAACGTAGGACTTCCGACGCTACACGACTGTAGTAGTAATTCCGGCACCTACACACTCTTCGATCGTCGGGAAGACGGCAGTCAAGTTTCAATTTTGTGCTTCTAGAATGGAGACACGTCTTCGTGTGTGAGAAACTAATTGATTTCAACGAAAGTGCACAAGGTATCTGAAATGTACCGTAGAATTGTAATACGTTCGGTAACACGTCACATGAGACGTATAAGTGAACATTGAAATTACGCGAGTAGTTTTGTGTATTCTGAAAGCAGGAAAGTTGTCGACCACGAGGTACGACAAACTACGAGGTGAGCCCAAGTGACTTAATTAATCACCGAACTGTGTGAACTTATTCAATGTTAATCAACACATGCTTAAAATATAGTAATTCAGCATAATTGTGGAGAAGGACGAACTGTGGATCGCAGTGATTTTGTGCGATACGTTGGAAAGTAGTAGATTCTATGAGCTGACATTACCCACGTGTCTGTAAAAGCTGTGGTGTGGTAAGTCATGACGGGAAGGACATAACGCTCTTTGCACACCCGAAGTCGGGCCATTTTGAAATAGTATGCACTGTTCAATGCCAGTGTTGTAATAATTGTACTACTAGAATTAGTGATATCTTCACCAAAACCATCATGGAATTATTACGCTACTACGCGGAACCATAGACGGATGGGTGTGTAAAGTGCGTTAAGACACAATTCAGTAGTTTTGAGAACATCAAGTTTTAAAGTACAATTCGAAACCCAAAATCAAGTTGTGGATTATAAGCAAATTGAATTATGTCTTCAGGAGCCTAATACTGTTCACAACAATGGGGTAAGTCGTCATAATAAATTCCATGTAAATTCACGTAGTTACGGAGTCAAACAACACGAGGTGTCACAAATTATGACTTAACACACTTTGCACACCGACATCTAGCCTACATAGGCTAAGATAAAGCTCAATGTTGATTTGTCTGGCTGTCTGTTATTTATTCAAATCTACATTGTTTCATCGATCTGAACCAGATTTTACCTCGTTATACTTTGGAATCCTGCGGGGAATTGTAATTTCGTTTACACCTCTCCATTCCCTGCCGTTAGGCCTTTTGTTACAAATCTACACCGTTTCACCAATCTGGACCAAATTTTACGTACTTTCCCTTTGGAATCCGACGAGTAACACTGTACACTTGAAATTTCGAACAGATATCTCCATTCCCTGCATTTAGGCCCATTGGCACAAATCTACACCGTTTCACCGATCAGAACCAAATTTGATGTACTTACCCTTTGAAACCCGACGAGTAACACTGTCCACTTGAAACTTCGGACAGCCCTCTCCATTCACTGCATTTAGGCTCTTTGGCACTAATCGATACCGCTTCACCGAACTGAACCAAATTTTACGTAGTTACCTTTCGAAACCTAGCAGAAACCTACCTGAAATTCGGATATCCCTTTCCTAGATTAAGGCCGTTTCGCACATAGACAAAGGATCGAATTTGTTGTAGAAGGACCAATCTAGGCTTACTTTAAGCCTCGCAAAGCAGGAAACAAACTCGGGACGTAAACTTTAGTTTAGTTTGGTGAAATGGTGCAGATTTGTATATATACAGACAAATAGACCTGAAAATCATGTTTTGAAGCCATAGAACTATTCGTGTCGGAAGTAGAGTGACTGCAAGAATATTTATATAAGTCTCTTGTTGGCTGGCATGGCCAAGGACTAGGAACTTATGATCAATGCTTATTAAAGCTAATAAAAGCTTTTCCGCTCTGGAAGACATAATGCTTTTTAACTAAGCTCATAACATGAAATGAAAATCCACAGTCTGCTTCCAGCCGACCGACCGGGTCAGGGATGGAATGAATGAAGCCCCCATGTAGCGGCTAGGATATGAACTGTGCAACTAAGCTCATAGCATACATTGTGAAAATCTCCTGTCAGCAAAGCAATAGGTACTACAACAAGGCCTGTCAATAGCCAACAAGCAGAACAGCTGGGAAATGACGATTCATAATGGACAATGGACTACGTGACCTTCCAGTTGACGGGAATTTAGTTTAATAATCACACATGAATAATGAGTGATGCTTGGTGTAAGAATTCATTAATTATATTGCTGGGCAACGTCACGAGGATCGCGAATGAGTAATGCGCTCAGGCACTACCAAACAGACATAACGCTTTTTGCACGCACAGAATGAAGTGTTGAATAGTGCTCTGTGTGGTAAGTCATGACGGGAAGGACATAACACTCTTTGCACACCCGAAGTCTGGCTGAAGTCAATATAACACGTAATATAAAACTCAATAACTTCATAACAGTCCACAATATGACATAACGCACTATTCACGCGCAAGCAGATCGCCCTCCCCTCTTCGATGCCAGTATTAACTCAGTTCACACCATTTCTCGACTTAAGGCACTTTACACACCCACCCGTCATTTTATACTATCCATTACGAAGCGAGGGGGATGATGCAGTAAAACCACCCATGGAGAGGGAGTGGCTAATATCGAAACCCACATGAATGGAAGGATGAATGAGATGACGAATTGCAGAGCCGAGGATCGAGCATAAGCCTATGCTCTTGGCCATAGCTCGAAGGCATGGATGAGTCCAGTACGCAAAAGATGAGATTTTACATATTCCAACCATGTTAAGGGTATAATCTTTTGTAGATTAGTAAAATTCCGCACTAATAACAACCAGCTTAAGTAGGATTAACTCATAGCGCATTTCAGATTTGTCTACAGTTTTCTGGTCATATTTTATTGACTGTGTAACAATAACAGATGATAGTGAGCGCTATGGAGGCGCTCAGAATGAGGTAAACTAAGAGAAGATGCCACCAAATTATTCACACTCTTTCTTGTATATATTTTCTGTCTATGATGCAGCAGGACTTTTATCGTGAATGCTTTGGTTATAATCAGGACACTGGTCGTATCATTTTGACGGATGTGAGGTCATACACCGTCGTTTTGAAGTTATAGATTTTACTGGTTTAGCTCTGATGCAACTACATTCTATTTCCAAGAGTTTTGGGAATTCTTGAGAGCAGGCGTAGGGCTTCAGAAGTCATGAATGCAACCATATCAGGTCATATCTTTTTAACAGCACCAGAAGTGTAAATGCCGTTGGTTATTACTTTATTTCAATGCTTGGGAAGCATCATATTGGTTAAGCATTATGCTGAGTACCTGAAGGAATGGTAAAAGTGTCTTGAATTATGTGTTAAAGAACAAACAGCTGTTATCAATGCCCAGTTGAGCATAGCACTTTGGGGTGGAGTGGAATCACTCCCGGTTAGTATTCATTGGTAGGAGTGGACAATTTTATGAGTGCATTTGGAATTTTATCTATTGTTTAAATTCAATCATTCTAGAAGTGTATCATTAGGAATCGAACTTGCATATAGGACTGCAGTTTGTACAGCTCATTATAATGAAAGTGCAAATCTCTGAGTGAATATTAGGAGCGATTGACGCGTGCCTTGTCAGGTTATGAACGATGTGCAGCGCTCGCCAGCTGTGAGCGCGACTGTCATTTGTATTTCCCGGCAGGCAATGTTTTATTGAGACGACGGCAGTCTAAGATGGACTTGTATGAATGTTAACTGCCCATGTTAATTTCTATTACGGAAGAGAGGTCGCTATTGAGATTATATTCACTACTTATTGACTCGCGTTATGTTTTGAGGCCATGTTTAGCCAGAGAGAGTATAACACACATATTGGTGTGCACTTTATGTAATTATCAGATGTTCACGTTAGTGGTAATTTTTAAGCCCAGACCAGATGATGTATAAGGCTAGTAATGATGTAATTGTTGTGTCTCGAGAGACTATTTTGATGATGGGGGTAGATGACAATCACCCACATTTGGTATATTTCTCCGGCAATGAAGTTTGTTTATTCGACTCATTGACCGAAGGTTTAGCGAGCTGTGGGCCACAGGTATCCGCCGTTTATTGGCGCGTGTTATTTTGTTGGGCGTTTAGATGTAATACGTGTTCTTCATCGAGCTGACATCCACATGACAGTATTTTTTCTGTAATCGTCCAGTATAATCATGGTCATTAGATACATAAACTTACGCTATAGGGATAATATTGAGATATGATCCAGAAGGGTCATCTGCGGCAGATGATCCCTGGTGACCTTGTCTAACGGGCACAATATATATATATATATATATATATATATGCACACACACTTAAGTATTCAAGTCTAATGACTACGATGTCCAATTCTATAAATTAAAACAACAACCAAATAATTTTGAGAGAGAGAGAGAGAAAGCGAGTGCGATAGAAATAATATCTGAGGCCGTACGATTATTATTACTATTTACTCCTACACCTGAGTAACTTGAAAATCCTTCATTCATCACAATTATCTTTTCGAATTGATGCACCATCCCGTGAAAAATATTATTACAACGAGAAAACCATTTGGACCATTCGCACAAGAAATAGAACAATTAGATACGGACAACACAACACGGTCTGAGTTCCGTAATGCGCCACAAGGAATAATACAGGAAAATATGAAACTATACTGTAATTATAATTTTTGGTGCACTGTTTCAGCCATATTCAAATATTTTCCATGTGATCTTCAAGGAAATAAATGAACTATTGAAATAATAGTCAACGTTCCACTAAAGAGGGAGTTTAATTCTCACCTCAACAAACCTAAAATTGGTTTTCCATGGTTTCCCACTTCCACTGGAGTGAATTCTAGGGTGGATCCTAATGTAAGGCCACGACCACATCCTTCCCAATACTGAACTCAATTACAAATCACACATACTAGGAAAGAAAACAGAATAACACAGGCTAACAGTTATGAAGAACGTTGAATGAACAATATTCTTTAGCTTTATATATTTTCGGATTGTAAGGAAAGGAATTCTGTTAGCAATAATCCCTATTGAACAAGCAGGATTCAGACCACAAAGAAGTTGTGCCGATCAAGTCCTGTCATTAACTACCTTCATCGAAGCAGGATTACAACAAAGACTAAAGACTTCGGTAGCATTTGTAGACCTAAAGGCAGCTTACGACACAGTGTGGAGAGAAGGCGTTATCAGTAAACTCCTTGAAGTGATTAATGCAGGAGTCTGGCTCACCTTATAAACAACATGCTGAGTGACAGAACATTTCGCGTAGTCATGGGAAGTGAAATCAGCAGATCCAGCAAACTAAACAATGGACTTCCACAAGGATCAGTGCTTGCCCCACTTCTGTTCAATTTATATATTTCAGCTATACCCCCCACAAAATCCAGGAAATTTGGTTATGCAGATGATTGGGCACTTGCCACTAACGACCTATTCTTCGAGGAGATAGAGGAAACGCTGACAAAAGATCTCGCTGTTTTAGGAAACTACTTCCGAAAATGGAGACTCCAACCAAGTATGAGTAAAACAGAAGTTTCTTGATTTCATCTGAACAACCGAATGGCTTCAAGGGATCTCAAGGTATACTTCGATAACACCCTTCTCCGCCACATTAGACACCCCAAATATCTGGGTGTTACACTCGATAGAACACTGTCGTTCCAAGAACACCTGAGAAAGAGCGCTACCAAGATTCAGACACGCAACAACATCATTCGAAAACTATGTGGTACTACTTGGGGTGCAAGTGCAACTACTTCACGTTGCTCAGCTCTTGGCCTGGTTTACTCTACTGCAGAGTATTGTGCCCCTGTCTGGGTAAACAGCCCTCATGTGAAGAGAATAGATTTTAAATTAAATGACACAATGGGAATGATCACAGGCACGATCAGATCAACTCCTATTCAGTGGCTGCCTGTATTAAGCCATATTCCCCCACCCCACCTCCACAGATGCAATGCTTTGATGAATGAATACAAGAAGATCCAGATTAATCAAAGACTGCCCATTCATGAGGATAACCACCACCTACATATAGATAGACTGAAGTCAAGATATCCACCCATCTGCACGGTGGAGAATCTGGCAATGTGTAATTTCAACCTGACTGAGAAATAGTCTAATGAATGGAGACAATTTGCCCCAGCAGTGTCTTTGGAAATGCCATGCATCACACAGAAGGTACCTGGCTTTGAACAACCTCGGAAAGTATGGTCCAAGCTAAACCGGATCCGAACTAACCATGGTGTGTGTGCAGATCTGCTATACAAATGGAGGAAAAAGTCATCATCTTGTTGCGACTGTGGTGCTGAGAGACAAACTGTGAAGCACATTACCCAAGAATGCCCACTGAGCCGTTTCGACGGAGATAGAAGAGAATTCTTCCTGGGGACGCCACAAGCGATCAACTATGTAAATAGTGTAAATATAAATCTGTAATTCATGTATACGCCATTGGATAAATAAATAAATATCATTTGTAATCTAGAAGCAAATTATCTATAGGCTGTGAGGACAAATGGGACACCCTCTATATATTATGCCAAGAGAGGGACTAACACAGAAGCCTTTCCTTTGATTTGTAGTTAACGTGTAAAATGGGTACTGGAGAAGCAAAGAAATGAATGTTGTATGTAGAAGAGTTATAACTCATCCCACCTCGCCTTACTCGCTAATTAAATCTATATCTTAGTCTGCAGGTTCGCGAATAATACCTGCAGACTCACCGCTGGAAATATCAAATGTATCTACGTCATTCCAACCCTAATCAGAATTCTGTAGCTCTGTTTTAATATCTTGCATTGTAAACCTCTTCCTCTTAATTATATTACTAGTTGTATAATGAACGTCTCATCTGACTGCTTGATTTGCTGATTGTCAAGTTCATTCAACACGTTTATCAACAACAATCGCTATAACTCAGCAAATAATTTCTCCCGGATTCTAGTTGGTAATTATAATTTGGTCTTAGCAATAAACCACGTAATCAAAATACGTTGTGTTTTAGTTCTCTTGATCAGTGATGTTTTTCATTCACCCAGTCTTTATGCTCATACTAGCAACCCACCCCGGTTTCGACCGGGAACAGTTATGAATGCATTACGTGCTAGCTCGTAAACTGTCGCCTCAGTAATTGAATGGAGATTGTTGGAAGAAATGAAAACGTAAAATCACTTATAGTGGGCGATGCATTGAAGATAGCGATATGCTCTCCCAGACTTTTTGGTAGAACTTTTCATGCTGAACAATTCTTATGCTCATAGTATATTGATATGTTCAACGGGTTGCCCAGCGTAAGCTTAAAAAGCGCATGGACGCCAAGTTTTTTCTTTCGACTATTTCACTGATATCGTTAATGCTTGGCTTCCTTTGATCATAGATAAGTAATTTTCTACAGAAACCTTCCTCGAGATATCCTTTACAGATTGGTGAAAACCGCATCAAAATCCATAGCGTGGTTCTCGAGATTACCCGTGACATCCAAGAATCGGAGACTTTGTTTTATATTAAGTAGAGATAAGTTCTACAGTTTGATGCTGAATAGCCTACAGTTGAGTTTCTAATTTGCAGTTCGTTTATTGAGACTTTTTTAAATGATAAGCCTAAGCCAGGTAGTAAGTGAATGCAAGGTAGGAGGCCTGAATTCCTTTTCCGCACCTTACTTTGATATGGGTGAATATATTACTGTTAGTTAATTTATTGATAATTTGATTGGTCCATGGAAAAGCCGTCAGAAGAACTGTTTTAAGAACTGTATTTAGAACTTTATATATAAGAATTAACCACGATCTGGATCGGAATGTTGATAAAACAACTGTGATGTGTTCGTTGGAACACTTTGCTGATCAGCAAGCTGAAGTTTCCTTTGTGGCAGAGACTGGGATAGCGATTTTTCTTTCATTTTGATTTCAAGAGGGATATCACTCAATAATTTTCGTGATTGTTCTGAGTACTCGGCATACTTTAGATCCAGTTGAGCCGCGAGAGCCGCATTACCTGTGTGGATATTGTTTGCCAACCAATTTGGACTATTCCTTTGATCTTTCTCTCTGTATAGCCCCTCCACATCGTAACATGAAGTGCTCTCTGAACACGAATTCTCCTTTACAATATTAGAAAATACCTCGGGGTGAGTGTCGTGTGTTCTGCTACGCAGTTGTTCATGATTACTTCCCGCCCTATCAGGGTTACTTCAGCTGACATATACTCCTTCACCCTCCGGCAATGTTAACATGCAACATACGACTACGTCCAATTGAACACAGGGTTAGTCTCAACAAGAAATAGTGCGCAAGGATGAGTAGAGAAATTCATATGGATAAAGTACAGTCAATTTGTGCATTTAACAAGCCCGCTGGGACTCCACAATTACGACAGCCATGGCATACGGAGCAATCCTATTTGCTCTTCACTCCAACATTATCCATTTTACTTCAATGGAGTGTTCATTTGCATGGACCAATAAAGGAAAGCTAACCGTCATATGTAGCACAGAACAGCGTAAAACATTTTGGAATTTACAGTGCATCCTCAGCTTTTACATATCTGGCGTCGGGCATAATACAGTATTTAAAGGAATTTTTCAATTGATGCGCACGCAGAACACAAGCACTGTAAATATTTTACGAGATAGCCTACGTTTGACAGTTTCCCATGACCTGGGCACAGTGATGACAGAGATACAACGTGGCATGATTCCGTTCTCGTGTAACAAATTTGGGTCGGCAAATGAAAATCTGGGATGACAGCAAGCCGTGCATAAAGATTCATGATGAAAACGTATTACTGATTTTAGATGTTGCGTATGCTTTCAATGTATCCCCTATATCCCTGGAAGACGCTATTAAAAAAAACTAGGAAATTATTGTCACTGTGTCCGGCTCCGTGGCTAAATGGTTAGCGCGCTAGGCTTTGGCCCGGAGTGCCCCGGGTTCGATTCCCGACCGAGCCATCAGGGATTTTAATCTCCTGGGGTTGATTCCCGTGGGTCGAGGACTGGGTGTATGTGACGTCTTCATCATCACTTCATCCTCATTACGACGCGCATATCGCCCACGGGCGTCAACTAGAACGAACTGCACTCGGCCTCTCTGGAGGCCACACGATCATTATCATTGTCACAGTGGTCATATTACTCGTAGTTAAGTAAAATGTCGTGTAACGGTACGTAAGCCTTGAACGACTCACAAACTTCATTTTTATCATCGTGTTAAGGGACCTGGTGTAACGGCTAGCATTTTCAGTGTGGATACTTCTTTATACCATCTGTATTTCGACTGGTTTGATACAGCTGCCCATGCTTCCCTGTCCTGAGCAAATCATTTCATCTCTCCATAGATACCACACCCTACATCCGAGGTAACCTGTTTAACGTATTCTAACCTTGGTCCACCCCTACAGTTCTTATCCTCGACCCTTCCTTCAGTAACTAAGTTTGCTATTCCTGGGTGTCTTAGTATGTGTCCTACAAACCTATCTCTTCTCTTCATTAGCAGTCGCCAGAAAGATCTCTCCTCTTCCACTCACCTTAATACCTCTTCCTTCGTAACGCTATCTACCCATCTGATCTTCATCATTCTCCTGTAACACCACATTTCAAACGCTTCAATTCTCCTCTTTTCTGCTGCTCCAACAGACCAAGTTTCACTTCCATACATAGAGTGTCCCGCTCCAGACAAAATCCTTCAAGAATGACTTCCTAATACCTAAATCTATATTTGATGTCAAAAGATTCATTTTCTGTAGAAATGCTTTCCTTGCCTGTGCTAACCTACTTTTTATATCCTCTTTGTTCCGTCCATTACTGTTTATTTTGCTTCCTAAGTAACAGAAGTCCTTTAGTCTTTCACCACCCAATTCTACATCCATAGGCGTTTCTGATTTCTTTCGACTGCAATCCAATATTTTTGTTTTACATTTGTTAATTTTCATCAGGAGTTATTTCCTCAACACAGAATCCATGCCATTTAAAAACTCATTCAAGTCCTCTGGTGTGTCGGCTATGATGATGTCATCAGCAAATCTAACAGTTGAAATTATTTCTTCTTGAATATTATGCCACGTACGAAGAAAAATAGTACGGGAAATGTTGGACTTCAAACATCATAGCTGATAACAGATGAACAAACAACAGCAAATTGTAACTGGCAACGAAATCTTGGGGACACCACTT
The DNA here is from genome assembly GCA_946902985.2 of Meconema thalassinum. Classification (NCBI taxonomy): domain Eukaryota; kingdom Metazoa; phylum Arthropoda; class Insecta; order Orthoptera; family Tettigoniidae; genus Meconema; species Meconema thalassinum. Next base: position 605,112,742 of record OX336389.2, read on the forward strand.
CGACCCAGGAACAAATAGGATGAGTTAGCAATGGAGAGATTCGTCGTCATCAAGACCTAAATACTGAAGTGGCTAGTTACGGGGGATACACTTTATCCAAACACTCTAGGTCTACGGACCTCTGTTTCTTGCGTATGTTGTGCAGGTAATCTCGTGTATTGGACATAGTGTGGCTGATATGCAGTGCTGCGGATACGACATTCCCTCACACCCCAGCACGAGGCTGATACGTAAGCAATGATTCACTGTTATATTAAGTAAACTAGCAACCCATCCCGGCTTCGCCCGGTATCTTTAACGGTTTACCCAGCATAAGCTTAAAAGGCGCACGGACGACAAGTCCCAGACGCAATTTAGTAAAGTCGAGGTGAACAGCGAAACTCCAAACACATATGCTCTTCTCTGAAATCTTAACTCTACATGAATCGACAGTTTGATGCTGGCTCGCTTGCTAGCTAGCTCGTAAACTCGCTCCGAAGCTAGTAATTTAAAATTTCCACTGAATGACGAGTGTTAGAAGAAATGAAAAAATAAAAACACTTATAGTGGGCGATGCATTAGAGATAGATGTGCTATCTGGGACTTTTTGTAAAACTTTTCATGATGAACAATTCTTACACTCATGGTATATAGATATCTTGACTGTTTACCCAGCATACGTTTAAATGAAACTTGGACGGCAGGATTTTCGTCGACTCGATTCACTGACATCGTTACTGCTCGGCTTCATTCGAGCATAGATACGGTACATGTTTTTGCAGAGAAGCCTTTCTCAAGAAATCCTTTACAGAATGGTGAAAACCACATCAAATTCCATCGAGTAGTTCTCGAGATTACCCATTACATCCAAGAATCGGGGACTTTGTTTTACACTACAGTATGTAGAGCTGTGCTCACAGACATGCAACTCGCGGCACATTTGAGTTAAAAACATTGCAGAGCTGTAGGAGGTACTGTGTAGTAAGAATTTGTCTTGGTGCCCTTCGTAGCACTGCAATACAGCATTTCTCAATCTCTCTTAGCTGTAAATGCCTTTGAAGTACTTAAAGGACATCAGTGACTATTCTGAACTTGGATATGATATGAGTCAACTAACACAGTGTCTCAATTATCTTAGTAAGGCAACGTAATCTGTAAATGCCTTAAAGGTCCCCTTTTGCAAGGTGCGGTATAGTTTCACTGTATTCATGTTGTTAGAATGTCTTATATACGAAGTTGTTTAACTACATACAAATTTCATGCATCAATACAATCAAACGATAAAAATATAAACAATATATTTCAAATCGTACAAATTATAAAATGTAAATGCAATAACTAGCACTTAACGATGCACATTATAAACTGATATAACATCTCTTGAAGTAAAATGTACAGTCATATTAAACATTGACTGTGTCAGAATCTCTTCAAATTCAAAACTCAAAATAGAGAAGAAAAATTGCCCAGAAAGTTCAGTATTACGCCCAGCTCAATTAGTGGAGAGCCGTAAAACGGTGTCGTACACGAAAAAGGGTCAGTAATCCCCGTCGAATTCAAAAGGCACTTTATCAGTATGTGAGATGGTTACAACTGGAGAATATGATTGGTCTCCTGGAAACGATTCTAACATGCCGAGACATTTCTGCAACGGCAGTGATGCGTGTATGAAACCAGTGGGTGGAATAGGATCGTACGCAGTGACGAATGGGTGCTGGACCACGCAATGTGGTCGCAGCACGGGTTGACCGTCATTTTGTCCACATGGCCGAAACGGACCGTACTGCTTCGTCCAGTGTTGGCTGAATGCTGGAAAACAGTAACGAGTCTGCGTCGACGGTGTGACGCCGCCAAGTGTACGCTGGACTTGTGGCACGCATACCATTGTCCAGAAACCACAAACGACTCTGACAGCAATGATTTCGTGAATGCCGTTGATGGCATCCTGGTTCTGACAGGTTCCGCTTCAGTGTGTCCTAGAGTGATTTTCACATTCATGATGACTGCAATCTAATAACCTGCATTGGTGAGTGGCATAGTGAATAGATGCCAAGAATGATGGTTTGTGGGACCATTAAACATAACATGTCATCTCAACTCTCATGTGTTGATGGTAATAAGTACAGCAACCACTACATCGAGGTGGATTAAGAGCCCGAGGTACTGCCCCTCCTTCAGGATACTCCACTTATCACATTTCAGCTTGACACTGCCCAACTATATGTGGTGAAGAATGTGCAAGCTGGGTACTATTGCTTCCCTGTCCTTCGCGATCGCCTTGTTCTTGTTGCCGATAGAATATGTCTGGGATGTGGTTCGTCGGCAACTTGTTAATTGCGGTCCTCTTACAACCACGGTTGATGGTTTCTCGACTCGAATAAAAACCGCGTGGAAGTAGATTGCAGTGGAACTTTCTCTTTGTTTCCATGTCACAGCGTTTCGAAACTCTGATTGCAGCACGTGGGGCTTCCTGCCATACAGATATCTCAAAGTCACAGATTTTATGAGATTCTGTAATTTTAATAATTTGTGCATTGTCAAACATCCAGTCTGTTCATTTCTAGCACGTAAGACCTTTGCAATTTTTACAAACTTCGGAGTATTTTCACATGATTATTTTCTTCTCCTGAAGATGTTTAATTTCCCGAAACGGTGTACATAACCACATTGTAATCGCTCCAAGTATGTCAATACATTTTGTTTATAAAGTATGTACGTATTTGCATGAGTTCCCTTTGTGGTATCTGAAGTGGATCATTCCTTGGGTAATGGCTTATAGTAAACAGTACCTACAACATTGTTTTACACGACAATGTTTGTAATTGTTAGCTCAAACAGTTCGTGTATTGAACTGTATTGATCGTCCTTCGCAGCAATAAATTCATTAGTCATTCATTGGCGATGAAAGTTATTATTTTTTATGGTAGTAGACGACAATTGAAGTCCTACATTGGTGCGTTGTTCACCAGGAAGAGGTAGAAATATACAGCACGTTCCTAAATAAAACTGCCCTATTTTATAATAATAACTATTAATCGAACTGCTTTTACTGGTCTCAATATTTTATTCTTAATCCAGCCTTAACTTATATATAATGCTCCGTTCCCAGTCACGGCATCATAGATACGCTTGGAGTCTTTGTGTCGTGAGGCAAGGGTCACGGCACCTTAGATACGTTTGGTGCCTTTTTGTATCGTAAAGCAGCAGGCCTGTGTGCTTGTGATGCAAACACTCGACAATGGCATAATGGTTCTGGTCAATTAGAATATGAGTGACTGAATGTGTGTTTCATTTTACGTGAAGGGTGAATGCTTTAAATGATAAAAGCACATGCAATTTCATTAGATGTATGATATGCATCAACATATGACCTATACCGTGCCGGATACGAAAACCAAAACTGTCTATGGAAATACAGTACCGTACTTAGAAGTCCACATTGATGACATCATCTGCCAGTTCCAGTATCGATGTAAGTACGTAATTCGGTGAGTAAAATACAAGTTGCTCAGGCCTCCTTTTCCTTACATTCATTCTATATATTAATAATGGATCCTGCCACAAAACAGAAACTGCTCAAGCAGAGGGCACGGCTAAAAGCTCAGCGTACGTGCATGCAGACCTTCGTAGAACATCTAGGCGACCAGCAGCGATCTAATTGGCATGAAATTAAATTGAGATATGACGATATGGGTGCTATAATGTCCACGTTTGACGATGTTCAGTCTGAACTAGAACTAGGAGATACCCATAATGAGCAAGTACATGAACAAGCTAGATTGGAATTTGAAACTAAATACTATATGACTAAGGGTGACATGGGTAACATAATCACTAATATTGAAGAGGCATCAAATCATTCAGGCAGAACCCAAGCAGGCACTATGTCAGGGTTGAAACTTCCGTCAATCAATATCCCTAATTTTGATGGGAAGTATGAAAACTGGCTCTCATTTTCAGACAGTTTCAAGGTTATGGTGCATAACAATAACCAGGTACCGGTTGTTCAAAAGTTTCATTATCTCGTGTCAGTTCTCAAGGGGCCAGCTAGCCAATTAACACAAAACCTTCCTATAACTGAAGTGAACTATAAGATAGCTTGGAAAATGCTGCAAGACAGATTTGAGAATAAGAGGCTTACAGCAGCCACGCATGTTAAGGAGCTCTTAAGCCTAAAACCAGTTGCTAGTGAAACTGCTAAAGAACTCGTAAGGTATTCAAATACATTCAACAGTCATTTAATCGCACTTATAGCCTTGGAACTTACCATTCCACTGCACGAAGTAATACTGACTCAAGTGTATGCTCGAGGGCTTGATATCAGTACTAGGCGAGACTGGGAATTATCGCATGTAGAGACTGATTCTCTGTCCCTTGATGACTTATTATCATTTGTGGATCACAAACGACAAGCCCTAGAGAACTTACCAAGCACACAACACACCACTCTAGTGCCAAAACTGCAATTTGAGCGGAGTAAGGTCAAGTCACAGGAAGACACTCAAGCACGTTATTCTTATATCACGACCAACCACATCAAATGTACCTACTATCAGGACAATCATAGTATTCACAAGTGTGAAACATTTGCAGCTCTCAGCCTAGGGGAAATGTTTCAAATCGTTAAGGAAAGAGGTCTATGCTATAATTGCTTGCGCACTGAGCATTCATCCAGATATTGCAAATCACGTGGTTGTAAGTTGTGCAACAAAAAGCACCACACATCATTACACAAGCAAAATGAAGATACTCTGTCAGGTAGAGATGGTGGCTTAAGTCAACACCCAGTGGCTTCTAACCCAACACACACATACTGCAACGTAGGTGATCGATACTCGGCTAGGGTGATGTTGTCTACGGCCTTAGTAAGAGTCATGGATTCTGACGGGAAAGTGCATGTATGTAGAGCATTGTTGGATAGTGGCAACCAGACAAATCTCTGTACGCCTAAGAAAATTCAAAAACCCTATACCAATTAGTGGAATAAATAACTCTCTTTCACAAACTAAGCACAGTGTTCAATTGCTGCTGCAATCAACTGTGAGTGACTTCACAATTTATTAATATGTCATGCTCTATCCTTGCACGTATTACAGGGAGCACGCCTAGCAGCTTTAATCAACACGATCATTGGGACTTGCCCACTGATGTAACATTTGCTGACCCTAAGTTTTTTCAGCCAGGAGACATAGAATTATTAATTGGCGCAGAGCATTTCCTTTCATTACTGAAGCCTGGTACACGATCACCAAATTATTCAGTCCTCCTAGAGACTGAAATTGGATGGATTCTTTCAGGACGATTTCGACCACAGGGAGAAGAATGCTTTGGAGTAGCCTCATGCTTTTTGCGGATAGAAGACAACTTAGATGCCCAGTTACAACGGTTCTGGGAAATAGAGGATCTCTCTTCCCCAATCAGAACTCAGAAGAAAAAGACTGCGAAAAACATTTCACAGATAACACTACGAGGGATGAATCTGGTAGATTTGTAGTTCGCTTGCCTCTTAAGCAAGAGCCTGAAGCATTAGGAGACTCATTTAGTCAGGCTATGTCAAGGTTAACTCAGCTAGAGCGGCGCTTTAGCAAACAGCCCGCACTAAAGCAGGACTATTCTTTCTGCATGAATATGAAATGTTAGGGCACATTGTGAAAATAATTAACTCCTTGACGTTAGGTGATGTCCGTGGATGCTATTACTTGCTACATAATCCTGTTTTTAAGCCGTGTAGCACTACAACCAAAACTAGGGTTGATTTTGACGCATCTGCAAAATCATCAAATGGTTTATCTCTCAATGACATACTAATGGTTGGACGCACAGTTCAAGAGGATCTGTACTCCATTATTCTCAGATTCAGAACACATACTTTCGCCTTCATTGCCGATATTGCCAAGATGTATCGACAAATCAAGGTGCATGTTGGTGACAGAAAGTTACAACGGATTATGTGATAGATAATGTCCAGAGGAGCCACCTAGTTGCTATGAACTAACTACCCTAACATATGGCACAGCTGCTGCACCTTTTCTCGCCACGATATGCCTACAAAAAATCGCTGAAATAGAAACATCAAGGTTTTCCTAGAGTAGCACAAGTTCTCCGCAGGGATTTTTATGTTGATGACCTAGTTAGTGGTTGTAACGACCTTCAGGAAGCTGTACAGCTTCAGTCTGAAATCATGACATTGTTGGAGAGTGGAGGCTTCCCTCTCAGAAAATGGTGTGCCAATCACCCAGCACTAGTGACAGCAGTTTCAGAAGAGAATAGAGAAACTCAGCTGCCTCTTAATCTAGATCAAGGTAGCAGTGTGAAATCTCAAGGCTTATTCCTGATTTCTGGTAACATGCGTTGCAGTTCGGATCGTACTGATCCCATTGTCACAAAGTGCAAGATTTTGTCAGTTATTGCTTCTATTTTTGATCCCTTGGTTTGGTCAGTCCAGTGGTGATATCCTATAAGATCTTCATGCAAAAACTATGGTTGGTCACACTAAATTGGGATGATGAACTCCCGTCTGAAAAAGTTGTAGATTGGGAAAGGCTTCATTCTCAAATCCCTGCAGTCAAGGAATTTAAGGTGAAACGATTAGTCACTTGTAAAGGACCCCCTTCAGATGTTCAGATTCATGGATTTGCCGATGCCTCGGAACGAGCGAATGGAGCTTGTATTTATGAACGGTCTGTCGACAAGGAAGGGAGGACGTTTGTCAATTTGTTATGCTCCAAGTCCAGAGTAGCCCCTATAAAGAGACTGACACTACCTAAAATTGAACTGTACGGAGCATTGTTGCTTGCACAACTGGTACATAAAACACTGCCAGTATTGTCATTCCAAGTCAGCAAGGTGTTCCTGTGGACTGACTCTACCATTGTTCTGTCCTGGATCGCATCCCCTGCTACTCGGTGGAAAACATTTGTGGCCATCATGGTTTCTTCAATTCAAGAATATACTCACAAAGCAGAATGGAGACACATTCCCACCCATGACAACCCAGCAGACTTAATATCGAGAGGCGTTGCTCCAGGACGACTACAAGACATGAAGCTCTGGTGGAATGGTCCGATTTGGCTACCCGAACTCATTGAATTTTGACCTGTGAAACGTATCTCCCATTTACAGAAGGATGAATTACCTGAATCTCGAGATACCCATTCTGCGGTCATCTTAGTAAATACCGAGGCAGTTGCATTTATGCACAAATACTCAACGTTGCCTCGACTGACTCGAGTGACTGCTTATTGCCTACGATTCATGCACAACGCTGCCAACCCACAGGAGAAAAATACAGGAATACTTACTGTGCACGAACTTCAGTCAGTGTTATACACCTGTATTAAAATCTCACAACAAGAGTGTTATAATAAGGAGATAGCTGACCTTCAAGCTATTCGCTGCGTCTCAAAGAAGAGCAACATTGCAGATCTGCACTCTTTCTTAGACAACCAGGGAATGCTGAGAGTAGGTGGACGGCTTGAAAACTCAAACCTGCCATGGAGTTCTAAGCATCAGCTTATTCGTCCACCCCTGCACACTCTGACGAAACTTGTGGTTATGGGAGAACACATTCGGCTTTTACATGCAGCTACACAACTCACCATTTCGTCCCTACGTGAAAGATATTGGATCCCTACCGCCAAAGCAGTTGTGCGGAAAGTCATTCACACATGTTTGAAGTGTTTTAGATTCAAAGCAACTACGTGTGAACAGCCGATGGGACAATTTCCTGTGACCAGAGTGCAAGAGAGCCGACCATTACTAAATGTAGGCGTCGACTACTCCTGGCTATTTCTCATCAGGACAGGAAAGGTGAGAAGCAAGCTTACAGTCAAGAGTTACATTGCACTATTCATCTGTCTAGCCACCAAGGCACTTCACCTGGAAGTAGTGAGTGATCTTTCTACTGATGGATTCTTGGCTCCCTTGAGGAGGTTCTCAACACGGCGAGGCAAGAGTTCTATTATTTATAGTGATAATGGCACAAACGTTGTTGGTGCCAACAAAAAACTGCAAGATTTACGCAAATTGTTACTATCAAGTACCTTCTGTGAAGAAATCAAGAACTCTTTAGCCATGGAAGGCATAACATGGCAGTTCATACCTCCAAACTCTCCACACTTCGGCGGGCTCTGGGAAGCCACTGTTAAGTCGATGAAGTACCACTTAAGGAGAGTTGCTGGAAATGCACTAATGACCTTCGAAGAGCTCTGTAGACTTGTCACACAGATCGAAGCATGCATCAACTCTCGCCCAATGACCGCTTTATCAAATGACCCAGATGATCTTAGCTACCTTTCACCTGCTCATTTCCTAATTGGTGCTCCTCTTACCTCTATACCCGAGCCTGAGTTGACTGACCTGCCTATGAGTAGACTTTCTCGTTGGCAACGGATCCAGTCAATGCAGCAACAATTGTGGAGACGGTGTTCGGCTGATTACTTAAACTCTCTGCAACAAAGGAAGAAGTGGGTCTGCTCCAAGACCAACCTAATTCCTGGGACTGTCGTTCTGCTGAAGGAGGACAACCTTCCTCCTCTTTGTTGGAAGTTGGCTGTCGTAGAGTGTGTTCACCCTGGGAATGATGGATTTGCGCGGGTAGCTACAATTAAGACTGGTAACGGCTCCTTAAAGCGACCGATACAAAAATTTATTGTACTTCCTATCGAGAATTGGCATTTAATGATTTCGTGGGATATACTGCACAGCGATTCTTCATTTTGTTATTTATTCATCCTTGTAATGTATTTAACTTTATTTGTGTTATTGGTATTTTGTCTTGTTTTTATTTGTTATAGTGAACATTCAATCTATGTAATTTCTATTGAATCAACTGATTCAACGGTGGGGAGCATGTTCCATTTCCAGTCACGGCATCATAGATACGCTTGGTGTCTTTTTTGTCGTGAGGCAAGAGTCACGGCACCTTAGATACGTTTGGTGCCTTTTTGTATCGTGAAGCAGCAGGTCTGTGTGCTTGTGATGCAAACACTCGACAATGGCATAATGGTTCTGGGCAATAAGAATATGAGTGACTGAATGTGTGTTTCATTTTACGTGAAGGGTAAACGCTTTAAATGATAAAAGCACATGCAATGTCATTAGATGTATGATATGCATCAACATATAAGAACGTTTCAAAGAAAGAATGCTACACGGAACTTTCTGCCATAATATTCTTTACGATCTCTTCCACCCACTGATTTCACTGCCTGAAAAAAAAATCCTTCCACTGACTTTTCGTCTCCAACCTTAGCTAAAGTTGTTTAACCTCGTCATTAGAAGGAAGGAGGGAATAGGTTCATGTAACACAAATTGCCATGAAAAGGTGAACACAAAACAGTAAATTACACATCGCCCCAACCTACTATTCAATTTTACATAACGTCAACATTAAGCTAATTATGTAAGAATATTCTGTCGATGAGAACGGTTCATTCTACTAGGAATTGGATACATCACAGGACCCTGTAAATAATTCATTTCTGTGAATTGAAATACCCGCTGTTGGTAACACTGATATGGAACCATTTTGATACTGAGAAACTGTTTATATTTTACAGTTCCCCCGTATGGGTAGTTACAAAGTCCATATGGTACGAGTCTCGTTTCATCACTTTCAACGCTTTTATAAAACAAAGTTTTTTGGAAATTCATGAAAATGTCTAAGTACTGAAATTACGTCAAATATACTATCATTATTGCGTTAAACTTGGTAATTTACACATAATGGGATCACTAAAATAAAAAAACTGAAATTAAGAATTTTGAACAAAATATCCCTATGATTATTTTTATCGTGCTTAATATTGCAAGGATACTTGAAAATAAACCGCAATCCATTTCTACATTTGTATGAATGCCATTCCTTGAAACTGGCAGGTATAAGCCCGGATTGTGTACTCATGTTGTGTGTTATACTAATCGCAGTAAATAAATAGTGTTCAGAAAATATGTTGTTCTTTTGTAGGAGGTTAAGTGGTGCCATAAAATTACTTCTTGTTGAACTGCACCGCCGAAGCAGGTAATATTGGAAGACCACCATTAGTGAAGCATTGGTTGGCTGCATAGTGCTACATAACCATTTCATTTTTCAGTCAGTGTTTAAGATTATTTGAAAGCAGAACAAAGTTATTTACGAACAAAAGTTCAGATTTTCTGTAATGTCACGTCGCGAGTGTGTTTCCCATCCTACCTCCCTTTGCAATAACTGTGGCTGTTATACAGGGTGTATCTTAATTATACCGACAAAAGAATCAGGGACGCTCTGCACGTTATGTAAAAGACGATGCCGCAATCGGATTGGCGGAAAAAAAATTCCCTCTGAGAAAATTAGATTACTTTGTTACTTCCGGGCGCCCGATTCAAATCTACGAACTCGCCGTATTTGCTGAGCCAGGCAGCAAGCCGCTGGCCACTGCTGTGCTTCAGGCAAGGGAAGGGAGTGTGATAGAAGGAGACAGAGGTATGCTGGCGGGCATTCGGCAAGCCAAGGCGATCGAGGAAACTTGCGTATGCCCGCCAGCATATCTCTGTCACCTTCTATCACACTCCCTTCCTTTGCTTGAAGCACAGCGGTGGCCAGCGGCTTGCTCTCTGGCTCAGCGAATACGGCGAGTTCATAGATTTAAATCGCGCGCCCGGAAGTAACAAAGTAACCTCATTTTCTCGGAGGGAAAAATTTTCTCCGCCAATCCGATTGCTGCATCGTCTTTTACATAACACGCAGAGGGTCCCTAATTTTTTTGTCGGTAAAATTAAGATACACCCTGTATACTTACAAAGAAAAGAAAACATTGCTGAGGAGTATAAAACAGGCTATTTAGCTTATTGTGGTGTTAAACTTGGTGACCTTGATAAATCCTGGTGTCCAAATTTTGTGTGTGCGTCTTGTTTTAAGAATATGAATAAATGGATAAATGATAAGCGGGCAAGTTTAGGTTTCAGTGTTTGTCCCCATGGTGTGGCGTCAATCTCAAGATCACTTAAACGATTTTTATTGTTGTTTGTGCAAAGTGAATGACATAAATAGTAGAAAAAGACATTCCGTGTTATATCCCAGTATGAAAGCTGCCATTCGCCCAGTTCTTCATAGAGATGTTGTGCCTATTCCAGTTCCTCCTCAGAGACTAGAATAATCACATTCATCGGAATCTGGCCTCCATTTGGAAGTTGAAACAGAAATGGAATGAGCTGAATCATCCCAATCACCACAACATTTCACTCAAAATGAACTCGAAGACTTAGTCAGGGATTTGAATCTCCCAAAAAATAGTGCAGAACTGTTGGGTTCGAGACTAAAAGAAACACATACTCTATCCCCTGGGATTACATTTTCATGGCAAAGAGACAGAGAGGAAGAATGTTTGCCTTTCCTTCTAAAACATATGAACTTAGTATTGAAACAACGTAAGATCTTAAATTAACGCACTCCATCTGCAATATCATCCCTCTGATTGGAGTTTTCCTCTAGATATTTCTTAAATAAGTAATAATACTGTAATTGATGCTGTCGATTAAAGAGTGGGGTGCCTCAGGTTTCAGTATTGGGTCCAATATTCTACAGTATTTCTGTGGACTATATCTCTAAATGGTACTAATTTGAAAGGTATTCCCCATGGTCTAATGATTCTTCGATAATGTTTAAAGATGGAGTCATGACAATAATCTCACCCGTAATTCCAAAACTCTCAAACCATGAATATGAAAACTTGAGAAGTAATGAAATTTAAATTTCACAACTTCAACTGTCTGCACTCAAATTCTGGCAAAGAACAAATTACCTATAATATTTATGACCAATTTATTCAATGTGTTAAATATATAGGAGTCACGGTGGATGTTTATTTTAAATGGGTCAGTACTATTATGGAACAGTTGAATGACCTGAGAAAGAATTTATTCTTCGTTCATACACTTGCTTATTGTGTCCCTCAATGTGTACACAAGTGCCTAACCAACACTTGTTGAATCAGTAGTTTTGTGTGACATTGTAGCTTGGGGTGGGGCAACCGAAATTTCTATTCAAATGCTAAGTGATATACAAAAAAATTAAGTCTAGTCTAGTTAAAAATAGGGATAAGGGTGAAAAGAAATTACTATATATTGAACACTTGTATAAGAGCACAACACTGTACTTCTAACACATTATAAAGACAAGTATTAGATGCCTCATAAGTAATGTCGTTTTTTAAGTTTGGTGTAATATAGGATAGAGTTGGTTTTCTTTGGTTCGTCAATGTTATTTATTGGAGGCCATGACTAGAATTGCGTATATTGCGAGAATGTATCGGTTGTCAGTTGTTGACACACAATCACAAATTGAACTTACAAAGTTGGAGGTTAGGGGTCCTTCTAAACACTACCAGAAACAAGATTACAAAGCTGCTGATGCGGGTTGAAGAATATGTGAAGTGGAAGGAGAAGGTGACGTTACTGAGTGTGTGGCACAACGATGTTTCCAACGTTTCAACAGTGGAGAAGAAAACACTACAGATTTCTCACGTTTTGGAAGACCTAAACTATATGGGGTATTGAAAATACACGCAGAGTTTTGGAAGAAAATACGCAAAGAAGTACTCGTAGGCTGTCAGAAGAACTTGGTGCATCAAAATATACCATACATGGCCAGATTAAGAAACTTGGAAAATTAAACAGAGGCTGTAGATCTGTACCTCATGAATTGACCCCTGACCAGGCTCAACGTAGAGTGAATATCTGTCGTCAGCTTATCGTTAACCCTATGGGCTATACATTAATCAGGAGAATTGTCACATGGGATGAAGAATGGTTCTACTACCGCAACACTGACGCCTAGAAATAGTGGCTCAGTACCCGTTAACCTGTCCAAGTCATCCTTAAAAAGGATTGGTTCGGCCCCAAAGTGATGCGTGTGTGGTGGAACTTTGAAGGAGTGATTAACTGGGAGTTTGTTCCAAACGGGCGTGCATTCAATGCGGATTCTTATTCCCAACAACTGGAACGAGTTCATGAAATTTTGAGACGGAAATACCCAGCATTAGTTAATCGAAATAGAGTTCTGTTGCAGCAGGACAATACGAAACTTCATACTGCACGAACAACCATGGCCACATTTCAGGAATTGCAAAGAGTCGAACTGCTACCACATCCCGCATATAGTTTGCGCCCAGAGATTACCATCCTTTTTGATCCATGGTCCATTTCATGCGTGGAAGAAATTTCGAAAAAAAAAAAAGCTGTGGAATTGGGTCTCGCCAAATTCTTCGCATCAAAATCCAGAGACAGGGACCGTCGCGGGATAAGAAATTGCGTTGAAAGATGGATCAAGACCATAGAATCTGATAATCTGTACATTGAGGAATAGTTTAAATTATTTGGTAGAAAATTTTCCAAATAAAATTCTCTTCAAAAATGACATTACTTAACAGACATCCCATGTAGTTGTGTGAAGAACTAAATAGTTTTTTTATATTTCCTACTGGACTTTTCCAAACTATCCCGGCTATTTAAAAATATTTTCATGTAATGTATACTAAAACATTTTTGGTATAGGACCTATGTCTCTGCAAACACCATTACATAGAAAAATTTTGCTAGAATATATAACTTTCAGTATCGGTAATTAAGACTCCTACCGCGAGATGGCATCTTACTTTAACGAGTCAGGGGAGATTAATTTAAGAAACGTCAAATGCATGATTTCAATGATTTTAGAAAGGTAAGCTACAGAATTTACTACTATTATAATATGATTATTATAATATCCTATCATAAGAAGCTTCCCTTCAATCGCTTGAAAAGGATAAGAGAAAACAATAGAATTTCAAACTGATGCCATCTTGAATTTTTGAAAACAATTCAACATGAGCTCTGTCTAAAGATACGATTCTATTCAACCTTGTGTACACATGTTTGTTGGTTGTTTCGTGGTATCAATTTATATAGAATACTAATATGAGGTATTCGTCGATAAAACAGGGGACATTCATGTAGTGGAATGCCTGGCGACTTGGCCCAACATAGTGCAGCACCGTGACTATGCATTCTTTATGAAATTATCTTCTCTTGTAAGCACTCATCAACAAATTATTGTACGATTCTCCTAAAGCAATCTAACTGAAATTTTGTATATTCGTAGAGACCATTAAATTAAGTTCAGATATGGGACTTCTGATGGATTATCATATGGAGGGAAGGTTTCTGTTTATAAGTAAAACGTATCTCTTCTCAGAACTGGTTAAAGTGAATCTGGTGATATAGTTGTACGCTCAATGTAAGTTGGTACCTAAAACTTAGGTATACCGTACTCAGCCAAATAGACAATAAAGAGGAGGAGCTTTAGTAAAATATTTCAAGGATTGTGATTAACCTATACCAGTCTGGGTGTACAGACAAATACTCCTAAAGGATGTTTACATGGCGAATGTTACCAAGGACAGTAAAACCAGGAGTAAATCATTCTCTCGTATTTGCCTGTAATGTAATAATATGGTACAAATACTTACTTTTGACCTTTGGCTTGTACCCGTTCGTCCTGGGGATGCGATGACCCATCTGCTATTACATCGCATTCCTGGAGTTCCAGGACAGAGCGGAGTTAAATGAACCTCTAGTCAAATAAGGAATGTGTCGGAAATTCAGCTGAGTTATCGAAAAAGCAGCGGGTAACACGAGACAAAGTATCTCTAGGGTCGTTACGGGCTTAAGTTTAATTTAAAAAAATGCAAATAAAAATGGGCGCCATCAACTGAATTCCTAGCAAACCACCTCCTTTCCTGGTTAAGCCTTACTCAAGACAAGGAAAGAAAAAGGAAAATCACACCATCATCAGATCACAACTAAGATAAAAACAAATTTATTCCACTTTGATAGTCAGACAGACATTTTAAATATTCCTCCTACCTGAGAGTATGGTCGAATGCCAACGTTAAATTGTCATTGTCCAAAAATCGAACCATCTCTTTTCTAATCAAAAATATTTCATCCACATAAAACAGAAAAATCTCTAAAGTTCTCTTGGGTTCTCAGGATCACTGTAGCACTATGTCTTTCGTCACTGACATTTGTGATACCTGAGACCTAATTTCTCTTTAATTTAACATCATGAATGTGGATTTGAAAAAGTTATTAATCTGTCTAAACATACACATATTATAATCACATATTTCAAATATCACGCAATTTATGGCTTGCATGGCATAATTTAAATGTTGAACATGTTAGTAAAATGCTCCTAAACATCGAATAATTAATTTACACTATTTACATTGTCATTCATAATTACTTGTTTGTGAATTACAGAAAATTCACGGCTCATTGGTCATCATTATCATCATCATCAAAATTAAATATTTCTCACATTAATTCTCATCTCAAAATTCAACATATTCCTGTCAGAATCATTAACTCATCACCATTAAATCATTTAAATGAAAATTATTATCATCACTACATTATGCTTTCTAATTATTCACACACTCTTATTTTATCATCTTCTTCAAATTAAATCATCTTAAATCAGAAATATAAATTGTTTAATTCCTCAACTCAAGTTGCAATTCCTCAAATTATATCTCAATTAAATTTATTTTAATTCCATATAAATTCATTAATCATCAGCTTCTTTAATTAATTATCACCTTCTAATTCAGTTATTCATCATCTATCCAATCATCTATTAATTTATTTAAATCAGTTTATTTATCCAATCTCCAATTCATCCATTTATTTAATTCATTGATTTATTCCAAAATTTAATTTATCAACTTATTTAAATTTTACTCTTCTGGTTATTTAGATTCTTATTATTTCATCTAGTCATTCTGATTTTTTTTTCATTAGGTCAGATCATTAATATGCTTAAATTTCAGATTATTATTTCATTAATTATTATTCTCAGAAAATCTTGTATTATCAACTTTATTTATTTGTTTAATTTCCTAACAAATTGTTTAATATGGTTTATAGAACGTTGTCTTACAGTTTTATCACTTCCAAGTTATATCTCGTATTTAATTTTCATGCCAAAAAATATTATTGCCTTCAAGACATCACGTTGGATCTGACTATCCACAACGACATTATACACACATCAAAAAAAGTTTTGCATCACCTCGGTTCCAAGAGATCCGGAACCTTTACATACAAAGGGAATAGAGATCAACACAAACAACATTTCAGCTCGTTTTATTGCTCATGAGACCCACACATTGCATGTTGTACCATCATACAGCTAGACTTTCAGCATTTGTGGTCCAGATTGCAGTACACACCACTACCTCTAATACCCAGTAGCACGTCCTCTTGCATTGATGCATGCCTGTATTCGTCGTGGCATACTATCCACAAGTTCATCAAGACACTGTTGGTCCAAATTGTCCCACTCCTCAACGACAATTCGGCGTAAATCTCTCAGAGTGGTTGGTGGGTCAAGACGTCCATAAACAGCCCTTTTCAACATATCCCAGGCATGTTCGATAGGGTTCATGTCTGGCGAACATGCTGGCCACTGTAGTCGAGCGATGTCGTTATCTTGAAGGAACGCATTCACAAGATGTGCACGATGAGGTCGAGAATTGTCGTCCATGAAGACAAATGCCTCTCCAATATTCTGCCGATATGGGTGCACTATGGGTCGGAGGATGTCATTCAGGTATCGTAAAGCCGTTTCGGAGCCTTCCATGACCACCAGTGGCGTACGTCGGCCCCACATAATGCCACCCCAAAACATCAGGGAACCACCACCTTGCTGCACTCGCTGGACAGTGTGTCTAAGACGTTCAGCCTGACCAGGGTGCCTCCAAACACGTCTCCGACGATTGTCTGGTTGAAGGCATATGCGACACTCATCGGTGAAGAGAACGTGATGCCAATTCTGTGGGGTCCATTCAGCATGTTGTTGGGCCCATCTGTACCGCGCTGCATGGTGTCGGGGTTGCAAATCTGGACCTCGCCATGGACGTCGGGAGTGAAGTTGCGCATCATGCAGCCTATTGCGCACAGTTTGAGTTGAAACACGACGTCCTGTGGCTGAACGAAACGCATTATTCAACATGGTGGCATTGCTGTCAGGGTTCCTCCGAGCGGTAATCCGTAAGTAGCGGTCATCCACTACAGTAGTAGCCCTTGGGCGGCCTGAGCGAGGCCTGTCATCGACAGTTCCTGTATCTCTGTACCTCCTCCATGTCCGAACAACATCGCTTTGGTTCACTCTGAGACGCCTGGAAACTTCCCTTGTTGAGAGCCCTTCTTGACACAAAGTAACAATGCGGACGCGATCGAACTGCGGTATTGACCTTCTAGGCATGGTAGAACTACAGACAACATGAGCAGCGTACCTTCGTCCTGGTGGAATGACTGGAACTGATCGGCTGTCATACCCCCTCCGTCTAATAGGCCCTGCTCATGCATGGTTGTTTACATCTTTGAGCAGTTTTAGTGACATCTATGAACAGTCAAAGGGACTGTATCTTTGATACAATATACACAGTCAACGTCTATATGCCGGAGATCTGGGAACCGAGGTGATGCAAAACTTTTTTTGATGTGTGTATATCCTCAATTCTTCAAATATCACATTTGAATACAACAATTATTCCACAAAACTCCATAAATATTCAGCACATACAGCATGAATCTCAACAATTACGCTAGACTGGGTTCGACAACCTCATGTCTGCTTCAAAATGCATTAGCAACATTGCAACTATCACTTGGCAACTTCCACAAAATGCCTATCACAAACTTCACTTAACCATGTTGCATGATCTACAAAAAATATATAACTGGCTTCAAATTATCAACGCACACAATCTCCAATAACTGTAATTAATCTGATCACATCCAGACAACTTCTTAAACAATTGGAAACAATATTACCTTAGTAATTCAAGATCTGCTTTCAAATAGCATAAATTCTCTTACAATTCTCATAATTCACATCACAGAAAAACACTAATGTGCTATAATCTCTCATATCAAAATCTGCAATACTGATCTGCCTTAAAATAAATCTGACCATTAATGATTCATCTTACAAAATTCAATTACTTTAAATCCTTCTCAATGGTATCCAACACAATTATAAAAATCATCAAAAGCATCAGCTGTACCAGCTGTTAAACTGAAAGTACTCTCAAAAGAGTATAGCAACAAAATATTGGATTGGCAAACAAGAATTACAAAATGTAACCCTGCTGACATTTATCTGTACTTTATTTAACAAAATTTCGACTGATATGTGACTAGTAGTTCCTTGTTTGATTCACTTACAATCTCATGTACACTCGGATGATAAAAATGAGTCCCTCAATGGCAAGTAAGATGAGTAACCACCGTACAATCGTATAAATACGAAAGACCTCGCCCCGTCGACTAAAATGATAGTGCCCTAAACGATGGGTAAGATGAGTAACGACCATACAATCGTATAAATACGAAAGACCCCATCTCGAAGACTATATGAGTGAATGTACCAGACAGGAATCAACAAGTCTCTAGTTGTCATATAAAAGCGATATTTATTCACTAAAGTGAATAACATCTTAATATCTCCAAACAATCCAATTAAAAAAATCCCTACTGATGAATAATACACACTCGCTAGTATGCAATGAACTGACGAAGTAATTTAGATAATCAATTGCAGATCACGAGTTCGAAATACTCGTCACACAAAAAAAAACTATTCATGAAAAATATCCTTACTGGAAAAATGTCTAAAAGACCAAAAATCTGCTTAATAAAGCCAACCAATGGTGAGAATTTCGTATAATGATGCCTGCCATATCATATGGTCACGCCATATTCTAGCAAAATTCGAAGCATATAAAGTCAAAGCCATGTCTTAAAAATCGTATCACTCCTATTAGAAAAATATACATGTGTGCCCAGTATTCATGAAAATAATCGTATCAGAAAGTTATAACTCTTACAGTACCTTTTCATAATCAGCTGTTATTAAATTTCAAAGATCGTCGATTTTCCCTATGTAATGAATTTCTCGAAAGATCGGCGTGAATATCATTCCATCCATGCAATGACGATTGCCTTCGAATCCCAAGTGAATCAGCTGGTGGACCTCCTTCTCGTCAGGAATCGAATCCATCGCTCTGTGGTGCCATCGCGTCTCTGTCTGCGTTTACTCCGACATGATGAACTTCTGGTTATCCATAGCGGATATTGTCCAAATCCTCACGAAAAAGTTCATAGAAACAGCGGACCCCCTATTCCTCTTCTACGTTACGCCACTGTTCTATACAATGTTCAGTTTAAGTGTTGAAAGTTCAATTTCCACAGCGGTTAAGTTTTACTTGTAGAAAATAAAATTGTTTCATCAGAGTGTCTAAGTTTATGAAACACCCTGTAGCTGTGTTCGTACTCGGTAATTCATAACACTTCATAAGAAATAATTGCATTAATGCACGTGCTAATGTTCCTA
Source organism: Meconema thalassinum (assembly GCA_946902985.2). NCBI lineage: Eukaryota > Metazoa > Arthropoda > Insecta > Orthoptera > Tettigoniidae > Meconema > Meconema thalassinum. Next base: position 605,132,138 of record OX336389.2, read on the forward strand.
AGTGCATATGCTTACAACATTCCATTTGCTTATAATATTTAATGTTACTTGGAATGCGTTATGAAATGCATAGTCGTAATGTCATTAAGAAAAACTATGTCCATTCGAAGTTCAAAGTTGCAGTATCACGTAACTATCTGCTTTTATAATTCAAATGCTGAATAAACGTTCTAACTCAATGTAGTAATGAAGTTCAGCTTCTGTCATAATGCTTGCGTATATAATGGGAAATAACCCGCTCGGTTTTACTGCAATGCTATAATCATCTCCGCCTAAAGCTGGCCTCGCCATGTCGCTCTACTATGCCGTTCTGCGTTGAAATGCAGCTTGGAATAAAGTTCTCCAACTACTCGCAATGCTGTTTTAAAAACCCCGGCCTCCTATGCTTGTTTGCTGCGGATGTCCGACCGACTCACTGACCTACTTGCCGTTCGCTGCTCGGAGAAGTTGAAACTGTCGCTTTCACTTTCCGTGACAGTTTCTGTTCGCTGCGCGACCTTGTACCATGCGCTAGGCGTGTGCTACTCAGCTCGACTCTCTTGCTTGGCTCACAGAGCTCCACTCTGACAGTGTCTGCACTGCCTCGACCCTTACCTGCCTGGTGCGGTCACGTGACGTCCTCCCCACCACCGTGGTCTTGCGTCACAAATATAATCTCGAACCCCCATCATCTCGGCTATTAAGTTATAAAATAACTTAAGGGTTGTCTGACTTCCTTCAAATTATTACCACATGTAATGCATGTTATATCTCCTCTTCTAAGATGTTTAAATACCATGTTCCATATAGATCTTAATAAAGCTTCATATTTCCATCCATAATTCCATCTGCTTGACTGCGGTCAGCGCCTTCTTGATCCTAGACCTTCTACGTCATCCTGACATTCCTCTTGACTCGATCTGAGCGCTATCTTTTCTTAACTCTTCCCAAAACCTCAACTACGGCTTAATGTCTGCTGGCGTAGCCGATAGCCTCAACTAGGTATCGGGTACATCTTTCCCGTACATCTCCTTTTTTATCAGGATTGAAAAAAAATACACTCTCAGGCATTCTATATATAACACATGTACACGATAGGTTTATAATCCCCTTATTCAACATGATGGTACTTTCAGACTCTCAACAATGATGATTGACCTCCAATGATTAGCATCTTGATTCTGTATTACTTTGACGTCTGTTTCTTCCTTCATTACTCGTGCTTGCTCGATTGACATCTCTGACTGTCTCCTCGGGTGGTGCACTAGGCTGTCTATTTTCTTGCCTCGATCTCTCGTATTCACGATTATCTCGCCTTTCATCTGGCTCATTTCTTCGGCCCTCCTGCCTGTCGTTCCGATTATACTGTTGACCTTGGCTCCAGTTATTTCTACCACGATATCTATTGTTGTATCGATTCCTATCTTGATATCTGGAATTCTGGTTATAATTTCTGTATCGGCTGTCTCTTGCTTCCCGATCGTATGGCCTCTCATATGGTCCTCTATATCGATCATTTCCACGAACGTTACGGATGTTTCCTCGATTTCCTTCGTTCCTTCTGTTTTCCCAGGAATCTCTTCTGTCCGTTTGAGCAGCGTTATCAACGACTACCGCATTCACCTCTTGCGTGTTTCTATTGTCGCTTCTTGTATTTCTAGGCGTAACTTGAGCGCTTGTATAGTCCAATCGCCGTAAAATGTCGTCATAGTGCTCAAGTGTGTTTGCTCCCGACGCTATGAGTGATCGCTGTACCTCAATCGGTAACTGTCTCGCTATAGCTTGCAAAAGCTCTTCTTCTGGCAATGGAGGAACCAGAAACTGCAATTTAGCCAACTGTGACGTAAAATAATTGGCATAATGCGTCGGATGTGACGTAGAATAACTCTTCGAGTACATTTCTGCTCTTACGTTCAGTTGATCCTCTGCACTCCAAAATCTCCTCAAGAATGCTATGGCAAATTGCTCCATATTAGCAAAATTGCTTCTGAATGTTCTAAACCAAGTTAGCGCAGACCCGTCTAAGGCAAGTTCGATTATTCTTAGCTCTCTTTCTTTGGCTACTCTATGTTCCGCCATGTAGTCTCGAATATCTCGCAGAAATTCGACTGGTGTGACCCCTGTATTTCCAGAAAACTTCCTCGGCTTGTCATCCAGATTTCTGATAATGGTAACTGGACCTGAGTATCGTTCACTTGTACCTAACGTACTCCTATTCGAACTCGGATTATCCTGAGGGGTTGAACTTGCCCTTTCGAATGTCACATTCGGTTGCGTTTGACGGTCTTCTCCCATGCTAACTTCTTGATTACTCATACTGCGGTCTATCGCTGTCTGATCTATCGATATTTCCCCTGATGTAGTATTTTGATTGGTGAAACTGTTAATCATAGATTCTAGTTTAGTCACCCTATCTTCTGCCAGTTTCTCTACGGTCTTGACCTGAGTCTTCAACTCATCTAACGACGTAACATTCTGCGTTTTATTACTCTCCTCTAAATCGTTTTTCAACTTATCAATCTTGTCTTCGCATGTATTCTTTACTGACGCGACTTGTTCCTTTAACAGATCAACATCTGTCCTAAATAGAGTTGAATCTATCTTCATCGCTTCCTTCTTTTCCGTAAACCTCGCTTCTAAGTTCGCCATACCTGCGATTAATTTCTCATCTAATCCTGCACGTTTTTCTTTTGCTTCGGCATCGACCTCATTATACCGTTCTTCCACGATTGTACCGACTCTATTTTTGAATAAAGCTAAGTTTTCATTAACCTTTTGCTCTATATCATCATCCATCTTCCTAATATCTTTCTGCAATTGATTCTCTAATGATTTTAAATTAGAATTAACCTCTCCTAAGACATCCTCTTTAATGGTCCCAATTACTGACTTTAAATCCTTAATCTCATTACCTAGATTCATTTCTAGACCTTTGATTTTAGTTTCGAAAGATACTTCGGTAGACCACTCTTGAATTTTGCCTACATCTGCCACTAAACCATCGATGTCGAATCTCAATTTCGATACATTCGATTTAATGTCTTTCTGTATAGACATAACGTCTGTTCTTAAAGTAAGAATATTTTCTTCTCCCCTACTTTCTAATTCAATAATATTCTTTCTTAATATTTGAACATTTTCCTCTCCTTTCTTATTTACTGCAATTATATCTAACTGTAAAGTCTTAAGCATTTCATTATTCTTTAAAGTTAATCTATTCTCTAACCTAGTTAACTTGTTTTCTAACTCTGTGTTAGTTTCTTCACTACGAGCTTGTAATCTTTCTTCTAATGATTTAATACTATCCTTCAAGTTAGCTTCACTATTTGACTGTAATCTTTCTTCTAATGACTTAAAATTGTCTTCATTATTGGACTGTAACCTAGTCTCTAATAACATCAACTCATCTTTGCTATTTGACTGTAATCTGGTCTCTAATGACTTTAAACTGTCGTTCAGATTGCCTTCGTTACTAGCCTGTAATGCTTGCACATTTTCTTTACATCTAGCTTCTAACCTAGCTTCTGAACTATTTATCTGTTCTTTAACTTCTGTTTCCATTTTAGAAATATTTTCTGCAATACCAGACATACCACTCTGCAACTCTCCTAACACCTTAGCTAAATCTTCCGGCAACATAATTATATTTTCAATAGACGTTTTATTCAGAGACGTTAGACAACAACACATCACAATGTCTCAATTCCTGCATTCACTTGGGTATAGGAAAAAAATGTGACTTATAACTAACATGATATAATACTAATACGATTAACATGAACACTGGAATGGGCACACAAGTATATTGTCTGACTAAGTTTAATACATTTTATAACACAATTAAATGAACTTGAGATCTATCTCTCAGTAATCTAAATCTGATGTGATTCCATAGAATAAACAAAATCGAAGCCCCACAGGTGGGTAAAGCCAATTCTCCCTCTCTCTCTGTACCCGTTCGTCCTGGGGGATGCGATGACCCATCTGCTATTACATCGCATTCCTGGAGTTCCAGGACAGAGCGGAGTTAAATGAACCTCTAGTCAAATGAGGAATGTGTCGGAAATTCAGCTGAGTTATCGAAAAAGCAGTGGGTAACACGAGGCAAAGTATCTCTAGGGTCGTTACGGGCTTAAGTTTAATAAAAAAAATGCAAATATAAATGGGCGCCATCAACTGAATTCCTAGCAAACCACCTCCTTTCCTGGTTAAGCCTTACTCAAGACAAGGAAAGAAAAAGGAAAATCACACCATCATCAGATCACAACTAAGATAAAAACAAATTTATTTCACATTGATAGTCAGACAGATATTTTAAATATTCCTCCTACCTGAGAGTGTGGTCGAATGCCAACGTTAAATTGTCATTGTCCAAAAATCGAACCATCTCTTTTCTAATCAAAAATATTTCATCCACATAAAACAGAAAAATTTCTAACGTTCTCTTGGGTTCTCAGGATCACTGTAGCACTATGTCTTTCGTCACTGACATTTGTGAAACCTGAGACCTAATTTCTCTTTAATTTAACATCATGAATGTGGATTTGAAAAAGTTATTAATCTGTCTAAAAATACACATATTATAATCACATATTTCAAATATCACGCAATTTATGGCTTGCATGGCATAATTTAAATGTTGAACATGTTAGTAAAATGCTCCTAAACATCGAATAATTAATTTACACTATTTACATTGTCATTCATAATTACTTGTTTGTGAATTACAGAAAATTCACGGCTCATTGGTCATCATTATCATCATCATCAAAATTAAATATTTCTCACATTAATTCTCATCTCAAAATTCAACATATTCCTGTCAGAATCATTAACTCATCACCATTAAATCATTTAAATGAAAATTATTATCATCACTTCATTATGCTTTATAATTATTCACGCACTCTTATTTTATCATCTTCTTCAAATTAAATCATCTTAAATCAGCAATATAAATTGTTTAATTCCTCAACTCAAGTTGCAATTCCTCAAATTATATCTCAATTATATTTATTTTAATTCCATATAAATTCATTAATCATCAGCTTCTTTAATTAATTATCACCTTCTAATTCAGTTATTCATCATCTATCCAATCATCTATTAAGTTATTTAAATCAGTTTATTCATCCAATCTTCAATTCATCCATTTATTTAATTCATTGATTTATTCCAAAATTTAATTTATCAACTTATTTAAATTTTACTCTTCTGGTTATTTAGATTCTTATTATTTCATCTAGTCATTCTGATTTTTTTTTCATTAGGTCAGATCATTAATATGCTTAAATTTCAGATTATTATTTCATTAATTATTATTCTCAGAAAATCTTGTATTATCAACTTTATTTATTTGTTTAATTTCCTAACAAATTGTTTAATATGGTTTATAGAACGTTGTCTTACAGTTTTATCACTTCCAAGTTATATCTCGTATTTAATTTTCATGCCAAAAAATATTATTGCCTTCACGACATCACGTTGGATCTGACTATCCACAACGACATTATATATCCTCAATTCTTCAAATATCACATTTGAATACAACAATTATTCCACAAAACTCCATAAATATTCAGCACATACAGCATGAATCTCAACAATTACGCTAGACTGGGTTCGACAACCTCATGTCTGCTTCAAAATGCATTAGCAACATTGCAACTATCACTTGGCAACTTCCACAAAATGCCTATCACAAACTTCACTTAACCATGTTGCATGATCTACAAAAAATATATAACTGGCTTCAAATTATCAACGCACACAATCTCCAATAACTGTAATTAATCTGATCACATCCAGACAACTTCTTAAACAATTGGAAAAAATATTACCCTAGTAATTCAAGATCTGCTTTCAAATAGCATAAATTCTCTTACAATTCTCATAATTCACATCACAGAAAAACACTAATGTGCTATAATCTCTCATATCAAAATCTGCAATACTGATATGCCTTAAAATAAATCTGACCATTAATGATTCATTTTACAAGATTCAATTACTTTAAATCCTTCTCAATGGTATCCAACACAATTATAAAAATAATCAAAAGCATCAGCTGTACCAGCTGTTAAACTGAAAGTACTCTCAAAAGAGTATAGCAACAAAATATTGGATTGGCAAACAAGAATTACAAAATGTAACCCTGCTGGCATTTATCTGTACTTTATTTAACAAAATTTCGACTGATATGTGACTAGCAGTTCCTTGTTTGATTCACTTACAATCTCATGTACACTCGGATGATAAAAATGAGTCCCTAATGGCAAGTAAGATGAGTAACCACCGTACAATCGTATAAATACGAAAGACCTCGCCCCGTCGACTAAAATGATTGTGCCCTAAACGATGGGTAAGATGAGTAACGACCATACAATCGTATAAATACGAAAGACCCCATCTCGAAGACTATATGAGTGAATGTACCAGACAGGAATCAACAAGTCTCTAGTTGTCATATAAAAGCGATATTTATTCACTAAAGTGAATAACATCTTAATATCTCCAAACAATCCAATTTAAAAAAATCCTACTGATGAATAATACACACTCGCTAGTATGCAATGAACTGACGAAGTAATTTAGATAATCAATTGCAGATCACGAGTTCGAAATACTCGTCACACAAAAAAAAACTATTCATGAAAAATATCCTTACTGGAAAAATGTCTAAAAGACCAAACATCTGCTTAATAAAGCCAACCAATGGTGAGAATTTCGTATATATGGTCACGCCATATTCTAGCAAAATTCGAAGCATATAAAGTCAAAGCCATGTCTTAAAAATCGTATCACTCCTATTAGAAAAATATACATGTGTGCCCAGTATTCATGAAAATAATCGTATCAGAAAGTTATAACTCTTACAGTACCTTTTCATAATCAGCTGTTATTAAATTTCAAAGATCGTCGATTTTCCCTATGTAATGAATTTCTCGAAAGATCGGCGTGAATATCATTCCATCCATGCAATGACGATTGCCTTCGAATCCCAAGTGAATCAGCTGGAATCGAATCCATCGCTCTGTGGTGCCATCGCGTCTCTGTCTGCGTTTACTCCGACATGATGAACTTCTGGTTATCCATAGCGGATATTGTCCAATTCCTCACGAAAAAGTTCATAGAAACAGGGGACCCCCTATTCCTCTTCTACGTTACGCCACTGTTCTATACAATGTTCAGTTTAAGTGTTGAAAGTTCAATTTCCACAGCGGTTAAGTTTTACTTGTAGAAAATAAAATTGTTTCATCAGAGTGTCTAAGTTTATGAAACACCCTGTAGCTGTGTTCGTACTCGGTAATTCATAACACTTCATAAGAAATAATTGCATTAATGCACGTGCTAATGTTCCTAAGTGCACATGCTTACAACATTCCATTTGCTTATAATATTTAATGTTACTTGGAATGCGTTATGAAATGCATAGTCGTAATGTCATTAAGAAAAACTATGTCCATTCGAAGTTCAAAGTTGCAGTATCACGTAACTATCTGCTTTTATAATTCAAATGCTGAATAAACGTTCTAACTCAATGTAGTAATGACGTTCAGCTTCGGTCATAATGTTTGCGTATATAATGGGAAATAACCCGCTCGGTTTTACTGCAATGCTATAATCATCTCCGCCTAAAGCTGGCCTCGCCATGTCGCTCTACTATGCCGTTCTGCGTTGAAATGCAGCTTGGAATAAAGTTCTCCAACTACTCGCAATGCTGTTTTAAAAACCCCGGCCTCCTATGCTTGTTTGCTGCGGATGTCCGACCGACTCACTGACCTACTTGCCGTTCGCTGCTCGGAGAAGTTGAAACTGTCGCTTTCACTTTCCGTGACAGTTTCTGTTCGCTGCGCGACCTTGTACCATGCGCTAGGCGTGTGCTACTCAGCTCGACTCTCTTGCTTGGCTCACAGAGCTCCACTCTGTCAGTGTCTGCACTGCCTCGACCCTTACCTGCCTGGTGCGGTCACGTGACGTCCTCCCCACCACCGTGGTCTTGCGTCACAAATATAATCTCGAACCCCCATCATCTCGGCTATTAAGTTATAAAATAACTTAAGGGTTATCTGACTTCCTTCAAATTATTACCACATATAATGAATGTTATATCTCCTCTTCTAAGATGTTTAAATACCATGTTCCATATAGATCTGAATAAAGCTTCATATTTCCATCCATAATTCCATCTGCGTGACTGCGGTCAGCGCCTTCTTGATCCTAGACCTTCTACGTCATCCTGACATTCCTCTTGACTCGATCTGAGCGCTATCTTTTCTTAACTCTTCCCAAAACCTCAACTACGGCTTAATGTCTGCTGGCGTAGCCGATAGCCTCAACTAGGTATCGGGTACAGGCTGAACTTCTAATTCCCGCACAAATCGAAGGAAATTAAACACAGAACGTGCACATAATTTTCATTGCACTCATTATCTTACACGGCTTGAGTAACGGTGAGATTGGCTCAAGATATGCAGCAGGCCTCGCCGTCTGGACCTTGGTCCGATGTTATATGGTAGACAAAACGGGGCGATACTGCGATATCTTCAGAGGTTGCAGCTACATTATGTGCTGAAGGATTTTAATCAAAGTGTGTATTATACATTTAATGTACGCACCTCCTTATTGAAGACCTCATGCAACTCGTTTCCCACTCACACCCACAAAAGGTTGGGGGGAAACCCGTTCGCAATGGATCGTCAAAACGTATCCCAGATCCTGAGAGAAATATGAATTCTCGGATGAACCTACATTCCATATTACATGCTGACTCCCGTTATGTGACGATCTGAAATAGACAAGGAACCTCTAAAAATTCCCTAAGCTGCGAGCAACATAACGCTGGTGATTCAATGATTTTTTAACATTAATATGCATTACAAAATGAGCACCATACGTGTATCCTCTCGGTAGTTATCATAGAATATCGGAGTTATCTCGGTTGAGACATCTTGAAATAGAGTGGATCCAGGGTTCATACTCAAATGAAAATTCACGCCATCAGAAAGCACACCTGGTTGATTTTCAGTATTTCGTCAAAGAACAACACCAAGAACGTTGAATAATCATAGAAGCCCTTGAATATTGGAGTGGTACAACATATATGGATGACTTACTGTTGGTAAGTAAATTGCTTCCAAGTCATTTTTAAACAAGAACAAACTTCCTCGTCGTTGTAATTCTCTTCGCGTGAAGTGAAATTAACCATCAACACGATCCCTGAGTTATTTCAAAGGAAGAATGGCACGTCGATGTGAAGCTTCTGTCTTTGTTAGTGGTAACAGCACACCGTAACAGTCAACCTTAGTCACTGTTGTCTCCAATTTAAATTCTATACGTAACCTTACTATTTTGTTCATTTCTTAACCTGTTCATTCACTGTATAAAACCGTTTATGCACGGCAGGCCATGTTTGATGAAGTATGTGGACCATTTTGATGTAGCTGTTACATGTACCTGACGACAAATCAACGTGTGATTCGAGTGTAAAATGTTCTAGTCGTTGTTGCTGGAGTGAGATAAAACAATTAATTTTTCATTACTCTTACATTCGGTATTGACAGGGTGGTATATTTGGACTTAACAAGCATTTTGTTTATTGTGGAGACCTGTGAGTAACGAAATACCCTGTGGAAATCATTCAGCCCAGTTTTTCAGAACTAGAACACAAAATTAGATCCTGGTTGCCCCAACTCACTTTAGTAAGGAAGACGCTCGTAGTTGTTCTCACCGTCATCAGCATCATCATCGTTGTCGTTGTTAACGCCTTCGGAATATAAATTTAATTTTGTCATTGAGTGAGTACATTTGAGCGTGTAAGGAAATTAACTGATAATTTGTGCTGTTTTCGTGACAGTAAAAGAGTGTATAATTATACTTATTTGCATATAGCCTTATTACCTTAAGTAACACCAATTTGCTGGAAAGTACAGACCTAGTATTCGTCGAAAGTGATTGAGAAAATCCTACAGAAGAAATCACTCACGATGTCCACACCGGACATTCCAACCTCAGATCTTGAAACGTGACGTTCGCCGTCATGTTTATGTCTCATGACAAAAGCAAACAACCGTAATGAAATTTGAGGGGTGGGGGTAGCGTGGACCGGACAGTACATTACCCATAGTTTCAGTATATTACCTATTACATGAAACTAGTTGATATTGATCAGAAGAATGAATTTTCCCCGACAACATCGTGTTATTGGTAAATTTGTCCATGGCGTACAGGGTGAAGGATGAAATAGTAAAATATTCTCAATTTAAAGAAAACTACCTTGTTTCAAGTCAGGTAAAAACGTCTGAACATGCACTTACGATAGTAAATTGCTATATGTATTATTGACCAAACATACGAAACCAATTATTCAAAATGTTCCAAATGAACCTCACGCTAATTACCGTAAAAGCATGAAATGTAAATATGCATTATGAGCCCGTGTGAGCTCATGTACCGGTGATATTTTCTGTGAGAGAATGTGTGAGTGCTTTGCCACTGCACAGAACGCACCCAGAAGCCAGCAGAAGCTTTGGCATGATATTAAATGCTCTTTTGAATATGGAAAATGGTCATGTATTTCTTCGAATATTTTTTCTGAGCTTATTTTATTGTACATTTTGATTCCACAAAACTTAGGATTTAAAACTAAGTAATTCTGTATGAATTGAACACTTTGATATTTGTTGTAATATTTTTGGTAAAGGTATCTCCATCTCAGAGAAGCGAACTGGTCATAATTAGTCTCTCAACGACTAGAATACTTCCGCGAACCCGGAGTGCTGATCCGGCGTTCGACACACCACGTTTGGAGACCGTCCAAGCTGGACGCGTTACTGATTAGGGTCTGTAGTGCCCGTAGCAAGAAGTCCGCTCTTTGAGCGAGGAAAACTTATATCTTGAAGCATCGTTGGCGTGTGGAACATTTTATCAGTGTAATTTATTTGGTGAAAATGCGAATTGTAACATTTTTTTCGTACCAGCACGTGGAACACCACATTTCTGTCAACGAGGCTGGAGAGAATATTATAAGTTTATGGGGAGAAAATAATCGTGCTTAATCAGTGGATGTTGAAATACACAGTTGTAAACTATAATACTACGAAGCAAATTATCTCCACGTGTAGTGCGAGAATTGTAACATTATGGATCGCCGAGATATTCTGTGACTTGCACAAAAGTGTTAAGATCAGTTTGACGATACTGTATGAGTATCATAGAATCTGTGAAGCAGACCAGTGAAAGGCCATTTTTATAATTGTCTGCAATTGCGTGAAGCCAGTGAGCTACATTTATTTACTGTGCTTATTTTGGATAGAATCTGTGAAAGTACATGTGGAATTTCAACGATAATTATGTGTAACTTCACTGACCACGTGTTCAACACTTCATCGCTTTGTTCACGATTTTGAACATGGAGTAAACCTATCCTCTTGAGAGAGATGTCCTGAGGAGGAGCCACAACGTGAATTGGAAGCCTGCAAATTAGAAGGAACATGGTCATTATCTTTAATCCATGTTAACCATCGCCAGCATGAGGAGGAAACGACTTGAGGGGAAGCCACGAGGCCGCAGAAAATGGTTTAAGAAGAGCAATAGACCAGAATGGATGGTCGAGGACGAATTTATCCCATCCGAATCCAGAAGTTGTATAGCCCTCAATTCCATGCCCGGAATGAGGTGATTTACTTGATTTGTGTGTTTCTGTACTTCTCTTTCTTGTGAGGGATTTTGTTACGGTAGAGTAGATTTAGTAGTTTTGTTAATCAACCGAACGTTTGACAACCAATTAGGTAGGGTCTGTAGTCTTGCTTCTCTGTGTGTGTTCATTTACGTGCATTTTTCTTTACTGGTGAGAATGTAATGGACTTAAGTCCATTGGTGAATTTTCATGGACGTTTTACAACGTCATGCTTGAGAGCCTAGTAATCTTGACAACAGCTGTTGAGCTATTTTTCCCATATCAGCGTAGACTGAGTTAAACTGGGTAGTTAGTCATTCATGTATTTTTTGCGGGATACCCTGTCCTATTATTTTGTGGTTACGCCACTGTTTTCTTTAGGCCTCGTATCATTTGATAGTCAGCAGTAACTATCACTGTTTTTATTGGATTATGTTATGCTGTGTGGATCTCATAAGCCACATCGTTCTAGTTGATAACGAATTCAGGGTTTTATTAAATATGCCAGGTTAGCGTCGAACCCTGAACTTACTCGTATCAGATTAGACAACTTAGGATTGGAGAGGTTGTGATTTGTTATAATTTGTGTCCCAATACTTGACACCAAACGTTTATGACAGGCAAACTTTTAAATATGACAGAGTGTTATCTCTGTGAGAAACCAAAGCAGTTAGGAGATTGTAAGATATCTACGTTTTTATTCTGTTTGACTTTGCAAACACATTGTATCATCGTACTGCGTAGTAGGGCTGTTACTTTTAATCGATTAATTTCAGATTTCGATTAATCCATTAATCAAAACCGAATAATCGATTAATTATCGTAAATAACGATTAATCGATTAATCAATTAGTCGATTAATCGATTAATCGGTTTTCAGAAAAATCGATTAATCGGTTATTCGAATAATCGATTAATCGATTAATCGGTTTTTGATTTGTTTCGCCGATTAATCAATGTATTTCGCATTTTTTAGCCTATTTTCAATTTTGAAAAAAAAAATAGGCTTATGAGATCACCTTTTGTCCGTGTGTGTGTGGGTGTGTGTGTGTGTGAGGTGTGTGTGTGTCCCCCTAATAAATTCTAAACGGCTTGAGCGATTTCAATGAAACTCGGTAAGTTCATAGCACTATTCCGGGCAACCCCGACCGTGCCCTTAAATTTTTTTACGTCTCACCAATTCAACATGGCGGCTGTGCGAAATATTTCACCAGCATTCAATATCTCCGAAACTATTCCCGATATCACCCTGGAATTTTTTGCGGTGATAAAGGGAACTACTAGAAGTTCACCTATGTGACTTTTATAAAACTGGTAACTACAAAACCAACATGGCGGCCACGCGAATGTGGGACTTTTAAATAGACGTTTCTCGCGATTTAACCAACCAAACGCAATAAAACGTGGTACAGTATATGTTTATACACATTGTAATGCACCGACATCTAACTTCGTTCAATTGTTTACATAACCACAAGATGGCGGATGTGTGAAATATTTCACCGGCATTCTATATCTCTGAAACCATTAGCGGTATCACCCTGAAATTGTGTACGGAGATAAAGGCAACTTTTGAAAGTTCATCTATAAGACTTTCAAAAACCGGTTAACTACAAAACGAACATGGCGGCCAAGCAAATTTGAAAATTTTAAATAGACCTTTCTCGCGATGTAATGTTCCAAACGCAATGAAATCTGGTACAGGAAATGTTTATACACATTGTAATGCACTGGTATCTAATTTAGTTCAATTGTTTACATAACCTCAAGATGGCGGCTGTGCGAATTTTAAAATTGAGTTTTTATTTCTTGTGTCGTAATCATGCGATCGAAGTGAAAGTTAGAAAAATGAACCTACGCAATAATTTTCCTTTAATGGTACATGACTCTATGGCCTATACATTTAACAATCCAACATGGCGACCATCCGAAATATTAAGACGGCTCTGAATATCTACGAATCTATTATAGCAATCAAACTGTTTTTTTATATTCATAGGGCCTATGAACTTAAATTCACCTATAGGACTTTAAATAACCTGGTGATCACAAATCCAACATGGCGGCGACGCGAAGTATAAATATTCACATAGACGTTTTTCGCAATTTAACCATCCGAGTGCAGTGAAACTTGGTACAGTAAATCCTGATACGAATGTTAATCCACTGGCATCTAATTTATTTCAATTGTTTCCATAACCACAAGATGGCAGCTGTGCGAAATTTTAAAATCTCGTTTATACTTCTTGTGTCCTATACATGCGATTGAAGTTTGAATGCTACACGTACACAATAGTAGTGGTTTTGTACGGGTTCTAAATCCACCGCCACCGCCACCGCTGGAATAATAAAATGGCAATATCTCGCGAACCAATCAGGCTAGAGACTTGTACGAGGTGTCAAATTACTCAGGCGAACACTTCCTTTCCATTGGACAACATATCTCCACCCTAAAATAAAACCTACCCTACTAGGGGGTGAAATTGAATTTTTAGAGAATCTCTCTTTCCAATTGCAACATGTGAGAGTTTGAATGCCGATATGGAATGTAACGTTGTTCTGCAAACCAATAATCAAAGAGGGGCATGTTAGGCCTTGAGGTGAGAACCCCTGTTATTGTTGACGAGCCCCCTGCTGTCGGGCCCGTGTTGATGGGTTATAGTTGACAGGTCCTTGTGGACGAGTCCTTGTGGACAAGTCCTTGTGGACAGGTCCTTGTGGTCGAGTCCTTGTGGACAAGTCTGTGTGGACAGGTCCTTGTGGACAAGTCCTTGTGGACAAGTCCTTGTGGACGAGTCCTTGGCCCTTTGGACTGATCCCTTTGGACGGGTCCCTTTGGCCTGGTTCCTACGGACTAGCCCATGAATTTATTTAAATTATGTCAAAGGGCCTAACTACATTTGTGTGTGTGTTGAATTGACGTTGTTCACCACTACTATAATGGGATAACGATATGAAAGGAAAGTGACGAAATACATGTGAACACGTGTGAAATGACCTTATTACCGTCCTCCTTGTGAAACAAGTCACATCCTGTTTTGCTTCATACGTGAGAAAATGTGAGTTCATGTGCAATATGATCTAACACACAGGTGTTCACCTGTACACGCGCACGATAAGAGCTAACAAGTCACAACCTGTTTTGACAGTGGTGGGAGGTAAAGGGGGGGAGGGGTTAGTGTAAGAGAGAACACAGGTAAAGAGAGAAAGAAATATGTATTGCTCATAATACATGTATAGCTGAGGACTGTACATAGGACTGTAGGTTAAGTACAACATGAGTAAATAAATAAATACAAGACACACAGGTTCACACAACATGTATTTTATTAATCCAAGAATTAAAGGCTGAGCTAAATCTCAACCATTTTACATATAGTTTATTTCCTTTTTGTTTCAACACTTTTTCCACAAGGTAATGTTTAGGAAACGCTGTCTTTTGAAGTTCTTGAAGATAAAACCTGCCTTTTATGGGTTGATGGTTGAGGTCCTCGAGTAAATAGGTGACTGGACTGTTCAGATTGACTTGACGAATTCGAAATAGTTCAATCCCCCAATTTGGTGTGTAGCCCTTGTCGAAGACGGACTTGAATTTGCTCACACGAACATGGTCCCCAATGTTAAGGCGATGACGTTTAGGGTCTGCTGTTTTTATGGGGTTAAACAGTTTATCCAGTTGTGGAATATTTTTAGTTACAAGTCGTGGCTTGGTCCCAATGGTTCTGTGTTTGGTGTCGTTGTAACGTGATACTAGCTCAGGTAACAAGTCCAACCAGCGATAAGTGCCCTGAGCGGTAAATGCTTTCCACATATGGGTTTTCAATGTTCGGTTGAACCGCTCGACCACGCTGGCTTTGAGATTGCTGTACGTGGTGTAATGGTGAATATCCTTAGATTTGAGAAAACTGGAGAAATCCTTGTTGAAAAATTCTTTTCCCTGGTCGGTTTCTAGCAGCTGAGGTTGACGTTTGCAGTGTTGAATAATATGTTGAAAGGCTTTGGTAACTAGTGGACTAGACTTGCGACGCACAGGTTCAACAAACGCCATTTTGGAATAAACATCAATGACCGTCAACATATAGCGTACACCATCGTTAACGCTAGCATAGGGAATCATTTCAACCAAGTCTGCTTGCCAAAGTTCATCCACACCCTGTGAAATCACCTTGAGTCGCTGATAGTGACGTCTAGCTGGACGATGCAACTCGTGAGCAATACCCATTTTAATGGGTGAGGATTTAAACAATAATTTTGGCATTTCGAAGTTCTACCTCAATTTCTTGAATTTCCCAATCGTGACCAGTATGGCCGGCTTGACGTGAAGCATGCAACAGCTGTAGTCGCTGGACGAGTTTATTTGGATTGTGCCAGTAGGTAACATCCACAAGGGGTTTTAATGGTTTAAATGTCACTCCTGAAGCGGACACTTTACGACGACCACTTTGACTAGTGGGGAACATTTTTGCAATGATGGTTTTATACTTTTGAGATATATTGGCATTCACTTGTTGAGTGGGATCATACTGTCTTTTGTGAGCATGGGTATCCAATAAAATGGATTTATATTTACCAAGGTCCTCTGGCGTATAATCTTGGGATGAGGGAGTCCGAGAGAATAGTAGCTTTAACAGTCCTGGTGTTAATTTATAGTTGATCTTTTTAATGACAGCTTTAGTACGACTAAATTTAATCGATGAATCACCAATTTTAAAACTATCATCCTCATAGCGAACACCATACGTGGTATCTGTGTTTCCAATAAATAGATTGGTGAAATAGGGTTCCAGTGTTGATCCATAATATTTTATTAAAATGTTTTTCAGTTGAGCTTTATGTTGAGGAGTGGCCAAGAGTTGTGAAAATGGAGACGATCTGGAAGGGCAAGGGGTTTCGACCATGGCCAAGGATTTCCTTTTTCTTAAAAACTCTGCAAGGGGTGATGCCTTTTTTTGAGGCGTAAACACTTGTTCCTCATTATCCTCAACTTCGCTAACACTAGTTAAATCTTCCTGTTCCTCTTCATCTTCCTCTTTCTCTTCCTCAGAGTCCTCGTGGTGCGTCTGACTGGCTTGTGAAACGGTACGTAGCGTTTCAGATGGCTTGAAAGAAGGTTTCAACATAGCTTTTAGCGGAGGTGCTAAATGTTGTTGAATAAACAAAGCATGATCCGCACGCAATCGTTTCAATTGACGAAACTTTTGACGAATAGTATTTTTTGCTGTAATAATATGCTTTTTCAATTGACTCTCTGCTAACGCCATGATGTCGTGACAAATGACTTGAGAGGGAATGATACAGTGCCTTAAATAGCAATAAAATGATCAAACCCTAAGCGATACCGCCCTTGGTTGAGTTCACTTTGTTTGTCAATCACTAAACAGGCATGACGTTGTGTGTTCCAGCACTTGCCACACAATTCTGTAAACATTTGAAAGGTCATATCCGGATTCACATGTTCATTATAAATGTAACGACTGTTCCTCTCGTCCTGGCGAAATAAAACAATGACATTGGCATTGTCACGAATCAACTGTTTGGACATTTTAGAATACGTTTGTCCAAGATAGAAGCAATCGATATGTTTGTGTCGACCCATGCTGAAATAGCTTTGAATGATACCTTGTCGTTCAGTGGATACATCATCGAAAATCATGAGTGAATCAGGCTTTACCTCATCCGGTGAAATAACATTTTCTTGCGTGGAAAATGTAAAATACCCCATATTCTCATTTTTTAATCCAGACATGACTTGATCCAGAAACACGTAGAGGGGTTGGTAGAGAGATTTTGCGAAAATATAAATATTTTGAAAACACAGACCATTGGGCGCAGTAATAAGTGTCAGCAAAAGATTGGTCTTTCCACAGCCGGAAGGTCCCACAATGATGCAGCGAATGGAAGATGGAAACAGTGAACCATGGCGTTGTTCACGTGATGTGGGGCAGAGATGGGAAACCATGTCCCTCACGGGGAATGACTCTTGCTGCTTAATTAGCTTCATTTCAACTAAGGCTTAGAGAGGTTAGCAGGTTGTCTATATACATCACACCGAGCCTTGTCATAGAAACAGTAGACTCATACTACAGGTTGACGATGGATGTCTTTGGACGTGCGTTGATGGTCAAAGCTAGGTCTGTTCCCATACATGATCCTAAACAAGAAACAGATCCTGCTAATAAACACTATGTGGATAGGTCAGTAGTGCCACGCACAAAACAAGGAGATTATGACTTTAAAGGAAAGCGGTTAACTCATGTAAAACATCCTCAAGTGTCTACAGACGTTACTACAAAAAAGTATGTGGATAACAAGGTGTATGAGTTTTATGATAAAGTGCCTCAGCTTACGGTGGATGGCTATAGCGCTAATCATCACCGCATTATTCACGTGGAAGACCCACAAGAAGATAATGATGTCTGTACCAAGCGATACGTGACCTATGAAATGAAAAAGGCTTTATACATTTATCCCATCTGTATTTTTAGTGCATCTGACAAATGTAAAACCTGTGAATGAGAGAAACCATATACCGCTAGTTCATGACCAGCACTTGACCTATGTGCTTGCTTCGGGTTTAAGCCACTATCGACTACACTATAATGGAACCATTCACATCAAATATGCCATACCTGATGAGAATCATTTACAAATAGAGATAAGTGGTCATAGGATGTTGGTCCATAACCATGAAATGGTCAATGCAGGAGATGAATTATCCTTTCATCTCCTGTTGACATGGAATGAAAAGCAAGCTGGAAAAACCATAAATGATTTCCCACTTTATGTAGAATTGGAATATACAGCCATGAAATAACAATCTAATGTTAGTTGTGACTTAAACTTTCTTGTGAAAGGTTGTTGGTCATCATCATCATGGTGAAACAAAGATATGTGGTGAGAAAGACAAAAAATATGAGCCTGTCCTTGGCAAAGCCTGGGCTTATGACATTCGTGGACAAGCCCTTACGAAAGAAAAAAAGAAAAAATAATGTGTTGACCATAAGGAAAGCTCTTCGAGTAGCACAGAGACATGTTATTCCAAAACGTCAGCGACAGGGTTCAAAACAAGGGCGAGTGATCCCCGTCCCCAAAAGAGCGGGATTTTTACCTGCATTATTCGCCGGTCTGGCTGCTCTAGGTTCAATTTAAGCGGCGCCAGTGCAGTGGCAAAAACCATTAAAGCCGTGCA
Source organism: Meconema thalassinum (assembly GCA_946902985.2). Lineage (NCBI taxonomy): Eukaryota > Metazoa > Arthropoda > Insecta > Orthoptera > Tettigoniidae > Meconema > Meconema thalassinum. The sequence goes on from OX336389.2 coordinate 605,150,983, forward strand.
ACAGGGCAAGCAACAACTCAATGAAAGTCAGCAACACAATGAAACAATGGAGGCCATTGCTATGGGGGCTAGAAATGTCAATTTGAAGCCAGCCTTTTATCAACAAGGATTTGGAATTTCACCTTTTCGAAATAAATAAAAAAACATCTTTAACCTCAACCATAGCAAGACATGCCCTGACGCATCAGCAAGTGGAAAGCTATGCTAAACAACTGAAGCTTTCTCATTTTCGAGGTGTGTTTATGCGAAACCAATTACCCTCACAACCCTGGAAACATGAATGTGCTGTTGTCAATTTGGATGATCACCGAGGACCTGGAACACATTATGTAGCTTATGTCAAAGAGGGATCTACTGTATGGTACTTTGACAGTTTTGGGAATTTGCCCCCGCCCATGGAACTAGTGGCTTATTTTGGAAACAGGATCAAAATATATTATAATGTGAAACGTGAGCAAACGTTTAACAGCCAACAGTGTGGACGTTTGTGTTTAATTTTTTTATATAAGACGCAACATAAGCAAAAACGTCAACAGTATGTCGGCGGAAAGTAAGACGTTTACACTGCATGGACGTGGACCTGAAGTGAGTCTAGACTTTTACCCACCTATCGAATTGAGTGAAAAACCTTATGGTTTAGGACTTGTTTCTCTTGAAACGTACAATCGAATATACAACATACGTGAAAATGTGAACAACAAGTTTTACTATGATGATTCTGTGCTCACCCTGAACTCTGGTGGATATACGATAGATGACATTTATGAACACATTTATGTGGTGTTGATCAATGATTATGGTTTAAAGTCATTTCTCAATGGAACGCGCAAGTTTGAACTTGTAGGAAATACCAACACTCATCGCTGCAGTATTTTTTCTACATTCAAAATTGACTTTAAACTCACTCCGATTCCATTGGTCCATTACTAGGATTTAAACCACGTGTGTTAGAGCCCAACTAAAAACATGGATCAGACCATGAAGTGAAATTCATTGAGGACCATCATGTGTCGGTGACGTGTAATATTATTAGTCAAGTGTACACCAATCAAGAACCGTCGCATTCGCTTTATGACTTTATTGTAACATCGCCCAATGGCTATATTATTCGTGAAAACCTTCCAGTGGTGCTTTTTCATTCTGTGGCTGTCGATGGTATTAGTAATATAACATTAAGACTGATCAATAGAGAGCAACAACTCATTGATCTAGATTCTACCACACCAGTGACTTACAAGTTGGTGCTAAAACCACTATGAAGTTTGTATATAAAGCAACAGCACCGTCTAGGAATGGTGTTAGTTGTTTACCACGTGAATACACGTTAACATCTCAGAACAAGCAGATTTTACAGCATTTGGGTTACCACATTAACCCCCGCGATGAATTCTATTATAGAGGTAGCGAACCACATCGAGGAGCAACCAGGAGTGGTAAGAATTGATCTGCATTCTTATCAAGCTCAAACACCTGGACTCAATAACAATGATGAAATTCAATTTGTTATCAACAACCAAGATATTTACACTCTACCGCATGAAAGTGTTATTCAGATTGAAGGTCGGCTCACCAAAGCCGATGGTTCTACACCCACTACATCCAAGTTAGCCAACCATGCTTTCGCCTTCCTGTTTTCTGAAGTACGATATGTCATTAACGATATCGTGGTGGATAGCACTCGAAATGTGGGTATTTCCAGTGTCATGAAACTATATCCCTCTTATAGTGAGGAAGAAGCTAAAACACTTTGCATGGCGGGTTGGTGCCCTGACTCGACCAATGACTGGATGGTACACACCGATGGCACCTTCACTGGATATTTACCTCTTAAACTGATTTTAGGCTTTGCTGAAGATCACCAGCGCATTGTGGTCAACGCAAGGCAAGTGCTTTATCTGGTGAGAGACAGGAGTGATAATAATGCACTCAAGTGAGTAGACAATGCCCCCATTGATTCAAAAATTCAACTACAACGCTTGCTATGGAAAGTGCCTCATGTGACCCTTAACGATAGCAAAAAACTGGACATACTCAAAATGGTAAAGAGAGATATACCTCTACCCATGGAATTTAGAAGCTGGGCACTCCATGAGTACCCGTTATTGCCCACCACCAACACACATAGTTGGTCTATAAAAACAGCCCGCTATACAGAGAGACCTCTCTACATGATTGTGGGTTTTCAAACGAATCGCAAGTATCAACAAACCAAAGATGTCACGCAATTTGATCACCTGCAATTGAGAAATGCAAACGAATCGCAAGTGTCAACAAACCAAAGATGTCACGCAATTTGATCACCTGCAATTGAGAAATGCACGTCTTTTCCTCAACGGTGCTGTGTTTCCCTATGAAGGGCTGGATTTAGATTTTTCAAAAAATAAGTACGACTTGTTTTCTAAATTTAGATGGTCGTATTATCAAAAAGAGAATTGTCCAATGTTATCACCCCAAGCTTTTAAGACAAGGGCGCCACTGATTGTCTTTGACTGTTCCTACTTGGAAGAGTCTGTCAAACCATCCAATATTGACATTCGACTAGATTTTGAAACGCATGACAATGTTCCAGCCAATACCACGGCCTACTGTTTGATTATTCATCACAAACAAGTCAACTATTATCCACTGTCCAACCAAGTGACAAGTGTATAAATAGCAGGTCAACACACATCAAACCACTCAGTCATGTCTTGCTTTCAAGCCTCAAGAGAAGTTACATCCATGAATTTAAAATCTGAGGAACAACGTTTCAAGACCTTTGCGACGTGGCCGGTGCCTTTTATAAACCCTCAAGCCTTAGCAGCCGCTGGATTCTACTATTTAAAAAGAAGAGATGAAGTGAAATGTGTGTTTTGTCCCATCATCTTAGACCAATGGCAAGAGAGCGATGAACCCATGCAGGAACATCAGCGCTGGTCACCTGCCTGCCCCTACCTGTGCAGAATGGAGGTGGGTAATATACCCTGTCATTCAAGTTACCCCTCACTCATGCCTCTGAGTGATGAAAAAAGTTATGATACGTGTGGACTTTATGGTGTCAACAGTGCTTCAGTGAGCAGCTCACAGTCAAAAACATCCAGTTTAGAGACATTGGGATATCATCGGTGTTATGGACACTATAAACACAAAAGACTTTTTTGTTGTATGAGATGGTACCGCCTCTATCCTAGAATGAAAAAAGAATGTAAAACTTGTTATGCTAATAAAATAATGAAATAAAAAAAAATTGGTTGTTGTTGTTATATTATTATTTCTTATGCCCCCTGTCATATCCTAACCTCTATAGTGACTACTCGATGTTTTATTTTCTTTTACTAGAATGGAATGTAAGTAAATGACATGGGTACACCTTACTGAACAATTGTCAGTCTGTGGTCAGTTGGACTTGATCCAGACAAGAGTGAACATGTTGCGTACACTGACTGTCGACTGTCAAGGGTTTAAAATTGGAGATAACAAATTTATATTTAAAGAAGTGGCCATCATCGATTGTTCCACTTTTTGGATATCACAAGCTACTCATTTGGTGTTTAAACCACCTTATGCTTTTGATTTGTTGTGTGATAAAGACCGTAAACAAACCCAGTGGATTGAAACTCATATGCAACTGTCAATGTATCGATTTATTGGACATGGGCTGTCCATCGCTGCAAACACTCATGGATCGCTGCCCCTGTGACAATATTACCCATAAAGCCTTGGCACAGGTGTGGCAATTGTTTCATTGGCTATCCACCAAAGCCTGCTGGGAGTTGTTAAATAAAATTAAAACTAAAGGTTTACCTGTGGATGACACCAGTGAGATTTCTACAAGCGACGTGTAAACATCAACGTAATACCATGGAGAAAGGGGATGCTACCGATAAAGCGATTGGAAAGTTCTTTGTGTGTAAAAAGAAACTAGACAGTTTTACTAAAGAAGAATTATTGGCTCTTCCAAAATCATTCATTTATTATGTCGCAGCAAATGCAGTGAAAGAAATCTGGCAACATGTACCAAAATCATGGACTCAAGACCCTGTGTTAAGTGAATTGCAACCATGTACGGATTATGATCACCATAAGCAAGTGGCTATGGCAAAAATACCCTCTATGCGACAGTGTGCTACTTGCCAGCTAGTCAAACTGTATCATGGTCATAAAAGTCAGTGTAAAGACTTTGTTTCCTCATACCACGGGTGTGATGGAGAAAAAAAGCAACAACAACAATCATCATCCACAGAGGAAGAGGAAGATCAAACCTTTTTACCATCGATGGAAAAGGATATGCCAGACCTGTACTGGCAATGGCGTCATTAACAAAGTATTTCAATACTTGACTTTCGAAATCTACCTACCTGGTTATTATTTGTGTAGTCCTGGAACTTGTCTTGAAGAACCTTTGCAGCATAGTGATATACCTATTAATCCTTTGGATCAAGCATGCACCTTTCTTATCACCACAGTCATTCTGCATTAAGACGTGTAGCGGATAAAGTATCGTTGAAAAGCTAAACATCTTTTGACATTCTGTGATGTCTCAGTGGGAGAGAGGTTGGCAGTCGTCATTGTGATTAGTGTTATAAAAGGAAAGTTAATGATGAGTGGACATGGACATTGAAAAGGATTGAGGAATTGGTATTTCTTTGTATTCTATTTTTGTTAAGCTCTATTTGTTGTGAAATAAAAACAAGGTTTACAAGATCACAATGTCTTTTATTTTAAAAAATGGTGATAGCCATTTCATTTTTTTCACACATGAATATTTACAATTTCCACTTTAAATTTTTTTACATTCCCCTTGTTTAGTTTAAAACATTCTGTACATTTTTGTTGTTGTGAAATAAAAACAAGGTTTACCAGATCACAATGTCTTTTAATTCTAAAAATGGTGATAGTCATTTCTTCATTTTCATTTTTTCACACATGAATATTTACAATTTCCACTTTACATTTTTTTACATTCCCCTTGTTTAGTTCACACATTCTGTACATTTTTTGTGAAATATAAATAAGGTTCACTAAATCACTATATCTTTTAATTTTTAAAAATGGTGATAGCCATTTCATTTTTTCACACATGAATATTTACAATTTCCACTTTTCATTTTTTACATTCCCTTGTTTAGTTTACACATTCTGTACATTTTTGTTGTTGTGAAATAAAAAACAAGGTTTACCAGATCACAATGTCTTTTTTAATTTTAAAATGGTGATAGCCATTTCACTTTTTCACACATGGATATTTACAATTTCCACTTTACATTTTTTACATTCCCCTTGTTTAGTTCACACATTCAGTAAATTTTTTAAAATCTTTTTCGTAATATACAAAAGCAAACATTTTACACTAAAATGTATTACTTATCCTATTTTTACTAAACTACTGTAGCCTAACATTATACATTCTACTTACAGTTTTTACAAAAAAATATTACAATATAAAACACACTACAAATATTACAATATAGTGATCATTAGACTTAAGTAAAGTAATAGTCGTCAATGCGAATGTTTCCCCAAGCAAGAGTATTAAATGTGTTGGGTATAATGAATCGTTTGTTGTCTTCATTACTTAAAACAACTTTGTTCAACAAATTGGTATGTAGCTGATGATTTTTACTTCTAAATACACACATTTTCTTATATAATACAGGTGGGTTACTAACTATACAGTTTTTATAATCACTTATATCTAACTCTTTACTAACAACATTCTTTTTCACTCCTTTTAATTTTTTTACTACTACATAATCAATTGTTATATAGCTGTATGATTTAGATTTTGTGCCTACAAAGGTGTCTATAATAACACCAGCACATTCATCCTTAAATTTCCCAAGAACCTTTTTGTTTACTAGAGGTAAATGGTAAATATTATCCTTAGGGTAGTCACTTGTATCAAACCTATTTAGCTCAGTTTTGATATCCTCATAAAAATCATCAGTTTTAAACTCATAAATAAAAGAATCTGTGTCTGTGTAGAGTAATTTAGCATTATCAAGATAGTTTTTCTTTACATAATCATAGTGAAATTCATACATAAGTGTTTTTGACAATTCCAGAATGGTGTAACCCACATATATGGGTTTGTTGTAAGTTACTTTAAGACGATTCATTTGTAATACAACTAAATCCTCATGAATAATTGAACAGCTATGAAAGTTAGGCTTGCTTATTAAGTTGCTCGCACCATACCTTTTACCATCATTCTCCCTCTTTGTTATCAGCTTTACATCAACTCGTTTATCAACATTCTCCATAGTCTTTCCAAAAACACTATTATTCATGAGTTTATAAAAATCTTTTTCAAACGCGTTTGTTGACTGCGTTCTTAAATTATTGTTTAGATCAATATACGGTTTGAGCCATGCTGACTGATGAAATAGCAATACGCGATGAATTTTAGTTAATTTCAATCCATGCTGTAGACACTGTTTCAAGTTTTGATAATGTATTACATATTTACATTTATCATTTACATTAGCAATTAACATTTTTGTTCGTGATGTGATGTATGGAGATTTCATATTCTCAGGTCAAAATGGTAAATCATTATGATCATCATGTAACTCTTTAGGGTACTCAAGATTTACCTCTAAAATATATCCTTTATCATCGTTATCATTAAGGGTGTCAACATGTAAGACATCAATTTCAGGTTGTGTCAGCCAGCGAAAATCTTTCAGTGGTAGATATTGACTCATAGCCCAACCATATTGGTTATTTGCATCGAGGTAGACAATATACTTTGACTCTTCACAAGGGTTGTAGCTAGGCATGTATTTATTATTCGCTTTGGAGTACCGTTCACTACAGACTTAATCCACCTCGAATTGATGATTTTATAAAATTGATCATGTCTATATCAGTCATTAATTCTAAATTTACTTTCGTTTTTTTTCAACATTGAACTGAAACTTAACCCAGGAGCAGTGAAATACTGACAAGGATCAAGGTCATAAGTTTTCATACATACATTCCGAAAATTATCAAAAACATCTGCTAATAATAACACATCCGTCTTCAAATATATGTCTGAAAATTCTCCTAAAGTTTGAATGTCAAACTGTGTCCATACACGTTGTGCATGTAAATATTCCTCATCACTGATATGACTTGTGTTTAAGGAACTGTAAAATGCATCTTTCGGTGGTAAACAACACTCCTCAAGACGTTCCACACAGTTAATATATTCATAAGGGAATATACCGTTTTGACGAATCAAATTAAAATCATCTTCTTTAGGAAAGACACGATGAATTTCATGAAACTGATCAGATTTTAAATTACTAGCCAGCTTATCAAGACTACTCGGCATAAAGCGGAATGAATCAAAAAATCGCAGTTTAATGGTTTTTTTATTGCTAGTTTTGATGTATTTTGTGAACGATATGTATTGTTCCTTATTATTTGCAATCACATCAATTTTCACATCTGAAGCTCCAAATTCTTTAACGATAAAGTGGTTATCGTATTTGCTGCCGTTATGTAGAATGACCGGAATGAATTTACTTGCTCTATAATTTAAATTACATTCTTGGTGAGCCGCACCACGATATTTTCCTGTTAAATGGTCATGATCGCGAACCCTGTCTGTATATAAACATTCACCACATATAAAACAATTAGTTTCAGTTTCAAAATTCATATGCTCTGAGGAAGTTAGTGGCTCCATTGGAATGATCGTATTTAAAATAGAGGATATACGAATGGCATCTTTCTCAAGCCTTTCCATAAAAACTTTAGGTGCATCAGGTCCTCTATAGAGCTCAAACTTATTTAAAGTGTCATCATAACTACATTTAATATAATATGCAAGGCTAAAAGGTTCATGAATGTGAGTAGTGTTGGTGAAAGGTTGGGCTGGATTTGATGAACATGTATTAAATGGTTTTAGCAAAGCCTCGAAGTCAGCATATATAACAAATGGTACTCGAAGCTGTTTCTCATAATCCTTAAATTTTAGAATGTTATTTTTAGGAGTCGGTAATACCGTACACACATGATTACATCCCCATTTTTGATGTTGAGTTAGTTGTTCCTCTTTCTGGAAATGTAGCAAACAACCATCGCACAACCACTTCTTAGATTTATCTTTTGTTATCTGACTACCAACAAGTCTACTTAAATGTTTTATCCAACAATAGTGAGCATTTTCACCTTCGGTTATGTATAGTAAATTTACATGAGCATCCTTTTTTTCCTGAGTATAATATAGAGGACCAACTATACTCTTATTTTCAATTCCATAAACATTAATACTTACATTGTTCAGCTCTTCAAAACGATGAATGTCTTTTATCGCCATAGGAAATTCCATTTTTTTTAATCTAACACTGAAGAATAGTGAGGATAAGATGATGTTCTATCCATATTTTCCACTGCTGGATGGAGAGCTGAGGTTACAGCCCATGCAAAGCATGCGTCATCATTATTCATAACGTTTACACAAGCATGCTTACGTTTGATCCATCCTGGCAAATCAACGTATGATGATGCTCGAAGGGGGTTGTATTTATTCATGTTGGTTTCTAAATAAAGTACTTCAACCAACGCCCAGCCTGACTCCCTTTCCTGGAACTCTTCACTCTTCACAATGATAGCACTTGAAATATCTTGGTATATATCACTAATATTAGTTGATTCGCTAACAATTATGTTTTTTGTATTAAAGGATTTGATATCCGTAATTTCACCTTCGCTCCCAGTTTTTACATAGAGTCCAAAAAGTTCAAAATTCATTTTAATTGTTTTATGCTCTAATAAAACATTTTCTACTAAGCCAAACACAGTAGGTTGAACATTTTTTAAAAATAATTCAATACTTTGAGTTTTTTCTTTACTATAAAGTCTATAACTAGCAATTCGACTTTTAAATGCACTACCAATTTGTTGAACATTTCCAGAATTTCTTTCATGGCAAGCGTTATTTTTATGTTGAATACTGCGTAAATGTCCATGAATGATTGAAGAAGGTATATCAATATTACATACATCACAATGGGTTATTGAAGGTTCACCATTCTTCTTTCTTTTTGTTGCACAACTAGTTTCACAATCTTGAGAACGTTTACGCTTTTGAGCATCACATTCATTTAAAGGTTCCGTGCTAGTTGATGGTTTTACAGTTTTTAATTCCTGTTGTTCCCCATGCACTTCAACCATGTGGAATTGATATCGCTTTACAGCAGAAAAACCAAGTTCGCAAACTGAACACGAAAATGGTGCTGAACTGACATGTTTTAAATTTACATGTCGTGTAAGACTATCCTGTCTGTTAAATGTTGTAGCACAATGACTGCACACAAACATTTTCTGATTATGTTTTGTACTTGCATGACGTTGAAAGCTGTCAGGTCTTGAGAACTGTTTCTTACAGTCACCACACTTGAACATGATGATTACTTTCGAAATTACCTATAAAAGAAAGAAATCATCAATGTTAATAAAAGATAAAACAAAAAGTACAATATAAATAGTTTAATTATATTCCAGTCAATGGTTATAGCAGGGTATTTAAATCAATCATCTGTGAACTCCTAGCAAGTCTAACTTTATGTAGTTCTAACTGAGGGTTACTATATACCACTGTCACTGACACCTAGCGGTGAACATTGGAACTTGATAGAGTGGTAGAAACCAGCGACCACCAGTTAAGTGAGCTAAGTGTGGCGTCATAGCCAGTCTTAAAACAAGTCTAAACTTGTAGAACATGTCACGTGATAGAAACCAACGATCGCCAGTTAAGTGAGCTAAGTGTGACGTCATAGCCAGTCTTAAAACAAGTCTAAACTTGTAGAACATGTCACGTGATAGAAACCAGCGATCGCCAGTTAAGTGAGCTAAGTGTGACGTCATAGCCAGTCTTAAAACAAGTTTAAACTTGTAAAACATGTCACATGATAAGGTTAAGTTAGGTAAAGTTAGGTTATGTTAAGTGAACTGAGGTTAAGTCTTTAAATATTCCCTCTGACACTGACACCTAGCAATGAACATTCAGACTTAATAGAGCGGTAATCAAAATCTAACCTACAAAATTAGCTTTACACTCCATGGTTAAGTAGTTCCAACTTTTGACTGCCAAATATACCATTTTCACTGACATGTAGTGGTGAACATTGGAAAATATCACTCTAACCGTTTAAAAGTTATTAGAGGGGGCACTTACCTTTTTATAATTTATCAACTGCTGTCACTGAATGAACAGATTGTAGGAATCTGGTAACCTACAGGTACCCAATTATCTGCAAACAAATCAATCAATCAATCAATAAATACATTCCAATCAATAACTTCAACATCAATTAGTAATAAAAGAGTGCAATCCATTAATAAGTACTTACCTTGCAAAATAATTTAATGATTTTCTACCAAAACGGCTTTTTTTTTACAACTCTTGATCAGTAATAGAGCACTGTTCACTCAAAGCGAGTAATACAGACTAACAGTAGGGAGATATATGACACCCCTCTTATATAAACTCTCATCGCTCGTGTCAGCAGTTTTTTGCAGATCATTGCAATTCCTTTCCCAATACAGCTGAGAGTCCAAAGTACACTAGGAACACCTGTGTGGTATCCAATGACTGCTGACTTTGCATGATCATCACCCATTGTCTTAGTCAACATATGGGGTTTCAAATTACTGCAGCGTCAGTCATAGCAACAGCAGTGTGTGCTCTCTAGTATGTCGACAACATGACACCGGAAGGAACACCTGTGTAATATCCAATAACTGCTAACTTTGCATGATCATCATCCATTGTCTTCATGAACACTTGCGGTTTCAAATTACTGCAGTGTTAGTCATAGCAACAGATCTGTGCGCTCTCTGTCATGTCTGTAATATGACACAGGAAGTAACAAGACGTCTTACTGCACGTGCCATCTCCTCAGTTTTAACATCTTAAGAACATGTATTATTCTCTTTCAACTACAAATGACTCGTTAGAACACATCCATTCACCAAGTTAGATCCCTTGTATGTTCACATGTATTTCGTCACTTTCCTTTCATATCGTTATTCCATTATAGTAGTGGTGAACAACGTCAATTCAACACACACACAAATGTAGTTAGGCCCTTTGACATAATTTAAATAAATTCATGGGCTAGTCCGTAGGAACCAGGCCAAAGGGACCCGTCCAAAGGGATCAGTCCAAAGGGCCAAGGACTCGTCCACAAGGACTTGTCCACAAGGACCTGTCCACACAGACTTGTCCACAAGGACTCGACCACAAGGACCTGTCCACAAGGACTTGTCCACAAGGACTCGTCCACAAGGACCTGTCAACAATAACCCATCAACACGGGCCCGACAGCAGGGGGCTCGTCAACAATAACAGGGGCTCTCACCTCAAGGCCTAACATGCCCCTCTTTGATTATTGGTTTGCAGAAAAACGTTACATTCCATATCGGCATTCAAACTCTCACATGTTGCAATTGGAAAGAGAGATTCTCAAAAAAATTCAATTTCACCCCCTAGTAGGGTAGGTTTTATTTTAGGGTGGAGATATGTTGTCCAATGGAAAGGAAGTGTTCGCCTGAGTAATTTGACACCTCGTACAAGTCTCTAGCCTGATTGGTTCGCGAGATATTGCCATTTTAGTATTCCAGCGGTGGCGGTGGCGGTGGATTTAGAACCCGTACAAAACCACTACTCACAATAATCTTCATGTAACAGTACATAACTCTAGGATATACATACATAAAATCCAACATGGCGACCAACCGAAATATTTAGTTGGTTCTCAATATCTACGAATCTATTACAGCAATCAAACTGAAATTTTGTATGTTGATAGTGGCAGTTAACATTAGTAGGATATATGAAGATAGGCTGTATAGTTCTTCACGGAACTACTTGTTAACTACACTCTCACAGAATCAACCAACTATGACATAACTTGGTTTCTTAATGTAATCACTCGACATGGTCAGCCGGGGCAGTCCCATGATGGATGATGTCTTTGATTCTTTTAGGGGCTTTGCAACATCGTGGTCACGTATCCCCGCGTACTGGGGTGTGTTTAAGACTTGTCTGATAACATGTGTCACTGCAATGTCTGTACCAGTGTGTGTATTTGTAATTCAGGTAGAATATGGATAGGAACCGACCGTGGCCTTGAATTAGGGACCATCCCGGCATTTGCCTGGAGTAGAAATGAGAAACCATGGAAAATCATTTCCAGGATGACTGAGGTAAGAATCAAACCCTCCTCTTATCAGTTTTGCCTCACGTGGCTGAGTGTACACGTTCCAGCCGTAACACCAGAATTAAATTTCTTGGCAGAGCCGGGAATCGAAACCAAACCTCTGTGGTGGCAGCTAAGAATGCTAGCCACTGCTCAACGCCCGCTTTGAGGTTTCATTTAACTTCACTCCAAGGATTACCGTGTTGGAAGCCCTTTTTCAGGCTTCCCTTAGAAATCAAAATTTGTTCGCTAATCCTGAAAAAATACAACATGATGTTAATAAATACACTTGGATAACTAGTTTCGATCGTCAAGTGATCATCATCAGATCATTTACACGTAGGCTATTAAGGGGAGATTATACTGAAATTTCATGAATTTCGAGGAAAATATCGAATTTGGGTTTATAGCACTAAAAATACCCGGATATGTCCTCTATCAAAAAATGTTTTTATTTTTTTAATACCGCCATTTTAAAAGTCTTCAGCACCATTTTTAAATTGTGCTGCGGTGGCATTTAATTGCTCCATGCGCTACTTGACAAGCCCCGTCCAGTTGCTGCTAAGAAATTATGTGTTTATGAAGTCTTTCTTACTGGGATTTCAAATGCTATTGAAGAATAGACTTGCAGAGGTGATATTTTGCAACTCAATGCTCAGTTGTTATACTACGTGATCCATTATTAGTGAAGTAAATACTAATAACCATGGCTTCACTCCTTGCGCTGAAATTTATTTCATAATATTACTTCAATTTTCATTATAGTGCTACTGGTAGTAATAGCTTAGTATTGTTTGTGCTGTGAGTGAGCTCATCATGGGGTATGTTAGAACACTTGAAGTCTTACAGTCCATCAGAGCGAAGCCAGCACCTACCGTTGCTGTGAAAATCAGTACCCAGCGAGACCAAAAGCGCATTAAACAAAGTAGGAAAAGGTGCTCAGGTGACAGCAAGGGGCTAAGAAAAAAAAAGAAGTTGGTGAAAATATCACTGGAGGAGAAAAGAAAGCAGTCTGAAGGGCATACCTGTAGTGCTGGGAAGTTCTTAAGTGTGTGAAGTTGCATAGATTTTTATTTTGCATTTTATGGCTTAACAAAATTTTAATGTTTTCTTTCATTAAAAAAGTCCCTTGACATGCAGTTTTTGCCTGATACAAGTACAATATTACACAGCAGTAGCTAGATAGTCGGTGCACAAATATTAGTATGCAATTTGTTGTGAAAATACAATTCAAAATTATTTTTGAGCTACCAAATTCTGCTTGCAATCATATTTTTAAAAACTTTCAACATTACATTTAAAAAAAAATTATACTTGCTAATATGTTTGTCAAACAACAAACTGTGACACTAACATTTGTTAGCATATGTATTAAGAAGGTTTGTGGAAAATTTGGTACCAATTGGAAAAATATTGTGATGCAAGGGACTTTTTTTAAAGATGGTGGTAAAATGGCATTTTAAAAACTCCTACTCAGAAATTATTATAGGTACAATATTCAAACTTGGTAACATTACTTTACTTGAAAAGGGCTATCACAGAAAAAAATTGGTAAAAATTCAATGAAAAATATAGAAGTTAGAAATTTCAGTATAATGTCCCCTTAAATCTACTGTATATGGAGAAGTATGGAATGCTAATTACAATATGTACACTTATTTATTTGCAGTAGCAATTAAACTACCAAACTAAAGATTTGTGCTTTTTGTAGAGATACTGATAGTTATTAAATGGTGCATTTCGCAGTTTGAGCGATGTTTGGTCCGTTTTTGTGCACAGCGTGAGGACGATAATGCTGACACAATAACCTGACCATTTAATAACAATCACATAATGGCACTAAGCAAGCAAACTTGAAGATCAATCACAACTATCAGTATCTCAACAAAAAATAACATATCTTTACTATTTGTGCTAGATTAATTACTACTGCAACTAAAAAGTGTATGTATTATAAATATCATAACCCATACTTGTCGACACAGATTAATAGCCGAAGTGTAAAGATCTGATGATCGCTTGACGATCGAAACTGGTCATCTAATTGTATTTATTAATCTCATGTAAAAAGTCTTTGACCGTCCGAAAAACATTACATTTCGACTCCAAAGATACAAATGTGACGTCTTAAATTTCGACTCCAAAGATACAAATGTGACGTCTTACGAACGAAGGTATGTCTAAAGTCAACACTTAGGCAAGTTCGATAAAAACTCAATCATCTCATGGTAGGGCAGTTATAAAAAGCACGGTAGAAGTAGGAAATCTTGTAGATGTGGCGTAAATATTGCAATCATTGAAAACGACGAGCTGGACGTCTATCTTGGGAATTCACCGCCTGACTTGCATACTCACCCTTTTTCACAGGTGGAAAATGAATAAACAATATATCATAAGGCCCGCTAAACTAGCGACAAAATACTTGATATTCCCCGCTGGAAACATTGTGACTGAAAAGCGGAGCTGCCTCGTCCCAGAAAATGAGTACTTGCTAATATTTTTGCACAAAAACAGACCGTCCATTGAAATATATTGTCACATTTATTTTTAAATAATGCATCTTGTTTGTGAACCGATGAAGCCATTGTTTCAGTGTTGCCTATACAAAAACTGTCATTTGTAACTCTTCAGTCGGTCAACATGAATTTGTTCTTTTACTGTGCGGGGTGCAATGTATATAAAATATGAATAATAAGTAAATGAACTCCTTGAAAAATTACACGTATTAGTTATGATCACAATGAGCCCGGCGGGAGTAGACAGGCTAAAGCGTAACAACTGTACGACCAAGGCTCCGCTGAGATATGTAAACTTATGCATAATAGAATTCAAGTGCATGCTCTAATTTTATTTTATTTATTATATTGTATTATTCTTATTTGTATGCACGATCATAATACGCATAAATAATTCACAAACCCTTATTAAACAAACTAAACTTATACAATGCTCAAATAAGGTCTCGCATATTGTGATTCAGTAACTTGTTTATTTTGTTATGTGTATGTTATCATATTATACACAATATAGGGTACATACTAAGAAAAACCACACACAATCTGCTTTGCAAAAGTGACAGAATCACACGACGAATAACAAAAGTGATAATATGGGACTGAGCATAAAACCGTCCTTTTCATGTTGGGGCATATCAATACCATGTATGGCCACCACGAGCTCTAATCCATGCTTGCAGATGACGGGGCATAATGAGCACCAACGAATCCAACGTGGTTTGGGGCAGATTCCCCCACTTTTGGAAAGCAGCTTCAATCAGTTGCTCTTTGTTTGTTGGAGGATTGGGACGGTGCGAAATTGCCCTCTTGGGCTCTTTCCAGGCATGTTCATTACAGTTCATGTCCGCAGAATAGGTAGGCCACTCCATTCTCTGTATGACATGCATCTGAAGGAACTGATTGACCGCCCTAGCTCGATGGGCACGAGCATTATATTCCACTAGAGTAAAGCCCTCACCCATTGTCGTAGCAAATCCTGTAACGATGTTGTCTGTATACACCAGACCAGTCATGTTACCGTGGATAGGAATTAGAGGCGTACGTCAACCGAACATGATTCCACCCCAAAACATGACTGAACCTCATTGCTGTTGGTGGCTTTCCTGGTTGAAGGGCTCGTGAAATCTCTTACCCACTCGGAGCATTCGAGTGTGGCGACATAATGGTGATAGTGATTGTAATAGCGATCATAACTAACACATGTTATGTTCCTAGGAGTGTTATTTACTTATAATTCATATAGTTTATACATTGGACTCCGCCCAGTCTTTGGGCAAATTCAAGTTGACCGCCTGAAGATTTACATCCTACAGGTCTTTGTGGAAATTAGGCTAAACCAGAATAAAACAAAAATAGTCCTGTCCTAAATTGTAAACAGCCTTTCAAACAAAAAATGAACAAAATTCAAAAGCATTGCTGAAAACTCCTCGTTTTCTTTTCCTGAAACCCTTCCCAATGTGATTGATGTTTGTCCTTCCACGGTCTCTGACTGTTATTGTTAGCATAAACAAGGAAGGACACGTCTCTTTACGCAAAATTTAACTTTTATAGATGTCTATACATCATTCCGAAAATAAGCGTAACTCAACTTAAGCGATGACTTCTCATTTAAACCATTTTCAAAACTTATTTTCTTATCTTGTGTCTACTATCAGTTAATCGATTTTTCGGTTAATCGATTATTCGATCAATCGATTTTTCGGTTAATCGGTTCATCGATTAATCGGTTTTAAGGAGCTTCTATTAATCGATTAATCGTTTCCGATTAATTTCAAATTAATCGATGAATCGATTATTAATCGATTAATTGAAAATCGATTATTACCAGCTCTTCTGCGTAGAGCTGTGCAGTATTAGATCTTGTTATTAGTGTATTGTAGAATGAGGACATGAACTAGTAACATATTGGAACTTTATAAGCTGAATTGTTGCCAGATTGAGTGTAATATTTCCTTGCCTGAGCAGGAAGGTTGAGTGCCGTTATACGCACCTGTGTGAAAACGAGTGTGTACCCACAATTCAACGCACTTCTTAGTGAGACTGACTTATTGATTACTTTCAGACGTATCATGACGTCACGTAACTGTATTGGTAAATGTTTTCTTGACAAGCATGCTTGTAACTTACATGTAGGCCAGCAGATGTCTTGCTGTTATATAACGATGTAGACTGCCGAGTCACATATGTTTAATCGCCATTCAGACCGACACATTTGAATGTTATTTCATGGATTGTAGGAATATTGATGAAGATTTATCTTATACGTTTTTGAACCATGATGACCCAGTGTATAAGGATAGTTAACGATGTTATTGTTGTGCCCGTTGAGCATGTCATGAGATGGAATGAATATCTCGGACCACAGTATTATTGTGATTACCGGAAAACTGATGTTTTGCCAGACTTATCCGAGGCTAATTAGGTAAGCCGTGAGTTGCTTATAGCTAGTAGTATGTTCTGCCGAGTCTGTGTTAACTCGTGCCGTTGTTGTGACTGTAAGTCAATGATTGAAGTGATGATCTGAGGAGACTCACTGTGTATGTTTTAGCCTGCGTGTCATGGGTCATCAGCATTCGTCATAAACCAACGAAAATCCTAAACCAACGTACTTAAATCATGAAATCTAATTTATCTAAATGAATAATATATTTAATGCTTATTGAAGTAACCTATGCTTGCACCTACGTTTTTGTTTACTCGCTGATGCCATGTAAAGGATCATTTCCTTGCGGGAGTGACATTTTGGCTAGCTGACACTTTTTGAGACGACGGAGTAAGCGTTCTGAACCATTAGTTCGTAACTTGGGGACCGCATACTCAATTAACGTAAGACGTGGTTTTCACTACGCTGTTTCCACCGTATTTCACACTCACTCGCAAGACAATTGATTGCAAACAGCATGCCAATTTCTGCAGGGAGACTTATTAATAAGAAATGATATGTGTTAAGTGCCTTATTCATGTTTTTATCCCTATTGTGCCCTTATTATTTTGATGTATTTATTGTTGTCAGATACTGTTTTTATTACATTGGTTGTCATATTAGCTATTGCATTAAATTATTTGTTTACAGACGCCTATCGCCATAATTTTTCTTCATGGCAGGTCTTAGTTAAACTAACGTAACGTAAAAGTAAATACGTAATTGGTACCAACCTATCTTAGGCCTTGTTTGCTATGATGTTAGATGTAAATTCCGATCTTAGTCTCATTTATAATTGCTTAGGGATCATTTTACGTGCTCAATTCCTAGCTTTGTTGCTGTTGCTTTTCTTGTAATAAAGGACATTCGAGAGGGTTCTAACTTAGCTTCAGTTAGGGCCTGATCACTTTATTTACTTTATTTATTAGCTTTGCGGATTAGCCGAAACAAACTCTCCGAAGTAGGATAGGGGTTTGTTTTATTGAATAAACATGTTCCCGAGATTTTACAAAAGCATTTTGTTATCATTTATTTACCTACTGTATGTGTTGGAGGGTGTACTTCATTGGCTGTCTTTGATATTACCTCACTGAATGGAACTGATACCAAGGGACCATCGCTCTCGTGCTACATTAGCCTTAAGGAAGTGCATCCGATCCTCTCAGGTTGTGTGTTTGACAGATGGGAATGTCTGGACTATCATTTCGCTTGTTGGTAACTCCGGAAAACTCCACTGACGGGCACAATACCAACAATTATAACAAATGTATGTTAAAAGAATATCATACAATTGCATTAACTTCCAATGTCTATCGATTATGATGATGATGACATGAGTCACTTTAAAAATGATAACTCAGGCGTTGCCTGCCAATAGTTGCACGTACTGCTCTACGCCAAGGAAACACAATCAAGAATGTTCTGCTTTGCCTTTGCATATCACTTTCTACTCACGCTATTGGTTGACGTCAGCAGTTTCGTGACTGCGACGCATCTTCTGACTACCCCGAGGGCTCTTCAATTACATTGCCTACACTGAACTATAACTTCCGCAATTCCCCATTCTGCAGCAACTGTTTTATTGTTCCTCCGGTTAGTTGGGGTGGAGAGAAGTAAACTCCTGTTGTTTCCTCCCACTGAAACAAAAGCAGCATGGTACACAATAGTAAAATTTGAACCAATTTTTACGTTAAGAAGTATGAATTAATAGTATTGTTTGTAACTGACCATTGCCTGAGTGAATACTCTGAAGTTTGTCCCAAAGGAGAGTATTACAACACGAAGTGGTCATCTGTGTCAGAACATGAACAGTAAGCGCAGAAGCAAAGTCAAAGGGAGACAGGTTTATGTATGACCCGTATACCGGGATGTTACTTAAACGAGATGTGACGTAGCAGGGTCATTGCGAAAAGAAGAATTACGGAAGATATCACAAAGAAAACATTAGAATTTGAAACAAGTTCCGATGAAGAGAGACAAGTTTGTTCTTATAAATCATCTGCCAAAACGTTACAAACTGATGCAAACAAATAATCATAATTTTAAGAGGTAAACTCCAGTTAACATCAAAAGTACCACCACGTATGGAAGATCCGAAACTTATCGGAAAGAGCTAGAAATGATTATGCAATTAGTTTCTATATTAAATGGAGTATTCGAAAGGTCATTTAATCACCACCAAGGTTGCATGTTACAAAGTATTTTCTTTCTTGCTATTTGTTCTTTCTTTGTTTCTATAACACACTAATAACAGGGCATAATTTCGCAATTAGAATGGATGGTGCAATTTAATTTTAAAACCCGAATCTAATATTGCTGGTGCTGATACAAATATAAGCAAAATACACTACAATATTTAAATAGGCAACAGAACTTTAAAAAATATAAACAATCAAACATTGTTTTAAAAAGGAATTTAAGAGAACAATAATAGAAATAAAAGTAGGAAAAGTAAACAATAAAAGTAGAACACTGATTCGTTGTTGCAAATAATTGTGGTATTATACAATCTGCTTAAACGCAACATATCATTTCTAGATTGTTTTAACAATTTTAGAAACAAAGCGAACCTTCAAGCAAAGCCAATCTCTTAAATTTCTTGGCTATATTATTAAACTTATCACACATTCTTCTCAGAGGAGAAATCATGTGAAAACTCATTGTTTGAAACATAAGAATGACATGCTTGTTGCAAGGCATGACTTGTTCACATTAACATCAATAACTAGTGCCATGGTTGATTATAATCATATCTAACACACCATTACAAGTTGGTAGAGTTATCTGGCCAATATTCATTGAAATAGAAACAACCTGAATGAAGCTTATTATCTATACGATGTAGTCATTTCGTACAAGAAACATAGATATTATATTTGACGGAAGCATAAGAATCGTCTAACTATGGTACTAGTGTAAGCTTTCATCGTTCCTCAAGATAACTCACGTCAACACGCTCCCAGCACTGAAAATTATGTGTCAAAAATTACACGATGAGGCTTTAAAGGCTAAGGAATTGTGTATTGGTGTATCAACGTACTGAGAGGCGGGTTCAATAGAACACAGTGAACCATGTTCCTTTTCAGATATCAACATGCATATAATCTATAGTTTACGATGTATGCAAAAGAAAATTGTGGTAGACGACCTTGGCTTATTATTCCTCAAAACAATCTCCACCAACACCATTACAATGATAACGTATAAGTTCAAATGTATGACTTCAGTATGGGTAATTATGATACCTCTCGAACAATGGCATTTTTCTGTAACGAATCACGGGAATTCATTTTTAGAAAAGTCAAATGCATTGCTACAGAATTTACTGCCAGTAGATAATGAATATTAACAAACGAATCTTCTCTCAATTGCCTGAATAAGATACGAGAAATAAAAAACAAGTAGTTCCGTGAAGAACAAAATGGCCTATTTTCATTTATTCTGCTGGTCATTTCCATAAAAATTCTCCGACCTTTTAAAAGTATTTCCCATGTGATGTACTAAATTGATTTGTGTACATGTCCTATGTTGTGTTAAATTATAGAACAAGAACTTCAAACATAAACCTCAATGTCCATAAGTTTTTAGTCACTTCAGACAAGAAACATAAAAATAATATTTTAAGAAAGCAAAATGGTATTATTATGGTACCAGTGCATGTCCTGTCTAAATCGAAGCTATCATTGCTCCGTAACCCTGCGTTACTCACGCATGGTCTCACGGTCCGGGCGTAGGGTATTTTTCTTATTACATAGCTATAAGTTGGCAAAAAGTGCGGCGAGCCGTTTCTAACCCCCCAATCCCTCCCCTACTGTCGCGTTTAATCTGCGGTGTGACCTTGAGTTGTTACAGTGCTGTTTTCTCCAAGCCCGGTTTGTCATTCCGTGCGTGAGTAAATGTGTTTGTGCTTTTTGAACATTTTAGTATAGACTGTTATATCTAAATCCTAAATGAGGAGAATAGGATTCTTCATCTACTAAATGAAGTGTCATTTGAATAAGATATTTATTTGATGATCTTCTGGAAGAAACAGATTCAGACTAAAATCTGTCAGTGTGTATGTATGAAAGTGTCAGATGTTTATAGAGTTGACATTATGCTAACCAAACAGATTTCTTTACATTTACGGTTTCTAACTTGTCATTTTCGAAAGCAATGTTGTTTGATGAGTAATTTCCAGGAAAAAGTTTTTTTAGTTATTAGTTCTTTACTTATACGACTTTAGTGTATAATTACACATATTATTGTAGGCTTGTACGTAAAACTGGTAATTACCACTATCATACTTCTATACTTCTTATGTAAATTAGAGTTTGCCAAAAATATTAAAATTTGTTAGTTATGACCCAATTTTAACAATGAAAAAAAAAACACGGTCTCTGAGTCCGTGCGTGGGCATTGGTGTAACTGTGTTAGCGTGGGCAACGCAGGGTTAAGATAACTCACTTCAACACACCTCCAGCACTGGACCATATGTTACACGATGAGGCTTATCTGCAATAGAGTATTCAGCATGAAGGAATTGTGTACTCGTTTATCAACTTACCGAGAGACAGGTACAATACAACTTAATAGAAATGTCCTTTTCAGTTATGAGCATGCATATAATCTCTAATTTACGATGGCTTCCATATAAATTTGGGGACCTTGGTGTTTTACCCCTTAAAACAATCACTACATACACCATTACATTGAGAAATTATCTACTAGATATGTAATAACTTTCAGTATCGGTGATTGAGACTCCTCCCGTGAGATCCTCAGGATTTTGAAAGTCAGATATACTGTTTATAACAACTTAATATTACTTTATCAACAAACAAAATATCAGCTTGATTTCTGTATAGAGTCACGGGACTTCATTTTAAGAAACGTCAAATGCAAAGCTTCTATGATTTACGAAAAGTAAGCTACAGAATTTAGTGCCATTTGATAATAATTATTATAAGAGGCCACGGTAAGATTCTTCTCTTCAATCTCTCGAATACGATACGAGGAATAAAGAAATGTTTTTTTAATATCAAATATGATGCCATCTTGAAATTCTTGAAAATTTGAACATCATAAGAAACCTCTATACTAAGCTCTGAATAAAGATTTGCCGTGTTATGTTTCATTCCTCTCCGGTGATTTGAACACCAGAATAGTCATTTGAAATATTTCAAAAACACTTGGCCGCCTTTGTAATTTTTAGATCCTCGGGATTTTGAAAGTCAATATTACTTTATCAACAAACAAAATATCAGTTTGATTGCTTAAATAGTTGTGTAGATGTTATGAACCGGTAAAATATATCGCAGGAACGCCATGTTAGATTATTTTATATATAGGCTACATAATTATATGACAGCATATAGACCTAATGGTGGTTCATTATATTAACCTACATTTCTATCGCTTGTTTATGACACGATAAATAAGAATGTGATGCTATAAACGTTTGCACAGCTGCCATTTTTAAGTTCTCATTTAAATTTAATAAAATTAGGTGCCAATATATTAAGTCTTGTTCGAAGATTTAATGTGCCAAGTAGGCACATAATCGAATGATTAAGTCGCGATAGAAATCAATTTAAATTTCAAATCGCCGCTATGTTGGCTTCGTGCTTTTCAGGTTATTGAAAGTCCCATAGCTGTACTTATTTTAATGGTCTATACGAATATACAAAATTTCAGTTTGATTGTTGTAGGAGAATCGTAAGATAATGAATGATCACCATATTGGATTGTTCTACATAATTGCAATAGATTTATGTACTAGTGGCAAAAGATTATTCTGTTGGTTCATTGCACAAACGTTCACTTCGATCGCATGATTTTGACATTAGGAATAATAACTTCATTTAAAAAAATTTACTCATTCGCGTTCTTGATTTTCTGATAATTAAATTAAATTAAGCGACAGTAGATTACATCTTGTATATACCCAGCCGTACCAAATTTCACTACGCTCGGATGATTAGGTAAAAAAAAGGTCCATTAAAATATTTTTATTTCGCTTGACCGCCATGTTAAATTTGTATTTAACAGGATTATAAAAGTTGCATAGGCGAATTTATAATAGCATTCTCTACCGACATACAAACGTCCAGGATGTTATCAGTAGCAGTTTCGAAGATGTGGAATGTCAATGAAATATTTCATGCGGCCGCCATGTTGTAATGGTTTTACATATAACATTTGAAAGGCATGGTCTAGGTCGAACGAGGCCGTATTATGTCCTTACCGAGTTTTATTACAATTGCTGAGGCCGTTTAGATTTTTTTAGGGACACACACATTTGAATCACACACACACTTTGATCTCATAAGCTAATATATGATCAAAATAGGCTATAAATTGGAGTATTCCGCTTTTATTCTAAACTTCTGGAAATATCTGCGTATTGAAAATTAAGTTATCATGAGCGTGATGTGTGTGTGATCCCCTAATGAAATCTCAAGGGCTCAAAAGATATCAATGAAACTTGGCAATGAAATACCACTATATTGTGCGACCCCGACTGTGCCCTAAAAAATTACATAAGTTGCACCAATCCAACATGGTGGCCACGCGAATTATTTCGCCAGCATTCTATACCTCCGAAACTATTACTGATACCACCCTCAAATTTTGTATGGTGATAGAGGATTCAAAGATAAGGTCAGCTAAGTATCACTTAAAACAAATTCTGCCATGCGAATTTAAAATATTGAAATATGTTTCTCTCGAGATTTAGTCGACCGAGAACAGAGAAACCCAATACTCTGTATGTCTATACAAGATTTATTAAACTGGCATCTAACTCAATTTAATTCAATTGTTTTCATAAAAGGAAGATGGTGGCTATGAGAAATTTAAAAATTATGTTTTAATATATTTTGTCCTAATCATGGGATCGAATTTATCGTCTGAATAAGGAATCTATGCAATAATCTCCATCTAATGGTGCATAACTCTATGGCCTACATATAGAAAAATCCAACATGGGCATCATCCGAAATATTTGCACGGTTCTCAATATCTGCGAATCTATTACAGCAATCAATCTGAAATTTCGTACTTAGTAAGATACTAATAACATAAGTTCACCTATTGGTCAGCCAATAACCTGACTAACACAAATCCAGCATGGTGGCGACGCGAATTGTATATATTTATGTGGATATTTTTAGCGACCACAGTGAAAATTAGCACGGTAAATCTTCGTTAAATGCTTACTATACTGGCGTCGAATTTTATTCAAAATGAGAAACTAAATATGGTGGCTGTGCTTAATGTTTAAAACAACGTTTATATTTCTCGTGTCCTAAACGAGGCGTAGAAATATAGGTTGGTATATTGTGCCACGTTTATAATATTCGTTTGCTGGTATATAATTTTATAGCATAGGCTATATACAAAATACTCCGACATGGCGTTCATACGATACACTTCACTGGTTCTCGATAACAATTAAATTGAAATATTGTATGGTATTGGAGAATTGTTAAGTAAGGAGAAATAAGTAACTTTCCAAATCCTGAGAAACACCAAAACATTATGGCAGCCAAGTGATTTTCAGATATTTAAAATAACTTTTCCGCTGATGTAAACACCCGAGTGCAATGCAACTTGACACAGCGAATCTTTATTCAGAGCTTAGTGTAAAGACATATTATCATGATGTTCAATTGTTGTCAAAAATTGTGGTTGGCATCAGTTCTAAGTTTTAGAACCTCATTTTCTCATATCTTATTCAGGTGATTGAGGATATGATTCGTATGGTGGGCTATGATAACAATCGTTATCTAATGGCAATACATTCTCAATCTTACACTTAGTACATAATAGACGTCGTGTATTTAATTTTTCTGAAAATTAATTCCAGTTGTTCGTTAAAGAAAGATGTTTTCTCACGGTGTGTAATCTTAATCACTGATATTGAAAGCTATTCATTCGAACACGCAACTTCTCATTGTAATGGTGTTGGTGAGGACAGAGGTCGTGAACCATAATTAATTTATTCGGCAGGAGAGTGTCAATGGAAAAGACCAGCTGGATATATGAAAATAGGCTTTTTAGTTCTTTACGGAACTACTTGATTCTTTTGAATTACAATAAATCTGTCAGATAATATTTAATATTTTTCTCTGACTGTGCTATATTTCAGTAAGCCTTTAGATTGTTTTCTTAATTGTTTATTCTATAAACACTATATTCAGAATGACCCATAGGCTCATGTGGCGTACATCCTTTGATAACCGTTCCATTTCAGTATGTCATTTATTAATACTAACGTAAACCAACTTGGTATGTTCTTTTATACTCAGTCTTTTCTCAGGAACATGATTCAAGAGAATCTTGATAATGATTTACTTTCTAAGAGACGGAACAATGAGGTTATCATCTCGTGGTGGCTCAGCGGCCTAGCTGTATGCCTCTCACCAAGGCGGTCCGGGTTCGATTCCCGGTCAATGCATGTGAGATTTTCGAAGTGAAATGCCATGTCCTGTGGTTCAGATTCCACGTAAAAAGGAGGTCCCGTGGCTCATAATCACAAGATTCACGGTCACGTAAAACTACAATCTTCCTTCCTTCCTTCCGTAATAAAATTTGTTAATAATTTTATAAAATAGTTTACTCCTTCGGTTGGGATTTCGTATATTGATAACATTCTAAGTTTGGTAGCTTTTGACAACGTTTAGGCTCTCTACGATGCTGGAAAAAACTCTCTCGAGTTAACTGCCATTTACATTCTTCTCATTATTAAGTGACTATAAATTAAACAAAGTAACACAATTATCTAAGACAACAAACTGATGTCCTCCTGTTAACAGATTGAAAGGGCTGTCGGTAATTAAGGGCAGACGAAATATAACTATATGTTGGTGCATGTACACCATTTCTGTAATGTTTTCTAGTACCGTGAAAATACTAAGATAGATTTCAAGATTAGAATTTGTTGGTGTATTGGCTTTCACGGCCGGTGAATTAAAACTCAGCAATTCTTCTAGATTTGTGCCGTTTCTTGTGTAGGGTTTCGCCTAGGACACCAAGCTGGCTCATCGGCGGGCTCTTGGTGTCCCCGCCCGGACCCCCACAGGAGTGACGAACTGCGCGCCACCTCCCTTTATATTAGGTGCAACTGCGAGAACTAAAAGCTCAAGCAGCCTTAACCTCCCTATGAATGCTTCCAAAAAAGATGGTATATTGGCTTTCACGGCCGGTGATTTAAAACTCAGCAATTCTTCTAGGTTTGTGCCGTTTCTTGTGTAGGGTTTCGCCTAGGACACCAAGTTGGCTCATCGGCGGGCTCTTGGTGTCCCCGCCCGGACCCCCACAGGAGTGACGAACTGCGCGCCACCTCCCTTTATATTAGGTGCAACTGCACCACTCGACTACGAGAACTAAAAGCTCAAGCAGCCTTAACCTCACTATGAAGGCTTCCAAAAAAAACCTAGAAGAATTGCTGAGTTTTAATTCACCGGCCGTGAAAGCCAATATACCATCTTTTTTGGAAGCCTTCATAGGGAGGTTAAGGCTGCTTGAGCTTTTAGTTCTCGCAGTCGAGTGGTGCAGTTGCACCTAATATAAAGGGAGGTGGCGCGCAGTTCGTCACTCCTGTGGGGGTCCGGGCGGGGACACCAAGAGCCCGCCGATGAGCCAGCTTGTTGTCCTAGGCGAAACCCTACACAAGACACAGCACAAACCTAGATGAATTGCTGAGTTTTAATTCACCGGCCGTGAAAGCCAATATACCATCTTTTTGGAAGCCTTCATAGGGAAGTTAAGGCTGCTTGAGCTTTTAGTTCTCGCAGTCGAGTGGTGCAGTTGCACCTAATATAAAGGGAGGTGGCGCGCAGTTCGTCACTCCTGTGGGGTCCGGGCGGGGACAACAAGAGCCCGCCGATGAGCCAGCTTGGTGTCCTAGGCGAAACCCTACACAAGACACGGCACAAACTTAGAAGAATTGCTGAGTTTTAATTCACCGGCCGTGAAAGCCAATATACCATCTTTTTTGGAAACCTTCATAGGGAGGTTAAGGCTGCTTGAGCTTTTAGTTCTCGCAGTCGAGTGGTGCAGTTGCACCTAATATAAAGGGAGGTGGCGCGCAGTTCGTCACTCCTGTGGGGGTCCGGGCGGGGACACCAAGAGCCCGCCGATGAGCCAGCTTGTTGTCCTAGGCGAAACCCTACACAAGGCACGGCACATACCTAGAAGAATTGCTGAGTTTTAATTCACTGGCCGTGAAAGCCAATATACCATCTTTTTTGGAAGCCTTCATAGGGAGGTTAAGGCTGCTTGAGCTTTTAGTTCTCGCAGTCGAGTGGTGCAGTTGCACCTAATATAAAGGGAGGTGGCGCGCAGTTCGTCACTCCTGTGGGGGTCCGGGCGGGGACACCAAGAGCCCGCCGATGAGCCAGCTTGGTGTCCTAGGCGAAACCCTACACAAGACACGGCACAAACCTAGAAGAATTGCTGAGTTTTAATTAGAATTTGTTGATTCATAAAGATTCTAATTGCAGTGAAGACGTGAACAATCCACTTTGCATTATTTTTTTACTACCGTCTGTGGTGGCCGAGAGCGCTAACGTGCTACGTTGTGCCTCGCTGTCATCGAGAGAGCGCGGACTCAAATCCCACCTCAGCCATCCTGAAAATGGTAATCGTGGTTACCCATTTTAACCACCAGGCAAATGCCGGGACGGTTCCTTTCAATAGATCTACTGCCGATTTCCATCCAAAACCTCTTCCCAGACCCGTCCTGAAATGACAAATACATGGCCATTGGCTGCATTAATAAAATTATTAAAATGTTTTACTGTGACAGGTCGCATTTCAATTTGGATTGGGAAAACTGCGATTCACGCAAGTACGTTGAAGTACCGGTACTCGTAGAATAGCAACAAGCAGCTTTATTGCGGAGTACACAGCCACGCCCGTGTTCATGATATATACCAAAGCTCTTCTATAAACAATCTAGAAACTAAATGAGCACGCCCATGCATGATTTGTAAAGGCATACGCAGAAAAAAAATGTTGCTTTTAAGCAAAGGCGATCAGGCCAATTTTATACTTTATTTTCAGAATTTCTTCAATAGCGTAGTTAAATCTAGCTGCATGTATGAGATATAATGGTCCCAATGTATTCTCTGCCCACACTTCGAGCTTCATGTTAGTGGGAATTGAATATACATGATGATGTGTGAAAAGCATGTTTGGGGTTGTTCATATATATCGATATTTAATAACCCACGCACTCCCAAGTGTCGATGGGCGTTAGGACTGTTCAACTGACAGGCTCTATAAGTTCGTCAAATATCGGCAGGCTTTCAATTCAGAATGCCAAATGATGTGTTTTGTTTCACAGGCCGTGGTTACACTGTGCTACCTCTAGTTGAGCAGCACATGCTTTCTGTAGAATGCCAAGTGATACAGTCTCATTCTTGATTTTTGGATATAACCAATTCCTAACTGAGAATCTGCTAACGTTCGTTTTGGTGTAAATATTTCTGTAGGTCTCTGAAATTACTTTTACCATTTCAATATGTTCATTATCAGTAGCGTCAATTGGGGGGAGCTGCTTCACTTCTTATTTAGCCACCCTCGTAGCGGCCCCGAACCTGATATCTCGCTAACCAATAATGGGATTTGGACATACAGGGTGACCTAGCACTCGTAGTAATGCCCCCTACTTTCGTATAGCCTCTTTATTTTATTAAAAGACCAAAACTAAAAGGTCATCCGCGAGTAGTGTGGTAGTGTATATTCTCTTGCAAGTCGCGTGTGTGCTTGAATACGTATGGCTATGTTGGGAAAAGGTTAGGAGGTGGGCGAGGACTAGTGTTGAGTGAGGGGTCGTTTAGATGGTATTTTTCACGCTCTATTTGTTGGTGAGTTTTTTTTTAAAATGGGTGGAATTTGGAAACGCAATTTGAGGTAAACGTGTGTTTTTGACATTTTGGCGATATTTAATGAGCTTGTAAGGCTAGAACGATGTGTTGTTTAGGTATGGGGTGACGCCCTCTTTGCTATGAATGTGTGTCGGTATTTTAATTTTTTTGAAAATTGTTTTTTTTAAATTGGCGCTATTTTGGAAACGGTGAAGATGAGAAAAAAGTTTGTTTGACTTCAATGAAAGGTTCCTATGCCCTCTAGGCTCATAGCAAGTTTCAAGTGTGTAGGACAAAACAAAATGATAGCCAACTTTCTGGCGAACATTGTCGATAATTCGCGAACGGATGGTCGGATTTGAGCATATAGGGTGTCGTAGGACTCGTGGTGAACCCCCCTTTGCTATGGATGAGGTATGTCCATCCCAAAATAAAAACTACCCTTATCCGGGGGTGAAGTAGTGATTTGTTTTATGCATGCGCACTTGGAGGGGGCTTTTCTAACAGAGTGGGCTTTTTAAATGATTATCTATAGATGAGATTTTATTAATATTTATTAGAAAACCGAAAAAACTAATAGTTCATCCGCTATTTAGTATCTCGCTAACCAATAATGGTGTTAAAACACATGGGGTGCCGTAGGACTCGTGGTGAACCCCCCTTTCCAATGGACTAGGAATCTCCACCCCAAAATAAAAACTACCCTTACCCGGGGGTGAAATATTATTATTTTTGTATGCATACGAACTTGGTGGCTTTTATAAGAGAGTGGGCTTTTTAAATGATTATTAATAGATGAGTTTTTTAAATATTTATTTAAATAAACCCAAAAAACTAGTAGGTCATCGGCTTTTTAGTATCTCGCTAACCAATAATGGGATTTAAACATATCGGGTGTCGTAGGACTCGTGGTGAACTCCCCTTTTCTATGGACGAGGTATGTCCACCCAAAGATAAAAACTACCCTTACCCGGGAGGGATAAATAATATTATTTGTATGTGTGTGCACTGATGGCTTTTGTCAAAAGGGCCAAACTACACTTTTGCTAATATTTTCTGAACCCCTGATGGGATTTTGTCATAGTCAATATCCTAGCACTTGGGATGACGTCCCGTTTTTGAATGTATGATTCATTTTTTGTCAAAAGGGCCTAACTACACTTTTGTAATTATTTCGCAAACAAATCATGCTAGGGACTTGAATGAGGGGTCCTAACACTTGGGGCGACGTCCCCCTTTGGGGGTGAAACTACCCCCCACCCCCCGGCCCAAATTGAAAAATCAATATCTTGGAAACTAAGAACCCTAAAATCAGGTGTGATAGCTCAAAAATAGGGGATGATATAGACATTTACCTCGATTGATCATTTCATCCCTAAAAGAATAAATAGTCATTTTACGAGAAAAAACGTGTTAAACACTTAAAAATGATAAATGAACCTAAGATCTTTTGTTTTTAATGAAAAATAGCAGGGGGGCGAAAACTACCCCCAAATTGAAAAATCGATACTGAGACCGTTTAGTTGATGTCAACAACCACGATGACTCAACTAACGACACATAAATCGAATAAAAAGTACCGTGAGGATCAGGTGACCTTCCAAAAAGGCTAAAGCGGCACGAGAGTCCGTAGTCCACAGGGATCGTGGTACATGGTGACGATGGTCATAGACCGCCTAAGGAAAGGTTCACCTTAAAACTAGACTGAGAAAATGAACATCCAGACTCATGTAAAACACCGTGAAAATTTATTAAAATTCACAAGCCCCTAGCCTAGTTCGGAGGGTTATGATCGGCTAGTCCACAAGTTAATAAATAAACTAAGATAAAGAACAGGTCCCCTACCTGAGAAGTTACTGAAAACCCTCGCGAAAGATCTAACTCACAATGATAAAGCAACAACAGCAACGCTAGGAATATGGCACGACGCAAGTCCCTAGTTCAAGTTACAAGATCAAGCTAATATCTGAATTTACATTTAACAGGGTAGCAAAACAAATCTAGGTTAGGATGGTACCATTTCGACATTTAAATTTAACATTAATTCAACTAGCTAAGTCCTATCAATTAACAAAATTTACGGCGATGACGTCCGTAAAAGAAAACAATTACATCCAAAAGCTAAGTGTACAGCCATGAAAAACAAACAATTTAATTATGCTTAATAACTATGTGCTAACAGCACACGATAAAGTAACAAGTAGGGTTTAATACACTTGACATCATAAATTAATAACGAAATAGACACAGTAGTTTTATTAAAAATTCCTGCCTACACCTTGGTTTACTCTTTGTAAACCATAGTCATCTAATGTGTATAGTTACGGTGACGAATGCGCAGTTGAGACCACGTCTGACATCGCATGGCCTGAGCTCCACAAGCTACGAACTCTAGGTTCGCACATGCTTCAGGTCGCTACAAAAATGTCAACTGTCCTAGTCATTTCCTCACAAGGAAATTATCTTCAACTGCACGGCTATGTCAACAGTTCCAGAATGCAAAGAACAAAGTTAGATAGAAAGAATCGTTAGTTAGGCTTGTTTTACAACAATTATGCATTTTATTATTAGAATGTCGGTTTATAGGTTTATCGTAGGTTTATGGCGAATAACATTGACAATAGCCTGGGCACGGAGTGTCTCCAACTGAGATCATTCTCCACCAAAAAGCCTCGACTCAACAGTCGGAATATAATCAACGAGTATAACAACTCGGACACACAATAACACGGGTTACCAGCGGCGCTAAGCTCGCGTTCAATAACTCTGGGATAGGCCTGTACAACAGTTACCTTCCAGTAACATCTGGTCAACGGGATCATCCCCGGACAAAGCATACAATAACATCCTGCTATAACAGGGTAGACTCCACCATCCTATAGAAAACCTTACATAACTGTACCTGTCATACGACAATACACGCAACAGAGCGTTAAACTAACAAAAACCGATCCATAAAACAAGTGATCAAATACAAGAGTGGAAACTGATTTCCATAAGCAAAATAGCAATGAAAGGAAAAGCGAATACAAATTGTACTCTGTCCTCGTCTATAGTAGTTTTGTCTCACAATGAAGCAGGCGTGCTCTAGGTCACTGGGTTACATAACCAGTTTATTCAAGGCCGGCGATTTAATCAATACAAAACCTGCACTTGGCCGGTTCATAAAAAATTTTACCATAAGTTACGGATCTCTACAGAGTCCGTGTATCAAACGCACGCTATAAATCTGAGTATAGTAATACACTTCCGTCTTTCTACCAAAGACGTCTAAATGAAAGTAAACTTACAATAACTGAAGCTCTTTGCTTTAAAAATGCAACTCAGTAGTTGCTAGAGCATCAAATAAAAACGTGTCTCACACGACACAAGAAAAATATGATAAATGTGGCACAGATTCACACACTAGATCTGCTTAATGATACGTTGGGAACCGCGTTCGATGCTAGGCAACGAAACATTCCTTCTAGTTGTTAGGTTCAAACATGACCAAGAATAGCTTCTGAGCTTATTCAAAATGAAATATAATGCATTTACAAACTGGTAGTTACTGTCGACTACCTAAATGATACGACCGTTCTAACGACAGTCAGGGGTGTAACAAAGGATGGCTGCGAAGAATGCAGTCAATTAATAACCAAGGCATCTGATTGCCATAACTACAGTCAGCAAAGACTTGAAAATTACCCCAAGTAGGGTTGAACAAAATAGCCTCAAAATGACTACGATCAGGTTCAGCAAAAAGGTAGGCATTGACGTTCCACGACGTTCACCAAGCTGCACCAGGGCTGACCAAAATGTCTGACCCCAAGGGTGTCTCACTCTAAACTGAAATAAATGACATCTAACTAACCTAGTTACATCCCTACCTAGAAAAGTGGCTGACACTGAGTGTGGTTGATTCACAAACTACATTAAAACTACTATACCACCAGAAACTAGAACAAAGAAGGGGTGTGACAAAAGCTCACGAAATGGAGGAGCTCTCACTCAGCTCTCTATTCCACAACAAGGGTTGTACATAAACCTCTCTGGCTCTCTGGATCGGTATCCTCCTCATCAGGATTCCCATCTGGACTCCCCCAAAGACCAGGGTTCGATTTGTCCCTGTCGACATCTTCGTGGATATGCCTGGAAATGGCATTTTGGCTCCTTCCCTCTCGTTCATCGTTCTGGAAGTTCCACCGTCATGCTGGTTCCTGTAGAAACGTCACCCCCCCCATACTGGGATGGTATTAGCCCATGGTGACTGCTTCAACCATGGTGAATAAAAGTCCAATCACGTGGGTAGCGAAATAAGTTGCGTGATTATTCATCCTCTCACTTCCAAAATTATAATGTCCGTCGTGACTATTATAGGCTTCAATTATAAAATACGACACAGCCTTAATCTTGCAGATGTGGATTAGCATGTGAGCTAACACTATTTTATAATGCTGCACGTGCTAGTGACGCTACTTTTGTATCACGCAGCATCCGTGAATTATATGAAATTTCAAAGATGAAATTTCCACTTTGGCAATTTAAATATCTCATACTATTATAATCACACTTATTCAGGATAATTGTAACACTATTACCTGTATATTTCCACTAGGCATCTGCCCTCCACATACGCGTGGGTAATATGTGATGTCACAGCAATGTTGTGCAATACACTATACTTGCCAATAATTATTTCCCAAGCTTCTTATTTAATTCACTGGACTTCATCGACAGTGAATATTAGTATTTGCTTGCTCGATGGCACCTTATAATCACTTTTAACGCTAAACAGCGGATATTCTTCTACGTCTCGTAGGACAAATGTAATTCCACGCCTACACAAGGCGGATTCTCAAGACGCAGTGCTCCGGTACTGGGTGTCTCTAGAAAGTAGGTCGTCAAAACGAAAACGTTGAGCGACTACTTACGTTCCTTCTTGCGTATCTGCAAGGGTATTACCTTACCTAAAGTAAAAATAAACATTCTCCAAAATGTTTTAATAATGCAGCATGACGAAATGGAATATTCTGAGTCTCGTAGGAAAGATAAAATAATTAATAAGACCTCAGATAATAATTAGCAGTTTACACCAAAGTCAAAAGTGCGATTCACCGCTACTTCAAAGTATCGCGTGATCTCTCAGCTTCACGTGGCTTCCTGGGTGTGTTCAAAAGTACAACATCCCATCATAAATGCTCTGTCATAAAAAAAATATCACATGAACCATAGCTCAGCGGGTTCAATACCTTGGAAACTAAGAACCTTAAAATTAAGTGTGATAGCTTAAAAATTATGACATGACATACGCTTTTACCTGGATAGGTCATTTCACCCCTAAAATAGTAAATAGTGAATTTACAGGGGGAGAAAGGTGTTATACGGGTAAAAATTATAATTGAACCTAAGAGCATTTGTTTTTCATGAAAAATAGTAGGGGGGAGAGGGGGTGGTGAAAACTACCCCCAAATGGAAGAAATCGATATCTTGCAAATTAAGAACCCTAAAATTAGGTGTGATAGTTGAAAAATAGGTGATGACATACGCTTTTACGTCGATAGATTATTTCACTATTAAAATTGGGAATAGTAATGTTACAGGGGGAGAAGGTAATAAACACTTAAAAGCATAAGCGTTTTGAGAAACCATGCTTTAATGGACGTGTGTATTGAGGATGACGGTTTGCTAATTATTATTATTATTATTATTATTATTATTATTATCATTATTATTATTATTATTATTATTAGGTCATTATGGACTCATGAGTATATAGCTAATGAATAAGGCTACAGAGTTGTATGAGGTGTTGTACACATCAGGATGGCCAACCCATTGCCATGCCTCATGAATTTTCCCAAAAGGGGCGAAACGTTAAGTTTATCGACCTGAGATTTTATAAACTAATCATCGGAGAGGGTGATGTAAGGTGTTGTTTTGGACTGACAATGGCAAACCCTTTCTCATTATTTATGAATTGGCCCAAAACGTTTTAACTGACATGACTGAGTGTACCCTGTTGCAACCATTAGAAAATCGAACCCGGAACTCTGTGGTGGCAGGAGAGTTATATTAATGATGCTTTTTAACAAACACACACTTGTATACTATTGCCGGTTTGAACCTGCACAGAGACACTGGCTTTGTTTGTGTAGTGAGTCTTGGTAATAAGAGCACGGCATCTTTCCAGCAAGTTTCATATTACTCGTCTAATTGATAGTGAACGTGCTCCGCACCGTGTTAACGTACATGACTAGATACTTGTTAGGTAAGGTTTGACAAGGCTCAGTGAACCTTATTGCAACCTTAAAATGAAAATGAAATTCTTGGTTTAGTCAGGATTGGAAGGCGAGACTTTAGGGTTGACAACCAAATATGTTAACCACTACACTGTGAGATGGTCAAATGATAATGTAACAGAACATATAGAAAAGTTTTCTGTAGTTTAACGAATTGAATAAGAGCCATACCATGAGAGGTACAGTAATTGAAATTCAATCCTTAGCTGATGACCCTACTACATGTAAGCTATAGCAATGCCCGCCTATAAGCTATCATGTTAGAAAAAGAAATGTATGGATTGTTTTAAACGGAGAATGATTGTGTTTACTGTGAAACACAAATTTGAATTTAAAAATAGTTCATGTCCTACATTATGTTTGAACTCTTTTGTTTTATTTATACTTTAGACGAATGCTAACATAGTTGTAATTCAAAAGCCATGGCCGCCTCCTTTCTAATCCTACATTGTACACTGCAGTTAAAATGAATAATGATCACTTTACAGACAGCCAGTTCCAAAGCCATGAGAAATATGTGAACAGAGTATAAAATTCATGAGCTAGTCAGGAATTCAACATGGTGTTGTTTCAAACAAAACACAAGCGTTCTATAAACTTAAAAACCAAACTGTCCTGTCAACCCCTAATGGTTTGGCTGATGGTGAAAAAAAAAATGTAAAATATAACTAAAACTAACTACGCACCAATAACTAGGAAAAAGAAATGTAAGACAAAAGGATAATAGGACACATAAAGGACAGAAGGAGTAAAAAAATGCCCCTCGACCCACAACAATGTGGATTGAGGGACTTGAAAGCAAGGAGAGCCATAAAAGCTAGATATGAAAGTAAAAGAGGAGAGGGTCCCGCTCCAGAGTTAATAGATACAAAGGAGGAAAACTGGACCCTCCTCCGGAATCCCTTGGGGTCGCCAACTTCCAAACTGATCAGCCGTAAGCCCCTGAGGGTTTAGCCATATCCAGGGTGTAACACAAGTGGTGGGGCTATGTACACCCTATCTTTAGTGTGGCTTAAGCAAAAGGCAGGAAATAATATGAAAATAGAAAGAAGGCTGCATCCTGACACAAGGAGGGCATCACAAAAAAATTAAACCAGGGTCATTTAAGTCGGAAAAGGAAGAGACTCCCTGCGCCTTGGATACCCTAATAATGTCCGAGTCGGTAGAGAACAAGAGTTGACCAAGTGTGGTCGACAGGAAAGAAGACAGAGAAGAGCCTAGCACAAGTCAGTGGAAGCAATGACGGACTCAACTGGGGCTCCATGGTCGTCAACCTACATTCCACTAGATGTAAGCCCATGTTTGGGGGGGGGGGGGGATAAAGACGTATTTTGTTTTATATCACTGGCTTTAAGGACGGTAACACATGGCAAGCCTTTATAATGCGATACTGGTCATAGGGGTATGCTAAATGGTATTAGATACTCAGCTAATAATAGTGCACATGGCCCCTTATTATATTCCCTAAGTACAGTACATGGGAGTGATGACCATGATTTCCAAGTCCCTAAGTAAGACAAAAACAAATTATTTCCATTTCCAAACAGTTCGGGTGAGGTGAGGTGAGTTTTCTAAACGTCCAACTCATGTGGTTTTCCACTTGTACTTCTGGTAAATGCCATTGTTGCCCACAGACAAGTGCAAAGAAAATCGAAACATGTTATGTTTGGATCAATTCCATACCTACATGACATCATGTACTTAAAATAACAAGTAATGAGCATTCCATGTAAACAATAGTGAGATGGTTGCAAACTGCCAAAGCTCAGAGATCATTAGCGGCTTTTAAGGGTGGAATGGAGTACACTTACTTGAAAAACTAACAAGAGGAGTGTTCGATTTTCCCACAACACCCATCCTGAGAGTGAATATAAATGACTATGCCCTTAAGTCCATAACCACCTCCTTCCCATTCCTACCCTTCATAGTAAAAGGCACACATTAATAGAGACATCACAGTA
The DNA here is from genome assembly GCA_946902985.2 of Meconema thalassinum. NCBI lineage: Eukaryota > Metazoa > Arthropoda > Insecta > Orthoptera > Tettigoniidae > Meconema > Meconema thalassinum. The sequence goes on from OX336389.2 coordinate 605,188,194, forward strand.
ACAGAGGTTAGTACGTTATATAAGGCGGTTCTGGCACAGGGGCTAATGCGCAAGATGGCCGCCACGCGCAACCAGCTCTATGTTATTCTTATGGATGGACAGACATAGCTGGCAGAGGGGATAATTCGCAAGATGGCCGCCACGCCCTGAGAACGTCAATGACATAACAGGGACAAGACCGCCGTGTAGTTGCCAAATGGAATATTTATTATTATTATTATTATTATTATTATTATTAGGTAATTATTGATTGATCACGTACAATCAAGACCAGTCTTATATTGTCCACTTTGTGGTGTAGCGGTTAGTAATCTTGAATATCACCGCGGTGGCCCGGGTTCGATTCCTGGCTCTGCCAAGATTATTTAATTTCTGGTATCACGAGTGGAACGGGGTACACTTAGTCTTGTGAGGCAAAAGTGAGAAAAGGCGGGTTTAATTCATACCTCTGCCATTCAGACGAACCCAACTTCATTTAACCTCACCTAACATAACCTTAGTTCACCTAACCAAACATGTCCTCACATAACCTAACCTAGCCTAACTTCAAAGTCAGGGCAAATATGAGAGCAAATGTGAGAGCACACATAATAAACTAAGTTATAACTAGGGACCTGAAAAAATTGCATTTGCGATAAATGCGAATTTTTAAATTTCGTACAGAATCCAAGTCTATGTGAAAACCAACCATTTTTACGCGTAAATCAAAGTGCGACAAAATGCGAATTGTGACCCAAAATGTGAAAATACCGAATAAGTGCGATTTTATAGCGAAATTATTTTAAATCTGCTAATTTATTTGCGAATTTGTTTATTAAACAAAAGAAAATGTTTAGTAGGTGGCCTAATTGCTCACTAGCGATACCTCATCTCGGACTCGCAGTGTGCTACGCATATTGTCGATATAACAATAGATTTCTGTATCGATACGAGCTTTCGACTGTCTATAACTTATTCAGACAGCTGACGAACGAAACTCGTTTGTGTACTTGGCGCATCGTGGCGACCATTGAACTCTAGGTAATGCCTACAGTTCAATGGTGGCGACTGGTGGTTTGTCGAACACGTGGACTTCGCTAAACGGAAAATTTTGCGGCTTGCCGCTTGAATAGTAACCTTATTATTTTTGTAACCTTCAAGCACTTCAAGGTTCAAAGTATTTTTCTAGAAAAGGGACGTACTGCTGTAACTGCTCATGAAAGAGCACAGCAGTGCGCTAATCATGGCTTTTATTGTTCCGACTCTGCAACAGTATTTTGCAAATATTGTAACTGCCGTGTTGGGTGGGAGAAGAAGGACAATATTCAGAAACATATTACATCGGTAAAACATGTTGCGATGCGACGAGAATGCGCAACAGTTTCTGAACCCAATCAAACCTCTGTTATTGAAAGACTAGAGGGTTTCAAACGACGGAAGCTTTCATTTGAACATTAAATTGTATCTCAAGTGTTATTAGAGTATTAATGTGTATTTAAACAAAATAAAGTGTTGCCAATAAAGTCATATAGTCGATAAGAAACCAGAAAAAAATAGATGCTAATTTTCCAAAAATAGATGATAAATAGGGAAAAATTAAATGCTAATTTAAAGGAAAATAGATGCTAAATTTTCAGGTCCCATGTTATAACCTAACCTAACCTAACCTAACCTAACTTAACCTAACCCAACCCAACTTAAAAGTGCGAGCAAAAAAAAGTGAGAGTAAAAAGTGTGAGCAAAAAGTGAGAGCAAATGTGAGAGCACAAATAATAAACTTAGTTATAACCTAACCACACCTAACCTAACCTAACCTAACTTCACCTAACCCAACCTAACCTAACATAACCTAAATTCAAAGTGGGAGCAAATATGGGAGCAAAAAGTAAGAGCAAACAGTGTGAGCAAAAAGTGAGAGCAGGAAAGTGGGAGCTAAAAAGTGGGAGCAAAAAGTGGGAGCAAAAAGGTGGGAGCAAAAAGTGGGAGCAAAAATGTAAGAGCAAATGGGAGACCACAAATAATAAACTTAGTTATAACCTAACCAAAACTAACCTAACCCACAGAAACCTCATTTAATGATTTTAGATTTTACATTTTAACATTTTACGTTTTAATATTTTAGTTATTTTGTTATTTTCATTTTACATTTTTAGATTTTACATTTTACATTTTTGATTTTTTGTATTTTAGATTTTAGTTTTTTTAGATTCTACATTTTAAATTTAAGATTTTTCGAATTTAGATTTTACATTTTACATTTTCCGAAAAGAGTAAACTACAAGGTCACATACCTAACCTCACCAAACCTAACTTTACCAAATCTAACTGAAGCTAATCCAAAGGCTAATGCACATACACAAAGTATATAAGGGCACATGCAACTATCCTTATGCTAGTCTTATAGGCAACTGAACAACATGATCACTACCCCAACCGGTCAACATTTGTCAATTTTCCAATTTCCCATTTTCAGTTTTTTTAAATGTCAGTTTTTCAATTTCATAATATGGAAACATGGATTTTGCATTTTGTTGTTTACACATTTATCAATTTCACAATTTCCCATTTACAGTTTTTAAAATGTCAGTTTAAAGTTTTTCAATTTCATGATATAGAAACATGGATTTCACATATTGTTGTTTACACATTTGTCAATTTACCAAATTCCCATTTACAGTTTTTAAAATTTCAGTTTAATGTTTTTTCTATTTTGTCCATACGGAAACATGGATTTTCCAATTTGTGTTTTACATGTTCATTTTGCATTAAGAGTGGAAGGAGGTGGATAGTAATTAAAAATGTACAAGCAGTGTCCATACAATATTTTTTATTTTAAATACATGTACACTATTTACACATAATACAATTTTATATATATTCTTTTTTGTTATAAATTGTACAGTTGTTTTTATTTTGTTTTCTATTTTATTTATTTTTTGATTATGAATACCATTTTTTATTTTCGTTTTTTTATTTTTGTAGTGTTTTGTATTTTTATCATCACCAGGACACAAAGCAATTTTGTTTAGTCTTATAGATGATATGTCATGTTGTTTAGAAGCGATAATGTTCATTGGTATTCTTTTTACATTGTTTTTCATGACACAATCCTTATAATCCGGAAAGCTTATACAATTTTTGACAACACATCTGTTAATAACTTTAATCTTTCTGATTTCTTTACCATTTATGTCTAAAGCGTACATTTTAGCTCTAAGTCCAACAAATGCTTTTATAATTTTTCCACAAGCCTCATCTTTAAATTTCCCCAACGTTTTCTTGTTTGATGTAGAGTAACATATGTGATTAGTAGGATAATCTGATGTGTCCAGGTGTTCTAGGAAATGCAACTTGTCTTGATATACATCTGGGGTGTTAACCAAATAAATGAACGAGTCGGTATCCATATACATGAGTTTATGATTGTTAATTCCATAATAGGGTAGCAGGACATCATAGAGGTGGAAATACATTAGAGTTTTTGAAATATCCAGTATACACATTCCAATATATATAGGCTTATTGAATACAATGTTACGTTTAGCCTAACAAATCGAAGCTCAACATTTCCTACATATTTGGTGAAGGAAATTTACTTTTCTTTGAGTTAGCGATAACATCCACTCTCTCAGTAGTACATGCTTATTGCTTTACAATGAAATTTGCGTCGTAGCCACTCATATTATGTAGAAACACAGGAACGGGGTTACGTGTTTTACACCTCAAATTACAGTTATTGAGAGCACTTCCACGGTATTCCCCTTTAATATGACAGTGGTCTCGAACTTTCCAGTCGTCATTGGTAAATTGATTTTGACACAAATAACAGGTTTCAGAACATTGTAACTCTGTTTCTTGATCCTGAGTTAAGGCCTTTGGAACATTTAAGCTGTAAAGGCGATCGATTTCATTAGCTATTGAGATCAAACAGTCCATAAACTTTTCTGCAGCATCAGGTCCACGATAAATAACAGGTTGGCTTGGTAGGTTTGTCTTTATGTGTTCCACAGCCGGTGAGGGTTAAACGTATTTGTGGACACGTTTCGGTTAATGCCGAGTAGTTTGGAAAACTTAGTTTCCAACTTAACATCATACCCTGAAACAGACAAGTACTTTGGAAAAGAAAATGCAATGCTCATGACTCGTAAAGAGGTATTTTGTTATGACTACATTGACTCATGGGAAAAGTTAAGTGAAACGTGTTTACCTCCAAAAGAGGTATTCTTTAACAAATTAAGTCAAGAAGATGTTAGTCAAGAAGACTATGAACATGCCAAAAATGTCTGGAATCAGTTCAACATTAAAACTCTAGGGGAATATAGTGACCTCTACCTATCTTCAGATGCACTCCTTCTTGCTGACAGCTTTGAAACGTTTAAAAACAAAACACTAGAAACACACCGAGTGGATGCTGCACACTTTTTTACTTCGCCTGGTTTAAGTTTCGAGGCAATGCTCCTTTACACAGGAATTGAACTGGAATTGCTACAGGATTACGATCAGATTCTTCTAAACGAGTCTGGAATACGTTGAGGCATATGCCAGGTGTCTCTTCGGTATGCTGAAGCTAACAATAAATACATGGAAACCTATGATTCTGATAAACCATCGCAGTTTATTACCTATGATGATGCCAACAACCAATACGGGTGGGCTATGTGCCACTCCCTCCTTAAGGTGGATTTCAGTGGGTTTCTCCAGATACTGTTGATCTAGAAAATCTAAAGAAAGACGATCCTGTGGGATACATTCTAGACGTTGATGTTGATTACCCATCTGACCTTCATGATCTACACAACGATTTACCTTTCCTACCAGAGTGTACGCAACCTAAGGATTCGTCTCTGAAAAAAACTAATTCCTCATCTTGGAAATCGAATGCGATATGTTGTTCACTACATGGCATTAAAACAGGCTTTAGATCATGGAATAAAATTGATAAAAACTCATCGTGTGTTAAAGTTTAAGCAAAGAACTTGGTTAAAGGCATACGTTGATTTAAATAACAACCTTCGAAAACAAGCCAAAAATGATTTTGAGAAAAATCTGTACAAATTATTCAACAATGCCATTTTTGGATAAACAATGGAAAATATCCGTAAAAGAATAGACATACGTCTTGTGACTGACAGCAAAAAGGCAGAAAAGCTAATATCAAAGCCGACATTTATTGACAGAACAATTTATGGTCCTAACCTAGCTACTTTCCACATGGCTAAACGTAACATTGTATTCAATAAGCCTATATATATATTGGAATGTGTATACAGGATATAAAAACTCTAATGTATTCCCACCACTATGATGTCCTGCTACCCTATTATGGAATGAACAATCTTAAACTCATGTATATGGATACCGACTCGTTCATTTATTTGGTTAACACCCCAGATGTATATCAAGACAAGTTGGATTTCCTAGAACACCTGGACACATCATATTATCCTACTAATCACAAATGTTACTCCACATCAAACAAGAAAACGTTGGGGAAATTTAAAGACGAGGCTTGTGGACAAATTATAAAAGCATTTGTTGGACTTAGAGCTAAAATGTGCGCTTTAGACATAACTGGTAAAGAAATCAAAAGGATTAAAGGTATTAACTGAGGTGTTGTCAAAAATTGTATAAGCTTTCAGGATTATAAGGATTGTGTCATGAAAAACAACGTAAAAAGAATACCAATCAACATTATCGCTTCTAAACAACATGACATATCATCTATAAGACTAAACAAAATTGCTTTGTGTCCTGGTGATGATAAAAGAGTGATTGATGCTGATGGTATAGGTACAGCCTATGGTCATTACTCAATCATTAACCATGCTTAAAGGGTTAAGTTATGAATATCAAAATCTTCCGCCTGAAACCAGCAAATACATAAAACAATACAATTTAAGAAATAAAACAATAGCACTACAAAAATTAAAAAAAACAAAAAAATGGTATTCATAATCAAAAAATAAATGAAATAGAGAACAAAATAAAAGCAACTGTACAATTTATAACAAAAAAGAATATATATACAAATGTATTTTGTGTAAATAGTGTACATGTATTTAAAATAAATAATATTGTATGGACACAGCTTGCACATTTTTAATTACTACCCACCTCTCTCCACTCCTAATGCAAAATGAACATGTAAAACACAAATTGGAAAATCCATGTTTCCATATTGACAAAATAGAAAAAAACATTAAACTGAAATTTTAAAAACTGTAAATGGGAATTTGGTAAATTGACAAATGTGTAAACAACAATTTGTGAAATCCATGTTTCTATATCATGAAATTGAAAAACTTTAAACTGACATTTTAAAAACTGTAAATGGGAAATTGTGAAATTGATAAATGTGTAAACAACAAAATGCAAAATCCATGTTTCCATATTATGAAATTGAAAAACTTAAAACATGCATTTTTAAAAACTGAAAATGGGAAATTGGAAAATTGACAAATGTGTAAACAACAAAATGCAAACCCCATGTTTCCATATTATGAAATTGAAAAACTTAAAACTGACATTTAAAAAAATGTAAATTGGAAAATTGTCAAATGTGTAAACAACATAATGAAAAAATATACCCGGTTGGGGTAGAGATCATGTTGTACAGTAGGCTATAAGACTAGCATAAGGATAGTTGCATGTGCCCTTATATACTTTGTGTATGTGCATTAGCCTTTGGATTAGCTTAAGTTAGGTTTGGTAAAGTTAGGTTTGGTGAGGTTAGGTATGTGACCTTGTAGTTTACTCTTTTCGGAAAATGTAAAATGTAAAATCTAAAATCAAAAAATTGTAAATTTAAAATGTAGAATCTAAAAAAACTAAAATCTAAAATACAAAAAAATCAAAATTTAAAATGTAAAATCAAAAAAATGTATAATGGAAAAAATCAAAAATCTAAAATGTTAAAATGTAAAATGTTAAAATGTAAAATCTAAAATCTTTAAATGAGGTTTCTGTGGGTTAGGTTAGGTTAGGTTAGGTTATAACTAAATTTATTATTTGGGCTCTCCCATTTGCTCTTACTTTTTTGCTACCACGTTTTGCTCCCCACCTTTTTGCTCCCTCTTTTTGCTCCCACTTTTTTGCTCCCACTTTTTGCTCCCACCTTTTTGCTCCCACTTTTTTCTCTCACTTCTTTGCTCCCACTTTTTTGCTCTCACTTTTTGCTCACACTTCTCGCTCTTACTTTTTGCTCCCATATTTGCTCCCAGTTTGAAGTTAGGTTATGTTAGGTTAGGTTAGGTTAGGTGAAGTTAGGTTAGGTTAGGTTAGGTTAGGTGTGGTTAGGTTATAACTAAGTTTATTATTTAAGCTCTCACATTTCCTCTCACTTTTTTGCTCACACTTTTTGCTCTCACTTTTTTTTGCTCGCACTTTTAGTTAGGTTAGGTTAGGTTAGGTTCGGATAAGTTAGGTTAGGTTAGGATAGGTTAGGTTAGGTTAGGTTATAACTTAGTTTATTAAGTGTGCTCTCACATTTTCTCTCATATTTGCTCTGTCTTTGAAGTTACGTTAGGTTAGGTTAGGTTAGGTGAGGACATGTTTGCTTAGGTGAACTAAGGTTATGTTAGGTTAGGTTAAATAAAGTTGGGTTAGGCTGAATGGCAGAGGTATGAATTAAACCCGCCTTTTCTCCCTTTTGCCCCACAAGACTAAGTGTACCTCCACTCGTGATGCCAGAAATTAAATTTCTTGGCTGAGCCAGGAATCGAACCCGTTCTTGATTGTAAATGATCAATCAATAATAACCTAATAATAATAATGATAATAATAATAAATATTGCATTTGGTAACTGCTCGGCCGACCTATCCCTGTGACGTCATTGACGGTCTCAGGGCGTGGCAGCCATCTTGCGCATTATCCCCTGTGCCAGCTGTGTCTGTCCCATCTATAAGAATAACATAGAGCTGGTTGCGCGTGGCGGCCATCTTGCGCATTAGCCCCTGTGCCAGAACCGCCTTATATTACCCACTGAGGTTATTTGTAAAACACATAAATATCTGAGATTTATGTTGAAATTGACCAGAATTTTGTAAAATCCACTAAATTTACCGCAAATTTAGCAAATTCCACCAAATTGCTGCAAAATCAAACAAATGACTACCAGATTTATTGAAATGCCATTGATTTATCAAAGAATGGTTTTAACTACCTCAAATCAATAAAAAAATTACCTCAATATAGGTGAAAATTCACTACAATTTACCAAACTTACCCATGTGGTCTACAAACCATGATATTTAACCAATTTTTTTAAATTCACTACATATACTCGAAAATTCCAGAATATTTCCCTTTAGATGTGTGCTTTTTTATTGTTTGTTTCGTTTACAGCACTCTCTGGCAAACACCTCAACATGACATTGTCCTAGGCTAGGACCTGTACATTCAGCATCATAGTTTAGTTTCATCTCCCATAAACTGCTGTTTGTGGTGGATGTGAGAAAATACACCCAGCTGTAAAAACCACACCCTTACATAGACTTTCATAACCTCTTACGTTGAGGTTCATAACACTAACTACATTGAATGATTGAACGGTCTTCTTTTCACAATTCCTGTCTATACTTTTCTCTTGAAGTTTGCAAGATGATTGCAAGGTTCCTAAAATGCAATTAAATTTAATAAATACCTTAAGATGGTTTGATTTGATTAATAATATGTTGTTGAAGATTGATATATACGTTAAGGCTATTTTTTAGGTCATGACTGGCCTTGCAGTAATAATTGATTAACCAAACCTGCGTTACCTATCAGGGAAACATTTTGGCCACTATGTTGGTTATTGTCCAGTGAGTACAGTTCTATTAATTAGACAGAAATGCAACATAAACAATGAGCGCGCACGGTGGCTGAGATTGATACCACGATGTACTGTTGGGTATGTAGCTATGTTGAATGTATATGACATATGGTTTACTTCATGGTTTGGAGATCCCATTAAAGATATTCCTACAATAAATGATCTTGAAATGGTCATTCTTTGGTGTGAAAATATTTATTATATGATATTGAATGAAAACAATTACGATTTATTAAATGTTTATACGTATACTGTATTCTTATTTAATGTAAGCACTCGAGGCACTATCGACCAATATACAGCACTATCTGGAATGTATATTGCATACTTGAAGGTTTGTTGGTCCCATTAAAGAACTTCCTACAATAAATTATTTTCAAGTTGTCGTTCTATGGCGTGAAAATATTTAATATATGATATTTGCTAACAGGATTTGCCACTTGAATTATTTTATACGTAGTTATTTTAATGACCAACAGAGTTCACTGTTAAGAAGGTAGAGCCCTATGTGGAATATAGGATAACATGTAACATGTTATACATGACATGTAACAACTGTAAGGTTTGTGATTTTTTTAAAAGATGCCTTTATCCCTATATTAATTACCCAGTTTACGAGACTGATAACTATAATGTTACGGAAAAATAAAAGCAACACAAAAATCTTTATTGAAAACCAAAAAGTGGTTGAGCAAATATACACCCAACATGCAAAAAAAAAAAAAATATATATACAAACTACGTTAATTAATTTTGACACGTGGATGGCCACTTACCTTTATTTAGAGGTCCGCGTCGCTTCCACTGCAAAATCACCTCCAGATGACATGCCCCAACAGAAAAACACCCAAAGGGGTGGAAGGAAGGAGGAGAAGAGGGGAACGCACATGCTATTCTACAGACACCCCCCAACAACTAATGGAATTGTCGCCGACGAAATAATGCCTCAACAGTTGCTTAAAAATTTAAAATAAAAATTTAATTGTCAAAATTTAAAAGAACACCTCCACCAGAAAACAGAACTTGCTTGCTTGCAAAGCAAAAAAGAAGAGAATTAAATAAAATTAAAAAGTTAAAGCCCAAAGATTAAAACAAAATACAGGCATAATTAAATGAGAACGGGCTTGATAATTTACAAGGGACTGCAATACCGATCCGACATGCAGAGATCCAGGCCACGTCATAAAACGAATAATTTAAAATTAAATAAATAAAATAAAATATGATCAATTAAGAAATTCCCGATATTCGTGACTAAGAAAAACACAAGAACATTCACCAAAAACATAAGGTTAAACCAACAAGATTAACAAAAGCATATTTAGCTAACACCACAACACGTTTGAGTTTACCGCTCGACGCCAAGAGACTGCACTCCAAGACCAGAATGCACTCGGGCCAAACAAAAACAAAACAAACATGGCCACAGGAGCAGACGACCACATGTCAAATCGAAATTACGGCAAACAATTAGCATTAAATTAATTTTAAAATCACCAGAGAGAAATTAAAAGGAGGAAGGAATTACGTTTTAACACTATTGACATGAGGCTGGTGCATCGGATCGTAAATTAAATTAATAATATGCCAATCCCAAGATTGCCAAAAGAAAATAAATAATAATTTAAAACGTCAAATAAACTAGAAATATGTCTCCAGAAGGTACGAAGAAAAAAATAACAAAATTAATATATATCTGGTAACATTATTAAAACAGAAATAAATTAGGCCTACCAGGCGAAACAAAACACAACATCAAACATTTATACAAGGCCAATATTGGAGCTCCCAAAATAAAATATAAATATATATAAAATAATTACGTACCTTAAAACTTCTCAGTGGAGACACAATAATAATAAATTAATCAACACACAATTTAAATAAAATATTATACGGCACTAAATTGCCTGAAAATGGCCCACCCAGCCATGCGCCGTTTTGGTATCACAAGCACTCCTGTTTGTATTTAGATGCGATTTGCATGTCATACTTCCTCTTCACGGCGAAACAATGAAAATTAATGCCTTACGAGCACAGGCATTTTCTTAGTTGAATATGTATTCATATTTTGTAAAAGCTAGGGGCCAATGCCCCCAGCCCACGAAGAGATACTATGTCACACCAGCTGGCTAGTTGCTTCCTAGACGACCAACAATCAGCTCACAAGATGGCGGAGAATCACACGTCAGATACCGAACTGCATTCATGTAAATTGTTATTGTCCAATCAAGGCTTGACACATCAAGCAACAATGTGATTATTAAGTAATTAATTTGGCGGTATCATGTATACACAGTCCTTTGTTTCATGACGTAGAATAATAATAGCCTTCAAATATGACACAATTATGACGAGTTTATAAGGCACCACCAACACACTCTAGTGGTGAAAAAGGAACCACGGCTAGCAGCGCCGAAGTCCGACAGCAGCTGCCATCTCGTGTTCAAAATCGGAATCAAGCGACCAGGCGGTCGTTTCAAAGGTCGTGAAGTCACATCCAGGGAAGATACATAATTAAAAGCGTTGGAACGGGCATTGCACGTAACAAATTTAATTCAAATATATATATTTTTACAATAGGTATACACATACACAGAATACGGCTCTTTTTTGTTTATGTTTGCTTGTTATAGTTTTTAAATATAACCCTTGATGAAAATTCTTTTAGGGGATGGGGTGTTGCTACTTTGACCCATTACACGATAATACCAGCTTTACGAAGTTGATCTTCTATTTTTAATAGCTCTTCCTCATAACCAATATGACCAGCCTGTTTACAGGCATGCAAGGGCTGTATACGTTTGACTAGTATATTAGGATCGTTCCATTTGCTATTTTTATGAATGGTTTCAAAAACTCGGGAAGCAGTTCTTCATTATCACCATCATTATGATTTTCAACCTCATGATTATAATCATCTTCAATATGATCATCATCATCATCATCATCATCGTCATGATCATTACGATCATAATTTCCACCTGTGTCCTCAGTCTGGTCAATGGTTTGAGTTGCCTTTGATAGTGTTGAAAGCTTATTATTAGATGTCCTAGAATGCTTTAAAATTGTTATGTTAATTTTATCACCATCACCTTCCTTTTCACCTTCCACCACCAACTTCTTGATGGGGTATGTTGTCTCTGATAGAGTTGAGGGCTTTTGAGATGTGGGTGTGTGTCTGAACATGGGTTTTACAGGAGGTGTTAAAGGTTTCTCATTAAACAAGTCGCTAACAGCATGAGTGCGTTGTAGTGTATTAATGTTGAGGTTAATATTATCTTGAGCAGCACTATCTTTACCTTGGACTTGTTTTTTTGCTTTGGTTTGAGTTTTCCTTACATTTAGACTAGCATGATTATTAAGTTTACAATCATGATTGTTTGAATAAAGTATGACCAACTCTTTTGTCTTAAGCATTCCTCGACACTGTTTCGATCGGTGCTTTGAACAGCGCCAAATAACAGTTCCATATGTTTTGCTTCGTTTCACAATATATGAATATTTTTATAGTATGCATAAGGCTTACCATACCTAGTCACTGATACTTCCATATCAACTGTCAAGCATAACCTAATCTCTAGCGAAGACAACTTGGTAATAACAACAATAGTTTAATGTGGGAGCATATATAGATGCAAAAAGTGGGAGCAAATGTGGGGGTAAAATGTTTGAGCAAAACAGTGGAGCTCACAGTTTTTGCTCCCACATTTGCTCCCACTTTTTGCAACTATATATGCTCCCACATTAAACTATTGTTGTTATTATCAAGTTGTCTTTACTAGAGATTAGTTAATGTTTGACAGTTGATACGGAAGTATCAGTGACTAGGTATGGTAAGCCTTATACATACTATAAAGGATATTCATATATTGTGAAACGAAGCAATACAAATAGAACTGTTATTTGGCGCAGTTCAAAGCAACGATCGAAACAAGGTCTAGGAATGCTTAAAACAAAAGTATTGGGCATACGTTTTTCAAACAATTATGACTGTAAACTTAATAATCATGCTAGTCTAAATGTAAGGTAAACTCAAACCAAAGCAAAACACCAAGACCAAGATAAAGATAGTGCTGCTCAAGATAATATTAACCTCAAGTTTAATACACTACAACGCACTCATGCTGTTAGCGACTTGTTTAATGAGAAACCTTTAACACCTCCTGTAAAACCCATGTTCAGACACACACCCATATCTCAAAAGCCCTCAACTCTATCAGAGACAACATACCCCATCAAGAAGTTGGTTGGGGAAGGCGAAAAGGATTGTGATGGTGATAATAATAACATAACAATGTTAAAGCACTCTAGCACATCTAGAAAGATGCTTTCTACACTATTAAAGGCAACTCAAACCATTGAACAGACTGTGGACACTGGTGGAAATTATGATGGTATTGAAGACGATGATGATGATCATTATGAAGATGATTATAATCATGAGGATGATTATGATGATGATGATGGTGATAATGATGAACTGCTTCCCGAGTTTTTGAAACCATTCATAAAAATAGCAAATGGAACGATCCTAATATATCAATCAGCCTGTAAACAGGCTGGTCATATTGGTTATGAGGAAGAGCAATTAAAAATAAAAGATGAACTTCGTAAAGCTGGTATTATTGTGTAATGGGTCAACGTAGCAACAGCCCATCCCCTAAAATAATTTTCAGCAATTGTTATATTTAAAAACTATAACAAGCAAACATAAACAAAAACAGAGCTGTATTCTCTGTGTGTGTATACCTACTCCAATATAAATATAAATATATATATATATATATATGAATTAAATTAATTAACATAGTTTGTATATATTTCTTGTTTTTTTAAATTTGCATGTTGAGTGTATATTTGCTCAACCACTTTTGGTTTTTCAACGCAGATTTTTGGTTTGTTTGAATTTTTCCGTAACATTATAGTTATCAGTCTTGTAAACTCGATAATTAATATAGGGATAAAGGCATCTGTAAAAGAATCACAAGCCTTAGAGTTGTTATATATCATGTATAACATGTTACATGTTATCCTATATTCCACATAGGGCTCTACCTTCTTAACAGTGAACTCTGTTGGTCATTAAACAACTACTTTTAAAATAATTCCATTGGAAAATACTGTTAGCAAATATCATATATTAAATATTTTCACGCCATAGAAAAACAACTTGAAAATCATTTATTGTAGGAATACCTTTAATGGGACCATCAAACCTTCAAGTATGCAATATACATTCCAGATAGTGCTGTATATTAGGTCGATAGTGCCTCGAGTGCTTACATTAAATAAGAATACAGTAAACGTATAAACATTTAATAAATCATAATTGTTTTCATTCAATATCATATAATAAATATTTTCACACCAAAGAATGACCATTTCAAGATCATTTATTGTAGGAATATCTTTAATGGGATCTCCAAACCATGAAGTAAACCATATGCCATATACATTCCACATAGCTACATAACCGACAGTACGTCGTGGTATCAATCTCAGCCACTGGGCGCGCTCATTGTTTGTGTTGCATTTCTGTCTCATTACTAGTCCTGTACTCACTGGTCAATAACCAACATAGTGGCCAAAATGTTTCCCTGATAGGTAACTCGTGTTTGGTTAATCAATTATTATTGCAAGGCCAGTCAAGACCTAAAAAAATAGTCCTAACGTATACATCAATCATCAACACCATATTATTAATCAAATCAAACCATCATAAGGTATTTATTAAATTTAATTGCATTTTAGGAACCTTGCAAGCATCTTGCAAACTTCAAGAGGAGAGTATAGACAGGAATTGTGAAAAGAAAACCGTTCAATCATTCAATGTAGTTAGTGTTATGAACCTCAACGTAAGAAGTTATGAAAGTCTATGTGAGGGTGTGGTTTTTACAGCTGGATGTCTTTTTTCACATCCACTACAGATAGCAGTTTATGGGAGATGAAACTAAACTATGATGTTGAATGTACAGGTCCTAGCCTAGGACAATGTCATGTTGAAGTATTTGCCAGAGAGTGCTGTAAATGAAACAAACAAAAAAGAAGCATACATCTAAAGGGAAATATTCTGGAATTTTCGAATACATATATTGAATATTTAAAAAATGGTTAAATTTCATGGTTTGTAAACCCCTTGGGTACGTTTGGCAAATTTTAGTGAATCTTCATCTATATTGAGGTAATTTTATATTAATCTGAGGTAGTTTAAACCATTCTCTGATAAATCAATGTCATTTCAATAAATCTGGTAGTCATTTGTTGGATTTTGCTTTAATTTGGTGGAATTTGCTAAATTTGCGGTAAATTTAGCGGATTTTAAAAAATTCTGGTCAATTTCAAAATAAATCTCAGATATTTGTGTGTTTTACAAACAACCCCTGTCACTGTGATGTCTGTATTTATGTGTGCCTTTTACTATAAAGGATAGGAATGGGAAGGAGGTGGTTATGGACTTAAGGGCATAGTCATTTATATTTACATTCAGGATGGGTGTTGTGGGAAAATCGAACACTCCTCTTGTTAGTTTTTCAAGTAAGTGTACCCCTTGCCACCCTTAAAAGCCGCTAATGAGCTCTAAGCATTGGCAGTTTGCAACCATCTCACTGTTGTTTACATGGAATGCTCATTACTTGTTATTTTAAGTACATTTTGTCATGTAGGTATGGAATTGATCCAAACATAACATGTTTTGATTTTCTTTGCACTTGTCTGTGGGCAACAATGGCATTTACCAGGAGTACAAGTGGAAAACCACATGAGTTTGACGTTTAGAAAACTCTCCTCATCTCACCCCAACTGTTTGGAAATGGAAATAATTTGTTATTGTCTTACTTAGATTCTTGGAAATCATGGTCATCACTCTCATGTACTGTACTTAGGGAAAATAATAAAGGGTCATGTACACTATTATTAGCTGAGTATCTAATACAATTTTGCATACCCCTAGGACCAGTATCGCATTATAAAGGCATGCCATGTGTTACCGTCCTTAAAGCCAGTGAAAAAAAAATAGGTCTTTATTTTCCACCCCCACTCACCTAACATGGGCTTACATCTAGTGCAATGTAGGTTGACGACCATGGAGCCCCAAATTAGTCCGTCATTGCTTCCACTGACTTGTGGTAGGCTCCTCTCTGTCTTCTTTCCTGTCGACCACACTTGGTCAACTCTTGTTCTCTACCGACTCGGACATTATTAGGGTATCCAAGGCTTAGGAAGTCTCTTCCTTTTCCGACTTAATTGACCCTTGTTTAATTTTTTCTGATGCCCTCCTTGTGTGAGGAGGCAGCCTACTTTTTATTTTCTTGTTATTTCCCGCCTTTTTCTCAAGCCATACTAAAGGTAGGGTGTATGTAGCCCCACCACTTGTGGGCACCCTGGATATGGCTATACCCTCAGGGGCTTACGGCTGATCAGTTTGGAAGTGTGCGACCCCAAAGGGATTCCGGAGGTGGGTCCAGTTTTCCTTCTATCTATCGATTACCTCTGGAGTGGGACCCTCTCCACATTTACTTTCATATCTACCTTTTATGGCTCTCCTTGCTTTCAAGTCCCTCAATCCACATGGTTGAGGGTTGAGGGGCATTATTTTATTCCTTCTGTCCTTTATTTCTCCTATTATTCTTTTGTCTTACATTTCCTTTTTCTAGTTTTAAGTGCGTAGTTAGTTATAGTTATATTTTACATTTAATTTTATTTTCACCACCAGCCAAACCATTAGGGGTCGATAGGAGAGCTTGGTGGTTAAGTTTATAGAACACTTCTCTTTTGTTTGAAACAACACCATGTTAAATTCCTGAGTAGCTCATGAATTTTATACTTTGTTCCCTTATTTCTCATGGCTTTGAAACTGGCTGTCTGTAACGTCATCGTTATTCATTTTAACTTCCGTGTACGGTGTAGGATTAGAAAGGAGGCGGCCATGGCTTTTTAATTACAACTATGTTAGCGTTTGTCTAAAGTATAAATTAAAAAAAAAAAGAGTTCGAACATCATGCAGGACATGAACTATTTTGAAATTCAAATTTGTGTTTCACAGTAAACACAATCATTCTCCGTTAAAAACAATCCATAAATTTCTTTTTCTAACATGATAGCTTATAGACGGGCATTGCTATAGCTTACATGTAGTAGGGTCATCAGCTAAGGACGCGATTTCAATTACCTATACCTCTCATGGTATGGCTCTTAGTCAATTCGTTAAACTACAGAAAACTTTTCTATATGTTCTGTTACATTATCATTTGACCATCCCACAGTGTAGTGGTTAACATACTTGGGTGTCAACCCTAAGGTCTTGCCTTCCAACCCCGGCTATACCAAGAAATTCATTTTTATTTTAAGGTTGCAATAAGGTTCACTGCGCCTTGTCAACCCTTACCTAACAAGTATCTAGCCATGTACGTTAACACGGTGCGGAGCACGTTCACTATCAAGTAGACAAGTAATATGGAACTTGCTGGCAAGATGCCGTGCTCTGATCACCAAGACTTACTACACAAACAAAGCCAGTGTTTTTGTGCAGGTTCAACCCGGCGATAGTATGCAAGTGAGTGTTTAAAAAGCATCATTAATATATATCCACTGTCACCACAGAGGTCCGGGTTCGATTTTCTAAATTTAGCAACAGGGTTCACTCAGTCTTGTCAGGTAAAACGTTTTGGGTCAATTCATAAGTCATGGGAAAGGGTTAGTCATTGTCAGTCCAAAACAACACCTTACTTCACCCTCTAAGATAATTAGTTAATAAAATCTCAGGTCGATAAACTTAACGTTTTGGCTATTTTGGGTAAATTCATGGGGCATGGCAACGGGATGGCCATCCTGATTTGTACAACAACTCATACAATTCTGTAGCCTTATTCATTAGCTATATACACATTAGTCCATAATTACATAATAATAATAATAATGATAATAATAAAAATTATAATAATAATAATTAGCAAACCGTCAACCTCAATACACACGTCCATTAAAGCATGGTTTCACAAAACGCTTATGCTTTTAAGTGTTTATTACATTTTTCACCTGTAACATTACTATTCCCAATTTTAAGAGTGTAATCACCTATTTTTCAACTATCACACCTAATTTTAGGGTTCTTAGTTTGCAAGATATCGATTTTTTCAATTTGGGGGTAGTTAACACACAGCCCCCCCCCCCTGCTATTTTTCATCAAAAACAAAAGATCTTAGGTTCATTTATCATTTATAAGTGTTTAACACGTTATTTTCTCGTATAATGACTATTTACTGTTTCAGGGGTGAAATGAGCAATCGAGGTAAAAGTCTATATCATCACCTATTTTTGAGCTATCACACCTTATTTTAGGGTTCTTAGTTTCCAAGATATTGATTTTTTAAATTTTGGGTGGGTAGTTTCAACCCCCCAAAGGGGGATGTCACCCAAAGTGCTAGGACCCCTCATACAAGTCCCTAGCATGATTGGTTCGCGAAATATTTACAAACGTGTAGTTAGGCCCTTTTGGCAAAAAATGAATCATACATTCACGAACGGGACGTCATCGCAAGTACTAGGATACTGCCTATGGCAAAATCAAATCAGGGATTCAGAAAATATTAGCAAAAGTGTTGTTAGGCCCTTTTGACAAAAGCCGTCAGTGCACACACATACAAACAAATATTATTTATTCCACCCCCAACCCCCGGGTAAGTGTAGTTTCTAATTTGGGGTGGACATACCTCGTCCATAGAAAAGGGGAGTTCACCACGAACCCTACGACACCCCATATGTTTAAATCCCATTATTGGTTAGCGAGATACTAAAAAGCCGATGACCTATGAGATTTTTGGGGCTATTTAAATAAATATTAAAAAAAACTCATTTATAAATAATCATTTAAATAGCCCACTCTCTTACAAAAGCCGCCAAGTTCGTATGCATACAAAAAAAACTATTTCACCCCCGTGTAAGGGTAGATTTTATTTTGGGGTGGACATACCTAGTCCATAGAAAGGGGGTTCACCACGAGTCCCACGACACCCCATTTGTTTAAATCCCATTATAGGTTAGCGAGATACTAAAAAGCGGATGACCTATTAGTTTTCTTTATTAATATTAAAAAATCTCATCTATAAATAATCATTTAAAAAGCCCGCTCTGTTACAAAAGCCCCCTCCAAGTGAGCATGCATACAAAAAATAATCACTAGTTCACCCCCGGGTAAGGGTAGTTTTCATTTTGGGGTGGACATACCTCATCCATAGCAAAGGGGGGGGGGGGGTTCACCACGAGTCCTACGACACCCTATATGCTCAACTCCGACCATGCGTTCGCGAATTATCGACAATGTTCGCCAGAATGTTGGCTATTATTTTGATTTGTCCTACACGAAACTTGCTGTCAACCTAGAGGGCATAGGGACCTTTCATTGACGTCAAAGAAACTTTTTTCTCATCTTCACCGTTTCCAAAATAGCGCCAATTTCCAAAAACAACAATAAAAAACACATATTCATAGCAAAGAGGACGTCACCCCATACCTAAGCAACACATCGTTCTAGCCTTACAAGCTCATTAAATATCGCCAAAATGTCAAAAACACACGTTTACCTCAAATTACGTTTCCTAATTCCACCCATTTAAAAAAAATAACCTCACCAACAAATAGAGCGGGAAAAATGCCATCTTAACGACCCCTCGCTCAACCCTAGTCCTTGCCCACCACTTAACCTATTCCCAACATAGCCATACGTATTCAAGCACCCACGTGACTTGCAATAGAACATACACTACCACACTACTCGCGGATGATCTGTAAGTTTTGGTCTTTTTATTAAATAAAGAGGCTATTAGAAAGTAGGGGGCATTACTACGAGTGCTAGGACACCCTGTATGTTCAAATGCCATTATTGGTTAGCGAGATATCAGGTTCGGGGCCGCTATGAGGGTGGCTCAATAAGAAGTGAAGCAGCTCCCCCCAATTGACATTACTATTATCTTTTCAGTGGTGTTATATATGTGCAGGAAAGCTCGAGACCTTCAACTTTCTGAAGTTCTTAATTTAGGACGGATGTTACCTCTAGCGAGTTGCATTTCGAGAGAAATAGTATCAATGTTGAAGTGTAGAGGAACTTGTGAACTCGCCTCACATTTTTGAAACTCTATAGATGAATATACAAAGATAAATAACATTTTAGGAGCCGAGAGCATTATCGGATTGTCTACGTATCAGGGAGGCACTCTTTGATCCTTAAAGGAGTCGTATCTCGCATTGATATTACAAGTATTCCTCACTTCCAAATAATTAGTTTCGTTCGACAAACGTTATCGGGCGAGTTATATGCACAATCAATAGCGTGCTCCATTGTTTTCAATACGATAGGACTGGAAGGTGGAGGGATACTGAAGAGATTAAGCAGTAAATATCGTTGTCTGATTTGAGTTACATATTAATGGTCGGCCATTGAGAGGATATGTTTCGATACGGGTTACTTACATTTCATTCATATTTTAATTTCTGGGATTAAAACGGGTATTGATTAACAGAAACAGTAACCTCAGTGATAAGTTCGTGCTTTAATCGCAGAGATAATTAATTTATATCACAACATAATGAGATATACTTGCACGTAATAACTATTTATTCAACAAAGGGCATGAATACTATATTCTTTTAAGTTACTATGGTTGAATCAGCTTCTGATCTTATCAAATAATTAATTTAAAAAATCACGCAAGTTTGCCCATCAATAACGTATGCGAAATTATCGCGAACATTGGCAACGAAGGAATGCCTAAAACCATGTGCAGAAAGATTACGTAAAGCCTACGCAATCATCTGGAAGATTTACAACAAGAAACCACCTTCACCAAACACTATCACTACTTCAGAGTCATTCTCCCAGATGCACTATATGGGCTTATGACGTCATCATTAGCAATCAACGTCAAATATTGAGAAAGTAGAACAAAGTATCAAGGCAATATCTGGATGAGGAAAAGCTTAAAAGAACTGTATTCACTGACTGGACGAATCACCTCACTTGCTTGGAAAAGACACATGAAATTCTACGGACCTATAGCACGAATGGACAGCTCTCGATTGGCCTATAAAATCTTCCTCATCATAAACGGAACCCGTCAAAAAGAATTACGCTGGCTAGCATACACAAGAACCTCACAAAATCAATATAGACTCCATAGCAATGACACGGACTGCATATAGACACAAAATAAACTCATATAAGTTTCCACCCAAGATCCCAACAGGCACATAGTGAAGTCCCGAGGATGGTTTTGGGAGATGAGAAGAACAAGAATATCAATAAATTCTAACATGGTTCTGTTCGTTAGGAGGCCAAACGCACTGTAAATAAATAAATAAATAAATAAATAAATAAATAAGTAAATAAATAAATAAATAAGTAAATAAATAAATAAGTAAATAAATAAATAAGTAAATAAATAAATAAATAATTGGTACTTCGACAGCTACATTCTGTTTGGTTCTGATCAGAACTTAGTGGATCCACTTATATGATGTTGTCACAAATGCTACTTAGTCGCATGGATATTCGAACCACAGTAGACTAAAAATTATATTAAAGGGACCTGAATTGAAAACCATACCAATTATGAATAGGGCATAAATGAAGCTACCAATTGTCTTTTCAGTGATGGTACAGTGAAATGACGCTACCAGTATCAACTAGGTTTGAGCTTCTGTAGATAAGCGAAAAACATCGCAATCGTATAACAAATTAAAAAAATGCATGGTAATGTGAATGAGTGGCTAAATTATCATAAGCTCGCAATTTCTAATTATTAGGAAAGAACCTGAGAAACATCTAACGTTTCTCAGGGATGTTAAGGAAACGGAATATACTGTAGTGTCTGAACGGGGAATAAAGGCTATGAGTAAGGTCACAGAGCAAAGTGATCCAGCCAATGGTTTAGGTTCCTACGCTATTCAGTCCCTGAGAGAAATCCATTACACTCAGTTGCCACCTGAAGACACAGAAGATCCTTCTACTAGTACTAAATCTTGAAGTACTCATATACACACTTCATGTGTCTTAGGATTCCTCAGGCTAATACTCTTTAGCATTTGCAATTGCGTAACGGTGCTTAAGATAACCGTATTATCGAAACGGATAATATATCACAATAATTTATCAGTTAGTTTGAAGGACTTAATAAACATTAAATCACGATCAATTGCTCATGCATTAGTTGTCGCCTTCAGAGATGGATAAGATATGTTTGCTCAGTGACTGATAAGAAACGACACAGGGCACTGCCATGTCTCAGATACTGTTGTAAACATTCCGTCATGCCTCTCCAAATTATGCCATCAGAACTCGACTCCTGGCTAATCCATCTACCTTGGACTCTGTCTCACCAGGGGAGTATTGGTAAATAGATAGTGTAACCATCCCCACCTACTCCCTCGCACCAAGCACTCGTTCGGCTTACTTATAGATGGTCAGCCCTGAGCTGGCCAATGGATAGTTCAGCTGGAGAGCTATACATTATGACAGGTACAAAATCCTGTGTACCTCCAAATTTTCAGGATGATGCTGAACATATCAGGTGTACATTTCTTGTATAGGGTATTTAAAATGTGTATGGGAGACGTCATTGATATGAGTGCTCTTACTCTAAATATTGCAATGACTCAAATTGATGTTGGTAGGTTAGGAAAATAATTATAAAGACGTTTATAAATGCAATGTTTAACTGCATATAACTTCCATAATATTCAATGGATTTCTACCAAAGTTAGCATATCCCGTGCATAAGATAGGGGATACAAATATACACATTTTAAGAGGCAGTGGCCGTATAACCACTTAATAACTCTACCTTATAATGGAAATTACTTCGATGTTGCAACCCTGAATCAACAATCACCACCACCAACTAGCTACTTACTTATTGTATTGGGAGGCAAGACTAAAACAAAGGATAACATAAGGACGTTTCGCTTATTTCAGAGGCTTGCAGATTGAACACTGACTAAATAGTCGTCAATAACAAATCTCTAGAAGGTACTGGATGTGTCGAAGGTTTACGGACCACGTAGATTAATCCACAAAAGAAAGAAATAAATTTCTAATTTTGATAAGAAGCAACTTGATTCAACTTAATGTGAATTTAAAACATCAAGTGGGTTACTCACATTGGATTGTACACCATCTGTTTATATGTATGTATTGTATTGTATCTAGGTACGTATTGTCACCGAAATTGCATTTTGAGATACGCTCATTTATACGTCAGAGACAGCGGGATCATAGGCTCGTGACTGGGCAGTGCATTATAAATTTGAGAGCGAGTTTTATAGCCTGGCGACAGACTGGATGGACACAGCAAGGAAATGCCGGGTTTTTCTAACTTATGAAATATACTTTTAATTCAACGCATCATTTATTACTGCTGTACCTTCATGCATTTGCAGATATTTATAAAAGAAGATACCAATCGACTAACGGCTGAATATTGTAGCGAATAGCCGAATATTAATTAAATAACACCTGTGTCATACTGCCATTTGAGTTACGTCGTAATACGTCAGAGGAGAGGGAGGCTCTATTCACCCCCTGACTACACCAAGTGATAACAGGAGTGGGGATAGCCTGTTACCTGTACAATGCAGCGCACGGCTTGTTCTTATTCGGTGAGAGTTCACGCTGGAAACACGTAGCCTATTTTCAACCGAGGTTATGGTTTTTCCAAATCGCGCAAGGCATCAGATTGCTTAAGTGAGCATGCGTTCGATAGAAGTAAACGCTCGAACAGTCTAGTGTT
Source organism: Meconema thalassinum (assembly GCA_946902985.2). Taxonomy (NCBI): domain Eukaryota; kingdom Metazoa; phylum Arthropoda; class Insecta; order Orthoptera; family Tettigoniidae; genus Meconema; species Meconema thalassinum. Next base: position 605,211,766 of record OX336389.2, read on the forward strand.
TGAAACTAGCGATAAATTCAGTGATATTCGTGAGAGTGAAACGGAGATTTATGTGAGTAGAACAATTCCTTACATGATCACACAACACGAGGAACTATTTATGATGAAAACTGTAATGAACACTACAAACCAATAATACAAACGCACTCATACTAGGTGAAGTCCTAGGTTCGACACATAAAGAAGTTATTACTGCAGTATTCACAGTATTATCCTTCTCATAAACATTGACGAGCAGAACACTATTAATATAAAACTGATTTTCAAGGCCCTTAAAATGTGCAACTTTCAGAAAGCAGTGGCGAACAGTGAAATTGTATTTGGGGAACCTGAATTATCCAGAATTCTCATTACACACAATAAACTTTTCTTCGTGGGAACTTATGAATGCTTTTATACACACATCAAAAAATGTTTTGCATCACCTCGGTTCCCAGATCTCCGGCATATAGACGTTGACTGTGTATATTGTATCCAAGATACAGTCCCTTTGACTGTTCATAGATGTCACTAAAACTGCTCAAAGATGTAAACAACCATGCATGAGCAGGGCCTATTAGACGGAGGGGGTACGACAGCCGATCAGTTCCAGTCATTCCACCAGGACGAAGGTACGCTGCTCATGTTGTCTGTAGTTCTACCATGCCTAGAAGGTCAATACCGCAGTTCGATCGCGTCCGCATTGTTACTTTGTGTCAAGAAGGGCTCTCAACAAGGGAAGTTTCCAGGCGTCTCAGAGTGAACCAAAGCGATGTTGTTCGGACATGGAGGAGGTACAGAGATACAGGAACTGTCGATGACAGGCCTCGCTCAGGCCGCCCAAGGGCTACTACTGTAGTGGATGACCGCTACTTACGGATTGCCGCTCGGAGGAACCCTGACAGCAATGCCACCATGTTGAATAATGCGTTTCGTTCAGCCACAGGACGTCGTGTTTCAACTCAAACTGTGCGCAATAGGCTGCATGATGCGCAACTTCACTCCCGACGTCCATGGCGAGTTCCAGCTTTGCAACCCCGACACCATGCAGCGCGGTACAGATGGGCCCAACAACATGCTGAATAGACCCCACGGAATTGGCATCACGTTCTCTTCACCGATGAGTGTCGCATATGCCTTCAACCAGACAATCGTCGGAGACGTGTTTGGAGGCACCCTGGTCAGGCTGAACGTCTTAGACACACTGTCCAGCGAGTGCAGCAAGGTGGTGGTTCCCTGATGTTTTGGGGTGGCATTATGTGGGGCCGACGTACGCCACTGGTGGTCATGGAAGGCTCCGAAACGGCTTTACGATACCTGAATGACATCCTCCGACCCATAGTGCAACCATATCGGCAGAATATTGGAGAGGCATTTGTCTTCATGGACGACAATTCTCGACCTCATCGTGCACATCTTGTGAATGCGTTCCTTCAAGATAACGACATCGCTCGACTACAGTGGCCAGCATGTTCGCCAGACATGAACCCTATCGAACATGCCTGGGATATGTTGAAAAGGGCTGTTTATGAACGTCTTGACCCACCAACCACTCTGAGAGATTTACGCCGAATTGTCGTTGAGGAGTGGGACAATTTGGACCAACAGTGTCTTGATGAACTTGTGGATAGTATGCCACGGCGAATACAGGCATGCATCAATGCAAGAGGACGTGCTACTGGGTATTAGAGGTAGTGGTGTGTACTGCAATCTGGACCACAAATGCTGAAAGTCTAGCTGTATGATGGTACAACATGCAATGTGTGGGTCTCATGAGCAATAAAACGAGCTGAAATGTTGTTTGTGTTGATATCTATTCCCTTTGTATTTAACGGTTCCGGAACTCTTGGAACCGAGGTGATGCAAAACTTTTTTTGATGTGTGTACAATCAAGGTGATGTCAGCTGAAACAATATGAGGGGAAACTTATAGACTTTGATGAACACCAAGATCAGCAGACACAGCAACTTATAGTCAGCACGATGATGATGGGGTTTCCAAATTCACTAAACGGTGGTCTCACAAGGTCAAGACATCTTTAGTCATCAGCGGACTTGACACTATTTGCAAGGGCAGTGAAACAATACATCCATAATACACCATGTCAACCAACACCTTGAAACATGATTGATTTTATTTCCTGATGACTGTAATATTTACGCCTGGTTTTCAAACATAAAAAAGCTACTTTAGGAGTTAGTCATTGCTAAATATATATTTCACAAATTTTTCTTATAGAGATAATAACTTAATCATTATTTAATTCTTTGATCAATTAAATTAATTTAATTTAAATATTTTTTCATAATAATAATTATTTTGATTTATGAATATTTTCCCACGAACTTTTGAATGCGATTGTCAACGACATTTACCGATCTTTTGACAGCGATGGTTAATAAATTTAATAATTGAATTGATTATGATGATGATAATGATAATAATATCTAATTTCTTTAAGTAAAGGTGACATTCATATTTATTAATTAACGGTTGATTACCGGGTGAGTTAGCCGTGGTGGTTACGGCATGACTGATGGCAGTCGCTCACATCCGGCAGGCGAGGAGGTTCGAATCCCCCCGCCGGCAACCTTGAAGATGGTCTTCTGTAGTTTCCCATCTTCCTTCCAGGCAAATGCCGGGGTTGGTCCCTAACTATAGGCCACAGCCGCTACCTTCCGACTCCTCGTCCTTACATTACAACTTCCCTCCTTCCCTCCCCAACGGTACTTGTAGCTCACCCATTGGGTGTCCGTCTCGAAGCAGCTACAAAACTGGCGAGCCGAACATGTCCTCGGACACTCCCGGCACCAAAAGCCATACGCTAAAAAAACGGTTGATTATCAACGATAATAATTCCATTTGTAGGGCAATTTATGACAGCAATTTGAAGAATTATTGCAGATAATAATTTATTGTTTTCGTACTAATTACCTGAGTATTGGAAGATTCTGAATTATTGATTCAATTGATTTTTTGTGTCATAACAAGCTAGTTCTCTTATGCTATTTTTACGCAGCAGCATGTAATTAAAATTATGTTGAGGACACTTCTTACATAAGTGGTCCCATTGTGGCAACATTTGAATGCGAGTCAGGTGGCCCATTCAATAATTATGATAGAAATACTTCACATTTGTAGGCAGTGAAATAGGTATTTCACAATTGATTTTTGTGATTAGAAGAATTTAGGGAGGTGTCTGTGAACACAATCCTGAGATTAAAAATGCGATAAGCATGTTTAATGAATGCAATGAATAATAATAATAAAATATATTAAAGGCTGTAAAAATGGATGGCATAAGAATTTATAGAGATATTAATAATACCTATGAATCTTCTTTATTCCATCTTCTTTTCGAAAGGAAAACATTTAAATGAAGTGATCTATAACCAATTAATGAATGAATTTTGCCATTTTAAGTAATCAAAGCATCACCCTCATAATAATAATATATGGATTATAATATATTGGAACTGAATTTTGGAATTAAACGATTAGCAGATTAATGTAATATAATTGGAGATTGGAATAATTATTAATGAACATTAGTTACTACATGAAATATATTGGACATTACTTGAACAGTATTCCACACCAATGTCGAATGCTCAATGTAAATAATATTTGCTAATTAATTCTATTTTATTGCAATTAAAATTAAATCACGATTTATCCTTGTTAGATAATATTCTCGTAATTAATTAACCTTTTCCTTAAAATGTGTGAATTTAAATGTGTTAGTTTAAATGTGTGATAACTTAGATTTTTGAGGGGAATGTGAAGTTATAATTTACAACTTATTTCAATGTATTTCAAGCTGAAACTGTGACAGTGAAGTGCAACGATTTTATTTTATTTATCATTCAGCTAAACCAACGAACACTGGAACTTTATTTCATATCACATTACCCCAACTGAAATAGGAAAGTCGAATTGGCAGTTTAGGACTTTTGGATCTACGATCCCCACATAAGATTGAACCAATTCAATTTTAGGAGGGTATATTTATTTGTGTTCGTCTGCTCTTAAATAAAGGGAGACCATTTTATCTAGGCTATCTTAAATTATTCCTGCAGCTTGTTCCATTTCCTGATTGAATACGACGTCATCCAGCCCGCTACCTCCTTTGACCGTGGTTTGCACTTGCTAACGGTCTTTGAGTTCACGCAGCATTTGTAGCATTTAAAATGATATGAAGTCTAGTCTTTCAGACTGACTATCAGTCTTTTTACCCAAATAATTTCAATAAAAGGTACGACTTATTTTCGGGCCAATACGGTAGTTGAGCGGTAATAGTTGTTTTATATAATTGTTGATATGTATAGAAACGTCCTACCCCGCGTGCCTGTTTACTACCAGCGATTGTAGTTCACGTTTCTAATTGATAGTGCTACTTTTCAGTCGGTCAACGCAATGTAAACCCAATTACTGTGACACGCGAAAAATATAACTGAAAACGTGCTGGATAATACACCTGGTGAATCAACAACCCCTAATAATTTTGTTTTATGCATCCCAACTAGCGTTGTTATCAGGAAAGTCAATTATTCTCAGCTTGCATCCCGTATGGCACTAATGCACTGTAAGCATATCATACAAACGTTTCTGAACACTCTTACTTTTCCCTCGATGTGACTACAGAATAATACGCGGGAAAAATAACAATGCTCAGTATCGTTTGTGGCATGCTTGCAGTGCATCAGTACTATAGAGGATGCAAGCAGGGAAATATCGACCTTCCAGATAACAGGCGTTAGTTGGGCAACCTATCTCACCTATCCCCTTAAACGACCCGAGATGCTAGATCTCTTGCCTGCCCGTTTTTGCAGTTGACTTTTGTTAGTTTTTCCGGATATATATATTTCATAGGCTCCTACTTTTTTTTGTAACGACCATGTACCATTTCTTGGACATCACGTTTGATTTCCGGGCCGAAGTAAGGTCCAGGAAACGGGTACAGTATGTATGTAAGTATAAAGGGATGTTTGCGCTGTAACTTGTTTACCTATGAAAAAATGCAATTCCCATTGGTAGTCACAGCTAGGAATGCATGAGTGGATGCATCTGTTCTTGGAAAGACAGTCAACTCTGTGCACTACTTCTTTACACTGAGTGCGGTACACGCAGGAAGACATAAATAAAATGGAAAAGTACACACAAGCCAAGGATAAAGAATTTTACGACAAGCACTGGAATAGTATTAGTTCACAAGGAGGCCGAGAATGGTAGTAATTCTTATAAACAGTCAAAGTAATAGATTTAGAACATCATTTGCATACGTCAAATTACGCAGGACACCACATAACTTCCTGTTTCATCTATCAATCCTTCTAACACTTGATGGATTTATTTAATAAGCACGCCCTCGCGCAGCAAACAGCCAGACTTCAGACTCCCTGTCCTCTCCATTCTACCTATTCATTTAAGCTGCAAAGTAAAGCAGAGGATGAATTCAGTCCAGTCACTCCTTGGGCGACCGTTTTCGTTGCTTTCCTTAGAGGAGAACAATGAGTTTAAGCAACTAGGTAGACCAAAGCCTCACCTTCAGATCACTCAGACTATTAAGACAAAAACAAGAAGTTTCAACAGAAATATTCATCCCAACGTGTAATGATAAATGTGACTGGGTGTGTGAATGTGAAGTGACCAATACCTTACTTTACCTCCCATGAATTTTTTGGGGACGAAGATTCATGGGCAAACAATGGTGTGAGTGATCTGCAGCATCTTCATGACCGAGCTAAAATGTATGCTTCATCAAAATTGTATATGAAGAATACCTTGAACTTGGTCATGTTTGCCAATGTTAATATAGTGCAGCAGTTGGACACAGGATACCGAAGAGCAATAGAAACTCATAATCAAGAGGTAGCCCAATATATACACATAAATAAAATCAATCATGTTTCAAGGTGTTGGTTGACATGGTGTATTATGGATGTATTATTTCACTGCCCTTGCAAATAGTGTCAAGTCCGCTGATGACTAAAGAAGTCTTGACCTTGTGAGACCACCGTTTAGTGAATTTGGAAACCCCATCATCATCGTGCTGACTATAAGTTGCTGTGTCTGCTGATCTTGGTGTTCATCCAAGTCTATAAGTTTCCCCTCATATTGTTTCAGCTGACATCACCTTCATTGAATAAAAGCATTCATAAGTTCCCACAAAGAAAAGTTTATTGTGGGTAATGAGCATTCTGGATAATTCAGGTTCCCCAAATACAATTTCACTGTTCACCACTGCTTTCTGAAAGTTGCACATTTTAAGAGTCTTGAAAATCAGTTTTATATTAATAGTGTTCTGCTCGTCAATGTTTATTAGAAGGATAATACTGTGAATACTGCAGTAATAACTTCTTTATGTGTCGAACCTTGAACTTCACCTAGTATGAGTGCGTTTGTATTATTGGTTTGTAGTGTTCATTACAGTTTTCATCATAAATAGTTCCTCGTGTTGTGTGATCATGTAAGGAATTGTTCTACTCACACAAATCTCCGTTTCACTCACACGAATATCACTGAATTTATCGCTAGTTTCAAACACTAGACCGTTCGAGCGTTTACTTCAATCGAACGCATGCTCACTTAAGCAATCTGATGCCTTGCGCGATTTGGAAAACCATAACCTCGGTTGAAAATAGGCTATGTGTTTCCAGCGTGAACTCTCAGCGAATAAGAACAAGCCGTGCGCTGCATTGTACAGGTGACAGGAAGGATAGACGTGCTGGTTTCCTCTACAAATAGGTGAGTAATGTGGCATAACCTTCAAGTCATGGAGTACAACGAGTATAAGCTAACATATGTTCAAATTTCTGATTTTCCGTATTTTTCATCTGTTAGGTATCTAAGGGATGTTTTTGCTACTCTTATATCAGTGATCATAAATAGGCTTATTCATGATATTTTTGTGAACCACCAACTATAGATCCACCAGCCGCCACTGGTACATGGTAGACTACATTGTAAAGAACAGCTCATTAACCGTAGATTATGGAAGAGAACGTGTTGCCCTTCCACGACTTACCGTTGACCACCTAGGTTGCACTGATAACGCATGTATCGTTGAAGTTCGCCCCGCCGAGCCCCACGATTAACGGAGACATGTAGTACTGGTTCAATCTACGTAAGCAACTGATGCATCCAACTGACGTTGAAAAAAATTAGAACTGGACGCATTGGATTATTTCCTACATGATTTTGCAGAATTGGAAGTACTGCAGTTTTAGATGAAATAGTTGGAAAACGTTTGCCTCCGTATCACCTTTGCGCGTAAGGGGAATCAACAATTCAAATGGTGAAATATAAGTTCGAGTAATATACACAACACAAAATCCATACAACATCCCAATTTCGATGACTTCACTTTAATAGTTTCTAAACTAACTAAACACTCAAAGAATACATTGCCCCATAAACTATTAGCACACAATAGCTTTTCCGTTATAATCTTTTCCAATCGCAACAACACGTTTTAAACACTGTCTGATGTATACGTAAGATAATTGCTGCTTCGAGTAGAACCGTACTCTTTAAGAAGTGGTAGAAAAGGAGGTACATTATCAGTTGGTTTTCCGTCATGGAAAGGTGAGCAATTTTACACTGCCTCACTTTTGAAATATTTCGCTCGATATAGACGGCTAAATGATACACTAAATATTCTTTGTCTAAATTCTGCTCACTTCACTCGGCGAAACTGTTTTTCCAGTCTAGTAATTGAATCTCAAGATTCATAATTTCTTCCCTTGTTGTATCTTCAGCTTGTATTTTCACCGCACGATAGCTGTTCTCAATTGACCTTGCAGGAATACGCATACGATTAACAAGAGATTTTAATGGGTGTTCAGCTCAGTACTGACAGTTTCCGCCAGATGATACAGCAAGTTGCATTTGGTACGTACTGACCCCGAATTTTATGATGAGAAATTATTAAGCAGTTGAATATTTTATTAGCATTGAAACAGTCGAGATTTACCGTGCTGGAAGTTGACCAAATGTAACAAAACGTGCCAACTCTATGACACAGTCATAGGCGGCCGAGTGAACAGAACAGGTATTTTGTAAAATAAAATAAGCATAAGCAGAGCCACGCGCGGCCAGGTACAAAATAAGCAGAGGCCTGACGTTCGCCACGAGTCAAGTCCAAGCCTGGATTCACAGAGGGGGTTGGTCATGTGATCCGAACTTGCGATTAATATTTCGGAAATTAAACGAAGCCGTAAATAGGCAATTACAATTTTTACAGTAGAAACAGAAGTTATTTGAGTACACTGAGAATAGCGGAATATTATTAGGATAATTGTCATTGTTTTTGAAATTAATTTGAGGAATCCAGTACAGCAAAAGGAATATTATTTTACGAAGTAAGAGCGTCAATATTCCCTCGTGTTTGGAGAGGACATTATTGAAACTGCGTGGTGAGCGAACGTGCGATTATGGAGCGCGGCCATTACATTCTTGACACTTGAAGCGATTGGCTGTGTCACAGTTCAGTTCCCGAGCATAGTGCGGATGACATCAATTCTGACAGCAAGTGCAGCCACATCTTCGGTTAGGGACAATAGAAAGACGTACTATCATCATAACAGAGTGCGGTCTTGTGTATTTCTTGATTACAACAAATTCTGCTCCAGTTGAGAAGTGGTCTTAAATCATTTTCACGATAGTGAAGCACTGTCAAGTCACGACGTTAATGAACATTTACGAGCTGTATTACTAGAGGCATATTATTTGAACATTATTTAATCTGCTCCTGAAAAACATTTATAGAACTTTGACAATTTTATCTACAAGAGATTATTATTAAATTCCCTAATTTTCGAACGACGATAGATCCATCATTTACGAACCATTATAAAACAATTCTACGGTATCGCATTAATTTTTGCAAATCAAATAGTCTACGGTGAAATTTTACCAAGACTTTTCAAATTATTTCTGAAAATGAAATTCAACAACGCAGGACGAGGAAGGGCATTAGTCATTAATATCAGAGTTCAAATGGCAAAATAAACATGCAGAAGGGAACACTACATTGAGAAACATGGGGAATCAGAGAGTAACCAGATGGCTTTACGCCAAATAATGGAAAATTCAGGAGTAACCTAAATGCCACAATACAAAATTGTCATGAGAGAGGAGAACTTCTAGAGCATTAGGTCAAGTCAGCGCTAAGAAGAAAAGAGAAATATGATAGAACTAGGGAAAACCCTATTCGATTCAAGAACAAAAATCCAGTTCGATACCAGAATGAGAACCAGTTCGAGTCCCGAACGTGAATGGAATTTGAGGTCCGAAGACGCATTTCTAGCAGAGGAGAAGGAGTTCCAATCGCTAAAAAATACCAGAGCAACGAATGGTACATAATCAGTTATTTTCTTCAACAGCAGCAGAGATCGACACGAGGTAGAAGTGAACTCCAATTATGTAGTTTTTCTGTAGAAGTTTTGAATTTCCATGATAAACCATTTTTCAATATTTTATTTTTGATTATTTGTCAGTTCTTGAATTTTAGTATTTCGATTAACCGATCTTGTATTAGGATCTTGCGTAGGTCGACAATTTTCGAAGGATTTTGTCGAACTTCCGATCTATAATTATTTAATGCTGGAGATTTTTATAACTCAACAGGATTAATTTTTGGAAGTACGGTAATGTAGGAACTAATCGACATTCCTAGATAATGATTTAAGCCAGGATTGATCTATTTTGATTTTGTGAAATGATGTTGATCATTTTTTTTTCAGTCAGAAAGTTTTTTTAGTATCAGATGATAACAGCTGATCATTTGATGTCACGCAGGATTATTTTTGAGTTGTGTCAAAGACACGATAAAAGTTTAGTTATCACTATTATTAAATGAATTGTAAAGATTTTATCGGTTTAAATGAAACACTTTAAGCAGTATTGACTGCAACATGAGATTGCATTATATTTTAAAGAGTAAATTTAAGCATTGCTTAGTGCAACAATTATGAACGATAAGCAGGGAGCAGAAGTCATTTATTATTATAAAATTGTGATGATGAATGCTGTGAATTTTATATCTTTTGTAGTACTGCAAGTACGTGAAACATGTCTTACGTGGGAGAATGATAGTCCGCATATTTTCAATTGATGGAAGAACGCACCTTTGTAACATAGAAGCACGAATGATGGTGTTTTGAAGTGAGAATTTTATTCCAATCGGTCATGTGGACGTTGGAAATATTTGTAACTGCAGTAAATTGATGGAAGTGATTGTTTTTGAGTAAATTCGTGCTAGTTGAAATAAGAAGTTATTTTGGAACTCAATCTTGTAGAGATCAGTTGTTTCGCGATGTTATGTATTTTTTGTGAAGGTTCATTCCTCATGTTTCATGGTATGCGAAAGTTGCATAATATGAGAGATGCGTTTATTTGTATTGGAGAGCGACTATAGAAGGTCATGTATAGTTGGAAAACGCACGATTGAGGTAGTTGCATTGAAGCAATGTTTCATCATTATTTTTAATATTCTATTCAACCTGAAGTTGACAAGCAAGAGCTAAGGTTTATTGAACGGCCAAGACTATCACGAATGAGACATGAGCAGGATCAGTAGCTATAAGTGGGTAGTTCCGTTTTGATATATTACTTAAGACGAGTGAAAACTTGCATTTATATGATGTTACGATGTGGATGTCGTAAGTGTGTTGTATATAGTTGTAAATAGTTTATGTAGATTGACAATAGTATCAGCTGATTATTGCTCAATCAGAATAAGTAAAAATAATCTTTTATTAGAGATAGGGCGGAGTTTCTACGCTGTATAGATTAAGAAAATAAATTATATTTAGATCTGACAAACCGAATTCATGGTTTACAAATTTAATTTAGGGTCATTCTTATGAACTCCGGAGAGGTGATTTTGGGAATGCAGATGTCGTTGTAGAAGATGGATTTCTTTTATTTCATTTTTGAGAAGCAAGTTTAAGTTTTGAGTTGTTTCTTTTTAATTTTCGTTTTTTCATGGAAAATATTTCTTTTATTATTGTATCGTCACTAGTTAATAAACCATCGGACACGAGGTGTTCGTTTATTCGCTACATATTTAATAAATTCAGAATTTTTATTTATGTTAATTAGTTAGAAGATGCACAATGGAAGAAATTATAGGCGCCCAATACCTTTTTCCACCCTATGCACCCCGAGAAGCGCAAGTTTCTCAGTCTCCTTATAGAACGTGTTACTATTTCCAGTAGTGTAGTACCATAGTACAGTAATGTTGTAGACTAGTTTCCTTTTTGTTATATTTGTCAGGCGTTTCTTTCAGTGTTTTTCTAGCCAGGGACCATGAAGATTCTGCGATCTCGCTCATCTTGGATACTGGCAAATATTTGATAAGGTGTACAGTACATTGACAGAAACATGTGTAAATGTAGAATATCGATAGTGGACGGATGATCGTCACAACTTAGTGATCGGAGGACAGCTAAATGGCATTCTTGGGGATCTTGATTAAATTGTTCTGTAAATATCTAGCTATATTTGCTTTACCTACAGGTCTTCACACATTTCTAAAGTGTTTTACAGTAACTCTCAAGGACCCCAGTGTTCTTTGAGAAGTGATTGTATTTTGATTATATTGGAGGATATTCTTCCATTACTGAAGGTTGATGAGCCTGCGATCCTTTATTTAGTGCTTGAGTAGGGATGGATGAGTTTAATGCGTCAATCAGGCAGTTCACTTGTGAAGTTTTCCGTTGTTCGCTTCTACTGAATAGTTGAACTGCCAACCATAAATTCATGCGTTGACACAATTTAAGATAGGAATGGGCAGAGGTGAGTTTATAGCAATTTTTAAATCCCAAAAAAATCAGGTTTTGAGTCACATTCATATACCTACCTCTAAAATGAACAATCGACAATATCACAATTTTAATTTATTTGTACTTTGTCATTGAAACTATATCCTACACACCTAGATATATGTGGCGCGTATGAAAATGCCAACAGTTTTCTGCTCGATTCAGCTAAATTCGAAATACAACTTTTGAGATCCTTTAATTTGCCGGATACTCAACATTTTTATAATTCCTTATTTGACTTGCGGCCATCACTCCCGTTTACTCTAATTGTATGCTGACCTGAATGATAATGTTTGCAATTAAGTCACCCGGGGGTGACGTTCCGTCTTGCATATTGAGCCCGTATGGCTCATGTTGGTAATATATTCTCTGTGAAGAAGTTGGTACTCTACCCAACGACTGGTTGAACGAGACGTAAGAGCATTGAGCTAGTTACAACCCTCTGTCTTTGACACATGCGGTACTTCTCGAGTCAGAAGGACTTGTTCAACTCATATTATTTCATTATGTTAATTTACTAAAACATTGAGAATATTTGGAGATGTTTGCCATCAATTTTGGAATTTATGGCAATGTGGATGCCAACTTTACCTCGCAGATATGCGTAACCATCCTTAAATAGTTGCTGTACAACTGCAGTAGTACTTCCTCGAATCAGGAACATCGTGAAGGGTGACGACACAACTTGATCTGCTTGTCCAGAAAGCAGCCGTGTTTTTACACGTTGTGAGTTAAACGTTGGAGTATTTCGACATACTATTGTGAATTGAAACCAGGAGTATTGGCAAATATTACAAAGTGTGCTACGTTTATCCAGGACAATAATTTGGCAAGTAGAAAAGGTTTTTAGCGAGCCTGAGCGCTGCTGTTGTGCTGTTTATTAGCAAGTGTTATTGTTCGTTCTACCGGCGAGGAGGTAGCTTATTGATTTACGGTAGTACGCCTACTTTTGAAGTATGCATTACTGGTTTTTCGACATGAGTCTTATATGGTCATTAGGTATTGATGTGTTATATTGGTGTGCCTACTTTTGAAGTACGCATTGCTGTTTCTAGTAAATGTGTCTTAAATATTCATCAGGTACTTAAACTGCCCTGTGAGGGAATAAACATGAACTAAACTCCTAAAATAAATCATGAAATCGTAATTAACCTAAATAATATTTATAATTAATGATGAAATTATATTAAATTTGCTTTGCCATTTTTATCTTTGACGGGCACCGTGGAACAATACTTTTTAGGAACAGACCATTCATTTGGACGAGCTGATATGATATATTTGAGACGACGTAAGGTCACTAGGGCCACGTTAGTTCGTAACTCGTGGGCCTCTACGATTAATGCAATTTCATTATGCATTTGTCACCGTAACTACATGCACATAGGTGACTGTCGGGTGTAAAGAGTATTCTGACTGGTGTAGTCAGGATTGTCTAGAATAAGAGTGCATCATTTATTGTTGTTACTTTATTTCATTGTACACTTTTATGTATTTGACAGTTAGTATTTCCCTTTATGTTCGAGTTTAGCATTGGTTGCTATATTAGATTTGTTTATTTTCTTTGCTACGGATGCGTCTCATCCGTAATTAACGTCAAATCAGGATTTAGCTAATGTTTAACGTAAAAATAAATGTCGAATGTGACACCAACATAACATAGAATATTTTCTATTGGTGCCATAAATGTGAATGAACCTAGCCTTGTGAACAAGTTAAATATTTTTCTTTGCAGTGGATTCATCCATCGACTTTTAGAGGAATATATTTTGAACTTGAAAGCAGACTGACAGGACGGGGATGGACTGGGAATTCGTACTGCTGTTCACTTAGCTGCATGGCATTCTTTCGTACTTTTAACTGAACTAAAGTAATTGCTTAGGGATTTCTTTACGTGCCACATTCGTAGTTTGATTTTGAACTTCGTTCTAATTTTGTAATTAGGATCCTCGAGAGGGGCTTATGTATCTTCCGTTTAGGGAAGGATTATTTATTTTTCTATTTCTGAAGTAGGATGGGGGTTTGTGTTATTGTTGAATAAATTTCTAATGAATTTTACCTCAGTCTGGACTTATAATTGCTAGTTTTAGTTTTTTGGGGGTTATGTTTCCTCGGGCTTGTCTATGACCTAACCCTCATTTACACCCGATACTACCTGAGTATTCGGTCTCGTGCTTGAGCTGGCCTGAGGACACGCCCGATTCTCTCGGCGTGTGTGTCAGGAGAATGGGGGCGACCGAAATATCACTTGCGGTTGGTGGCGTCCCGACGGTCTCGTCAGACGGGCACATACCCTATTATTTATTTTGGTGCCAAATCATTGGAGTAATCGATGCATGAGTGGCCGACGCCTGACGTCTAATTTTTTAGAGGAATATAATTTGAACTTGAAAGCAGACTGACAGGACAGGGATGAACTGGGCCCGTATTGCTGTTCAGTTGGCTGCATGGCATTCTTTCGATATTAGTCCATAAGGTGAGGCAGAATAATATTATAATATTCATATGAGGATGTTTTGACTTTGCTAATGCCTCATCCGTAGTAAATTAAACTTGACCTTGCTTGTGTGCTGTTTTATTAACACAGAGTCATTTTGATTGTTCGTAGTCCAGAAGAAAGTATTACGTTTATTCATAGTGCACAAACGTTCAACTGAAGCAATGCCTAAATTATATCGTGTGGTGTTGGATTAAGGCTTCTCTCGCTTTCTATCAAATATATTGAATGTGGATGTGGAGCAGTTGCGGCTTGTGAGGGTTCGTTTTCTGGGTGGATTGCGCCAGACCATGGACGAGAATCATGCTAATTTGTATGCGACATTATAAGCAAACACTGCTTCACTTAACATTGCCAGGGGAGACCTCGAAACAAACACTACTTCATTAACCCTGGAATCCCTACCCTGGAGCACTCTGTGCCCCAGAGAATTTTCGTTTTGCTCTGGGTTTGTGATGGCAACGTTTAGAGTCTGAAGTCGCCGTGACTTTCTTTTGTCCTTGACAGTCTTTCAGTTACCGTGTTAGTCACAGTTGTAACGAATCGCTTCTTTGCTCTAGATCGGTTTTGGGGCAGTGACAACCGCAGTGTAGGATTCGTGTTACGTTTCATGATGTATACTTTCTGCGAACCAAGGACACCAAAACCACTATGAAGTGTGCTGAGTGTAGGATATTTGTATGAAAAAGTCATACCTTATCTGTCTGTGTCAATTGTAGAGATGACATTCAGCAAAACACTCTAAAGTGTGAGGTGGTGCAAAATGCTGTAGAAATGTGTACGTTTATTAATATTATTTTATTCCTAGTATAGAATGCTAGAGTGTAATATAAAATAACTTTTCCGTAAGTCTAATCAAACCAAACTAACCAGTTTTTATACTAAATTCAATAAATATTGGTTTGTAATATGTAAATCAGGCTTATTATTCTTGGGGCATTGAGTGTCCCAGTGTAGGATTAGTGTCTGTAATAAGCAAGTGTCGGGTTCCAGGGTTAAATAATATCAGGGATGGCATTTTATTGTCAGGGGCGACCTCGAAGCAAATAATTTCGCCTTAACCCATGTGAGGGATGACATTGTTAATTGCGGTGCTTACAGACATGCTCAACCATAAAGCTGAAGCAAATGTCCGTTTTGACCTATTTTCAAACGAGTTAGCTGTGGTCAGGGGCGATTTTCAATCTTGACAGGATACGCTCGATATTAATTTGGGCATAGTAAATGAAAGACTGGACGCAACAAGGGAGGAAATCAAGACAGGCTTAGAAAGGAATAATATCGACAAAAGGGACGAGCAGAATGTAAGCCAAACCGAAGTCAATCTCTGCTTGGATGAATTGAGAGGCAGTTTTGAGAACACATCTGCACAATTGGGGCATATAGTCGCCAGGATAGAGGAGCGTTTCAAGGAAACGAATGATTACGTCAAAACAGTTAAGCGTGAAGTAGTCACGTTAAACACACGGCTGAGACCCATTCGGGGTGTAGCTGTAGCCGTGAATCAGAATGTTAAGGGAATCGCTGAAGACGTAGAATGTTTCAAAAAGGAGATAGTAGTGAACTTCCAAGCCATAAAAGACAGGACAACTTATATGACCCAATTGAAAGACGAAGTTCGCTCGACTAGCGAGGAACTCAGGATTGATATTGACATTCTTAAGGGTGAAGCTAAGGAACAAGAACATGCCCTAGATACCAAAATTATTAATGCCAAATGCGATATTGATGATCTCTCGCAAACGAATCGAAGAAGTAGCAATCGCTGACAGGATGAATTCTGAGCGTGAACTAAAGAACGGTAATACTATACAGAAGGCAGTCGGAGATATCAATTTGTGTCTTCGTTGGAAGATTAAGTGACTGGACTTCAGTTGGACTTATATGAAATCGAAGCAGCAGCACTCAGTACCCTCGATATTGAATAAATTGAACGTCGACTGCTGGAAAAGTATGAAGCACAGCCGAAGAACATGACTAATGTTACGCCAACCTTAAACCAAACGCCGAAAAACACTCAAATACCACAGAATACACTACAACCAAATACTTGTAGTACTCAGAATAATCCTAACAATTAGGATATAACTCAGAGGTCATATATCCAACCTACACAACTCAGGTTAGATGCACCACAGATTACACCAACACGGAACGGGAACGTAATGATTATAAGGGCACAGGATGAGAAGCCAGCTCATTTCTCTGGTACTGGAGGATTACGCCCATAGTATTTCTACGTAGTGTAGAGGCTTACTTGAGGGATACTCAAGTCTCACCAGATAGAGAACTGAGGGTAATTGAACGGCTTATGGAAGGTCAAGCTGGGAATTAGTTTAGAGCGTTCTGCAATACTTTCTCTGGCTACAAAGATTTTAAAGACGCACTCCTGAGGAAGTATTGGTCGAGTGACGTCCAACAAAATATTAGAGCTGATGTGTACACCAAGCGTTATAGTAGTAACCAACCCACCGGACACGACAACTACATCTCAACACAACTGGTGAAACTACAGTGCCTACAACCTCTGTTGGCAGAACAGGAACTAATGCTGACAATTAGTATGCAATACCCGCCAGACGTACAAACGATTTTGATCGCTGCCAAAGCAACTACGTATCTTGAGTGTGATATTTTACTCCGAAGGTTAGACTGGAGTAATGAACAGTTTGTAACTAACCGTCACTGAGGCGAGGTCCGAGATATATCGTGCCCGTCAGACGGGATTGTCAGGGTACCATCAATCGCAGACGGCATTCCAGACGTCCCTATCCTCCAAACACACACACACTCAGAGAGGATCGGATGTGTTCCTCAGGCCAGCTCCGGCACGAGACTGATAACCAAGGGGTATCAGGTATAATGGGCGAAAATCCATAGCCATGTCCGACGAAACACACCCCAAAACACAAAGCCAGCAATAAAAAGTTCCAGGCTTAAGTAAAATTCCTATACATTTATACAGTAAAGGAACAAACCCCTATCCTACTTCGGAGGGTTTGAAATCAGCTGGTCCGCAAATCTATTGAAAATATAGAAAAATATAGAAAAAAATTCTCCCTAAATTGATGTTAATTTATACCCTCGCGAAAGTCCTTATTACAAAAGTCGAACAGCAAGCAAGCTTGGAATGTGGAATGTGGAATAAGCTAAGTTACGATGGTGCCACGTTAGTTATTGAGCTAAATCCGAATTTACGTTAATGTACGATGAGAAGCATCCGTACCAAAGAAAATAACATAGCTATAATAGCAACAAGTCTAATTATTAGGCCTACACACAATCGTACAGGGAACATAGGTAAATCAAATATACACTCTATTATTTACCAAACCTTCCTACATGAATTAGGATACTCTTTGCACCTAATCGTCTTCTAAATGCATGTAAATTAGGCTGGCAATAGTGCAGTAAAAACTGCGTCTGACATTATATTATTCACTACTGCCCACAAGTTATGAAATATAATGGTGCCAGTGACCTTCATCATCTCAAAGTAGTATCAGCTAGTCCAATGTGATGCATGTTCCACCTTAAACAAACTCGGCTCCAAGCGTCGGTCAAAGATAAAACAATTAGATTAAATTTATCATCATTCTCAAATTATTTAAAGATTTCTTTAAGACGTCGGTTTACAATAATTAGCTTGCATGGTATAGTTACATTTTAGTTCGTCGTATTAAATCCCTCACTACGTGGTTTAGATTCCTACTTGACCACGAAGACACACGCTGAAAACGCGCACACAATCCTAGAGTGTTGTCTGTGACAATAATACATATGACGCCTACCTCACAGGTAGCATAATAAAACTAGCTATAAAAAGCTCAATACGCGGCTCTCAAGCACGCAACCTCTCGGCTAATGTGATTCAAAAGACAACATTCATTACCGGAAAACATCCATACAACAATGTGGATGCATAAACTCAACTCATCAATTGCCTCCAATAGGCATGACAATAACACAAGTTGCTACTTTTATACATGGTCTGGTCATTTTCTAAAACAGAGATAGACTTCCTTTCATACTTCACCAATTCATGAAACAACATCAAAATAAAATGTCGTAGTCATACACGACTTCTCAAGCGTGTGACATGGATTCCAGCGATCAGCCTTGACCTAAATCTGAGCCATAACATAGCATTGAGTCTCGTATTGTATGTGGAACAGTTTGTCGTGCGTCAATAACATTTGTGTCGTCCCACACAAGATCACTGTTGAATGTTGGGAAATCAGCTTGTAACAGACAAATCGGCCTTGAGCCAACAAGTCCATACACTTTGGCTCGGCGCTATAACAACGTTCATAATGCAGCCTCGCTTTTGCCACAATCAAAATGCGTTTCAATGTATTTGAGCTTACAATCTACCGTACTACACAGTTCAAAAAAATAGGGGAACATGTTTTTGAACGTATGCCGTGCTCCACAAAACAATACCTCACACCCAGGTATATTACCAACTAAGTCTTTATTCTTTACAGTTGCCGTATACAAAAGAATATCGATGGTTTCTTGTCCATTATCAGAACGCAAACGGAAATGTCCAAATAGTGGCGAAAACCAAGTGAAAACAATACTCCAGGGTTGATTTTATCACAGTTGGAGAGCTTCAGTATGGTATATGTCATCCAAGAGCATTTATCACAGCTTGGCACCTACGTGGCATGCTCCGTACAGGTATACGGAGGTCACGTTGTGGTATCAGGTCCCATTCTTCAATGAGAGCCTGTTCGAGGTCATGGAGCATCTGTAGTGGAACAGGTCGTCCACGAACACTTCTGTCAAGCCTATCCCAGACATGCTCGATGGGATTAAGGTCGGGACTCACTGCTGGCCATTCCATCTCTTGAATGTCCAGTTCTCGCAAGACAGATCTGGTGATGCGCGCTACATGAACACTGGCATTGTCGTGCATGAGTACGAATTCGGGGCCAACACCGTATGCAGCAGCCGACACATGCTGTAGCAGTATCTGCTCGATGTACCTCGCAGCAGTAAGATTACCATGGTCGACGACAAGATCCGTACGGCCATTAATACTGATGCCACCCCACACCATCACAGAACCTTATCCGAATCGTTCGACTTCTTGGACAACATTTGGCATGTACTTTTAACCACGGCATCTCCTTACACTTTGACGTCCATCACGCTGTGTCAGGGGAAATCTGGACTCATCTGCGAACAACACAGGTCTCCATTGGCGAAGTTGCCAGTTGACGTGGGTACGGGCAAATAGTAGGAGAGCTACGCGATGTTGCTGCGTTATACGGGGCACTCGAGCAGGACGTCAGGGTCTTAAGGACACGTCTCTTAATCTGTTCCTTACGGTCTGGTCGGACACCGTGACTCCAGTGACCTTCTTGAGGTCTTGTTGCAGTTCTCTGTCAGTTGCTGAACGCCACCGCAACGACCAGATGGTCAGATATCGGTCATCTTGTGGTATTGTCATGGATCCACGACCTTGTTCAACCCTCCGTGTGAACTGGCCGGTCTCATTGTAGCGATTCCACAAGAGTTGAATAACTGACAGAGAGACATTGAGATCCACAGCAACATGACGAATAGTCCATTCTTCCTGGATCAAAGTGACAGCCCTTGCGATTAGAACCTCGTTAAGATGTATCATGCCATGTGCTGGTTTACGTACAACGTGCTCAAATGACCGTAGTAGTCTGTGTATCCCACAACAACACACGGACGCACCGCTATTCACTTTGTTTTGAGGGGCTACGCCTATAGATGGACTATAACTTCGATTTGACATACCCTGTGTAGCTAAGTTCTCAATGCATGCTGTACGACCATTGGAATTCCATCTACAAAATTTACCTTCACATACCAGACGTTACAAAATATGTTCCCCTAATTTTTTTGAACTTTGTATCTGTGGTTCGTCATGTTCCAAACAAACATCTATTTACATGTCCGTTAACACAAATGATCAGTCTTACTAAGTAACTCTGCCTCATATCAAAAGTTAAGAAAATAATCAAAGAGGATGAAAGCAGAGATATTCCTATAAGCCGAGTGCTTTGAAATTTGAAAGATATGCCTATCGCCCACGAGCGATGTTCTGAAGGTAACCTACACCTTCTCCACTCCATATCACATGTCATGGTAAATTCTGAAAAATGTCAGTGGAGTCGTCCTCGACACAAATTAAACATCACCAACAACACCTATACTTGCACGTGTTATAAAAATGATACGATGGTCTTAGCGTAGAGAGAGACACGGTTTCTGAAACCTAGTGTACCCGTCCTGCTATTTCCCAAACTCCGAAAAAAAGGAAGCTTGTAGTTTAACGTGACCGTCAATCTCTAGATCATAAGCCACGGGACGTCCTTTTTACGTGGAATCCGAACCACAGGACAAGGCATTTCACTTCGAAAATCTCACATGCGTTGACCGGGAATCGAGCCCGGTCTGCCATACAAATGTGGCCTCTGAGCGTCACAAAAATCGAAATAAACCATTATAAAGTCAACAGGTGACCCTTCATTCCTTTAAATGATAAGCATTGAATTAAGGGTGTGTAAGACGTAAAAGTGGGTGCCTTTGCATACCACAAAATCATATATTAGCCATATCGTGAGCAGAGAATATAGTTCGTAGGGCTATGAATATTTATGTGTACTTTCTCCAAATTACAGTGGCGCACAATAAGTCGCACATGGCATAGTTGTGCCACAGGGTGTCTCAAAAACTAGTGAATAACACCAGGCTGTCAGCAAAGATAGAAATTATTAAACATAGCATGATGAGAATGGGCCCTACTTAAATGGTTGCTATTGAGTGCGGTTCTACATCTATTAAAATGAAGCATAGACCTCAACAGATAAGAATTACTGGACTCACATGGTCAACGTGCAGGATCTCATGGTTATATTTGGGAACATATGGTCATCTCCCAGTCCTGGTTCCCATTCTTCCTCGCACTTTGAATCCATGGTTTCTTCTTCTCTTCTACCTCATCATTCAATAACCACTCTCAGGATCCTCCTCATAAGGTAGTTTACTCCATAATTGACGAAATGGACATCATGTTAATGCTATGAAAGTCTCTTCACGTGGCAATGAAAGAATTTCATATAGGCGTCTCGTAGAATAATTGTGGCACATAATTTACCATAAATTGTACTGGAATCTAACCAACACTGGCTTTACAATATTGCAGACTGCTATATAAATTGGCTCTATGTCTTCCACTGGCTTTAACGAACACGCGGGCGGTATTCTATTCACTGGCTTTTTTACTGTGACCACAAATCGTTGACAATCGTTACTATAAATCGTTTTAGGATACTGACACAGTTCCTTTGATGTATTCTGGTACCTAGCGGCTTAATCACGTTATAAATCGGACCATGCGGTCGCACAAAAATTCCCTGTCTTTGACATAAATCGCTCTTTCACAATTCCAAAGTGCAACTTTCGCACACCAAACAGCCAGTATGGCGTTGTAAAATATTATTAGCAATGTTACGAAGATGTAACTCACGATTATGCCCTTCAATTTCAAATTCACAGGACAACTTTCCCGAACTTGTGTCTGCACAATAGTGAAGCAAACTCGGTTGTGACGTCAGTTTAGAAATTCAAAGAGAATTGTTTTTGCGCTGTTTTCGGTTCAATGTTACTTTAATCGTTTTAGGATACTCACACAGTTCCTTTGATATATTCTGGTACCTCGTATCTTAATTACGTTAAATGGTCGCACAAAAAATCACTGTTTTTAAGAAAAATCACTCTTTCACAATTCCAATGTGCTTCTTTCGCAAACCAAACAGCCGGTACGGCGTTGTACAATAATATTAGCAAAGTTACGAGGATGTAACTCACAATTATATCCTTCAGTTTCAAATTACAGGATAACTTTCCCGAACTTGCGTCTGCACACGAGTGAAGCAGACACGGTTGTGATGTCAGTGTAGACGAGCTCCCCGGTTCATGAAGTAACTAAGTAAGTCGTGTAGCGACTATTCAATCCTCGTTGCCATTTATCTGCGATGGCATTATAATCCGATATGTCCAGAAACTCGTAAGGATGTGCAAAAATATGCAGAAGAAAAATGAAAAATCGTAGAATACAGTATTTGACGGTACAAATCATTCTCTTCAGTCTAAAGATTGGAATGCAATACAAGAGTCAAAATTACGGTAGGAGATAGCTCGAAGCTTCCATGGTGCGCTCTACCAATCGGTGGATGTATTACCAACATATGTTCTTGGAAATTATCACGTACATGAGCTATACGGGCTCATATGCTCCGTGGACGGTCCAAATAAAAATGTAGGACTGCATTTTTATTTGCCTAACCCTCACAGTTCAATTTTGGTGATACTCCTTTAGGTTAGCAGCATTATAAGTGCCAATGCCTTCTCCTGTTTGTAGATTCCAATAATGTAACTTCCGTTGTTCAGAGTTTCACTTTCTTGATGACGGCATAATAAGGAGACATGAAATTGCTGTATACACGCTCCAAGGGGTTGGAAATTCCAGGTCTCGTAATCAAGATCAAATCTTCCACGACGAGAGGATTTCTGAATCTCTTGTTAAGAGTTCTTCGTAAGCGTTTCTCCGCTTGAAGATTCAATCTGTCTCTCGCAGCTTGGATCTTACTGGCATGCGATGGTCGTAAACAAGGTGGAGTTGCTAAGATTCGATTCCATACACGCACAGGTGACTAATTCAGGTGTAGCTCGGCCGGAATTTGGCCTCTACTTTCGTGGAGAGTGGAATTCACACATCTTGCCATTGCAACTAGGAACTCTGTCCACTTCCAGTGTTCCTCCTGACAGTAGAAACGGCAAAACATTGCTAATTTGGACATAACACGTTCTGAAGGATTGTTTCAGGATGTCTGATCGATGAGAGTATGTGGCCAATTAGTAGCGCACGAATAACGTCTGCGAATTCAGCGGAAGTAAACTGTGATCCGTGGTCTCCCTGCCTCCGGTATCACCTGTCGTTTAATGCGCTGTATAACCCGATGTGCTGTGGCTCTCTGGATAGGATGGAGCATTGACCATTTCGTAAATACACCAACGGTGACTACCACATTACGATTCCCACGCCTCGATTTAGGAATTGGGCCATAGATATCATGGGCGTAAAGTTCCCTCGGCTGCGTTGGTAAAATAGGTCTAGGTGGTTCACATAACAAATATAATGTGTATTTATATCGCTAGCATGCATCACAAGCACGCACCCAGCGTGTCACCGAAGTACCCATTCTGCTCCAGGTTAAAGACCCACGCAGTGTGGCAATCGTCTTTATGCTCCTCCTTGTTCAATTGATAAATGTGCCATTGTAATGACCGTGTCCTGGTATCGCCTAGGACTCAAGGTTCGTAACTGGGCATGATCGGGGTATACAAATCGATATACCACCCTCTGGTAAAAAAAACATAATCAACAGGTACAGCAGCTGTCCTAGCATAGTCCACGTCATGAACGTCCTTGCGTTTCTCCAGGAATTGGATAACTACATGCACTTAGGTGACTGTCGGGTGCAAAGAGTATTCCGACTGGCGTAGGCAGGATTGGCTACAATAAGAGTGTATCATTTATTGTTGTTATTTTATTTCATTGTACACTTGTATGTATTTGACAGTTAGTCTTTTCCCGTATTTTTGAGTTTAGCATTGGTTGCTACATACGATTTGTTTATTTTCTTTGCTACGGATGCGTATCATCCGTAATTAACGTTCAATCAGGATTTAGCTAATATTTAACGTAAAAATAAAAAGAGGGGTTTACCGTCAATTTTGGAATTTATGTCAATGTGGATGCCAACTTTACCTCGCAGATATGCGAAACCATCCTTAAGTAGTTGCTACACAACTGCAGTAGTACTTCCTCGAACCAGGAGCATCGTGAGGGGTGACGATACAACTTGATCTTCTTGTCCAGAAAGCAGCCGTGTTTTTACACGTAGTGGGTTCAACGTTGGATTATTTAGACGTATTATTATGAATTGAAACCAGGAGAATTGGCAAATATTACAATGTGTGCTACGTTTATCCAGGACAATAATTTGGCAAGTGGAAAAGGTTTTTAGCGAGACTGAACGCTGCTGTGTGCTGTTTATTAGCAAGTGTTATTGTTCTACCCGTGACTAGGTAGCTTATTGATTTATGGTAGTAGGCCTACTTTTGAAGTATGCATTACTGGTTTTTTGACATGAGTCTTATACGATCATTAGACATTTGTTGTATTAAATTGGTGTGCTTACTTTTGAAGTACGCATTGCTGTTTTTACGACGAGTGTCTTAAATGGTGATCAGGTACTTAAACTGCAGTGTGATGGAATAAACATGAACTAAACTCCTAAAATAAACCATGAAATCGCATTTAACCTAAATTGTCGACATTAAATAATATTTATAATTAATGATGACATTATTTTAAATTTGCTTTACCATTTTTATCTTTGACGGGCACCGTGGAACAATACTTTTTAGGAACAGACCATTCATTTGGACGAGATGATACAATATATTTGAGATGACGTAAGGTCGCTAGTGCCACGTTAGTTCGTAACTCGTGGGCCTCTGCGATTAATGCCAGATTAGACGCAGTTTTCATTATGCATTTGTCACCGTAACTACATGCACTTAGGTGACTGTCGGGTGTAAAGAGTTTTCTGACGGGCGTATTCAGGATTGTCTAGAATAAGAGTGCATCATTTATTGTTGTTACTTTATTTCATTGTACACTTGTATGTATTTGACAGTTAGTGGTTTTCTTTATTTTTGAGTTTAGCATTGGTTGCAATATTAGATTTTCTTATTATCTTTGCTACGGATGCGTCTCATCCGTAATTATCGCCAAATCAGGATTTAGCTAATGTTTAACTTAAAAATAAACGTCGAATGTGACACCAATATAACTTATCATACTTTCCATTGGTGCCGTAAATGTAAATAAACCTAGCCTTGTTAAATGTTCTGCTTTGCAGTAGATTCGTTGATGTCATTATTAGTATTTTAACGGGAATAGTGAAATTTCTTAGGGATTTCCTTACGTGAGTCATTCGTAGTTTGATCTTGAACATCGTTCGAATTTTGTAATTAGGATCCTAGAGGAGTTCTAATGTAACTTCCGTTTAGGGAACGATTTTTATCGCAATAGGAAAATTCCTTCCTGGTGCGTCCTTCTTTGTTGTTATACAGTGTAGTATTTTATAGGACATTACACAGAGAAGCGAAAATGTACTCTAGTGTAAATTAAGCGTGTTATAGTGGATTTGATAATTGTTAAATACTGTATATCCAAGTGTAAAATATCCCAAGTGTAAATGGGATTTTTATGTAATATAAAATTTGGGAAAGTGTCAATTGTAATGAAAATGTGTATTAATGAAATGTGTATAGGGAAGAGCATGAAAGTTGTGTACCGCAGTGTCGTTATGTGTTGCTAAAGCATGTAAAAAGATGGGCGAAAAATTCCGCAAAATGAGAAAACCACCTGATTGGGGGTGTGTAATGAAAATTTCATTATGATTCGGAGCGCCATGCACCATGTTAATACGTAATTGTGACCATATTTAAATGTTTGGTAGAATAAATGAAGGGTAAATATTGTTCCATATGAATTGTAGAATCAGGTAACAGCCATACAATGAATAAAATGTAATCGAAGGAAATATGGAGGAGGGCACCGATGATTGAATAATGAATGTTGAATTAATGTCATAATAATGTTAATAAGATGAATTAAATAATCAATGAATTTGAATGATAAAGTAAATCGTGAAAGGTTAAAGGAAAATGCAAATTATGAAGACCAAGTAAATGAAAATTAAGAAAAGTGATAAAAGTTAAATGAAGTAAATATATATTCTTGCAAGAAAAGTATATTGAATAAAATAAATGATTGGTTATTCAAGTAGATGTTGTCGCCGAAATAAAGGCTGAAATAAATGTAGACTCAAGTTAGGAGTTTTTATATGTGGTTCAGTGACGTGAAATGTTCGGGAGATCGGTAAAAATGTCGATGATCGTCGAAATATTATATGTTATGTTGGGTTGTCACAAGAGGATGGAGCGCTTGTGATTGAAGTTTCACTGTCTAGGGATGGCAGGTGAATTATGTGGCGTGTTAAATGCTGGGTGTATGTGTAAAATGTGGAGGCATATTTCCCCCAATGTATTGAGTGTTATACACGCAACCAATTCCTTAGTGAAATTGTCCTTGGTTCGCCTGACTTAGTATACTTACAGTCGGACAGAGCATTGGGCCTGATCCATGCTGTGTTGTAAATTCCCAACCCAGCGTAATGTAAAGGAAATATATCGTTTCCCCTATTATTATTATTAATGCCGACAGTAAATAGCCATCTGCGAAAGAAAACCCACGTTCAAACGAGTACACCTTATTGTGAAGAAAGTGCAATAATTTAGCACATGTAATGTATAGGAATAGGGATTTGAAATCAGACTTGTATGTCCATAAACGTGAAGATTGAAAGAAATAAAGTAAGAAGTTAAAATGTGCCCACTTGTGGCAATGGATTCTTATGTACACCCGAGACAACCAGCTGTAGATGGGGATTTTGTCATATTCCACACCCGGCCGTCCTCGTGTTAGAGAACTAAGAATGGTCTTGTTGATAAACAGAGCGCGCAGGCTCGTGAGGGTTTGACGCTACTGGGAATAAAAACTAAAGAGATGAATATAATTAAGGGTTAATGTTACGATATTGGAAATCATATAAATGAATTGTTGAGGTTTAGTGAAACCTTTCCTGCTAAAAAGATTGTGAAATTTGCGAATTTGTAAGCACGCAAATAATAAAAATTATTATAATTTTTGCGTGCTATGATATTAGTTGGGGCCCTACCTTTTAATGATTGATAAACGGGTAATGAAATATGTGGAAAGAGGATTGCATGAGAATGTGGGCCCATAGAAGTACAGAAATTGTGCATTGTGACACATAAAAATGTATGTATGAAAATGTGGAGAGATGGTGTGTAGTCTAACGCCCGTCAGGTGTAAGAAAATATATTGTATTGCAAGATAAAGAATTAGGTTCAAAGTCTCACAATGATGAAATAAAATAAGTTTGAATAGAATTATATTAATAACGTAATGAACTTGAGTTCGATGCCTGATGAGGTGGAGACTTAGTGAAAATGAGAATACCAGTAAATAAATGATTTTAGTTGATAACCGACATGGGAAAATAGTTGAATAAATGCGTTTTGATGATATGGATAGAAAGTTTGATATTAAGTTGGTCAGTAAATTTGAAGTAATGGACATGAACTTCTGCACTCAAGGATAAGTTTGGGGAAATAAAGGAAGACGTGAACCGTATTTCAGAAGTACAGGCAGAGGTGAGCAAGCAGTTAGGGCAGAACTTAGAAATGTGTTAGGAATCGAAACGTGATTTAAACGAGATATTCGATAAATTATCGGAAGATATCCAGGACATGAAAAACCAACGCCAGGCAGATGTAAGCCGATTAGAAGGTCAGATAGCAGGGATCACTAAGCAGAAACGGGAAACGTGGGAAACCAAGGTGAATAAACGAACCAAAGCAGTTGATAAGATGTTAAAGAAGCAGGATAAAACATATCCAATCAAGGTGATGCAATTGCTAAACAAAGGTCACAAATGGAGGAAATACATGAAATTATAATTCTATTAGAGGTGAGCATTGGGGAAACTAATAGTAAATTAGACCAAACTCAAGGGGACTTTGCTCGAATGAAAAAGAAACAAGAGGAAACCCAAGGGGAAATGAAGGCAGTAAAACGGGATATCAATAATGTTCGGAAAGGACTGGGCAAAGAAATAGATATCCTCCGAAAAGAAGTGGAAGCAGAAGTGAATATTGAAGCCATGAACCAACAAATACTTGAGATAATGAAATAATTGGAAGAAGAAATTGCCCACATGGAAAAGAGTTTGCGGGGAGATAAGAAGGAAATATTTAAGGTAACAAGGGAAAATATAGATCGGGTGGATAAAAGTGAGCAGGAATCATTCGCTCGAATAGAAAGGATAGAAGGTCGACCCAACAACCAGAGTGACACAAGTATGATTGCTCTCGAGAAAGCTGCCTTATGAAACCCGAGATCGAGTATAGGAAGTAATGAGGATATCAGGAAGAATATGTGGGGGGAATCTGAGCCCCTGCAAACACTTAGAAATTTTCCAGAAGGGGGAAATTGTTATAGGACACCAGGAACACCGTTAGCTGCACCAACCCCACATGAGAATGCTACTCAAAATCAGGTGATCACTATTATAAGACCTGACGGAGAGAAACCCAAAAATATTCGGGAAACAATTTGCCGATGATTCCTAAGTAATGGTTGAAAGAAGTGTTCTAGTATTTAAAGGATGCTAAGGTACCACATGAAAGAGGGTTACGCTCCTTTGAGAAACTCATGGACGGCGATTGTTTACCATGGTTCCGCAGCTTTAGGTATACATTCGAAACAGTAGACGAGTTCAAGGACGCATTCTTGAAAAGATATTGGGTGGCGGACATACAACAAAATTTGAGGTTGGACTTGTACTCGAAGAAGTACAACACTAACGCTCCGACAAGTTTCTCAGAATATTTTACGGCACAACTATGCCGATTCCGCGAACTTGATTGCGCCCCAAGTGAAAATGACTTACGCTTAGCCGTAAACAAGCAGTTGCCATATGACATTCAGAGGCTTCTAATTTCATCGCAATCGAAGACTGCAGAGGAAGTTGAACGTGTTTTGCGTCAATAGGATATTACGACTTCACATGTGTCACCACGGTGGAATATACACACATGACAAACACACAAACTGAGATAGTAAGAGAGCCAAGTGTAGATATGTCTACTAGCACTGACAACTTATGAATAGGAGGATATTTTCAAAGGAATGAACCTAGGGGATGGCAAACACCTTGCCGTGGGGTATATAACCGGGGACGATGTGGGAGAGAACCTTGGGACCAAAGGAGCTTTGATGAAAGGAAGCCATATAATCGGAAATCGTATGAAGGAAGAGGATGGAATCAAGGTGATCAAAGAAATTAACGGCCTGGAGATCAAAACCCAGACTACCAGGCGGAATTTGAAGAGAGCCGAAGAGACAAACGAAGATATTATGATAAAAGGGGAGAGGAACATGGGAGACCACAGCAAGTAAGATGGGGCGAGGCCATTAAAAATCGGACCTCACCTGACATTCATGTTGAGAGAGGAGCGCAAAGTCTCGAGTTAAAGGAACACAATAGATGTAATAGAGGACCCGAAATGGAGGATCCGGCAAAAAGAAACTCAAAATTTGAAGGGTTAACAAAGTAACACTGGAAAATGGAACGCAGTACAAGTGGTAAATTGGATCGCTAGGTCGGAAGAATTAAGAGAAATTGAAGAAATTACAGAGGGACTAGTTTTAGTTAAACGTGAACTGCCAATAATAATTACGAGAGTTGAAGGAATTTTAATTCAAATTTGTTAGACACTGGATCTACTATATGCCTTGTAACCCAGGCATTGGTAAATGAACTTGAAACGAAGGGATGAGTTTTCAAAATCCCCATATCGGCCGTGTAAATTAAGGGTATTATCCCTGAAAAGACCTTAGTTGCAAATATCATGTATTTTTTGATTTACAAATAGGAGATTAAGTATTGTCACAGAGCTTTTTATTGGTCAATGAGCTACCATACTACATTATTTTGGGCATAGACTATATAAGAGAATACAAAGTGGTCATAGATCTGTCCCAAAATTGCATTCGATTTCGGGAAGAGGATGACACTCAGAGAGTAGATGTATCATTACAGAAAATTGAAAATAGAAAGGGGGAACAAATATGGCATGTAGACGAAGAACGTTGTCAGGATATGACCAGAAAGGAAGTGTTATCCATAGAAGAGGAATTTAATACACTTGCCACAGTTTTCAGAAGGAGATGGAACCTGAATTTTATACATGCTTATTAGAGAAGCCCGAGGTTGCAAAAAATTCCCCTGAGGATAAGGAGATTTGAAAGAGATTATTACGCGACAATGAGACGTATTTGATTCATAAACTGGCAAGATAAAGAATTTTAAATACACCTTCCATGTAAGCGATTGGACTCCATTTAGCCAAAAGCCATACCCTATAGCTGAGAAGCACAACAAACAAACGAAAGAAGCTTTACAAAAGTTGATGGAATCCGGTGTGATTGGACAAGTTGCTACACCATACGTAAGTCCACTGTTGGTAGTAAACAAACCCGACGGATCAGTACGAGTATGTTTAGATGCCAGAAATTTAAACTAAAGAATAATTCCCAAAAATGATTCGGCACCTCCAACAAAGGAAATTTTGAGAAAATTTAAAGGGAAGTAGATATTTACGAATGTGGATTTAAGAAATTCTTATCACCATTTGGAATTAGAGGAGAAAATCAGTTTATTAACGGGATTTCAGTTTGAGCAACAGCCGCTAAGTTTCCGAAGTTTGCCATTTGGATTGGAAACAGCTGGGCCAGCTCTTATAAGAGCATTAGACAGAAACCTCTCTGAATAAATGAAGGCATGTACTATTAGGTATCTCGATGACATCCTATTGACATCGCAGTTGGTACCAGAACATTTAAGAAATCAAGAGAAAATTTTAAAATCAACCTTAAGAAGTCAAATTTTTGCCAACGGCAAGTAACCTTTTTGGGTCATGTTATAGACCAGGATGGGGTTAAGCCAAAACTATGTAAATTGGAAGCTGTCAAGGATTTTCCGAAGCCAAATAAAGTAAATAATATAAGACAATGTATAGGCCTTATCTGGTTCTTTAACAGTCACTGTCCCGCGTACACTAATACAGTATCACTCTTGCAAGACCTGCTAAAGATAGGGGGAAATGCTAATGGACAGATGAATCCGAGGAAGCATTCATGAAAGCAAAATGCATGCTATTAAAATACGTAAAACTGGGACATCCAGACTACAATGAGACATTTATAATTCAGACTGATGCATCATAGATTGGCATAGGAGCCATGTTATTTCAAGAAACTGAGAATCAACCAGATGGAAGGAAATACCTGGCGTTTGCTTCAAGACAGCTAAAGTCTCACGAGAAAATTATAAGATTAGCGAGATCGAACTTCTAGCGATATTGTTTGATCTACAATATTGGCGAAAGGAAGT
This sequence comes from Meconema thalassinum, assembly GCA_946902985.2. Lineage (NCBI taxonomy): Eukaryota > Metazoa > Arthropoda > Insecta > Orthoptera > Tettigoniidae > Meconema > Meconema thalassinum. Next base: position 605,243,229 of record OX336389.2, read on the forward strand.
ATATGGTTCTCGGATAGTATTTTGGACTATACTTAAAACAAAATGATGTAGAAATTGAATACTGCACGGGAAAGGAAAACCTTGTTCCAGATTTTTTAGTAGAAACCCAGGAACTATTGAAGAGGTACTTACTATTCCGATAGAAGATAAAGATCGAGAGACCATAGAAGATTTGAGGAAGATCGGCGAACGACAACGTCAAGACCCACGGATGAGGGTGATGATTACCTACTTCAAGGGAAAATCTCGATTGAGCATCATCACCTGCATACATTGAGGCCGAAGTAATATCAACAGAATATAATTTTTATAAAGGACTCCTTCACAAATTTATGGATACAGACGATACCCGTTTGAGGATTGTTGTTCCTGCAGGTTTGCAGAGGAGACTGGTCTTGTTATCACACTGTACATTTGGACACATGGGTGTAGATAAAACAGTTAAAATGTTAGAGGAACCATATTTTAGGCCAAAAATGAGGGAAACAGTGATATACACTCTAAAAACTTGCGATACATGACAGAGGATAAAACCAAACTCGTTCCTGATGAGGCAAAAACCTATTCCACTTTTGACGGAAAGACCATGCCAGTTTCTGTCATTGGACAATTTTGGTCCACTACCCAAATCTAGGAGAGGGAACAAACACATCATGATGTATTTACAGAGATGGTTGTGCTATGCCCGATACAAAACACATCGACAAAGCAGGTTCTGAAGAGACTTAAGGAGCGCATAATTCCAATAATGGGAAAACCGGTAAACATAATTTCAGATCAAGGGAGTTGTTTTACGAGTACAGAATTCCTCAGAGAAATGGATACTTTGGGTATATAACAACTATTCTCGAGTATAAGACACCCTGAAGCAGATCGAGTTGAGAGAGTTAAGAGAGAGCTACAAAAGTACTGCAAAATCTATTGTTCAGGAGAAAATTGGAAGTGGATTGATACCTCGAAAACTATTGAATTTTGCATAAATTATACTGTAAGTGAGGCGACCGGATGCACATTAGCTTCCACTTAGACCAGTGTTCAGGAAGGCCATGGGATGAAATAATACCCGTACCTGTAGACGCCCTTTTCGGAAGGAAATTAAGAATGCGAAGAACTTATGATCATTTGAAAGCCCAAGCGAATAAAAGGCAGCGAAGAAATCATCATAAACGTTACCATCGACCATTAATAATCGGGGAACCAGTATTGATCAAGTGACCAGGGATATCAGATCCTGGAAATCGCGTATATTAAAAGTTTAGAAGGAATTACCACGGGCCTTATAAAATTATAAGACACCTTAAGAATAACGCGTATAAAGTACAACATGTAGAAACGTATCACCAGATGATAATGAATGCCATAAATTTAAAGATTTACCATCCTCCAGAAGAATTTGATAGCCGTGACAACCAAGCCCTAGTAACTTAAACAGAAGATAAAGTGGACGACGCAAAATAAAAGAGATGGCAACAATGTGAATGTGAGTGTGGATTAAAGGAAATTTATGAAGAATTCAAGAAAGTCGCCAAGTGGTTCGAACAGGAAAATAGTGAGATAAGGAGGAAACGAGGGGAAGGAATAGAGAAGATAGGAGAAAAAACAGCTAGTTATCCAAACCTAAACGGATGACCGAGAAATAAAATGAACAAACAGGTAGGGATAGTCCGTCCCCGTTTATAAGGAAGAGAAAGATGGAACCAATCAAGACGGGTTTCCACAAAAGGAAGGGGGCTTGAAGCAACATGGAAACGAAAATTTGAAATGAAACGGGTAGGGAAGACCCAACCCGAGTAGGGAAATAATAATTCATTCATTATGAATAATCTATTCATTAAAAAAGAAGGGAACATGATGAAGGGACTGGATGCTCGAAACTGGAAATAGACGGTGCTGATGAAAGAATATAAATATATGTTCTCATCCTGAAAACATTTATTTCAATAAGAAGGGGGAATTTGTGCCCTTCTGTGATTAACACAAGGCATTTGAACCCGCAACCACGTATGTAAGGATGGTGAATTTAAACCAGAGTTGAGAAATATTGTAATGAGAGCCAGTTCTAAAGTAAGTTATAAGATCTGCAGATGGTCCAACTAATCCCCAGGAAGTCGTAAATAGCGATTACGATAAAGTCAGGCGATGGGAAGGAGCTGAATATTTATTAGATCGTGCTCATAAGAAGTAATTTTGTCCATTGGTGCAAGCAATGAGATCATCGAGCAGCTTTGCAGTTTGAGAGTGATATAGGAGAGCATTAGCGTCAAGATGACGAGGGGCTATATTAGTTATATATCGCGCCTAGACAAGAAGGGAACTCCCCATTTGGACCTACGTCAGCTTGAAAATCAGTGGTGTAGCAGGAGCAGGAGCCTAAAAAGAGTAAAATGATCATTATTTGAGAAATAAGCATTGCATTTAAAAAGGATAATCAAACAGTGAATGGTATTGGAAATGCGAATTTTTAAAGCATTGAAACTCTGTAACATTAGACATTGTAAGACGTACTGAGATTGCATAACGTTAATGTACATCAGCGGAATGATTCGCGCAGGGAGAAGGTAAAATGTACCGCCCACGATAGAAAGACAATACCTTCATGAATTAATTAAAAATATGTGTATGAATGGATTTTTATCCACAGAAGGTTTTTCGAACATTGAAAATGTCCTGTACACAGAGGTAACTTTTAGAAAATGATACGATCACAGATACGAAAGTTAAGCTCCAGACGTGATCACAGACTTTTATTTTGATTAAAATCACATATAAGGCCTACGAGGCAAAGTCACAGTTAGTTGTTCCTGGACTCCAGGCGGGTTGATACGTACAGTTGTTCCTGAGAGCCCGAGAGGGTCACGTTACAGTTGTTCCAGCATCCCAGAGGGGGAAGTTTTACTACTCGTCACGCTGTGAGAAGACCTCGTACAATACAAGTTGAAGTTTTGGATCGCGCTGGAGCCAAGTTATATAAATCAGACGTTAATCCTAGGTGGGTTACGCTATAAGCAACGTTAATAGAGGGATATAAGTTCACGTCAGTACCACTATATTTGAAACCCAAGTGGGTTAAGTGCGTTATAGTACCAGGTCGGCAGTTAGACAGTTTGCGGACCATGAGGTGGCCAAGTTCGAAAGTCAAGTTCAAGTTGAAACGGATCGCGGTAGTGGCCGAAATTACAACGCATTAATTCGAAACCAAGATAACAAAGAACAGGCAGTAATACCTGAAATTCAGCAAAGGGTTAAGCTACGTGAGTTTGCGACATAAGAGACAAAAATCAGAGACCCGTGAGGTCCAGCTATAATATTCGCCATCCAGAGAGATATAGGCAGTACGATACATATTCAAGACCCGGGGAGGGCAAGAACAAGAAAAATAACCGAGAGGACGCCTTTTAAAGCAGTAGATCGCCAGGATATGCTAGGGAATAATTACTTCGCCTGCTAAAACTGAGATGCGATGAAGACTGTTACATGAATCAGTGTAACGATCATATGTAAATAGTATTTTATAGGACAGTACACAGTAAAGTGTAAATGTACGCTCGTGTAAAATAAGCGTGTTATAGTGAATTTGATAATTGTGAAATATATCCAAGTGTAAAATATCCCAAGTGGAAATGGGATTTTTATGTAATTTAAAATTAGGAAAAGTGCCAATTGTAATGAAAATGTGTATTAATGAATTGTGTATAGGGAAGAGCATGGAATTTGTGTACCGCAGTGTCGTTATGTATCGCTAAACCATGTAAAAAATGGGCGAAAAACTCCATTAAAAGAGAAACCACCGGATTGGAGGTTAGTAATGAAAATTTCATTATGATTTGTAACTCCATGCACCATGTTAAATTACGTAATTGTGACCATAAATAAATGGTTGGTAAAATCAGTGAAGGGTAAATATTGCACCATATGAAATGGAGACTCAGGGAAATCCCGTAAAATGTATAAAATGTAATCGAAGGAAAAATGGAGGGTGGAGGGACCGATTAATGAATAATACATGTTCAATTAATGTCATAATAAGGTTAATAAGATGAATTAAATAATCAGTGAGTTTGAATGATAAAGTAATCATTAAAGTTAAGAGAAAAATTTAAATTATGAAAACCAAGTAAATGAAAATTAAGAAAAGTGATAAAAGATAAATGAAGTAAATATATATTCTGGCAAGAATAAAATATTGAATAAAATAAATGATTGGTTATCCAAGTAGATGTTGTCGCCGAAATAATGGCTGAAAATATTTACTATTTGTACAAATATTTAGTTGCAGTATTGGTACTGCAACTGTCGTTGTATGCTAAATGCAGTATATATGATGTTAGGTGAAATGCTAAATGGTGATAGATATCCGGAGTTTGTATATTTGGAGTGATTATATGGTTGTAAAAAATAAACTATGGCTAAACTGTAATTTTACAGGCTACTATTTATCTGGTTGTCTTCCTTGCTGGAGTAACGTGCAGTTTCGTGTTCACTGTTACTCCAGGTGTGGTCGACTGCGATGGGCTGTTATCTCAGCGACACTGGTTTTCCATATCTCCCCCCTGTTCATATGTGCTGTGAGGAGTCAGTACGATGTGTTTATGTGGGGTGTTGCCAAAACTAGATAGATGTATGTTATTGAATGAGGTGGGTCTACAAATATTAACGACCGTGGATCATTCCCCGCTTTGCGTGGACCATAAACCATTCAAACTTAGCATTGCCCGGTGTTTTGAGGACGTCCCGGCTCCTTTAATACTGCCGCGAATACGGGCCTTGGTTTAGTGCAGAAGAAAAGTACACCTGATCCAGATAACATTTACCTATTAAAACCCTCTAATTCCCCCACCCCCACCCCCACCCCCTTTTTATATAGCTTGGCTGTATCGCTATGTTGTGTCTTGTTTCCGATAGGGTGTGTTTTTAGTAGAGTGAAGAGAGGTGAGCTCTCCATAAACGTGTGTTCATTTAGATTGTTGGGATTGTTTCGTTTGGCTAGGTGTATTTCGATTGCTTCCTTTCTGTCAAGAGCTCTGCCTTTCGATTCGTGATGAATTATTTAAGGCCCGCCTGGATGTTAGTAAAGCTGTGCCCCGCGTCACACATAAGTACGAATACGGCTGAATGTGTTCCGCATCTTATCCCATTCCTATGTTCATTATAACGCGTGTCTACTCGTCTTCCACTCTGTCCGATTCAATTGGCTTGACAACCAGTGTCTTGGCACGTTATAGAATGTACCTTTGACTTTTAATACGGGTCATGTTTATTTAGATTACTATTTGTAGGTGCCTACTGGTTGTGTTTTTCGTTGTGAATGCTATTTGCGGCAAAAGAAACTGAAGAGATTGTGAGATTACTGAGGGTCGTTCTCAGTCAAAACATGTTTCAATTCGACAATAAAATGTACACACAGAGAGAAGGCATAGCGATGGGATCGCCACTAAGCGGGTTAACCGCTGATATCTTCATTAATGCACTAGAAAATGCGTTCTTAGAAAAGACTTCGACAAAGGGAATAGTAATATGGAAAGGATACGTAGATGATGTAATTATCATCTACGATACTGAATTAACAAGCGAAGAAATAATTATCCAATCCATTAATAGCCTACACCACTCAATCAAATTCACTAAGGAATCCGAAACAGACCGAAAAATAAATTATCTCGACATAACTATTGAACGTAAAGGCAACGAGCTTTCATATTTCATATTCCGGAAAGCAACACAAACCTCGCATGCAATCGACAATCAGTCTAATCACCCCAGTACGCACAAATTAGCGGGGTCCAATTCAATGTTGCACAGGGCTTTAAACTTTCCTATTTCAAAAGACAACTATAATAAGGAAATAAGAACCATTAAGCAAATAGCAAAGGAAAACAATTTCCCGCCAAGCAAAATAAACCAAATTATAGCCAAACATAAAAATAAAGATTAAACGTTTCCCAAACCGGACAGTAATTAGAAAAAATTCAGCGTTTCAACTATGTGAACGCAAATACATATAAAATCACTAATATATTCAAAAAGCAAGGCATACAAATAGCATTCACAACGAAAAACACAACCAGTAGGCACCTACAAAATAGTAATCTAAATAAACATGACCCGTATTCAAAGTCAGAGGTATATTCTATAACGTGCCAAGACACTAGTTGGCAAGCCAATTACATAGAACGGAGTGGAAGACGAGTAGACACGTGTTATAATTAACATAGGAATGCGATAAGATGCGGAACACATTCAGCCGTATGCGAACATATGTGTGACGCGGGGCACAGCTTTTCTAACATCGAGACGGACCTAAAAATAATTCATCACGAATCGAAAGACAGAGCTGTTGACAGAAAGGAAGCAATCGAAATACACCTAGCCTAACAAAACAATCCCAACAATCTAAATGAACACACGATTATGGAGAGCTCACCTCTCTTCACTCTACTAAAACACACACCCTGTCGGAAAGAAGACACAACATAGCGATACAGCCAAGCTAGAATTAAAAGGGAGGGGGGGGGGGATTAAGGGCTTTTAGTAGGTAAATGTTATCTGGATCAGGTGTACGATGTATTTTTCTTCTGCAATAAACCAAGGCCCGTATTCGCGGCAGTATTAAAGGTGCTGGGACGTCCTCAAAACACCGCGCAGCGCTTAGTTTGAATGGCTTATGGTCCACGCGTGGCGGAGAATGTTCAACGGTCTTTAATAGTTGTAGACCCACCTCATTCAATAACATACATCTATCTAGTTTTGGCAACACCCCACATAAACACATCGCACTGACTCCGCACAGCACATATGAACAGGGGGGAGATAGGGAAAAGCCAGTGCCGTTGAGATAACAGCCCATCTCAGTCGACCACACCTGGAGTAACTGTGAACACGAAACTGCGATAGCATTTCACTTAACATCATATATACTGCATTTAGCATACACCGACAGTTGCAATAATTGTACATATTGTAAATATATTCACCTGTATTTTCAAACATAGATTTATAGCCTAAGTGTAATGGATCTGATGATGATCGCTTGACGATCGAAACTGTTCATCCTAGTGTATTTATTAATCACATGTAATTTATTCCAGGATTAGGGCATAACCCAGATATTTTGGGTACATTCGTGTTGACCGACTGAAAAGCACTAAACTCTTGTTTACTAAGGCAACACTGAAAAAATGGCTTCAAACCCCACAGTTAGGCTATATGTTAAGTTGAATTGTCTCACGAAGCTGGAACGCTTGTGATTGAAGTTCCACTGTTTAGGGATGACAGGTGAATTATGCGTCGTATGAAATGCTGGGAGGATGTATGAAAGGAGAGGCATAATTCCCCCTATGTATTATGTGTTAGACAAGCAGTCGATTCCTAGGTGAAATAGTCCTTGGTTCGCCTTACTTAGTATATTTACAGTCGGCCAGAGCATTGGGCCTTATCCGTTCTGTGTTGTTGATTCCCACCTGAGCGTAATGTAAGGGAAATATATGGTTCTCCCTATTATTAGCCTACTTTTCACATTTTGCAAAAATGAGGAAAAAGTAGACTTATGAGATCGGGCAAATGTGTGTCTGTCTGTCTGTCCTTCTGTCTGTCTGTCTGCCTGTCTGTCCTTCTGTCTGGCTGTCTGTCTGGCTGTGTGTGTGCCCCCCACCCCTATCGACTCCTAAACGGCTGAAGCAATCGAAACAAAATTTGGTAGGAGTAGAGATCAATACCCGAATATCTCACGGCCATATTTGAAAATATTATCTGTGCTACCAGCTGCTAAAGAAACGCAATTGAAATTTGAGCTCCATGTTGGATATCTTGGAAGGTATGAAAGGGAGCTATTTCAAAACTGGCACACGTATAGATAATAATATTGCAGTTTAATTTCCAGGAGGCCATACATGGCAGTGTTTCCAAAATGATTATAAGCCTGCTGATAAGTCCAATTTTTAAATGCATATAACTTCTACACTATCAATTGGAATTTAACCAAACTTTGTATGTTGTATGCGTACATAACCAGATATGACTGAGCGTATTCTTAAGACCCACCAGGGCTGCCAACTGTTAATAAATGCTCCTAATTTATTTTATCCAAATACCAATATATCAGAAAGTATGCAAGCCGACAGCTTTAAACTATGCACAGGTATAGTACCAGACATTCTATATTAATTTGGAGTAACTTATATATGTCAGTGCTACCAACATGATTCTAAGCCTGCTGACAGGTCCAACTTTAAATACATGTAACTTCCATACTATCATTTGGATTTCAACCAAATTTTGTATGTGCTATGTGTACCATAACAGATATGACTATGCGTATTCTTACGAGCAACCAGGGCTGCCAACTGTTAATATGTGCTGTCCCTATTTTTGTTACCCTAATATCAATATACAGTATCATAAAGTATGCAAGCCAATAGCTCTAAACTTTGCACAAGTATAGTACCTGGTATTCTAGATGAATTTGGAGTAACTAATATACGTCAGTGCTGCCAACATAATTCTAAGCCTCCTGATAGGTCCAATTTTAAAATGCATGTAACTTCTATATTTTTGCGTACTATGATAGTAGTTCGGTGCCTACCTTCATTCAAAATTGGCACAACAATAGATCATACTATTTCAGATTATTTCTGACCAATACATGCGTGACATTGTTGCCAACATGATTTTACGCGCGCTGTTAGATCCAATGTTTAACTGCATGCAACGTCCATGCTATCCATTGGACTTCAACCAAATGTTGTATACTGTACCTTAAGAGATGGGACTAATAATATATTCAGTTATCAGGGCAGTCAACTGTAGTGCTCTATTATGCTACATTATACCAGGTATACAGTATTTCGAACTAATTAGAAATTTCGATATTAGCAACTTAATTTCGTAATTATTATAGGTAGGTTCATATACTGTAGAATAATCATTGGCATGAAAAGTAGGCTCTTTAGTTCGTCACGGAACTTCTTGTTATTAATGCCGACAGTAAATAGCCATGTCCGAACGAAAACGCACGTTCAAAGGAATTATACACCTTATTGTGAAGAACCTGAAATAATTAGCATATGTAATGCATATGAATAGGGAATTGAAATCAGACTTGGATATCCATGAACTTGAAGATTGAAAGAAGTATAGTAGGAAGTTAAAATGTGCCAGAGCAATAAATAACATACCGCTTGTGGTAATGTCTTTTTATGTACACCTGAGACGACCAACTGTAGACGGGGGTTTTGTCCTTTCCTACACCCGGCCGTCCTCGTGTTAGGGAACTAAGAATGGTCTTGTTGATAAACAGAGCGTGCAGACTCGTGAGGGTTTGACGCTACTGGGAATAAAAACCAAAGAGATGAAAGTAATTAACGGTTAATATTACGATATTAGAAATCATATATATGAAATGTTGAGGTTTAGTGAAACCTGTCCTGCTAAAACGATTGTGAAATTTGTGAATTTTTACGCTCGCAAATAATAATAATTACGATTATTTTTGCGTACTATGATAGTAGTTCGGTCCCTACCTTTTAAAAATTGATAAACGGGTAATGAAATAAGTGGAAATAGGATTGCATGGGAATGTGGGCCCATAGAAGTCCAGAAATGGTGCATGATGTCACATAAAAAGGTATGTATGAAAATGTGGGGAGAAGGTTTGGAGTCCAACGCCCGACATGAGTAAGAAAAAATATTGTATTGCAAGATAAAGATTAGTTTGAAAAGAATTATATGAATAACGTAATGCACTTGAGTTCGGTACCTGATGAGGTGGAGACTAAGTGAAAATGAGAATACCAGTAAATAAATGATTTGAGTTGATACCCGACATGGGAAAATAGTTGAATAAATACATTTGAATGTAAGGCTTTGAACAAAAATGGATTCAGTTAAATCAATAGTATATTCATTTTGTTAAGATATTAAAGTTATTAAATAATAACTAAAATAATAATAAATACAAACCGATGAGGGATCTGAATAACTAAGCAAGTTGTTTATGTAGTGATTACATGTTTTAGGATGATGTTTGGATTAGATTGATTAATTTTGATATTATTAATTTTTATATTGTTTGTTCTTTTCGTGGTACTCATAGTGGGTGCTTTTAGATAATTAAAGCTTATGTTATAGTAACTTGTTGTTATGTGTGTAGCTTGTTTAACCCAATTGCTCATAATCCGAATGTATGTGTCATATGGCGGGATTTGAATGTAACACCCCCGAACGCTGAGCTAAACTGGAATATGACCATACGTTCTCCGTAAGTCAATACGGGTACAGCATCTTATTTCATGCCATTGATTTGGCCTGTGTAAATAGCTGTCTTGAGTATACGAGAGATGCATCAATCATGGGGAAAACAAGACCACTAGATTTTCTCTATTTCAAACTTAGGGTAGGAGAAGCACTCATAAGGATGGGTACTTCAAAACCTTCCTTTTCTTCTTCTTATTATTATTTATTACGTGTTTCTCTATCTATATCTTCTCATTATGTATCTTTTGTTTTTCTATTTATATATTGTTGTATATTATATGATTTTAGTAGTGAGCAATGTAATTGGGGCTTCCTGTAATGTTCACAACATAAATAAATAAATAAATAAACAAACCAAAAGGCTGAAAACAGAAATCCGACCTGCACCAGAGATCAGAAAGGAACTTTGGGATCTTTCTTCAGAATTTGATGAACCAAAGGTGTAAAATGTATGGATGTATGAAGAAAACTCACATTTACTGTGAAAAATGCAAACTTCACCTATGTAATGTTTAAGGACGCAACTGCTTCAAGCTCATCCATAAGAAGTTGTCTAGTATTAAGTGATGACCATTGAGACTGTTTGTCCATTGCAATGTACATGCTGTAAAATGGTATTTAACAGATAAATTTACCCAAATGTGGTATTTTTGTGTTATTTACACCTAATTTAGATCCATAGAATTCTCAAGATTTTTTTTTTCATTTCTTTCCAAGAAAATTGGACTGAAACGGTTGGACACGAGAATTTGAATCATAATATAAAAATGTTTTACAGCCACCAATATAAGTTCTCATTAAATTGAATAAAATTAGACGTCAATATATAATCCTTGCATGAAGATATACCATGCCAAGTTAATCAGAACTTGGATGAGTAAGTCGCGAGAAAAATGGATATAAATAGTTAATTTTAGCGACGCCGCCACTCTGATTTTGTGCTAATCAGGTTATTGAAAGTCCAATACCTGAACTTATTTTAATAACCTCTATGAACATTAAGAATTTCAGTTTGATTGTTGTAATATATTCGTTGATATTGTGAACTGGTGAATTATTTCGGATGATCACAATGATGGGTTGTTCTATATCTAGCCCACAAAATTATGTACTATTAGGTGAATATTATTGTGTTATTTCATTGTACGAACTTTCGCTTTGTTCGCATGATTAGGAAATAAAAATATTTCTTAATTTTAAAATTTTCCACAGCTGCCATCTTTCATTTATGCAAACAATTGAATTATATTAATTGCCGGTACATTAAATGTTACATAAGCAATTACAGTGCCTTGTTTTACTGCGCTGGGATGATAAAATCACGAGGAAACTTAATTTCAATATTTTAAATTTGTTTTGCTGCCATGCTGGTTTTGTACTTAAAAGATTTTTGAACGTCACATAACTGAACATATCTTAGTATTATTTATCACAATACAACATTTCACGATGATATTAGTAACAGATTCGGAGATTTAAAATTCTGGTGACATTTTCGTGCGCCGCCATGTTGAATATATGAATCACATTAAAATTTGAAAGGCACTGTCAATGTCAGAGAAAGTAGTGGTATATCCTCATTGAGTTTCATTTAAATCACTCCAGGTGTTAAGTTTTTAGCGACACACACACAGATCACACATATATACACAACTTCGCAAACACATACAGCGACAAAAGGTAATTTCAAGAGCCTATCTTTCCAAGTGATGAAAATCGATTAAAACATATAACCGTAACTTAATATTATATTACACTCACCCATCCATTTAGCTGGCTGTACCTTGTTATCCACCACTGCCTTTCGAGTTGATAGCTAGTCACCTCACAGGAAGATTCTGTTGTTACAACTCCTTAAATAACATATTTAATCTATTTGTCTGCCACACGTAATGCCATGCGACAAACTAATGACACACGAATTTGATTTCAAGATTTTTCACCAGGCGGCAAGCGAATAGCTTAATATGATAATAATGGTAGCTCATTCCCATTATCACGCTAAGTGTTTTTGTTGTTTGAGGCTTCAATCTTTTGACTGGTTTGATGCAGCTCTCCACGCCTCCCCGTCCTGAGCTAATCGTTTCAGCTCTACATAGCTACCACACCGTACATCCGAGGCACTGTTTAACATATTCTAACCTTGGCCTACCCCTACAGTTCTTGTCCTCGAACGTTCCTTCCATAACTAAGTTTGCTATTCCTGGGTGTATTCGTATGTGTCCTACCAACCTATTTCTTCTCTTCATTAGCAGTCGCCAGAAACATCTCTCCTCTCCCACTCGTCTTAATACCGCTTCGTTTGTAACCCTATCTACCCATCTGATCTTCATCATTCTCCTGTAACACCACATTTCAAACGCTTCATTCTCCTCTTTTCTGGTGCACCAATAGGCCATGATTCACTTCCGTAGAGTGCCACGCTCCAGTCAAAGGCTTTCAAAAATGACTTCCTAATACCAAAATCTATATTCGATATCAACAGATTCCTTTTTTGAAGAAATGCTTTCCTTGCCTGAGCTAACCTACTTCTTATATCCTCTTTGCTTTGTCCATGACTGGTTATTTTGCTTCCTAAATAAGACAAGTCTCCTTTCAGCTTTTCACCTGCCAATTTGATGTCCATAGAGGTTTCTGATTTTTCGGCTGCATTCCAATATTTTTGTTTTACATTTATTAATTTTCATCATGAATTCTTTCCTCAATCAAATCCTCAGGCGTGTCAGGCAAGATGACGATGTCATCAGCAAATATCAGAGTTGAAATTATTTCTCCTTGAATCTTCACACCCTCTTTAAATTTTCCTACAATTTCCTTCATTGCTTGTTCAATGTAAGGATTGAAAAGTATGGGTGATAAGTTGCGGCCTTGCCTTACACCTTTCTGAATACCAGCTTCTCTCTCATGTCCTTCATCTCGTATGACTGCTGTCTGGTTTCTTTATAGATTGTAGATCACCCTCCTATCCCTGCACTCTATTCCAATCGTTTTCAAAATGTCAAACAATTTACTCCAATCAACGTGATCAAAAACCTTTTCTACGTCTACAAATGCCATGAATGTTCCCTTATCTTTCCTTATTCTACCTTCCAAAATCAGCCTATGATTTTGTACAGCTTTCCTTGTTCCTACATTTCTCCTGAAACCAAACTGGTCTTCACCCAACTCCATTTCTATCTGGCTTTCCATCCTCTTGTAAATTATTCTAGACAGGATCTGTGAAGCATGCATAATCAGGCTGATTGTGCGGTAATCTTCACATCTGTCAGCTCCCACTTTCTTCGGTATAGGGTTGATAAAATTCTCCTTGAAATCAGAGGGTACCTCACCTGTCTCATAAATCTTACACACCAAGAGAAATAACCTGATCAGACCTTCATCTCCTATGCAGCGTAGCAACTCAATCGGTATATCATCTATGCCCAGTGCTTTGTTCCTGCTTAAGTCTTCCAATGCTTTGTCAAATTCTGATCTCAATATTAAATCTCCTTTTGCATCCTCATCAATTTCCTCCTCCCTTTCCATTACATGATTCTCAATCTCCTTTCCCTTATACAAACACACTATATAAGATTTCCTTCTCTCAACCTCTTCTTCCCTATGTGTTAGAGGCTTTCCATTTGTGTCCTTAATATTACAGCACTTGGGCTTCCTTTCCCCAAAAGTATTCTTAATCCTTCGATAAGCTGTATCTACTTATCCCAATTTCATACAATTTTCTATAACAGCATATTTCTCTTTCAACCATTCTTCTTTCGCTTCCTTGCACTTCCGTATTCTGCTTTCCCCTTTTCATGTCTTACATTCTTGTGTTTCCGCCTTTCATCGATCAATTCTAGTATAACCTGAGTGATCTACGGTTTTCTGCCTATTCTCTCATTCCTACCAATGTCTTCTTCTGCGGATTTTGTTATTTCATTCTTCAAAAGTGCCCATTCATCTGCAGTTGAAGTTTGTTTAGGGTTTTTCATTAGTCCTTCCTTTATACTCTTCTTGAATCTTTCGTCTACATCCTTCTCTCTCAGTCTGTCTATTGCCCACTTTTTTCACTTTTGACTTATCTTCAGTTTCTTCAACTGTAATCTGCATTTCATAACAACCAGATTGTGGTCAGAGTTTACGTCAGCACCGGGATATGTCTTACAATCCACAATCGGGTTTCGAAACCTCTGTTTGACCACAATGAAATCGATTTGGTAACGCCCTGTATCTTCTGGTTTCATCCATGTGTATATTCTTCTATTGTGTTTATTGAATAAGGTGTTAGCTATGACCAACTCATAATTGGTGCAGAATACCATCAGCCTGCTTCCTCGATCATTCCTTTCACCTAATCCGAAATTTCCTACTCTCTTCCCTTCTCTTCCTTTTCCTACCACGGCATTTCAATCACCCATTACTATGATATTTTCATCACCTTTGATATACCTCAGAATTTCATCTATTTCTTCTTAAACCTTTTCAACATCTTCATCATCAGCTTGACTGGTAAGCATATAGACTTATACCACTGTAGTACACGTAGGTTTTGTGTCGATTTTTACACAATAATCCGTTCTCTATATTGCCCACAATATTCCACCCACTGTCCAAGTTTCCTACTCAATATGAGACCAACCCCTGCTTGACCATTGTTTCATTTAGTGCTAATGAAACTATAGTCTCCTGACCAAAAAGTCATGTTCTTCCTGACAGCGCATTTCACTAATCCCAAACAAATCCAACCTTAACCTATCCATTTCCCTTTCTACGTTTTCTAACCCTCCACTTCCCAGCAGACTCCTAACATGCCACGCTCCGGTCCGTAGAATGTCAGGTACCCTCTTTGTCACTTCTGTGATGTTAACCCCCTCTCGAGTAGTCCCCACCCGGAGATCCGACTGGGGGACAAGTTTTCCTCCGGACTGGAATTTTACAAGGGAGGAGGAGGACATTATCACATGTAATTATGCATAGAGAGGTGCATATACTCGGGAATAGCATTACGGCTGAAGTTTCCCGTTGCTTTCAGCCGTGCAGCAGATCGCAGTGTAGCCATTAGTTGGCTTATATAATAAATATCTTAACCTTTAATAAGGCAAGTAAAGAATTGATTTATTCTGAAAGGCTTCTACTCCATTTCAGAATAAGTAATAGAGCAATTCCACTAACAAAAATACTAACCTTCTACTAACAATTAAATAACAAAATTCTACTAACGAAAAAATACTTATGTTCCACCAACAACAAAATACAACCACTAAAACAGTCTGTCAGCAGGCACACTCACACGCACCCTCACACATCACAGTCTAATGAAACAATGAACTATATCTAATAAAGAATGCAACTGCCACCAGACACTCACACACCAAAGTCTAATGGAACAATGAACTACATCTAAAAACAAACTAACTACATACTTACAACTTAAACTAAATACATACTTACATTCTAGAATAGGAAATGTAAAGGTAAAGTGTACCAGTGTTATCGAGTCTGATCAGTAACCTCAGGGCCTCCAGTTCAAGTTTTCTTCTATCATATGGCAGAAAAACAAGATTCGTTCAGCGTGGAACCTCCGCGATTATTGGCACGAAATCCTGACCTGCTTCTTTCAAAACGCAAGTTGGTACAGCACATGCTATCAAAAAAAAATTCAAACATAATTTCTTGGCCCTTATCCGACACAGTATGAAGTTTGAATGGATTCGATATTTCACATATTTGGAGAGTTATAGCATTATTTCATTTTTTCGAAATAAGCCCCCTGGTCACTTTTGTGACAGTATACATTAGCTTATATGTATACTTCGCGACACCCCTGTTTAACTCTTCGCTTTTTCTTTGTCCCGAAAAACTTCAAAACAAGTTTATATGTTAAATACTTTATTGTATCATAATTAATTTAGTGATTTATTTATAAGCTTCGGTTTTCTAAAGTTCTCATCTGGAGTGTCTCAGTCTCTCGCTCTCTCAAGCCATCCATACTCCCGACACTCAGGGCATCTACTGGCTTGCTCTGCGGCCTGTTGCATGTCAGTGTCGAGTGAGGTCAGCCTGACCTTCGTTCAGCCAATAGCAGGACTCGTAGGTCTGACGGTTTCTTCCGTCTAGATGTTTCTATGACCAGTGTATAAAATACGCTGCCTGTTGCAGTTCTACATTCAGATCAAAACATTACTTCACTTCACATTGGATCACTTTTCTGATCGCACTTCTGATCAGAAAATCTTCGCACTCTTCTTCTCGGCACAGCGCTACACAACTGCTACGTCATGTCACAAGGGTGGCAACTCCGCTCCACGCTTCATTCATAGCCGCTGGGCTATTTCGCCGCTTCACCAGGTCTGCTGTGCCTTGGGAAACATCTTCACGAGGCAGCCGTCAGTTGTTATGGAACTAACCACATCCGAGTTAGATCGCTCGTCCAGGTACTTGAAGCCACGGCCGTCTTCTGGACTGCATGCGAGCAAAATACTTTCGCCCAGGCACTAAAGGTGTCTTGCCTTTCAGAGAAGAAGAATGGCAGATTGGAAGCTGCTTCTCATGGCACGCTTCCTGTGAGGCCACGGACGCCTCCTTTGAAAGGGACACGTACCCTACGTCACTCAACCTGCCAGGATATTTTATGGAGCTGGCTCCGCCTCTAAAAGATAAGTCATCAGTTTTATAAACATTTAATCTCAGAACATCGTCAAGTTCATAAATAAATAATAATTTTACATGAGAGCATCTTCTCATCAGATAATCTCAATGCAACAAAATACTCTAATTTTAAAAGGTTCATGAATCAAGCCCGTGAAAATTGCTCTATTTCTAGTCATCACTTTTTAATCACTTATGTGTAATTGTTTACAAGGATGTTAATTAAGGAACTTGTTTTGCATTGTTGCTACATAGCAATAAAACCTTGTTACCTAATTTGTTGGTTCCTGGTGCTATGTTTTCAATGCCCACTACCCCTCACCGACTTCAGTTTAATTGCTTCCCCACAATAACTATTTTGGTCAGTCTTTTGGCTGATTCGCGTTCTCCCGTATGGGAAAGTTTTAGGGCGAAACTTCTCTCCATATTTTTTGTTGCCTCAAACTCGGGATTTAAACCACTTCAAATATTGCTCACCAGAAATAAAAAAAAAATACAATGTATTAATAATGTGTGTTTTTCAGCTCTAACTTGAGGCGAGCAGCGGCGGGGAGGATTTCGGAGAGCTGCCAGTTCTTCCTCCACTGGTGTACACTTCAGCTGACGTACGCAATACAAGTCAAATACAGGTGGTGGGTTTGCTCCAGCTTACAACTTGCCTCTTGATACTACAATTATCAACATTCGCGCTTGGTGTAAGCGTAAATTAACCCGTTTTAGAAGGTTTCTCTCAGAGCTAACAGAACAAGAACGCAACCTAGGTATAATTTCTCAATATAATAAAAGACTATGAACAAGCTTTTGAAAAGTACGTTGAAATTCAATGCAGTATTGAAATTCAAAGTCCCGAACAACAGAGTGATCGTAGAGAAACAGAACGACTTTACTACCAAGGCTATGCAGAAGCAAAAGCTTTACTTAGAACATTAACGCTTGAAGCTAAGAAAGAAGATTTATCCTCTTTAGTTTCTACATCCGCACTAAACCGAACTATTCTTCCTTAAATTTAATTACCCACATTTCGTGGCGACGAAAGTTCATGGGAACCATTTTTTGAGTTATTTCTTCACTAATTCATGACAATGAAACACTTCCGCCGATACAAAAGTTCCACTACTTGCGCTCAGCCGTTCGACACCAGCCACTTAGGCTTATTCAGGCATTAGCCCTGACAAGTGACAACTACGAAGTCGCTGTAGAATTACTTAAAGATCGCTATGGGAATTCAAGGCTTAGGACTCAAAGACATATACAGGCTTTGTTTAATCTTCCTAATATTCAATCTGATAATTTTATAACCCTTCGTAATTTAATTGATACAGCAGAGCTTCACATTCGTGCTCTGGGAAATTTAGGTCAGCCTGTGCAATTTTGGGATTTATTCATAATTCATCTTGTTACCAGTAAATTTGATTCTGCTACCCTATAAGCCTGGGAGATGGAACTATCTCAGCATTCGCAATGCACTTGCGAGGCTCTTGTTAAGTTTTTAAAGGCAGGTGCCAAGTTTTGCCCGCTATAGCCTGTCGAACAAGTTCTATTATTTCTGACAAAATTCCTTCAAACCAAAAGGTTATTAGTCATGATTAAAGAGTTTTGAGGTCTCATGCTTTTGCCGCACATACTCAATTGTCTAGTCAGATGCAAGGTTGTGTTTTATGCCAACAGACCCATAACTTATATCAATGTTCCGATTTCAAAGCCTTGTCTGCGGACGAGAGACGCAAAATAATATCTCAACCAAAACATTGTTTTAATTGTCTCTCGAGAGCACATACTTTGAGTAACTGTCGATCCGAACGCCTGTGCTTTCATTGCAAAGGCAAGCATCATACTTTATTACATAGACATGAAAAACCACGATCAGCACCCCCTAGCTGTTCTCCTCAAAAACCTAATTCTGAAATTCCTTCTACTAGTGTTCAGTCGTTTACTCAAAGCTCCACTTCCCTTAGTAAGGTTCAGGTATTGCTATGCACTGTGCAGGTCTTACTGAAGAATGCTCATGATAAATGGATCACCGCTCGTGGGTTACTAGACAATGCTGTCACTAACAACTTCATCAGAGAGCGTCTAATTCATAAATTAGGTCTGCAAAAGCATCCTACTTCAATTGAAGTCACTGGAATTAATCGTTCAATGTCCAAATCTTCAAGTTTCGTCCAGGTCGACGTAAAGGACTCTCATAATTTTGGCATTCATTTTCAACTGGATTGCTTAGCGATTGATTCCGTATGCAATGAAACTCCTAGTTCTTATTTCCCAGTTCATGAATGACATATTCCGCATTTAATAAAAAGTGCTGATCCACGTTTAAACGAAAGACTGCCCGTTGACATTCTTCTCAGTTCTAGCATTTTTTGGCAATGTTTGCATTCTGAGAAAGTCAAGGTTGCCCCTAGCGTCATTTTTCGCAAAACCATCTTCAGATGGATTGCTACGGGACAAATACTACGCAGTCCTGTTCAGTCTGTCTCAACCTGTTATCTTGTTCAAGCTGATTTGGGCCATGACTTGACAAAATTTTGGGATATATAAAATGTCCAAGCCGCAACTTCTTCTTCCTCGAACAACGAGATTTGCGAAAAGCATTTTAGTGAAAGTACAGTTCGTACCCCTCAAGGCAGATTTATTGTAACTCTTCCAAGAATTTCTGACACCCCTGTAATTCTTGATTCTTACTCTAGGGCGCTTAAGGCTTTATTCGCTGCCGAATGTCGCTTCAAGCAAGACTAGGCTATGAAAACTCAGTACACTTATTTTATGGAGGAATATGAGTCTGTTGATCATATGGTGGTAATTTACAAAATTGAAGAAGAAAATAATCCTTCTAAAAATATAGTTTATCTAAACCATCACGCTGTCTGGAAAAACCCTTCTACGCGGGAACAGATAAGAGTGGTATTCAATGGTTCTTTTCCTGACGTCAATGGCATTTCGCTCAATGACACTTTGCACTAAGGACCCGCAATTCAGAATCATCTTATTTCTGTCTTATTGAATTTTCGTCTTCACCCCATTGCAGTCTTAGCTGACATCAAGCAGATGTATCGAAAAATTTTCGTAAAACCCAAGCAGCAGGATTTGCAAAGGATTTTGTGGCGAGATGAACATTCAAAACCCATAAAATTATTTCCCCTAAAAACCGTAACGTATAGTTTTAAACCTTATTCTTTTCTCGCGATTCGCTCTCTGCATATGCTGGCTGAATTAGATGGTCATCAGTTCCACCCTTTAGCATCCGAAATACTTAAACATTCATTTTACGTGGATGATTTCCTCCATTCCTTTTCAAATTTAACGGATGCTTGTATTATTTCTGAAGATCTTAAATCCTTATTGATTGGAGGTGGTATTCCGCTCCACAAGTGGAACTCAAATTCCACTGAGTTCTTGTCAAATATTTCATCTGATTCGCCCACCACTAAGTTAATCGAGCTGCCTACGGAAGAAGCTACCGTGAAAGCCCTAGGGATTTTCTGGTCTCCTTCTTCTGATAATTTTTCATAGAAGGTTCAGTTGTCAAATCTGAATCCTCAAAATAAAAGGGAAGTCTTATCAGAAATAGCCAAGATCTTTGATCCACTTCAGTACCTAGCCGCTGTTTTAATTATTGCAAAAATCTTTATGCAACGGCTCTGGTTATTGAACTCAGGATGGAATGATTTAGTGCCCAGTCCCTTTCTGAATGAATTGTTGGAATATCGAAGCAGCTTATCTGAACTTTCTAAAATTTGTATTCCTCGCCTTTTAATTTCCGATCCCATGTGTAGATACTTTGAATTGCACACTTTTGCGGACAGTTCCGAAAAAGCCTATGGCTTTTGTGCCTATATATTACGACGTTCCCACACCTCTTCTAGTGGATTTTCAAATTTGATTTGTGCTAAGTCCAAAGTAGCTCCGCTTAAGTCAATTTCCATTCCTCGACTGGAATTGTGTGCCGCCTTAATGGCCGCCGTATTATCTGTCAAACTAAACAAAAATCTAAATGTTCAATTTTCCCGCAAATTGTTTTGGTGTGACTCCGCGGTTGTTTTTGCTTGGCTCTCGAAACCCTCCTCTCATTGGAATGCTTTTGTTTCGAATCGTGTTTCCAAAATTCAGGAAATCTCCCACTCAGAGCAGTGGTGTCATGTTCCTAGTAAGGAAAATCCCGCGGATATTATATCACGTGGCTGTTCACCTACAAAATTGGCTTCTTTTGATTTATACTGGCATGGGCCACCATGGCTTTTGCAAAATTCCGCATTCTGGCCTCGTCCTTCTTGTAATATGTTGGCAGAAATACCAGACAATCGCATTTTTCTTCGCTTCTTCTTATGTTGATTCAGTTACGATTAGTCTTTTTCAGCGCTATTCCTCATTCTCTAAATTAATTCGAGTGATGGCGTACGTCTTTCGATGGACATATTTCGCAATCAATCAACATCTCAAACCTCGAGGTTTTCTCACTGCAGTAGAACTGGAATTCGCAACGCGAAGAATTCTACTGTTAACCCAACAAAAAGTGTTTTCTTCCGAAAGGCAAATGCGTTCGATTGGTCAGGAATTACCCAAGTCTAGTCGACTTTTAGCCCTTACCGCCTTCCATGATAAGGATGGTTTGATAAGAGTCGGAAGTGGATTGTTATTTTCAAACTATTCTGTTGAAAAAAGAATCCTATAATTCTTCCATCCAAACATTATGTGACCGCTCTCATAATACGGAATTTTCATTACCAGCATTTACATCCAGGAACTCGCACTTTGTTGTGTTTCATTAGAGAACACTACTGGCTCATTAATGGAGCTCATGAAGTGTCATCTGTTGTTCGCAAGTGTATTCCTTGTT
The DNA here is from genome assembly GCA_946902985.2 of Meconema thalassinum. NCBI lineage: Eukaryota > Metazoa > Arthropoda > Insecta > Orthoptera > Tettigoniidae > Meconema > Meconema thalassinum. The sequence continues at coordinate 605,264,938 of OX336389.2, forward strand.
TTAAGGCTAAACCACGTCCTATCACCCAGATTATGGGTCATCTTCCCTCCTTTCGATCTGAGCCTAACAAGCCTTTTGCACTTACCGGTGTTGATTATTCTGGTCCTTATACCTATCAAGTGAATTCTCCTACTTCTAAGCTCAAGGTGTTGGGAAAGCTATACATAGCTTTATTCGTTTGCATGGTTACAGGAGCCATTCATCTCGAGTTGGTAACCAATGCTATCACTTCATATTTTTTGGCCGCCTCCTCTAGGTTTACCGCTAGACGAGGTGTACATTCTGAGGAATTTTCTGATAATGCGAAAACCTTTATTAGTGCTTCTGACTTTTAAGAAAGGCACTAACCTCTCTTTCCTCTAAGGAACAACCCTCTAATTTTTCCTTCAATAAGGGTTTCAAGTGGCATTTCGCCCCTCCCTATGCCTCTAACCATGGTGGTCGCTGGGAATCGTGCGTGAAGCTTACTAAGAGGCAATTACGGAAAACTCTTGGTCCTTCTGAACTTTCCTATGAAGCATTTAATTCCCTCATAATTCAGGTTGAAGGAATTGTTAATTCTAGACCGCTTACTCCCGTATCAAATTATCCTAATGATCTTATTTCTTTAACGTCCAGTCATTTTTTAATTGGTTGCGCTTTAGCTTCCACTCCTCCCTTGTTGAATAGGCGCTTTGACATCAATCTGCCTATTTATTGGGGAAAGATAGAAACTTTCCGTAATGCTTTTTGGCGCCGTTGGAAGCTGGAATATGTTAGTTTACTTCAGCGGAGGGAGAAGTGGCGCCTCCCTCATTCTAATGTACGTGTGGGTGACATGGTGCTCCTTCGGGACCCCACTCCCCCCTCCCCCTCGTATGGAATCTCGGCAGAGTGACCCAATGCTACTCTGGTCGTGATAATTTTGTTCGAGTGGGAGATATTCTTACCAGTAAAGGTCATTTTATACTAGACCTATTTCCATGATTGCCGCCCTACCACTCGACTCTTAGTGTTTATGCTTCTCTGTTGTTGTTTAATTCTTGTTTGTTTGTTTTGGTGGGTTTCGGAGCATGGTCACTTTTGTGACAGTATACGTTTGCTTATATGTATACTTCGCGACAGCCCTGTTTTACTTTTCGCTTTTTGTCCCGAAAAACTTCAAAACAGGTTTATATGTTAAATACTTTATTGTATTATAATTAATTTAGTGATTTATTTATAAGCTTCAGTGTTTTAAAGTTATCACCTCGAGTGTTTCAGTCCCTCGCTCTCTCAAGCCATCCATACTCCCGACACACAGGGCATCTGCTGGCTTGCTCTGCGGCCTGTTGCATGTCAGTGTCGAGTGCCGTCAGCCTGACATTCGTTCAGCCAATGGCAGGACTCGTGGTGTCTGACGGTTTCTTCCGTCTAGATGTTTCTATGACCACTGTATTAAATACGCTGCCTGTTGCAGTTCAACATTCAGATCAACACATTACTTCATTTCACTTTGGATCACTTTTCTGATCGCACTTCTGATCAGAAAATCTTCGCACTCTTCTTCTCGGCACAACGCTACACAACTGCTACGTCATGTCACAAGGGTGGCAACTCCGCTCAACGCTTCATTCATAGCATCTGGGCTATTTCGCTGCTTCACCAGGTCTGCTGTGCCTTGGGAAACATCTTCACGAGGCAGGTGACAGCTGTTATTCAACTAATCACATCAGAGTTGGATCGCTCGTCCAGGTACTTGAAGCCACTGCCGTCTCCTGGACTGCTTGCAAGTAAAATACTTTCGCTCAGACACTAAAGGTGTCTTGCCTTTCTGAGAAGAAGAATGGCAGATTGTAATCTGCTTATCATGGCACGCTTCCTGTGAGGCCACGGACGCATCCTTTCAAAGGGACACGTACTCTACGTCACTCAACCTTCCAGGATATTTTATGGAGCTGGCTCCACCAGCATTTCCCTTTAAAAGATAAGTCATCAGTTTTATAAACATTTAATCTCAGCACATCGTCAAGTTTATAAATAAATAATAATTTTACATGAGAGCATCTTCTCATCAGATAATCTCAATGCAACAAAAAAACTAATTTTAAAGGGTTCATGATTCAAGCCCGTGAAAATTGCTCTATTTCTAGTCATCACTATTTAATCACTTATGTGTAATTGTTTACAAGGATGTCAATTTAAGAAATTTGTTTTGCATTGTTGCTACATAGCAATAAAACCTTGTTACCTAATTTATTGGTTTCTGGTGCTGTGTTTTCAATGCCCACTATCCCGCACCGCCTTCAGTTTAATTGCTTCCCCACATTAACTATTCTGGTCAGGCTTTTGCCTGATTCGCGTTCTCCCGTATGGGAAAGTTTTAGGGCGAAACGTCTCTCCACCCCCGATATTCACCCCCCCTCTCCCGATTTTGTCCATTAACGAACTTTACCGAGATATTATAGGGATACATATTATGTAAAAAATTCAAAGTGATTGGTGCAAAATTGCGGTAGTTATCGTGTCCGCAAAAAAGTGATATTCATACATAATTACATATATACATGAGTTGCCTAGATGCAAAACTGTCCATGTCCACTTTTCAAAAAAAATGAGTTGGCAACACTGGAGTGTAGAGCTAGACTTATTACACATGCCTGAAATGCTATTTATGCTAATAACTGTCCATGTCCTATGAATACCAGCTCTCGAAAAGTGTGGTTAGATTCAAAACTGTCCATGTCCATACGTAAGTGAGGCTCAAAACTTGCCTTGTCCCTTTCCACCAATCGCAATGAAGATTGAAGTCAGATGACTAATACAAGATGTCCGTCTTATGTATGTAAACATTGAGCCCTTGTGTGTGCATTAACGTTGATGCTGAAAGTTATACGCATTGTTTTCTTCACAATAAATACATGTCAGTAATGTTGATCAAGGCATTGCGGAAACAACACCTGACCGTTCTAGGAAGCGAGTACGCCGTGAAGATCAGTGAAGCAAGTTGTTTCTATTCATCGCTGAAGGAAATGCGAGACAATTTCTGCCCATGTCTTTCGACTGCCAAAGGAATTAAAATATCTGATCAGAGTGTCTATTACAGTAGGCTATTATACCTATACAATCTTGCCATTATAGTATGTTCCTCTTCAAATCAAGGTTAACCACTAATAATGTCTTCATGTACACATGGCTTGAGAGCGAAGGTAAGAAAGGGTCAAATGAATATGCTCAGCTCTCTACCACTGTTTATGCCATACAGACATGAACAACAAACTTTGGGCTTAATTGCCGATGGGTGCCCTGGGCAAAATAAAAACACAATAGTTGTCTAGATGCTGTGTCACTGGATGTACAAACACGCAACAAGCGTCAACAAAACTGTCCATGTCCATTACAGTTGCATGCAAAAGTGTCCATCGGCAAAATGAGATGCAAAAGTGTCCATGTCCGTTTTTATTTTGCTTATATCTTGCAAGCATTGCGTTCCTGGTTTTTTGTCAATAGCTCAAGCATATTTGTACTAATGCATACTTATTTATATGACAAACAGTGTAGGCTTATACCAATCCACCCAGTAAAAACACATTTTCCACTTTTTCTCAAAACCAGTTATGGTGGACATGGACACTTTTGCATCTAGGCGACTCACATACATAAATTATATAATTATAATGTTTTGCACTGAAAGTGGTTTTTGGGGTCTAAGGGATGTTAAACGCGAAGAAATGTCGACATTTTCTGGAAGTTGAAACATGGTACCCACTGCAATAGTTGGCTTTCTAATGAAATCTACCTAACATCAAGGAATGCTTTGACGACAGAGCGGAGATTAATCTTGGAAATATTTTTTCAGGAGACTCGTTACCCTTCCCCCAAGAAAATTGAAGCGTTGGTACGGGACGTACACATAACGACGAATACATTGAAAAAGTGGTATGAAAATGAAAGACACAAATTGAAAAAGCAAGGTCGAGAAACTGGAAATCAGGGAAACAAGCGATCAGTTTCCTTGAAGAGGCGCAGTAGCTTCAGGAGCTCTACCCGTAAGTTACGTGATATTTTGGAGGCAGGATGACGGGGTATTTTTTCTCCTCGGAGAGTGTGGAGTTAGATAGCCTCCCACTTACTCTCAGCAAGCCATTCTCATCGGGAAATGGGGCGAGAGCGTAAAGACGGCTAGATTTAGAAAGGGGTTTCATTCTTGAGAGCAAAGACAATTCTATGGGGAAAACTTCTTGCTGCGAAGGCTGTAAAACCTTAGTATCAATTAGTGACGGATTTCAGTGGCAAACGTTGATCAGCAGTCTCACTCCTATACAGTAAGAAGATCCAATGAAAACCTCGGGGAAAGCATTGACGACAGATCAGAGATTAAACCTGGAAATATTTTTCCAGGAGACTCGTTACCCATCGACCAATAAATATGAAGCGTTGGCCCAGGACGTACACATCACAACAAAAAAAAATGAAAAACATGGTATGAAAATGAAAGATACAAAAAGAAAAAGAAAGGTCGAGAAACTGGAAGCCAGGGAAACAAGCGAACAGTTTCCTTGAAGAGGCACAGTAGCTTCAGGCGCTCGACCCGTAAGTTACGTGAAGTTTAGAAGGCAGGATGACGGGGTGTTTTTTCTCCTCGGAGAGTGTGGAGTTAGAAGGCCTCCCATCTACTATCAACAACACATTCTCATCGAGAAATGGGGCGAGAGCGCAAAGACGGCTAGACTCACAAAAGTCTTTCATTCTTGAGACCAAAGACACTGTGGGGAATGCTTCTTGCTTGTTGTGTTGCCTTAGTAATCGAAATTTGATTTCAACTGCAACTGCAACTAAATAAGTATATATATTGTAAATACTTTCACCAATAATCTTATACAAATATTTAATCGCCTATGTGTAATGGATCTGATGATGATCGCTTGACAATCGATACTGATCATCCAAGTGTATTTATGAACCTCATGTAATGAAAAGTATTTTTCTTCAGGATTAGAGAATAACCCATTACATTTTGGTGCAATCGTGTTGTCCGACTGAAAACCATCAAATTTCCAAGAAAATATTGTTCTTATTGATTCATTTAGGGGCTCTGCGTCATTGAGGTCATGTATCCCCGTGTCCTTTGGTGTGTGTGTGTTAGCAATTGGAAATACCATTTTGATAAGAGGTGTCCGAGGCCGTAATGTAGGTACTGTACCCGTTTGGATTACGGAGAACATATGGTCATATTCCAGTTTACCTCAGCGATCGGGGGTATTACGTTCAATCCCACCATATGACACATACATTCGGATTATGAGCAATCAGGTTGAACAAGCTACACAAATAACAACAGGTTACTGTAAAAAAAGGCTTTAATAATATGAAAGCACCCACGATGAATACAACATAGTAACACAAATTACAAAATAAACAAATATAATACTAAATATGAAAATGAAAGATACAAATTGAAGAACAAATCAAATCAAACCAAGTAGCCCTGACAAAACATACTGCTGCTATATAGCGGCTCGAGGAGAGTACTGAAACGAACAATTTAAACACTACACAAATGTAACGTTTTGGGCTGCTCAAACACACATAACGTGACCAAAAGTAACGTTCTGTGCCACCCTGAAATAAAACACTAAATCGTTAACCACAATCATAAAATATTTTCGGCTTACCTGTTTTGATAGAAATACTAATATGCTCTTGTAGGCGCCAGGTCATTAGATGATCTTGGTGAGCCAAATTTGTAATTAGACCTTAATTTAGAGAAGCCGAGACCTCTTTCTCTCAGCTCGCGGTGAGGTAATGCCAGTAACCAGTTGACTTTCGTGACAGGGAATAAGGATGCCTCATATCTAAAACTATCTACTGATAAAGAAAGACTTATCATTTGCAAATAAATGTATGAAGTGTATTATGTAAAAGCAGCAGATATAAGTGACGCTAACTTAGCATAGACTAATATTATAATTAATAATAAAGCTTGAATTTACATTCACGTTGGCAAACTATATTAATTGGAGGTTACAAATTAATTAATTTGAATTTACATGAAAACCTTGAAGTTAAATTGGCGAAGAGATGAAAACAGAGGTCGTGCGTAGATTTTCATTTATGTGAGCTCACTAGTTTGTCTCTGAGATTGCCACGACAGATTGTCATAGCGTTGTCTTGTAGGCGTTCGACATATGGAAAGTTGAATTCTTCTCCTCCTTCCAGCGTGCGTATGAAAATTTCAATGAATGTTGCTCCTAGTAATCAGAGACGTGATGTGTCCACTGATATACTGGTCTTGACGGAATCTGATTTGTTTAATCACCTTTTATAGAGATAGCCGCAGACACGACTGCCCCTATCGGTGCAATAAGACGTGAATTGTCAATCACACTTAGCCGGTGTTAAATTCCATTAATGGCCATAGAGACGAAGTGCTTGCGATAAAGAAATCAAGTCAAGCATTGTGGTCCCGGATCCCCTCTGCATCCCTTTTTATAAACTATATCCTCTTTCCGTCCTGAAGTTCGTTCAGTTCGAGATCCCGCTCTCTCTCCTCCAATCATGGGACATGCTCTTCCCTGCCACTCGCCAAAGTTCGTCTCTTCCCTTCAATTGGTCAGTTGATACCACGTGACGATAGAGCTTGCGAATGGAGGCTGTAATTCCAATGCACGTGTCCGAGATTTCGTGGGACAGCTGCAACTCATTTAATTGCTTCATCTGGATTTTATTGCTGTCGCAAATGTTTGAGATAGCGTCTCCCTTCGCGGATACCGTACGCCATCCGCTATCTTCACTCACCCCTTGTGCAAGACCGTACCCTGCTCGTCCTAACTTATTCCAGCGTGAAGCCCCCAGTTTATATATTTCTAAAATATATATAATAAAATGATATAATAATACTAATAACAAAAATGTAATAATAATAATTTCTTGAATAAATATAATAATACTATGGATGCATAAGAACTTAATTATAAATAGAGATCTAACGAATTAATATATACAGATAACGGGACGAATTCAGAGCCTTAACAACAGATTGACTTCAAACACTTCGCATGATAATGGATAAAGCCACAATTGCAAATATTATTTCAATTATATGAGATATATTCTAAAACATGTTGTGAATGCTAAAAATAGAAGCAACAAGATGAGAAATTGGGAAAATTCGATGGAAAAAGTTGTATTCATTGCGGAGATTTAGGCAGGTTTTGGCTGTTGCAGCGCACGCTTCTCGCCAAACTGTTATTCACTAATGTATTAAATGCTCTCATCTCTGCCCTTCTATCAAGTAGGTCGCTTACATAAAAATATATGGCCAAAACCAGAAGAAATGGAATTTTCAGATTATTTTCTACAAAATTGGTACCGGCGACTTCCCGTCCGTGGATGATGAGGAATCGAATGTTATTTCATTACCAGTCGAGGCTTTAGTGCATAATGACATCGTGGCTGAACTTTACGGCGAAATATTCACTTCTGGGAAATATATAATCAGTTTCTCAAAAGTATGCATCCTTACACCAAATAAGTAGTTGTCGAGAAACTTAATTGCGTCCCTTCGTGTATCCCACTGGTCGTGTCCATTAAATACTCTCCCGGCTATTAAAATCATTGATGTAAGCGATATATACAAATTAGCTTTCGCTACATGACCAAGGTCTCCACCAACACCATTACAATGAGAAGTTATGTGATAGAATATATACAATAGCTTATAATATCGGTGGTTAAGACTCCTCCCATGAAATGGCATCCTTCTGTAACGAACCACGGGAATTAATTTTTAGAAAAGTCAAATGTTTTCAGTGATTAACGAAAAGTAAGACACAGAATTTAGTGCCATTAGATAAGGATTGTTATCATAGGCCAGCATACGAATCATCATTTCAATCGCCTCAATAAGATACGAGAAATAAAATAATAGGTTTTAAAATTAGGAACTGATGCATCTGAAATATTTTTAAACAATTGAACAACATTACATTTCTCCGTACTGTACCCGTCTGTGGAATCAATACATGGCCATACTTCGGTTAGTTCAGTGGTCTCGAGGGTGGTACGTCCATTCCCATAATGTGACACATATATTTAGGATCATAATCAACAGGTCAACACTTCAAATAAAGTCAAAAATAACAAATTAAAAACATATTTAATACTAACGAATCCTTGGCGCTACAAAAATCCAAATACAAAATAAAAGCTCAAAATACATTACACTACATCACACTTGTTTCCAATGAACAAGGAATCAATATAATCATTAACAAGATCCTTATCAGACCCTTTTAGTTTCACTTCCATAAGGCAACTTCTTAAAGTATGTTCTTATGAGTTCGCTATGGCTCCATTAGTTTCTTTTTAAGTATATCCATTATTGAAACACATGATTTCTTCTTAAATTTTGGGTTATTATTGGATGTATGATCTACATTAATTTATAATAATAATAATAATAATAATAATAATAATAAATATTATTTCAATTTGGTCGACATGAATCGAGATCTTATCTCTCTCTCTCTCTCTGTCACTGTACTGCATTATGTTGGGAAAGTTCGTGCTACCCTTGAGTCTACAAACTACTGAAAAATTAAATTAAACAAGACTCCCTGAATTGTTTAAGATTTGTATTGACTCAAGAATATCCATCTTTAAACCTGTCACACAATGAGAATTTACAACAATAGTAATGCAACAATTCAATTATTAATGGTATCTGATCGTGATTACAGTCTATAATTAATTAATTGGGTCACGAGGATACCTCCCGTCCCTCCTTTTAAAAGTCCTTACAAGTGCAATAACACTCTGATATTGACATAACATGTCTGGCCGGCTCCAAATCAATTAAGGGCCAGAGACCTACCCTTGAGTGTTCACTAAATTTATGGCTCATCAGACAGGCGGTCTACAACATAACATTGGGATACCATGCAAGAACTCAGCTGGCTCGTTCCTCATACTGTCACAAGTTACAGTATACGAAAAACTGTCTACATTTAAACCTTGCAGTTAAACATTTAAGCGGTAATCACATCGGCCGGTAATTATTTCATAGGATATAACGATTAATAGATGAGCATCAATACTGTGTGATCTGATGTGCGATCATTCTTTTACAGGGGCTCACAACATCAGTTTGATACCTCTGTGTCCAAATATATTCAATTCCTAAGGCTTTTCCCATTTTTGAAAGATATGACAATATTTCCTAGGAGCGGGGACTCGAACCTCCGTTCTCCAACTTCATTCGCTAACAGTGCGGTATTCCAGCAGACCTCTGTGCGTGTAAACAACATACTTTTAGAGCGGGAATTGAACCCATGTTCTCTAACAACAATAATAGCTCCCTTCTACACAACTTATATAGATTCGTCATCGTCAGCCTCACTACAGCTCCACCCATTATCAATCACATCCTTGATATTAGCTATAACAATCTATATACTCCATTTTACATTCGCTCAATTAGCGTATATATTTCATATATTCTGTAAAGCTTTTCGTAACTTCTTATTTTTCCATCTGTCCTTTACTTCCCATGGCTAACTTTAACTTGCCATAAATGACTATTTCACTGTCATTAGTACTTTCTCAATGCAATTTGACATGAACCCTACGGTTCGAAAACTCATTGTTTCATTACTTGAAGAGATCATTACTCTTAACATGGATCACTTTGAAAATTACAATTTATTTATTTATGCACTTATTTATTAACTGACGATCAGATCCATTCTTATCATTTCTCATTTATTTCTCATATTCAATTTCTGTCTCACACCCTGTGACATTTCTATCATTTTAAGGATACACGATCTTCCCCCAAAACATAATTTATATTGGTAAGCGGTACTCACATTTGTATCCTGCTGGTCCTCGGACGCCATGGTTGGAAATCTGGTTTGCCCACCATATTCACTTGCTCAATCATTCCGAACACCAAAGCTTTCTTCACATGTAATTTATCCTTTCCCATTTTCGCGTCACTTGTATTACCTTTGATAATAATATCCTTATTAGAACTTCTATAAATTCTAAATACAAACATTTTATATTATTATTTTACATTCTTCTCTTAAACTAAAACATGAATAAATGCCCTTTAACACTTGTATTTCCTTTCCACTGTATTCACATGTTTTCTTCACTTCTGCCTGTCTCATCCCAGAATGTAGGTATTCACCAATCTTGCCTTAGTCCTGACATCTTCTTGGATTATATAGACAGTCTCTGAGCTCCCCCTTGTCTCCTATCTCCCTTGAACGTCACCGAAACCTCTGTCTTTCTTAGGCGTTAAATTCAATGTAATCTCCCCTGTTCAACTATCGCATTTGTCACTTTACCTGTCCTCAGACCCGGTTTCTTCTATTATAGTTCAATTTCACACTCCTCAATTTCTTTAACCCTTTTCAACGACTAATGTTGATTTAGCCATACCGTATTTTTTATATATAGCGGAATATTTACTTAATTATTCCTTCCTCGATTTCAACGGTTACATTCTCTTAATTGTTCACCTGTAGAGTTTCCCTCCTGAGTCAAACTCCTACTTATCATCATGTAGCGCGATACAGACGACTTATATTTCCTGACACTTTCTTCAGTCCGTACGGCTGATGAATTTTTGGTCACAACGATTTCCTCTCCAACTTTTCGAGAGACTAATGTTTTCAACGGTTACCCCTCTTAGGCTCCGACTACGCAAATGTCTGCGTTATTTGGTCTTTCTCGATTCACTCTGCGTATACAAACGCGATTTTTCACTTTGCTGAAGCAATGTCCTTCACCGAGGCTTGTTTCGACTTGAATTATTTCCGCTCCTCGCTATTCGCCATCAAGATTAACTCAAACTGAATAACTTCACTTGTAAAAACAGTACAATATTCTTCTGCTTTCACTGGGAACTGAATATTATGATACCAAGTGACCCTTATACCGGTCCGTAAATGACAGTATAATACTTGTCGGTTGAAACAATACGACCCGCCTTCTGCGGTCGCTCAAGACTAAATTTACTACGTAACAGTACAACACCCTCCCGCGCTTGCTGTAAACTGAATGAATTCTGCTCGACAGGCAGGCTAATTATTTAAATCTGGATGAAATTAGTGCCTGTCCTTCTTTTCGAAAGCTAATTTCAAAACTAAACTTCGCATGAGCTTAAAAAATACCTCTAGATCGTACCTTTAATTTATAATAATTTCCAAGTGTTCTAGCTTTGTGTGGGTAGGGACACGAATATATCCGCGATATCGTTCCGCACAGCCCAGACTAAGTCATGCCTACCTAAGCACTCTTCTTCTGTATGATTAGTATAAAGTGTTATTTCTCTAAAAATTATAATTCCTTTTATCATTCATATTGGCAGGCCTAGAAGTTTATAATTTTGCTTCTTTCTCGAAAATGTGGTAATTACACCACCATTCTGTCTCCGCCCACAGCTACTGTCGCGAGAATTTCCCTGAGGTCATCACATTATAGGGATTCCCCTTCTTGCCTGCTCGTATTTCATATCAGAAAAAGTTCCCCGTCTGATTGCATGATGTTCAATCAAGAAGCTGCTGGCGTGGCCCACGTAGGCACGTTGAGTCACTCTGTTACTCATGAGCCAGCTGGATCATAAATTTGATAACAGCGATGTCTCACCATGCCGTCATCTGCAGCCTTCTTAAACTTACAGATCGAATCTGTTCAAAGCTTCTCTGATTAGCCTACCTTTCTCGACTAAATGATCACGGGTTCTATATCACTCAGACCTCTTGCGGTCCTTTCTTGTCCTTAATCTCACGATTCTGAGTTCTCTTTATCTAGTGGTTTCTTATTAAGAATATCCCTTTGTTCCTACTTCGTGTCCCTTTTGGTCAAATCCAAAAGGGCACAATTCTAAGCTGTGAATAAAGATTCGCTGTGCCGTGTTTCATTGCACTCGGTTGTTAGGTCACCAGGAAAATCATTTTAAATATTGAAATATCACCTTGCCACTATGTAACTTTGTAGCTTTACCACACTCCAATAACACCACACAAATTGTCAGTTTAATTGCTGAAATAAGTTGGGAGATATTGTAACCGGTGGAATGTATCGTATGGATGTGCTGAGGATTGGTTTATATATATGCTGTAGAATTATATGCCAGCGGATGAATATTATAATCGTGGCTAATTTTATATACCTAAATTTTCTAACGCTTGTTCGGGACTCGACAAATATGAACATGTTTTTAAGAATTTACCACAGTCGCCATTTCTAAGTTCTCATAGAAACTGAATTTCCTCTCCAACTTTTCGAGAGACTAATGTTTTCCACGGTTACCCCTCTTCGCAAATGTCTGCGTTATTTGGTCTTTCTCGATTCACTCTGCGTATACAAACGCGATTTTTCACTTTGCTGAAGCAAAATACTGAGCCTTGCATGAATATTTATCTGGCTGTGTTTCACTGCTCTCACATAATAAAGTTAGAGAAAAATCCATACATATATTTAAATTTTACGTCATCACCAGGTTGGAATTTTGTTCATCACGTTATTGAAAGGCCCATCGGTGAACCTATGTTAATAGCCTCTATCAACATGCACGATTTCAGTTTGATTGCTGTAAGTGATTCGCAGATATTGAGAACCGTCTTAATATTTCGGACGATCGCCACGTTGGATTGTTCTATATTGAACCCGATATTGCATGCTCGATTCGACGATCGACTGTCTGGATATTCAACAAGATGTCAGATGACCTGAAACATTGTTACAATTACTTGGAATGGTATATAAACTATTTGGATCTTGCCAGAAATTGATATTTATGAACATTATAATCTACGAATATTATTATCATATTTTGAAAATTTGGGAAATTATTTTGTGAAATTTTGGAATTTTTGACTGTATTTGGAACATTTATAACATCGCAAAATGGCGAATACTGGATTTTTAATTCAATGCTTGATGCACGTCGTGACGACGTGAGTACCGTCCGCTACCCTAAAACACTAGTATTGGTATGTCTCGTGGAGACAGGTCTTTTTGTGACCGTGTGGATCGGCAACGTGGTGAATTGAACATTGATGGTGTATGCGACTTTAGTCGATGGAATTAAGTACCTCCATGCTCACATTATAGCAGATGAAGTTCATTGTGTATTGAAAGTTGACTCTGAGAAAATATTTGTCGTATTTTACATATTGTTGCACCATTTAAGTGAGTGTAGTTAGGACTTTTGGCTTATCACAGGGCCGCAGGTCCCACGTTATAAAAGTATATTTTCAAACCACTAATCTACGTGAATATTGGTACAAGACAAAGTTACATCAAGTGTTTTATTAAATCTGTGAAAATTGGATGAATGGAAATAGTGATTTCCGTGTTAAAACTGGATTACGTGGTTATCGTATATTGTAAATCACAAGTTTTTGGTGAGATACTGCCCCCGTAAAATGAATTATTTTGGATGAAAATGGGATTTTTTTTCGAAGCCCATGATAAAATTTAACCAAGCAATATTGAGGATGGATGTTGGCAGAAACCAGTCTAGAGGCGACATTGAGCAGGAGGGAAATTCCGTCACGTGATTGTATTGCGCAATGGAACTTTCCAGAAGCTTAGAGTCAGCCTAGCAACAGCGAATAATCCCAGGAATTGTATAAACATTGATATAAATTATCCGATTGGATATGAGCTTACAGCCAATAAGAAGAAGTTTTTGCGAAGGTGTTTCCGCATTTTACATTACAGTCATTGCGTGGGCATGACTGTGTTTGGCAAGGCATAAGGTGTGAGTTACCAGTACTCTTTATTTCATACACGGCTTTGGATAAGTGAAGACAGGATGGTCACAATTGAAATTTAAACGGGAAAAGGATATTGATATCTGTTATGTTTTACTCTTATTAATATTATTAAACCCGAGTATGTAACGAAATATGTTTAACCTTCAGTGGTCGAATGTATTTGATCTATTATGACACCAGACCAGAAAGGAGAGAATGGTGGTAGTATTTCTGAAGCTGTAGAAGCTTATGAGGATCCCAGTTAATTGCATTCGGCAGAACTGTGAGATCGGAGTTCAGGCTCATGTGTATATAGACACTACTTATTTTAAAAGATAATAGCTCATGCTATTAGTGTCATTTTCAATTCATTCATCATTAACTTTCTTTATTTGCCAATCGAGTGTATGATATGTTAGGTATAGGACGTTTGTCGATTGTTTAGCGTAATGGTTAGCGTATGAATGCTGATGTGATTGAATGTGGTTTGTTTCTTGTTCAGTGTGAATGAAATGAACTCCATTGGGACGTCACAGTGCGAGAGTATGAAAGGAATAGTGTGTAGAAGTTTTGTTACGTATTTGTCTGGCGTGAATCTGTTTCATTTTAACATCGCTTGTGATATGATAAAGAGGTGTATTTGTGGTCAAGGCTGGAATAGCGAGGGTTATGTTAAAACTCGTTTGCGTCCAAGGTCAGCGCTCGGCCACACAAATGTAAAGAGTTGATGCGAGCCAACAGGCAAGCAGCTATGAATCAGCCAGCTCTGGGAATGTAACGGAGTCTGTTATATAATCTGTCGCGTGGCATGTGTCGCGTGCTACTAGCGCCCAGGTGTTTACTGGAGCGAGTCAAAGGAATGTAAAATACGCAGGGGTTTTTAATTGATGTACAGCTTGTTATAATGACACAAGCCGCCCAAAAATTTGTCACAGTGTTCGTGGAACGCAGTATTGTCAGTGGCGTAAATGTGAAGAAGTAAGAAAGGGAGTGTGTTTTATTTAATGTATGAATGTTTAGATTTAGTTTACACCATTGTTATTAAATTGTTTAGTTTGTTAGAAGCCGCGTCGTTTCGATTTATTTTAGATATAAGGAGATGCAACTGTGAAACCCATTATAGGTCCAGAGGCTGACCACGAGATCCCCGAGAACGAAAGGTAGGTGCTCTACTTCGAGCTAAGTGCATAATATGTAATTCACAGTTTCATCGTAATTTCCGCCACGTATATTCGTGAGGGTCTTGTTGGAGTGGATTCTTGACTAGTAATTGCGCCGGAGCTGTCAGGGTCTACAAATCCAGCGGTGCGTCGGATATCTAACAGACCGCCTCTAGAATATACGGGTACAATACTATCACACAAGTAATATCCGAACTGTAACTTCAGTGAGACTTTGACCAAGTCAAGTAACGTAGCATTACAATTTGTGACTATAATAAGATGAATGGAAATAGTGATTTCCGTGATAAAACTGGATCACGTGGTTATCGGATATTGCAAATCACAAATTTTTAGGTGATATACTATCACACAAGTAATATCCGCACTGCAACTTCAGTGAGACTTTGACCGAGTCAAGTAACGTAGCATTACAATTTGTGACTATAATTTATTTCGACAACATGGAAGCTACCCAGCATGAAACCAGGGCTAATTTGTAACCCTACTGTATTAATGTACGAGGATGTAAAATGAAGAAAACGCAATGTATTGGGGGAGCTGACGATGTTAATCCACGTGCAGACCTAGAAGGAGATGGTTCGAGTCGTAGCCAGTGCTCGCTAGTACACACCAGGCGAGGCTCGAACCATGTACTGCTCGTGAATGTAGGTAAGACTGCAAGAATTCAGCACATATTTGTTAGGGTCCAAATAGTAGATTACTTTAGATGGTTTGATTTCTGCACAATCTTGAGATAGGTAACTTGTTATTTTAGATGAAGTGTGATCAAAGTTTATATTTTATTTACCCGCCTGGAACAGGTAAATTGTTCATTGAGAATCATATCATTTCAGCGAGCAGGGAGATGGCTGTCTTGCGTTTTGTACAGTTAAAATATCATGACGTAGGAGGCTGACACATGTTTGTCAAGGTTAGAGGCAGTGGCCTTGTGAGGAGAGTTTGTAGACAGCACTGTGATATAAATCCTACCAAGTTAATCATTGGTAAAATCTAGAAGGCAGTGATATTAAGTGTGACTGCAGCAGACGAGTGTAACTTGTTTTATAGCACGCATAACCTGAAGCTAGTGTTGAGATGTTCTTTTATATTTCTTTGACATTGAAAGACGACAGAGACAGAATTTATGGAATGTACTCGGAAGCGAGACATCGCTAGTTCGATGTAGTTCAATTATTGAGAGCTTGTGAGAGCATATGATTGAAAGAAAGTATTTGAATCGTGCATTTGACAGCCTAATATTCAAGCAACTTCACGTTAACTAGAGAACAGCTGATTGCCAGAGCAACATAATATTATGTCCGTGAATGCGACAGTGTGTATAAATTAGGGAACCATGCTATTGTGTAGTCTTGTAGTAGACACTGATAAGAAATGTTTATGATTATTGTTGATGATTTGGAGCTAATTTTTTGCCAGCAAGTTGTACGTTTTTGTCTTGTTGACTGATAATGGAGGACTGACGAATCCGTGTTATTGTTATGGAACACAGGATGCCCATACACAGGGTGAACAGTATTTTTCACTGATGTTCTTCGATTATTAGATGATTCTTACCCTACACACAGTTACAATGAACGAAATTCATGGTCAACAAAGCTTACAAATATACTTTTAGAATTAATGTGAATTAAAACTGAAGTTAATAATCAAGTGATACGATTTTGAAATTATAAATATTGCTTAAATAATTTCAGGAATCAAAATACGAGTTGAATGCTAAACTTAAATATTCATTTCCTGACCGACACGTTAGAACTTGCTGATCTTCGTTTGTTTTGATACATTCTTACTTTATCCCAATTTTCGAGACGACGTTTAATTAATGTCGTGATAATGGAAATACACGCATTACATTGATAAAGCAACGTGAGTCATGGCGGCATGCCATAGCAGTTGCCAACATAATTTTCCCTCTCTTACACTTATGACCATTTACCGCAGACAGCGACAAATTCGCGTAGGCAAGAGCGCCAATTGCGCAAATATGAGGAGTGTCATTGATTTGTGAAATTCTTGTAAAAGATTAACATTTCTTTTTGATATGACTAGATTGTGCATTGTTTTGATTCTTGTTTGTAATAAACGCTCATCATTTATTTTCATTTAACATCAATCAGGATTCGCTTAGATGAGTAACGTAAAATTAAATGTTGGAGGTGACACCATCATAACGTTGCTATTGTTATTGTGCTTGTAAATGTAAATGAACGTAGCCTTGTAAACAAGTTCAATGTCTTGCTTTGCCTTAAATTCAGTGATGTTATTATTATTATTATTATTATTATTATTATTATTATTATTATTATTATTATTATTAACTCTTGAAGTATTGTGTAGGGATGATTTACGTGTCACTCTCTTAGTGAGTGTGTTATCGACTTATGTGTTAGGATTTCGAGTGACTTAACTTAGATTTTTAGTCAGGATTTCCTTTTCCTTTCAGAGCAGATTAGTTCGGACTAGCCGATATTTACCTCTCCGAAATAGGCTAGGGATCTGTTCTTATTGCCAATAAATTTCGAGGGATTATAACTTAAACCTGGCCTTTTGTTGTATGGGTTTGTTTTTTTGTGTTGATGCATTCCTATGGGCTTGTTTATAAATTTAACCTCACCTATTCCCGATAGCCCCGAGTAGAGTTTCCCGTGATGAACCTATCTAAGAAAGTGCCGTTTCCCAGAGTTGTGTGTTGGTTGGGGGAGGGACTTGGAAGGACCATTTAACACCGACGCTCCCCAAAATCCGCGTCTAAGGGCACAATATGCAAGCCTTAGAGTTATAAATCATTAGATGAATATTATGGCGTACGTTAATTATTCAAGCGTTCTCGTCAATGGGATGATTAGGAAACAAAAAATTAAATAATAGTTTAGAATTTAGTACAGTCGCCATCTTTCTTTTATGAGCACTGTTCAATTGAATTAGATACCAGTAGATGAAATCAGGCATAGACATGCTGATATAAGGAAATCTATGTATTTCTCTGCGCTCAGTTGGATAAGTCTCCAGAAAATACCATTTAAATATATAATCATCCCTGTACCATGTTGGTTTTGTAAATAACATGTATTTAAGAGTCACATAGGTGAACTAACTGTACTCGAATTTGCTAGGTGAATATTTTCTTATTTGAATGCGTAGAAATGAAGCCAGTATTATAAACGTTCAACGCTGGAATTGTGACACAAACCAGTCTATACTGTCACGGTAGCAACAGGCATCAACCAATGAAAAATTAGCACAGTAAATACAAGCAGAAAACGCGAGAAATCGATCTAGCTTAGTTGTTGGCGAGCCGATAAAAAAATAAAACTTGCTCAAGATGGGGGAGCGCACGACAAATCCCGCACGTGGCAAGAAGTGTGACTGAAATAATGGCACGTGACCAGCGACAGCCAATGAAATACGAGGATAAATCAATTACCAGCATTACTCATTGCGAGAGCTATTATAGCAACTTGGACCTTCAGAAAAGCCGTGAAATATTATATTAAAAATATGAAGACATTTTAGAATGTAGTTGAACCAATAATTGCAAAGTAATGAGTATAATGATTAAACGCGCAATTTCAGACGAGTTGTTTTATACAAAGGACGCTATCATTTTTACTGGAGTGGGAGAGACGCGACTTAACTCATGGTTTTTTTCATCAAAACTAGCAGCGGAGACGGACGTGTCTTCCGACAGAGCAATAATTACCCGTATAAATTCAGAGCATCGCAGAAGGTTATTTAGCAACAAGAGAAATTAAGTGAACTTTACGATATAATTACGGCAAAGCCCAATTGCGTAATTCTCAACCATACCATAAAAATATTATTGAAAATACAAATACGAACATTGAAGAAAGCACACTCGCTACGTGAACTTGTATCAAGAGGTATTCTAGGGTGATAGAAGATATTCACATTCACATTTTCTCCTCACCATGGTTAACCAACAGAAGTTGGGTGGGACATCTACAAACGCTACTGAAGAGAGTGCAATGAATTGTTAAGATGCTATTGGGTACATGACCTATGGATGATATCGAGGATATTTGAAATGACATGATAAACGATAACGCGGGGGAGGCAAACAACTTTCTCTCCTGCATATCTAAGGTCTACGCACGTCATTAAGAACAATTACTAAATATGGATTCAGCTACAAATTTAATTCTACGTGGAGGGATAGAAGAAAGAAGATGTCCATGCACGCGCGAACGAGGGTGGACCCAGTTCGATTCCAGAGTAAGGGTGGACCCGACTATTGAAGATGCCGATGCAGAATGAATGCACATATATCGCCATGAAGATGTATGGAGTTCGAAACCCGGTCTAGGAGATGACGACTTCATATGGCGATCCACGATGATCCAGCATAACAGTCATGAACAGAGGTACTCCAGGAACTCCCTGTTTACGAAGTTCAGCAAGGGAGAACCCCTTCTAGACATCTTTAATCTCCTAAAGGTAGTATCAAAACCAATTATCAAGTATCCCATATTATTGTAATTTGGTTACATTAGAGAATATCCGACCATTTTTCTATTAATGCCATTTTGCCAACGTTTAGCTTTTCTAAATTTTTGAATTTATGTTTCGAACATAATGTCATGTAGGATTTTTAATATCGATTTTCATCGAAGTTTATTATTTTTATGATGTGATATGGCGAGGAATAATCATTGTTGGAAGTTTAGACTTCGAATTTATCCAGGAGATATCAGAGATTTTATTGCGTTACGGTCGATTGTTATTGTTGTTGGAACTTTGGATTCCAGGATTTAAGTTTTCTGACGAGATTATTTAGAAATTGCGATCCTTTGTCGAACTATTTTTGAGATCTGATTTTAGTTATCTTGTTAATAACTTATTCTGAGATCTGGTTGTGAATGTTGCTCACACGTTTAAGGAGGAATGTATTTTAATGAAGAGAAATAATTGACATAGTTGAAACATTGTAATATTGTTGAATACGCAGAGTGAACTGCGATAACGTCGTAATCTTTGAAACAGTGTGAATCTGGAATAAATACTCATGAGGAGTATATCAGATGATATAAGCTAGTATAGGAATGATAACATCGATTCAAGTAGATAAGAGCTATAGGTTATGAGAAATTATTATATTACCAATTATAATAGGATATCGAAGGAACCAATGATTTATTGTAGTATTTTTATGAAACTTGTGTTACGTGCGAATTAGGATTTTCGCATTTTTGTGTTGATTTTTTGGAACATATAGATGTGATGTTTTATGAAGAGAGAAACTGCAAGTATATATGAGAAGTTTTTAAAAGTATTTCCGGTTGACGGATGATAATATTGAAGTTATGGCAATGGACTTGATGACATTGTTGCATTATTGTTTAATGGTTATCTGTAGGGACAGATCTGTGAAATATATATGGTTTTGAGTAAGGATTATTAGCAGGAATAAGAGAAGTGTTGTTGAGATTATTATTGGATTTATCGATAGACAATGCAATTGAAACTTGAATTAGTAGGAACAGCTGATCTTTGTGAAGCTGAGTTAAATTGTATTGTATTTAAATGGTTCTGATAAGAAGGAATGTAAATATGATGGTAATTATTAAGTGTGAAGAGAAGTTATTTTTATCAGTAATTTTATTAAGATGAGGGATCAGTGGGAGTTATTTAACTATTTCTTTACTTAATTGTATGGATTATAGAATCCATGATTGTCAATTTTACCAGATAAGGCATAGCGAACTGGAGATTCATGAGATTCTAAAGATGAAAAAGTAGAAGTAAGATTTGAAAGGATTTGTGTATATATTTGGGGTTTAAACTTAACAATTTTCCTTTTTAATAATCCCAGTTTAGAGATAGTGTTATTTGGAATTATGGAAGTTCGATGAATAGTTCTTTAATCTATTTTTGTTGTAAATAGAACTTGTTTATAAATCGTAGGAATTTTCCGTAGTTTTAATTTAAGGCAGTTTATTAAGATGATGAATCATTTATCGGTATTGAGAGTGTTTAAAGCATGACTATTTAATTGTATCTAAGGAGGATTTAAAGATAGAATGGGAGGCGGGAGTTATTACTGTATAGAATAATAAATAGATATTGTAATGACGGAGGCTTAAGTCATGAGTGGATTCATTTATATTTGCGGATAATTTAACTACATAATTTATGTTGATAACTCCCGTTATGTAGGACACAACAGTCTGTAGTTAATAATTTAATTATTTAAATTATTTTAACTTTTATAAGCGACTTTA
Organism: Meconema thalassinum; assembly: GCA_946902985.2. Lineage (NCBI taxonomy): Eukaryota > Metazoa > Arthropoda > Insecta > Orthoptera > Tettigoniidae > Meconema > Meconema thalassinum. The sequence continues at coordinate 605,286,094 of OX336389.2, forward strand.
ATTCTCATTATTGTTTCCAAGGGAAACCATTTCATGTTAATTTAATGTGAAGATTTTTGCGTAATATTATTTTAATATATACTTAAATTTAAGTTCTTAACATGTAATTCGTGTCTTTGGAATAAACAAACAGGCACGTGTCCTACGAATCCCTGATATTTTGTAGAAATTGGCATTATCTTTCGTAGTTTATTGGTAGTGGACTGTGCTATAGGGTGGAGGTATTTCCATTGACCTGATCATTGTCCTAACGCGCGAGATTTTTGATTCCGGAATCCCCAATAGTATTTACAACCCTTTGTTTTGTATTTAGTTTCTATAGCACATTCAGATGTTTCCTCTGTCCTTTACCCAGAGTGTATTCGCCAGTAGCTTTATGCAGTTTTTCTACCCGGGGACTTCAAGATGCTACAATCTTTTTCCATCCGTGGATATTGGAGGATCATCCCAGGAATAAGGGCACAGTGAAACGGAAAACGGCGATCCCAACGTGATTGTCTCGCGATTTTGGTCGACATAGTTGGATGAATAGAGAAACTAATAGCGATTCCGATGTGTTTGACTAGAGAGGATTGTTAATGCACATGGTGGAATTGTGCTTTATGGGACGCATTTTGGAACCTTGAACATATGTTGTCGCCTTAGGAACCATTTTCATAGTTACACGAGAGTGTTATATAATTGTTGGACGTCCTATAATTGTGTAATGACGGTCAACCAGATTTTTCAAGTTGAAACGGATCTGACCTGAACTGTTAAATGTTTATTGTTTTGTTCAAAACACTAGTTCAAGGATAACCTGAGTAAGGTATTGAATGGATCTACGTTTTATTTACCGGCTGAATGGCTATTTTACGTCATCAGTAATGCAATATTAATAGTAAAATTAGGATTGGTTGTTTTTTCATGTTGTTAGACCAATGGCTACAAATCATAATAGTTCATGTAGGGAAGACGGATTTCGTGTTCGAGTTTTAGATAAATCAGGTATACGTAATAACGTGATATAATAATTGGTAAGCAATAAAATCTCCTAGTAGTATTATAGAAAATGGTCATTTCGGATATTCTCGAGTTTTAGCATAGTGTTGTGTTCCCTATTTCTCAAGGAAAGAAGAGGGTATGAGTGAACAGGAAGGGATTAGGGTTATGTTAACTGCGTCGCAAGAGACGAAAGGCCAACTGGACAAAGCTTTAGAGGCATTGCATCTCACTACACACCAACACCATAATAAATTAGAACAGGAGGTGAAGAGAAATGCGGAGGAGATTAGGAGAGACGTCAAAACTGTTAGCGAAGGAATGTAAAACTAATGCAGCTGACACTCAGGAAACATTAGCTGACACTCATAGTACATTGTCAGGTTTGCAGGTGAATTCAGCCACAACTCAGAACACGTTGTTAGAATCACAAAGACATTGGCAGCATTAGAAGTAAAATCTAATGAAACACACAGCTCTTTAGCAGATACCCAGACAACATTGGCAAGGATTAGAAGTGAGATCTAATTCACTAAAGGACGAGATAGCTCAGGCTAAAAAGGAAACTAGTGAGAAACTGATCAGCTTGCAGAATGATGTATCATTACAGTTAAGCACACTACAATCAGCGAATGCAGACATCAATGCCAACCTGAATCAACTGAAAGCAACCGTGGCACAGTTGCAAATAGAGGTGAATCAAAAGGCTGATCTTGTAAGAACTGAAATTGGCATTGATATTAAGGCAATGGTAGTCTTAAAAGTGAATTGATTAAAGCTTCTCAGGAAATGTTAAACAATTTGAAGACGTCTTTTCCGAGAAACTTGTTATGTCCAAATTTCGTCTTACCAAATACATCAATGAGGTGAGACAAGACTTTAAAAAAATCGAATGTTTGCAGGCGCAACAAACTGTAATTTCGGAACCAGATCTGAATAATAAGATTGCGGAAATTAAGATATTGATAGGTACTAAAGTAGGCGAAGTTAATTCAGAGGTAGGAACTAAGATTTCTGACTTAAATGTAGAACGAGAATTAATTAAAAGTAAATTACAGGATTTAAGTGTAGGGGAATCCAATGATATGGAGGATACAGATTTTTTTAGCGTATGGCTTTTAGTCTGGTAGAGTCCGAGGACATGTTCGGTTCGCCAGAGTTAGTAGTTGCTTCTATGCAGACACCCATTGGGTGAGCTACAAGTACCGTCACGTATGGTGTGTTGTCTGGGGAAGGAAAGTGTGAATGTATGGACTAGGAATTGGAAGGTAGCGGCTGTGGCTTATAGTTAGGGACCAACCCCGGCATTTGCCTGGAAGGCGGGAAACCACAGAAAACCATCTTCAAGGTTGTCGGCGGGGGTATTCGAATCTCCTCCCCTCCCAGATGTGAGCGACTGCCTGCAGCCACGCCGTAACAACCACGGCTAACTCACCCGGTAGGACACAGATAAATGCTTAACTATTGAATTCAGACGAGATGTTAGATTTATGCTAGAACATGCAGAGGAAAATAATGGAGAAGAACAAGAAAAACAGCAAGATCGTATGGACGAAAAATTATGGGATATTAAAAGGCAAGAAAAACCGCCAGGAAGAATAGTCAGGTGAGATTTTCTACGCCTAACGAAACTCAAGGAATATGATCTACGATCACGGGTACACCGAATAATACTATTATCAGGAATGTAGACCATAAACCGAGAACTTTCTCTGGCAATAACGGTATCACTCCGATAGAATTTGTAAATGACGTCTCGGAATATGTTATTAAAAATCATATACCAGAAGAAAGAAAATTGAGGCTAGTAGAGATATTTCTGGACCAAAATAGCTTACAATTGTTGCGCGCATTGCTTTGGACATTTTCATCATTGGACGATTTTGCGGATGCGCTCATCAGACGTTACAGTTTTTGGACGAACAACACAATTTAAGGGTAGAAGCGTATTCGAGGAAGTATGCTAGTTCACATCGTTCACATCCCAACTCGCAAAGCTTCAATATCTACAACCGCCATTGTCAGACCAAGAATTATTCCAAACCGTATCACGCCAGTTACCAGGGGACGTGAGGAGATGTATAATATCGTCGGGAGTATCGGATTCACAAGCTATGGACGAATTGCTACGCAAATTGGACTATACCAGTAGTGCTTCGAATCCAAGCGCTCGGCACGTAAGAACTGATCACCGAGAGGTTAATACTATAATGGTTGCCGAAATGCAGCAAACTGGATGTGAAGCTGGCAGAGAAAATCGTCGGGTAGCGCCCATGAGAAACGGTTATTTCCAAAGACAGAGGAGTAAGCCTCAATTTAGAAGACCAAGAGAGATGAGACCATACCAGTGTTATTCACGTAATAATGAGCAAAATCGTAGGTCAGGATATCACTATAACAACGCTTATCGTTACAGTAACTATTACCAACGCAATGACGGTAATATTCAGGGTCACGTTTGCTACAAAAATTAAAACGATGACAACTTTAATAGACAAAGATATCAACAGCGGTATCGAGAGAACCAGGAATATGTGAGAAAGTTACGCGAGAGTAATAATGAGAGGCAAAGAGAAAACACGCCTAGACAGGATGACCAGAAACCAAACACCAGTAGGCAGGCAAACAAAGGTAACGGTAACCTCACAGGACAAAATCAAATGACAATTACGAAACGACAGTAGAAATGAAGGAATCTCCATTAGCTTACGAAATTACGATTAACGAAGTATAACAAACCACGGACGAAGATTTATTGTTTGAAGAGGAAATTCCAGAAAGGAATCGAACGGTCGAGTTGCTTATTATAAATATTGTAGTTGGTGAGAATGAATTTAAAACATTGGTGGACACAAGTGTGTCAATTTCAATTTTGTCACAAGAGTCCTATGACAAATTGAAAAATGGGAAGGCTGAAATTTCCATGCCTGTCTCCAGTATAAAAATAAGTGGTATTTTCAAATCCGTGAAATGCAGAATAAAGGCATTGTTGGAATTCACAATTATTGAGCACAGTTATGAACACGTATTCATCGTCCTGGAGAGAATCAATTTTGACGTAATCCTCGGGATTGATTTCATAATGAAGATAGGAGCTATTATTGATATGCGTAACAGAGTAATTAAATTTTATGAGAAGATCGACACAGAAGCGTCTGAAGAACAGGATGTTGATTTCATTCCAGAGACGGAAGCACGAGAATTTATTCTGAGTCAAGTAATATCAGAAGTAGAACCTGAATCAAGCCACTATAGACTTAAAGTACAAGGACTTGTGGAATATGAGGAGAAATTTATAGATTCAATTCAGGAATATAAAGATATATTTGACGGTAAACCTGGATTAATCAAAGGTTTCAAGTACCATATTAGGCTCCATACCAGAGAAAACCTTACCCAATTCCAGAGAAGTATCATGCCGAAGTAGTTGATATTAGGAAGATGGAAAGTGACGGCATAATTAAGAAACAAGCGACTTCTTCTATCACCCTATCATAATGGTGAAGAAATCTAATGTTCAAATACGATTATCTATGGATGTCCGAAGGATCAACAGTCTCACCCTAAAAGAAAACGATCGCCCACCGAAGATTAGAGAACTTCTGAGACAGTTTAAGTGGAAGGAATGATTCTCAAATATACTGTAGATATGACATCGTCTTTTTATCATATCGAGTTAACGGAGGAAAGCAAGGTCTATACTGGATTTATTTTCGACCAGAACACCTATATATTCAATAGATTACCATTTGGTGTTATAAACAGTGGTCCGGCGTTGACTAGAGCACTCGACAGTCAGTTAATAGAAGAGGTCAAGAAGAATGTGATATCTTACATCGATGACATTATTTCTTCAGCCACGATCCAGGAACATCTAGTACACATAAGATTACTTTCTGACAACCTTCGAGCAATGTCATTTTTACCATGCTAAGATCAATATTTTGGGTCATACTATACAGTATATAAGGTTGGCAATCATCCAAATCAAGATAAGATTGATGTTATTTTGAAGTTCCCAAAGCCCACTAGAGTGAAGAATATTAGTGAATTTCTTGGTGTTTGCCAATATTTTGCTAAACGTTGTCCACGCTATTCTGAAACTATGGCACCTCTCTATGATCTCCTCAAGGAGAACAACAGGTGGAAATGGAACGAAGAGGCAGACAAAGCTTTCCAGAGGGCGAAATAAATGCTAAGAATAATATTAAGGTATTAAAACTCAGCAATTCTTCTAGGTTTGTGCAGTGTCTTGTGTGGGGATTCGCCTAGGACACCAAGGACCCCCACGGGAATAACGAACTGCGCGCTACCTACCTTTATATTGCGTGCAACTGCACTACTTTACTGCGACAACTAAAGCTCAAGCAGCCTATACCTCCCTATGAAGGCTTCCAAAAAGATGGTATATTGGCTTTCAAGGCCGGTGAATTAAAACTCCTCACATGACACGGTCGAACCTGAAGGATTGCTGAGTTTTAAATCACCGCCCGAGAAAGCCAATATTCCATATTTTTGGAAGCCTACATAGGGAGGTTTAGGCTGCTTGAGATTTTAGTTCTCACAGTCAAGTAGTGCAGTTGCACTCTATATAAAGGGAGGTAGCGCGCAGTTCGTTACTCTTGTGGGGGTCCGCGCGGGGACATCTAAAGCCCGCCGATGAGCCAGCGTGGTGTCCTAGGCGAAACCCTACACAAGACACGGCACAAACCTAGAAGAATTGATGAGTTTTAATTCACCGGCCGAGAAAGCCAATATTCCATATTTTTTGGAAGCCTTCATAGGGAGGTTTAGGCTGCTTGAGCTTTTAGTTCTCGCAGTCAAGTAGTGAGGTTACACTCTATATAAAGGGAGGTAGCGCGCAGTTCGTTACTCCTGTGGGGGTCCGGGTAGGGACGCCAAGAATCCGCCGATGAGCCAGCGTCGCGTCCTAGGCGAAATCCCACACAAGACACGGCACAACCCTAGACGAATTGCTGAGTTTTAATTCACTGGCCGTTAAAGCCAATATACTATCTTTTTGGAAGCCTTAATAAGGAGGTTTAGGCTGCTTGAGCTTTTAGTTCTCACAGTCAAGTAGTGCAGTTAAACTCTATATAAAAGGAGGTAGCGGGCAGGTCGTTACTCTAGTTGGTGTCCGGGCGGGGACACCAAGAGCCCGCCGATGAACCAGCTTGGTGTCCTAGGCGAAACCCTTCACAAGACACGGCACAAACCGAGAAGAATTGATGAGTTTTAATTCACTGGCCGTGAAAGACTATATACCACCTTTTGGAAGCCTTCATAGGGAGGTTTAGGCTGCTTGAGCTTTTAGTTCTCACAGTCGAGTAGTACAGCTGCACTCTACATAAACGGAGGTAGCGCGGAGTTCGTTACTCCTGTGGAGGTCCGGGCGGTACACCAAGAGCCGGCCGATGAGACAGCTTTGTGTCCTAGGCAAAACCCCACACAAGACACGGCACAAAACTTGAAGAATTGCTGAATTTTAATTCACCGGCCGTGAAAGCCAATATACCATCTTTTTGGAACCCTTCATACGGAGGTTTAGGCTGCTTGAGCTTTTAGTTTTCGCAGTCAAATAGTACAGTTGCACTCTATATAAAGGGAGGTAGCGCGCAGTTCGTTCCTCCTGTGGAGGTCCGGGCGGGGACACAAAGAGCCCGCCGATGAGCCGGCTGGGTGTCCTAGGCGAAACCCCACACAAGACACAGCAAAAATCTAGAAGAATTGCTGAGTTTTAATTCCTATACATTTATTTATTTATTTAAACCAAATCTACTTGTTAATTGTCACTTTAACTCAGAGAGTCATATCGTGACATACAGACAATAAACACATAGATACCATAAATTTACAGTATGGCATTAGATAATTAAACAAAATGTTCATTCGGCATTTCATAGCTTCCTTGTTATTTCAAAACTTAATAATGCTTAGCAGTAGTTATCTTCATTCACAATATCACTGGGCAACTTTTCTGATGGAAACTGCACAAAGTTCTTTCTTAATCATAAATGTGGACACAGTGTTCTTCATTTTTTGACAGTTCTCCATGGGGACACCTCACAGAAAGAATTACTTTTATTTCCGTATCGAGCCCTTACTGACTGTAAGAGTCTGATAAGTTTTGTAGTAAGGAAAAAAAAAAAACATCAAACTCACCGGGAAAATCTACAGACAGCAATATGTGGCTGTACTGTAGTAATCGTATAGGCTACCTAGTTAATACAGATAGGGTCTCCTAGGCGTTAACAAGATTTATAGCTTAGGAAGCCATCTCCTGTACTTGAATGTTTAATTTTCATGCATCTTTGTTCTGAATCTCATCCGACGCTTTCTTATTCCACATTGCCCTGATGGTATTAAAATATTTTGCTAATTGACCTGCTTTCCCCCATTCCCTTTTTAGTAATTTAATTAAAGTGTGATACTCATTTTCATTTTCTATTCTGTTTAGATCTGCTTTGTCTACAAACTTTGCTCTTATCATTTTAATTTCCTTGCATTCTCTGATCAGCTGCGCTGCACCCATAACCTTCCCACAAAACAGGCAAATGTCCTCTTTTCCTACTTCTCTCAACGCTTTGTTCTTATACACCCCCATTAACCACCAAATTATCCCTCTCATTTCTCTTTTCATTAGGCATTGAGGCTTTATGCTCACAAAGTTCCTTATTTCGCAGAACTCCGTTAAGGTTCTCCTACTGGTGCACTCTTCTCTTAGCACCTGCAACTCTACGTCATTAACCCCTCTGCACACTTTTTTACACACCCTACCTTCCTCTCTTTGTAAGTCCCTATCCCATAGATAACCCATTCCTAATCCTTCCAGTACACTTCTTACCCCGTCCACCCAGTAGCCCTCTTGCTGATGCTTCATTTGGTGCAGGTAGGCTACCTTAAGCTTTTCTCCCCCCCCCCTCCACCTGCTTTTAAACGAATCCAAGACTTTATGTTGTCTAATGCTTACATCCTCACACAACATTCTCGCTCCACAATTCGCCGTGCAACTAGGTAGCCCCAAAATTATCTTGGCAAACCTACTTACAATACTGTCCAGGGTTTTCGTTCCATCCTCTAAACCCCATACTTCCACTCCATAGAGTGCTCTTGAAACGATGAGTGCGTCGAACACATTCTTATACACTTTGTAGTCAAGATTCGGTAACCTACGCTCTAACACTTTAACATTCGCCAATGCCGCTAGCCCTTTCGATTTTTCCCTTTTAATTTGTTCGGTCCATTTACCATTACTCGCCATTATCGTCCCTAGATACTCAAGTTTTTTCACCGTCTCTAACTGAGACCCATACATGACCCACTTTTCATTCTTAGCCAGTTTAACTCCCTTTTTGCAGACCATAACTTTGGTCTTACTCGGGTTAATTTTTAAGTTCCAGTCCTCACAGTATCTCACAATCTCGTCAATACTATATTGCATATTATAGGGTGTTAGAGCAAGCAGAAGGATGTCATCAGCAAAAGCTAGGCCCGGGATATCATAATTGTCCAAGCAAGGGTTGGACCGTTGCTCAAAGCCCTTTGAATCGAAAATATCGTTGATAAATAGCAATAAAAGCACCGGGAATAATTTGCATCCCTGTTTTAATCCTATATTAGACGTTATCTCTCCTACAATTACATCATCTTTAGTTTTAATTGCACATTTCACTTCGGAATACACATTCTCAATTGCTCGTATCATTTTATGTGACACCCCGTTTTTTTCCCAGTTTAGCCATGACAGCTCCCCTGCTCACTGAATCAAACGCCTTCTCCAAATCAATAGCTGTGAAATACAGCTTACCTCTTTTCCTTCTTATGTACTTGTCCATCACCGTTTTAACCACCATTATATTGTCACTGGTCCTCATTCCTTTTCTGAACCCTGTCTGGAGTCTCGAGAGCACCGAACAGCCCTCTGCCCATGCTATTAAACGCTTGGATAAGACCCCGGTGTACATTTTGCTCAAATTATCAAGCAAAGTTATGCCTCTATAGTTGCCTGGGTCTAGTTTGTCCCCACGCTTCTTATATATTGGACAAATTATCCCCTCCTGCCACGCCCTCGGAAATCTACCTCCTTCAAAGATTTTGTTAAAGATTTTTACCAAGCTGTCCATCATGAACCTATTGTTACTCAACTCTTGCCAAAATTCCTTTGTTATCCCCGAAATAGCACCTGACTTCCCTCCTTTACTTTTTGCTATTACTTCCTTAATTTCCTCTCTCGATATGACTTGGTCCAGCATAGGCAGAGTGGCCTCCAGCCCCCTCGGGACGCCAAACTCATCCCTCTTCCTCCAATTATCTTCAGCATTCAACAGATTCTCATAATATGCAATCCATACTTCATCACTAATAGAGCTCCCCCCACCACTTCTGCTCCCCCTACAGTAAGAATTTTCCTGCTCCACACTTTGCTACAGTCGTTAGCTTTAGAATCCTTATTGAGTGCTGTTGCTTCCTTACCCTGCCATTCATCTTTCATTTTACTGAGCAGTTCCCTATATTCTTTCCTTAGATGACAAAATTCTATTCTCATCGTATCATCCCCTCCTCTCTTGTATAACTTCAGTGCCCTAATAACTTCGGTTTTCTTCCTTCTACAAGATTCATAGTACCATCCTTTAATTCTCCCTAATTTTCCCCTAGCCTTCACGCGCATTTTCCGCCCGGCCATCATAATTGCATTCTCAATCATACGTATTACCCCTTCAATTTCATCATTACTGATCATTAAACTTATCCCTACCTTTATCAGCTCAAAATTTTCTCCCTGGAAGTAGTTCTCGAACTCTCTGCAGTTTTCCTCCCTCCATCTGAATCTATTTACTTTTCTCTCTATAGCTTTAACTTGTGGGTTCCCTTTTGATTTTGATTTTGTCACCGCTCCCTGCATGTTGACGACAATTGGTAGGTGGTGTGATTCCCCCCATTCTTCAACAGTGAACCTCTTAATTAGGGCTAGTGCTCCTCTGGAACATATTGCTAAATCTATTACACTTCCTCCAATCTCTGTTATATACGTCAGGTTACCTTCTTCATCCCCCACACAGACACCATTTAATATAAATAGCTCTTCTGCACCACATAGTTCCAAAATCTTTTCTCCGTTCTTGTTACATTCCTTGTCTTTGCTGTGCCTATCCCCACATACGGCCTCGGCAACCCCCTTGCTGTAAAGGGGCTTTGTGTCTGCAACCCTCGCATTGAAGTCCCCTAAAAGCACAATCTCTGCCTCTTCATATATATTTTGAATTCTGTTTATTTCAATAGCAAACTCATCGAAAAGGCTTTCTCTTGCATACGGGGAATTCTCCGGAGGGTTGTAGACAAAGCCGAAACATACCGTTCCTTTCCCCCTCCCCCTAATATCTGCTTTTACCCACACTACTTCTTCCCGTTCTGAACAAATAAATTCTGATAATTCCCTCAACTCTTCTTTAATTAAAACAACAATTCCCCCCGGGAACCTACCGGTGCGAGCTTTCCTAATCTTAGGTTTTGTATATATAATGAAGCCATCTATTTTAATCTCGAAACCTACAGGGAGCCAACTCTCAACAAATCCTACAATCTGCATATCTTCTATTAGGGTCAAAACTACATCGTTCCCTCTCTTATATAAAAAACCCTCTATATTTACGCTAGCAATATTCCAGTTTATTTATTTTTTACCCCTACCCTCTTTACTTCTAGTAACTCTAGCTTTCTCTAGCTCTAGTATACTGCCGCCTGGAGAAGAAATGACCTCCTTCTCCACATTAAACTGCTCTGTCAAGGTTTTCTTGCCCCATAGTTCTTTTAGACTAGTAACTCGTTGTTTGCCAGTCTCACCTTTCTGCAAACCACGCACTTGTCCGGTGTTCCTGGCGCTGACGTTAGTCGTTCCTGCTCACGCCACTTCCGTGTTGGACTTGGAGGTCGATGCTCTCTGTTGAATCATCACCGCACTTCCCTCTGAACCGACAGCTGCTTCCACCTGGTTGCTAGGTCTAACTGTCTCCTGTTGTTGTTGCTTCTCCATATCCTGGAGTTGTGCCACTGTCCAAATCCGATCCCAGTTTTTGCCGCTAACCGCCAGTCTATTGCCTTTTACATAAGCCTTGAGACTAGAGCTCCTTGCCTTCCTTAAATGAAACTGCAAGGCCCGTTGCTCGCTTGCCTCTTCTTTACTCATTTCTCTCCTTACCCATATCCTCTCCCCTTTCAGGTTCGTGTTCGCCAGAATTCTGTGAGCCATCAGCGAAGAAACTAATGACACTTCCACGGGCCTCGTGCCCCTTCCCCGCCCAATCCTGGTCACATTGTCAATCTCTGAGACTCCAATGTTTATCCGCATGCCTTCACTAATCACTCGGAGCACCTTGGATGTTAGATCCTCGGTGCTTTCCTTGGCATCTTCCTTCATTCCGTAAATGAAGACGTTTTTCTTTCTCTCATCCAGCTTGGTCTTCCTTAATTCATTTACCTCCACCTCTAATATCTTCACCTTTTCTCTTAGGTCTTTTATCTCTCTACTATTCTCGGTCAGCCTTTCTGTCACTATTCCCATCTCTTCTCTTATACATGTCTTCATCTCCTTGAATTCCTTACATTGCTCACGAAGAATGTCCCGGATCTGGTCATTTTGTGACACTTCCTTTACAATTTCCCTTATTTTTTCCATTTCTTGCCATCCCAGCTGACCGGGCCCTAGGTTTGAATCCACTCCTCCAATTAATAGTAGCGTCACCACAACCAGCGCGACCATCCCCATCGCCAAAACCCCCATCTGTTCAGTGACGATGCCCGCTATCACCTTCCCGACAACGAAATCGCACTTCACTCTAGCCTTCCAGCGGCCGATGACCGCCCGGTACTGCTGAATAGCGATTCCCATTCTTCCTTACACTTCACTGCACGTCTATTCACCTTGCTTGCTTGGTTGAAACTGGAGTTTTAATTCACCGGCCGTGAAAGCCAGTATTCCATCATTTTCGAAACCTCCATAGGGAGGTTTAGGCTGCTTGAGCTTATAGTTCACGCAGTCAAGTAGTGCAGTTGCACTCGATATAAAGGGAGATAGCGCGCAGGTCGTTACTCCTGTGGGGGGTCCGGGCGGGGACACCAAGTGCCCGCCGATGAGCCAGCTTGGTGTCCTAAGCGAAACTCCACACAAGACACGGCACAAACCGAGAAGAATTGATGAGTTTTAATTCACCGGCCGTGAAAGCCTCTATACCACCTTTTGGTAGCCTTCATAGGGAGGTTTAGGCTGCTTGAGCTTTTAGTTCTCGCAGTCAAGTAGTGCAGTTGCACTCTATATAAAGGGAGGTAGCACGCAGTTCGTTACTCCTGTGGGTGTCTGGGCGGGGACACAAAGAGCCCGCCGATGAGCCTGCTTGGTGTCCTAACCGAAACCCCACACACGACACGGCACAAAACTAGAAGATTTGCTGAGTTTTAATTCGCTGGCCGTGAAATCCAATATACCATACTTTAGGAAGCCTTCGTAGGGAGGTTAAGCCTGCTTGAGATATTCGTTCTCGCAGTCAAGTAGTGCCGTTACACTCTATATAAAGGGAGGTAGCGCACAGTTCGTTACTCTTGTGGGGGTCCGGGCGGGGCACCAAGAGCCCGCCGATGAGCCAGCTTGGTGTCCTAGGCGAAACCCCACACAAGACACGGCAACAACTTAAAAGAATTGCTGAGTTTTAATTCACCGGCCGTGAAAGCCAATATACCAACTTTATGGAAGCTTTCATAGGGAGGTTTAGGCTGCTTGAGCTTTTAGTTCTCGCAGTCAAGTAGTGCAGTTGCACTGTTTATAAAGGGAGGTAGCGCGCAGTTCGTTACTCCTATGGTGGTCCGGGCGGGGACACCTAGAGCCCGCCGATGAGGCAGATTGGTGTCCAGGTGAAACCCTACACAAGTCACGGCACAAACCTAGAAGAATGGCTGAGTTTTAATTCACCGGCCATGAAAGCCAAAATACCGTATTTTTTAAGCATTCATGTGGAGGTTTAGGCTTCTTGAGCTTTTAGTTCTCGCAGTCTAGTAGTGAAGTTGCACTCTATATAAAGGGAGGTAGCGCGCAGTTCGTTACTCCTGTGGGGGTCTGGGCAGGGACACCAAGAGCCCGCCGATGAGCCAGCCTGGTGTCCTAGGCGAAACCCCTCACATGACACGGTCTAACCTGAAGAATTGCTGAGTTTTAAATCACCGCCCGAGAAAGCCAATATTCCATATTTTTTGGAAGCCTTCATAGGGAGGTTTATGCTGCTTGAGCTTTTAGTTCTCGCAGTCAAGTAGTGCAGTTACACTCTATTTAAAGGGAGGTAGCGCGCAGTTCGTTACTCCTGTTGGGGTCCGGGCGGGGACAAAAAGAGCCCGCCGATGAGCCAGCTTCGTGTCCTAGGCGAGACCGCACAGAAGACACGGCACAAATCTTGAAGAATTGCTGAGTTTTAAATCACCGGCCGTGAAAGCCAATATACCATCTTTTTGGAAGCCTTCATAGGGAGGTTTAGGCTGCTTGAGCTTTTAGTTCTCGCAGTCAAGAAATGCAGTTACACTCTATATAAAGGGAGGTAGCACGCTGTTTGTTACTCTTGTGGAGGTCCGGGCGGCGACACCAAGAGCCCGCCGATGAGCCAGCTTGTTGTCCTAGGCGAAACCCTTCTCAAGACACGGCACAAACCTAGAAGAATTGATGAGTTTTAATTCACCGGCCGTGAAAGCCAATATACCATCTATTTGGAAGCCTTCATAGGGAGGTTTAGGCTGCCTGAGCTTTTAGTTCTCGCAGTCAAGTAGTGCAGTAGCACTCTATATAAAGGGAGATAGCGCGCAGTTCGTTACTCCGGTGGGGGTTCGGGCGGGGACACCAAGAGCCCGCCGATGAGCTAGCTTGGTGTCCTAGGCGAATCCCAACACAAGACACAGCACAAACCTAGAAGAATTGCTGAGTTTTAAGTCACCGGCCGTGAAGCCAATATACCAACATTAAGGTATGTATTAACGTTGAAAATGTCATTTTTCTCCGAAAAATGGATTTTAATTTTTTAAATCGGAAATGAAAGCTCGATATATCTTCTTCAAAATGAGATATAATCCTAAGAATATGATTTAAATAGCCTATGCGCTGCCTCTATCCTACAGTGAATATATTGCCAGGTTTCTTTTTCAAATTTCCCTCTTTGCATTCCTCCTGGGTATATAGTTCATAGTTTTGGTTGTGAACAATATATGTCATTACTTGCATATTCCAAATACTTCAGTGCCTGATTAACCTCTTTGGTGTTGGATTCCATTGCTAAGCAACAGACATAAACAAATATGTGTCCGTGTGATCTTTCTCATTGTGACTTGTGAGCTTTTTCTCTTTGTGAGTGCGTATAATATGGGTTCTAAAAGCCGATCTGGTGGAAGAAAAAGCGGAAAAATCAAGGGAACAGACACAATAAGATGAATGTCAGTGTTAATAGTGCTGTCAATGTAAATAGTGAATCAGAAGGTAGCTGTAATGTAAAGGCTAGTTGCTTCACAATCCAAATTGTCTTGTGTAAATATTGACCCGAAAAGTGTTAGTGACAATTTCAATATCATCATTGATATAGAGGGACCAACCTATGGAGCAGGCGAGTTTTAAGAAGCCCAAGGGAATGTGTTATATTCTCAACTTGTTTCTAAATCTTCAGTGATGTTTTTCTTGAAATTATATTCTTGTACACTTGGTATACTTCAAATAAACATAAATTACCCTACAGTTGAAGTAGGGAATTCTTTTATACATAAAATTAAAGATAATGAATGTGGGAATGTTTAACCTAGAACTTTTTTCGTGTTGTGAAGGGAACTATTTTTATAATTATTTTAATTATTATAATTAAATAATTTTAAACCTTTTTTTCAAATTTATTGTCTAGCTCCGTATCTATTAATATGTTGAAGATCCTGGTTCACAACAATCTATGAAGGGTATACTTCAACTTAGTGAAGTAAAAGTCTGGCCAATAAAATTTTTGAAAATTTTATCAAAGTTTGAAAATCGATGTGTTTTTTTATTAAAGTAATTTTTTATTGTGAAGATAAAGCAGAAAATACCGATTTCAATATATGACTATCTTAGTCCAACAGTGTGTGTTTTGTGGTAAAAATCTCAAACGAGTTGGTTAACAAATGTATATTTTAATTCGCAACGTTAAATCATACCATAAGCTGGTATACCCGGACTTTGAAAGAATATTCTATGTAGAAATGGACGCGTCTAAGATAGGCATTAGCGCTGTTCTCTACCAAGTAGATCATGAAGATCACAAGCACTACATAGCTTTTAGCAGCAGGAATGTGAAGGCCCACGAATTGAAGTATTTCACGACGGAACTGGAAGCGTTAACATTCGTATCAGCTCTCCACCAATGGAAGAATGTACTTATTGAACATAAGATTATTATAGTAAATGACCATAAGGCATTTCAATTTATGCTGAAGACAGATTTGTCAAGTGACAGATTAATCAGATGGTCGCTGTTCTTACAGCAAGTCAATGCAACGATTATTCACAGACCAGGTAAAGACAATCTGTTAGCGGATGCTCTTTCACGTAACCCTGTGGAAAGTGTTCAACTTAACATAGTTCAGCTGGAAATGCAAGATCAAGGTACTGTCGACCGACTGAAAGACATTGCAGTTTCACATACACCTACGAGGTAAATATTCAGATTCTTGAAAGGGAGAATGGATGACGGGGATCCAGATTTTGTAGAAACCCAGAGAAGAGCTCGAAGATATTTGTTACGCGGAGAAACAGTATGCAAATGCGTTGATGCTGAACGCACGAAAATAAGAGTTGTTGTACCACCAAACCTTATTAAACGTGTAATTTGACTAACTCATCACAGTATTGGACACGGTGGAGTGGTTAAGACTCTAACCACTATCTAAGAACAGTTTACTTGGTTAAATATGAAAACCATAGTAGCAAAGGTTATTAGATCATGTATCGAATGCCAGCTAAGTAAGCACGCTTCAGCGTTGTTCAAAGAGAAACCTAGATCAATAATACCGGAAAGGTCATATTAAATCCATGCCATGGACATTTTTGGCCCGGCTCCGAAAGGCTATCGAGGTAATCAGTACTTGTTAGTGGCGATCGATGTTTTTCCAAAGTACGTGATATTGAACCCTATTCAGAAGGCACATTCTAAGCAAGTTGTCAAGCATATTGAGAATAACATTATTCCGATAGCAGAAAAACCGAAGAGAATATTGACCGGCCATGGAACGCAATTAATTTCGGAGGAATTTAAGGATACGATGGAGAGGCTCGACATCAAACATATATTCAGCCGTGTTAGAAACCCACAGAGTAATCCTTCGGAGCGTTGTATTAGAGTGTTTATCAAATTTGCTAGGCTGTATTGTTCAGACAAAAAACCAAGACTGGATTAGGATTGTACCTTTAATCGAGGATTGTTTGAATTCCACGATACACGAGAACACGGCAGATATTCCAGCTACTCTACATCGAGATCTGAAGCCAGAAAGACCTTGGAGTGATGTATTTAGGGGAATTCATAAATACGTACTACCATTGAGGGAAAGAATAATAGAGATGGCTCATGAACGCTTAATTGCAGCATCAGAGAGACGAAGGAAGCGAACTGAAGTCAGGCGCTCTGTTGAACCATTGAAAGTAGGAGATTTAGTCGTGATTAAGAGACCAACTAAGGCTGATGTTACGAAGCATGTTTATCCAAAGTTTTCCAAAATGTATTACGGCCCATTTATGTAGCTACAGACTTTAATAACAATTGTTATAAGATTGTAAACATAGATAACAAACAGCAGATTGGTAATCTAAAGGCCAAAAAGCTGAAAAGGTACTACAAGAAGGTAGAATGATGAAGCAAATTTTAGCACATTCTAAGAAAATGATTGGATTACAAAAGCATAATTCTACACTTTTGGAATCGAAGTTGTGTGGGATTCTGTACTCGAATTTGCTAGGTGAATATTTCCATTATTTAAGTGTATTGAAATGAAGCCAGTATTATAACAGTTCGATGCTGGAATTATGACACAAAGTAGTTTATACAGGCATGGTAGCAACAGGCATCAACCAATGAGAAAATTAGCTCAGTAAATACCAGTAGAGAGCGCGAGAAACCGGTCTAGCTTAGTTGTTGGCGAGCCGATATAAAAGAAACTTGCTCAAGAGGGGGGCGCGCACGACAAAACCCGCACGTGGCAAGAAGTGTGACTGAAATAATGCCACGTGACAAGCGACAGCCAATGAAATACGAGGATAAATCAATTACCATAATTAGCATTATTCATTGCGAGAGCTACTATAGCAACTTGGACCATCAAAAAAGCCGTCAAATATTATATTAAAAGATGAAAACATTTTTGAATGTAATTGAACCAGTAATTGCAAAGTATTGAGTGTAATGGTTAAACGCGCAATTTCAGACGAGTTTTTATACAAAGGACGCTACCATTTTATTGGAGGGGGAGAGGAGACACGACTTAACTCGTGGTCTTTTCGTCAAAACTTCCAGCGGAGACAGACGTGTGTTCCGACAGAGAAATTATTACCAGTGCAATTAACAGTATAAATTCAGAGCATCGCAGAAGATAATTTAGCAACAAGAGGCATTAAGTTAACTCAACGATATAATTACGGCAAAGCTCAATTGCGTAATTCACAAAGATACAATTAAAATATTATAGGAAGTACAAATACGAACATTGAAGAAAGCACACTAGCTACGTGAACTTGTATCAAGGGGTATTCTAGGGTGATAGAAGATATTCACATTCACATTTTCACATCACAATGGTTAACCAACAGAAGTTGGGTGGGACATCTACAATCGCTACTGAAGAGAGTTCAATGAATTGTTAAGATGCAATTGGGAATATGACCTATGGATGACATCGAAGATATTTGAAATGACATGATAAACGATAACACGGGAGAGGCTAACACCTTTCTCTCCTGTATTTCAGAAGTCTACGCACGTCATTAAGAACAATTACTAAATATGGATTCAGCTACAAATTTAATTCTACACGGAGGGATAGAAGAAAGAAGATGTCCATGCACGCGCGAACGAGGGTGGACCCAGTTCGATTCCAGAGTAAGGGTGGACCCAACTATTGAAGACGCCGATGCAGAACAAATGCACATATATCACCATGAAGATTTATGGAGTTCGAAACCCGGTCCAGGAGATGACGACTTCATATGGCGATCCACGATGATCCAGCATAACAGTCATGAACAGAGGTACCCCAGGAACACCCTGTTTACGAAGTTCAGCAAGGGAGAACCCCTTCTAGACATCTTTAATCTCCTAAAGGTAGTATCAAAACCAATTATCAAGTATCCCATATTATTGTAATTTGGTTACATTAGAGAATATCCGACCATTTTTCTATTAATGCCATTTTGCCAACGTTTAGCTTTTCTAAATTTTTGAATTTATGTTTCGATCATGTCATGTTGGATTTTTAATATGGATTTTCATCGAATTTTAGTATTTTTATGATGTGATTTGGCGAGGAATAATCATTGTTGGAAGTTTAGACTTCGAATTTATCCAGGAGATATCAGAGATTTTATTGTGTTACGTTCGATTGTTATTTTTGTTGGAACTTTGGATTCCAGGATTTAAGTTTTCTGACGAGATTATTTAGAAATTGCGATCCTTTATCGATCTAGTTTTGAGATCTGATTTTAGTTATCTTGTTAATAACTTATTCTCAGATCTGGTTGTGAAAGTTGCTCACACGTTTAAGGAGGAATGTATTTTATTGAAGAGAAATAATTGACATAGTTGAAACATTGTAATATTGTTGAATACGCAGAGTGAACTGCGATAACGTCGTAATCTTTGAAACAGTGTGAATCTGGAATAAATACTCATGAGGAGTATATCAGATGATATAAGCTAGTATAGGAATGATAACATTGATTCAAGTAGATAAGAGCTTTAGGTTATGAGAAATTATTATATTACCAATTATAATAGGATATCGAAGGAACCAATGATTTATTGTAGTATTTTTATGAAACTTGTGTTACGTGCGAATTAGGAATTTCGCATTTTTGTGTTGATTTTTTGGAACATATAGATGTGATGTTTTATGAAGAGAGAAACTGCAAGTATATATGAGAAGTTTTTAAAAGTATTTCCGGTTGACGGATGATAATATTGAAGTTATGGCAATGGACTTGATGACATTGTTGCATTATTGTTTATTGGTTATCTGTAGGGACAGATCTGTGAAATATATATGGTTTTGAGTAAGGATTATTAGCAGGAATAAGAGAAGTGTTGTTGAGATTATTATTGGATTTATCGATAGACAATGCAATTGAAACTTGAATTAGTAGGAACAGCTGATCTTTGTGAAGCTGAGTTAAATTGTATTGTATTTAAATGGTTCTGATAAGAAGGAATGTAAATATGATGGTAATTATTAAGTGTGAAGAGAAGTTATTTTTATTAGTAATTTTATTAAGATGAGGGATCAGTGGGAGTTATTTAACTATTTCTTTACTTAATTGTACGGATTATAGAATCCATGATTGTCAATTTTACCAGATAAGACATAGCGAACTGGAGATTCATGAGATTCTAAAGATGAAAAAGTAGAAGTAAGATTTGAAAGGATTTGTGTATATATTTGGGGTTTATACTTAACAATTTTCCTTTTTAATAATCCCAGTTTAGAGATAGTGTTATTTGGAATTATGGAAGTTCGATGAATAGTTCTTTAATCTATTTTTGTTGTAAATAGAACTTGTTTATAAAGTGTAGGAATTTTCCGTAGTTTTAATTTAAGGCAGTTTATTAAGATGATGAATCATTTATCGGTATTGAGAGTGTTTAAAGCATGACTATTTAATTGTATCTAAGGAGGATTTAAAGATAGAATAGGAGGCGGGAGTTATTACTGTATAGAATAATAAATAGATATTGTAATGACGGAGGCTTAAGTCATGAGTGGATTCATTTATATTTGCGGATAATTTAACTACATAATTTATGTTGATAACTCCCGTTATGTAGGGCACAGCAGTTTGCAGCTAATAATTTAATTCTTTAAATTATTTGAACTTTCATAAGGGACTTTATTTTTCATTATTGTTTCCAAGGGAAACCATTTCATGTTAATTTATTGTGAAGGTTTTTGGTTAACATTATTTTTATTATATACAAAAATTTAAATTCTTAACATGTAATTCGTGTCTTTTGAATAAACAGGCAGGCATGTGTGCTACGAATCCCTAATATTTTATAGAAATTGGCATTATATTTTTTAGTTTATTGATAATGGAATGTGCTATAGTTTGGAGGTATTTCCATTGACCTGATCATTATCCTAACGCCCGAGATTTTTAGCCTACTCTTCACATTTTGCAAAAATGAGGTAAAAGTAGTCTTATGAGATCGATCCGGGAAAATGTGTGTCTGTCTGTCTGTCTGTCCTTCTGTCTGTCTGTCTGTCTGGCTGTGTGTGTGTGTCCCCCTATCAACTCCTAAACGGCTGGAGCAATCGAAATAAAATTTGGTAGGAGTAAAGATCTATACCAGAATATCTCACGGCCATATTTGAAAATGATGTCAGTGCTACCAACTGCTGAAAAATCGCAATTGAAATTTGAGCTCCATGTTGGATATCTTGGAAGGTATGAATGGGAGCTATTTCAAAATCGGCACACATATAGATAATAATATTGCAGTTTAATTTCCAGAAGGCCATACATGGCAGTGTTGCTGTAACACCCCCCCCCCCCCCCCCTCCTACAAGCAGAATACGACCGAGCCCATTTGCGATATAACCCAGATGAATGTACCGAGACTACAGTATCTAGCATAGGCCTAGAAATAATACACCGATACAACTGCGGTAACAACTTCTATTAACAATAACACTTACATACAGTACATGACATTTAAAGGACATGAAAAAAATACAAGATTCTTTGGTACTTGCCTTATATTCTAAACGACAGATCAACATTCACAGTAATCCAAGTTTCCAAACAAGCAATGACAACGGTGTATAATCTTTCACGACTTTCCTTCACTTGTATCGACTCGTCTTGTTACTAATATTGCTCAAATCGTCGGTAGTTCCAGTATAAAGCTCATTCGTGTTCCAACGCATGTTAATAGGCCTGAAATACATTTATCTCTTCCGATAATCCAAGAGGTTTCAAACCAAACATTATCAATCCAACGTCCACTCACTCTCATTAAAAACTCAACTTCTTCACAATATCAATATCAGCTGCTCGATACATATACATGCTTAAACCCATGTCAAGATGTCGTAATTCATATCTTTTAATATAATACTTGACTACCCTCGGCAGCAAAATTTTATAAACGTCTAAGCCCTGTCATGGCTTCCTGAGAACTTCTCTTGTTCACTTCTCGGCTGACGGAAAACTACTGTTACCGATTGCCAACAGAAGATTCATAAAACAAAAACCAACAGAAACAACTCCAATACATCATCCAAGGTTAAAGCTACCAAAACAACTCACCACATATATCAAGTCCAATTTTATCACTCCCGGCTAACATGATTCTTACCCGACAAGTCATATTTAACATCTCAAAGTCAATGCAGATTGTATCACATAATACAGTACAGATATTTACTCTCGGAGACACGAACTATCACCGTATCTCAGGCCACTTTGATACATAACAGGCCTAGCAGCAAACTCAACTACTGTCTTCTTCCATGGAGATCCAAGTCTAACCAATATATTACAAGATCTCGGCACACTTCATACTTGACATGCAACATAATAGTTAGACAAATGACAACTAACTCGGCGTTCACTCACAGGACCGAAACATCAGCTGCATTCAGTAGAAAGACAAATATAAGTTCTTACCTTTCGGTGTAGCTCTCTAGCGGGAAAACAGAGAACCGAAGTCATCACACCAGGCAATCAAAATTAAACATATCGAAAGGCGTAGCAAACGTAAAATAGTGACGTAATACCGGCACATCCTCCCTCTCCACAAGCCTTAACTCCGGTTTTTATTTAAACCGCGAAAACATATTCGGACAGTATATCAAGTCAACATGTAACATGCAAATCACAAAACCCTGAAGTTTTTTTTTCTCACAATTACTTTCAAAATTCCATAAGGTAAACTCTTCAAAGCATACAAGTTATTTCACATTCCTAACTCTTTGTCGCTCACACTAGTCGTTCCAAGATTTGACACCACGTCAAAGGCAATATCAGTTAACAAAGTGTCTATACAAAATTTTACAAAGATGCTTTACTTAATTAGATCCAATATAAATACATTCAACCAAATCTTAGTAGATTTCTTGCAAATGAGTAGAAAGCTTCATTCCGATTCCATCCCACGATGCTTGTTCAATATCCGGGCCCTGGATAACTTCATATTAACGTCGAAGCCACAACCATCGTCGAAGCAACCACTCCCACAATTAAGCTGAAAGCAAATATTCTAGAGGCAGTACCATGTAAGGAGTAACAACCTACACGATAACATAATACTTACAACCAACATTACTCATCCTTACAAGAAAATCAGGCAAGATACCAAACCGAATAATCACATAATAGATAAATTCCCATGTCCTTCACAAACAAAATTAAGTTTGACAAATCATACATCACACGTTTACCATATAGAAGTTGCTACTATCCAAGTAATAATTAGATTCACAATTAAAAATTCAAAGATACAGAAAATAACAGACAGAAGTTACCACTTAAAAATGAAATTTGAGTTCCTTACCTCAAAAAAAAATTGGGAAAATTGGATGTCGGCATTAGTCCTCCATAGACCATCTATACTCACACTTAAGAAAACATAAACCAAAAAAACACCTCCCAAAAAATTTACAAAACGAAGACAGACCTCAAAGAAAAATCCAAATAAAACTGAAGAATACCTCAACACCAAGAAAATATAGCACCGATAGTACATATGAACAGACCAACAACATACAACATCCCTAATCATTCATCCAAATCACACAACTTCACGTCACACAGAATATAATAATAACAAGTTACCACCCACAAATCTTCCCCAAAATTGCCTGAATATAAATAGAGTCCGTTAAAACATCTTCTCACAAAACATTAAAAAAAATTTAAATAAAATCCGTAATTCATCATATCATACTCACCGCATAATTCCCTGGTGTAGCATGAATACCCGTCACCACATAACAAATTCGGCCAGTACTTACTTTCCAACATCAACAAGCCACCAAAAATGAACCAGTCACCATTTGGAGACACAAAGGAACGATTTGTAAATACTCACTACACCATATAAGAACACCTTATGTCACCTAGTCAAGTCCCATACCTTGACAACAAGTTAGGATCGTAAGACGAACTAAGATATCCTAACGCAAACCCAATTTATATATTCGCCTTTACCCTTTATTTTATTTTATTTTAACCCCATAATATGAATAAGACCTAACCTTTTTTATTAACCCAATACAACAACAACAACACCCACCCTATTACAAGAATAAAGCTAAATAACAATCACTCACACTCACACACTCAAATACATTTATACAAGTTTGACACTTTAGACCTAACACAATTTAGACAATACATCCAAGACGGACCAATACTGATTTACACGATTCAGATGAAAGTGCATCACCTGTGTTGAGAAATAAAAATTTCCCGAACACAATTTAGAAAATACATCAACATACAATAAGGTACATCAACAGAAACGATTATCCGGTGCATCACACCAACGACGAAGATGATCGTATGATCCACACCGATCACACCTCTTACCTTTATAGTTGTTAACCCTAAAATCTCTCTGAAGTTCACGCCCCTGAAACATATTCTGCTGAGAATCAGCAGGCATGATAGCACGTTTCTCCTGAACAACATCTCCCTGAAATACATGACTACCAGATACAGCATCATTCTAGTTTCCAGCAGATAGTACAGCTTCACGCCACTGAAAAGTGTTAGAAGTACAAGCTTGCACAGGTGGACCATAAATAGAAGTGCAAAACTTCGACGAATCATGCATGCGTCTCAAATCAGCTTTCTTTACCTTCTCAGCCTCCAAGATGATGTCATTAAACTCTTTGTAAGACTGGGGTTTGGCATTCATAGACAGGAATGACCTATAAATGGGGTTAATGCCTTCTACCATAGAAGTAACAATTTGTTTTAAAGTTAATTGGACAGCGAAAACCTTGGCATACCATTTAACATCTATAAAATACTGATTGAGAGTTTCGTCCATCCTCTGTACTCTAAATAAGTGATCACGATGCAAGTCAGATAGGGTTCTAGGAGTAAAGAAAAAATCTAAGACTTCAAGATGAAAGAACGTCAAGGAAGGATGGTTACTCATACTCTCCACTAATCTCTCACGAAGTAACCCACTAGTTCACGGGAACACAATCCGATAAATGTGCAGCTCAGATAATCCAAAAACAGTTCCACTTTCTTTAAACTCAATGAATTTCCTAAGAAATTTGATTAATAAATCATTATCCGTACCATCACACACATTAAAATCCCTTAAAATTACATTCAACGGGTTGGGCACGGTAGAGAACTTAACATCATACTCAGACATGTTACGACCCAATCTGTCACCCTGAAGCAATGCACTATTATTCTCACCCAAATCAAATGCGTTCCCCCTTACCACATCATTTTCGTCAAATAAACTGTCCCCCGTCTGCACAGATTTAGGCACCAGAGACAAATTAGATTTTCGATTCGTTTGAGAACACATCGTATCACTATTCTGAACAAATTTAGTAGTGAAAATACATCTTTCAGTGGAACTACTCCGATTAACAGTTTTAGACCTGACCGCACACAACACATTACGAGGTAAATCCGTAGATGACCCTATATAGCTACTCTCTTTCGAAGGATTTCTATTTTCACTAACCCTTGCACTATCCTGACGATTATCTGCCAACGTAGTTTCCAAATTGTCAACTAAATTCACACGATCACTCAATTCACACGCAACATCACCAATCAAACTATCACAATGCGAACCTTCAATGGATTCAGCCGTATCACAATTACTTACCTCAGGAAACTTCAGATCAAATAATTCGACAAGTTTTGGAACGTAGGCCTAATAACTCATTCGCAAAACTCACATCACTCAAAGACCAAACACCAATTAAATCCTGTAGCCGATGTACCCAATGAATAGACCTATACTTAATTCGTTTCCGTTGAGAAGTAGCCGTTTTTCCCAGAACATTCACAACATTTAAAGAATCAATTAAATTTGAAACAGTGGACACTATGGTGGACTTACCGGCGCTCCAATAAGGATGTTCATGGTCAGGAATAATAATAGGTTTATCCTTTACTCTCTTCAGTACAGCAATATCCAACTCCCTATGATAATTAGGCTTTTCACTTCTGACCATCAATTCATGGACCACCTCATCTTTGGTCAGATAATAACAAGTAGGAAAAGGTCTCACTTCCATTTGTGACAATATTAAACATGGAACAAAACAACATACATATATTAGAAGTTATAAACATATGCATAATCGTACTTCACGTAAGTTAAGGTTAAGTGCATACCTCCACGCCCACACACAACACTGCAATCTCGATACATTAAGAAAATGTGGTAAAATATCGTAAACCACTCTCTAGCTACCAATGTAACACCCCCCTCCTAACAGCAGAATACGACCGAGCGCATTTGCGATATAACCCAGATGAATGTACCGAGACTACAGTATCTAGCATAGGCCTAGAAATAATACACTGACACAACTGCGGTAACAACTTCTATTAACAATAACACTTACATACATTACATGACATTTAAAGGACATGAAAAAAATACAAGATTCTTTGGTACTTGCCTTATATTCTAAACGACAGATCAACATTCACTGTAATCCAAATTTCCAAACAAGCAATGACAACGGTGTATAATCTTTCACGACTTTCCTTCACTTGTATCGACTCGTCTTGTTACTAATATTGCTCAAATCGTCGGTAGTTCCAGTATAAAGCTCATTCGTGTTCCAACGCATGTTAATAGGCCTGAAATACATTTATCTCTTCCGATAATCCAAGAGGTTTCAAACCAAACATTATCAATCCAACGTCCACTCACTCTCATTAAAAACTCAACTTCTTCACAATAACAATATCAGCTGCTCGATACATATACATGCTTAAACCCATGTCAAGATGTCGTAATTCATATCTTTTAATATAATACTTGACTATCCTCGGCAGCAAAATTTTATAAACGTCTAAGCCCTGTCATGGCTTCCTGAGAACTTCTCTTGTTCACTTCTCGGCTG
Source organism: Meconema thalassinum (assembly GCA_946902985.2). Lineage (NCBI taxonomy): Eukaryota > Metazoa > Arthropoda > Insecta > Orthoptera > Tettigoniidae > Meconema > Meconema thalassinum. The sequence continues at coordinate 605,312,443 of OX336389.2, forward strand.
ACGGAAAACTACTGTTACCGTTTGCCAACAGAAGATTCATAAAACAAAACCAATAGCAACAACTCCAATACATCATCCAAGGTTAAGGCTACCAAAACAACTCACCACATATATCATGTCCAATTTTATCACTCCCGGCTAACATGATTCTTACCCGACAAGTCATATTTAACATCTCAAAGTCAATGCAGATTGTATCACATAATACAGTACAGATATTTACTCTCGGAGACACGAACTATCACCGTATCTCAGGCCACTTTGATACATAACAGGCCTAGCAGCAAACTCAACTACTGTCTTCTTCCATGGAGATCCAAGTCAAACCAAAATATTTCAAGATCTCGGCACACTTCATACTTGACATGCAACATAATAGTTAGACAAATGACAACTAACTCGGCGTTCACTCACAGGACCGGAACATCAGCTGCATTCAGTAGAAAGTCAAATATAAGTTCTTACCTTTCGGTGTAGCTCTCTAGCGGGAAAACAGAGAACCGAAGTCATAACACCAGGCAATCAAAATTAAACATATCGAAAGGCGTAGCAAACGTAAAATAGTGACGTAATACCGGCACAGTTGCCAAAATGATTATAAGCCTACTGATAGGTCCAATATTTAAATGCATATAACTTCTACACTATCAATTGGAATTCAACCAAATTTCGTATGTTGTATGTGTACATAACCAGATATGACTGAACTTATTCTTATGAACCACCAGTGCTGCCAACTGTTAAAAAATGCTCTTAATTTCTTTTATCCAAATACCAATATATATGAGAAAGTATGCAAGCCGACAGCTTTAAACTATGCACACGTATAGTACCAGACATTCTATATTAATTTGGAGTAACTTATATACGTCAGTGCTGCCAACATGATTCTAAGCCTGGTGAGAGGTCCAAATTTAAATACATGTAACTTCCATACTATCATTTGGATTTCAACCAAATTTCGTATGTGCTATGTGTACCATAACAGCTATGACTATGCTTATTCTTAAGAGCAACCAGGGCTGCCAACTGTTAATAAATGCTGTCTCTATATTTGTTACCCTAATATCAATAAATCAGAAAGAATGCAAGCCAATAGCTCTAAACTTTGCACACGTATAGTACCTGGCATTCTAGATTACTTTGGAGTAACTAATATACGTCAGTGCTGCCAACATGATTCTAAGCCTGCTGATAGGTCCAATTTTAAAATGCATGTAACTTCTATACTAACTAATGGATTTCATTAAAAATTGGCACAACAATAGATCATATTATTTCAGATTATTTCTGACCAATACATGCATGACACTCTTGCCAACATGATTTTACGCGCGCTGTTAGATCCAATGTTTAACTGCATGTAACGTCCATGCTATTCATTGGACTCCAACCAAATTTTGTATTCTGTACCTTAAGAGATGGAACTAAGAATATATTCAGTCACCAGGGCTGCCAACTGTAGTGCTCTATTAGGCTACATTATGCCAGGTATACAGTATTTCGAACTAATTAGAAATTTCGATATTACCAACTTAATTTCGTCATTATTCTAGATAGATCCATATCGATTAATCATTGGCATGAATCTTAAATTTTAAGAAAAGTAGGCTCTTTAGTTCTTCACGGAACTTCTTGTTGATTCTCGTAATCCCCAGTAGTAATTAGAACCTTTTGTTTTGTAGTTAGTTTCTATAGCACAATCAGATGTTTCCTCTCTCCATTACCCGGAGTGTATTCGCCAGTAGCTCTATGCAGTTTTTCTAGCCGGGGCCTCAAAATACTACGATCCTTTTCCATCCGTGGATATTGGTGGCTCATCCCAGGTATAAGGGAGCGTTATCTTAGTACTATCACCATACAATATTTCAGAGTGATATCAGTAATAGTTTCGGAAATATAGAAATATGGTGAAATATTTCGCGCAGCCGCGATGTCGGATTGGCAAATCGTATTTAAATTTGAAGGGCACGGTCGGGGTTTGGCAGAAGAGTAGTCTACTATATTCTAACCATATTTTATTGAAATCCCTCCAGCCGTGTAAATTTTATTAGGGGAAACCCACAGATCACACACTCATACACACATACACGGACAAAAGGTGATCTCATAAGCCTTTTTTCTTATATGATGAAAATAGGCTAAAAGCGAACACTGTAATGGAATTAAATTGAAAGTCATTGATGTTATAGTTCTACAACATACACTAGCGTTAACAAATTAAGTACTGAAGATGAATCGAGTTACTTTAATTTCCTTCATAATTCTTGAATTCCTTGATATCAAGTGGTGTGTTTTTACTATTTTTACTCTAAGGGTCGGAGCCATAGTTATGCTTCCAAAAATCGGAACATTTCTCAATGGCTCTTAAACGGAACCAGATCAATTCTCAGAAATATCTATGGCAATTGCTAAGGTTTGGAAATAATAAGTGGATAAAAAATTGGGCAAGGAGCTCTAATCCCTTGAATGCATTTAACACCCTCCAATCAAACACTTCTATTTTCTCCTGAGAGGCATTAATTTCCAATTTGCTTGGCAGTCTGTTTCAAAATCTATAAAGTCCAAGGGAAAACTCTAGAACCTGTAGGTCTCTATTTACCTCTGCCAGTTCTCATTCTTGGCCAGTTATACGTTGCAGGGTCTAGTGTGCGATCTTTGGACGCCCTTAAAGTTCCAATACAGTAGTGCAAAATGTAATCGTACAAAGAATGTCGCATATAAGGAAATCGTTCAGTTAATATTTTGACATTGACCGTCATGTTTTGACGGCTTTAAACTAGTTATTATTATTATTATTATTATTATTATTATTATTATTATTATTATTATTATTATTATTATTATTATTATTATTATTATTATCCGCTTTTAATCCCGTGTCCATAAGATCAGGGGTGAATTGAAATGAGTTTTCGTATGTGGTATACGGATTTTTGGCGGTTGTCCATTCTGACACTACCGCATTAGAGGTGTTAAAGAAAGATGAAATGAACAAAGACGAATGAAATTGAAGGCACATTATATGAAGCAATGATATAGGCCTGTATCTCAAAATTATTATCATTATCATTATTTATTATTATTATTTACATTGTTTAGACCCAAAGGATCACATTAAGCAAATTATGTTCTGGTGCTGTTCTTCTTGTTCTTCCAGAACTCCTTCATCATCTCACTGTGTCGGACTCAACGTTCCTCCGTCCATCCTTTCCCTGGTCTCCTTGGTCGATCTTCATGTGTGACTTCCCAACTGTGGATCTTATGTCGGAATGTCATTCGATCGTCTATGTCTATTGGTATGATGTTGGCACTTTCGAGATCAATTTGGACTTGGGTTACCCAGACTGTTGTCACTTTAAGTTTTCGTAAGTAAGTCAATATTCTCTTTGTTAGCCGGTCGTCATTCAGTCTCATAATGTGGCCGTAGAATCTCAGTCGTCGCTTTCGGAAATCTGACTCGATGTTAGAGTATCTCTCTGTGATTGTGTGTGATTTCAGACGATATCCATCATCTGTGAGTTTAGGGCCTAATATTTTACGGATGATTTTTCTCTCAGCCTTCTTGATGTTCTCAAGATCCCCTTTGTAGTTGAGGTTTAGTGTCTCGCTGGCGTAAAGTGTCTCAGGTTTTATGACAGTCGTGTAGTGTTGAATTTTGGTGTTGATGCTCATGCATTTCTTGTTGTAAATATTTGCGATTTTTCCGTATGCTTTCCGCAATTTAAGTTCACGAGATTTTTGCGCCACTCTTTCCATACCTGTGGGTTCATTATTATTATTATTATTATTATTATTATTATTATTATTATTATTATTATTATTATTATTATTATTATTATTATTATTGATATCAGCACTGCCACAATATGAGGTAGCTACGCGAGTAAACGTGCGATGCCCTAAGGACAGGCTATCTCCGGATTCCAAAGTCGACTGGGTTAGCTCAACGAAGTCAGCTGTAGGTAAAACTGTTTTTCATGGTTAACCAATTTCGTCTCCAGGAAAATGCAGGGACGGTATCTCCTAGACTATTAGTAATGTAATGTTAACGTTTTTACGTCCCTTTTAACTACTGCGGATTTTAGAGACACCAGAGTGCCGGAATCTCGCCCCGAAGGGGATCTTTAACATATCAGTAAATCTACTGTCACGGCTCCCTCGCATTTGCGCACCCTCAAATGGCAGCTGACTGCGCCAGGAATCTATCTAGTCCAGTGAAATTAATTTTTAACCTGGACAAAATTAATAACAAGCTGAAAATTGGTGGAAACGTTAAGAACAATGTCCTGAACGAAATCCCAAAAGTCCCAAAAAATCCGAGCTGGGGAAAAGCCGCCATCTTGGAAAAACCGCCGCCAACTTGGACTTTTCCGTTTTTTAACATATCTTTCAAACAGGTGGTCCTAGCGAGGTCAGACTGGTGTCAAATTGACCGGATTTTACTGCCACAGTCTCAGGAACATAAAATATGTTAGATGCGTTCTTAGAGCTGTTTTATTCATTTAAGTACTATTAACATAAATAGAGTGTTTAAAGTTCTATTTTTCCGTTTCTGTCACAATAGCTAAAAACTGCCAATTAAAATAATGTATTTAAACCTAAAATTATAAATCATATTCTTGAAATTGTGCGTATCACATCTCAAATGCTTAAATTATTGTCAGTAATAAATACAGAAACACTATGAGAGATGTAAGCTTTGACTTGTAATGCTTAGCGGCTACCGTCGTTTAGTGGTACCATGAGATCTGTAAAAAAAGGAACAGTGAGAATTTTATCTTTTGTGCAGATGATGTCTATATATATTTCGAAATAACTTGGCCTCGTATTAAAGCACAAGATCGTCAGGGTCGTCAACGTCGATGCTCTCCTCTGGGCGGTTCGCACATCCGTGACCAGCGCAGTATCCGTACATTGTTGTGCAGCGTTTGGTGCAGCATCAAACGTAGTAGGGACTGGAACAAAGTGTCCGCGTTTTAACGCCCAGCTCCACTCTGTTGCGGGTAAACGGTTTCATTTCCATGCTTGAACCTGGAGAAATAAGAACGGAATTAAATTACAAAGGGCTAACATTAATTTAACAAAAGGCCTAACGTTAATTTAACAAAAGGGCTAAAAATTAAAGTGTTTGACTCTCACCTGGTGGTAAACTCTGAACGAGTGTTGTTCTGCTGCGGAGGATGTTGGTGTAAGGGTTGCTAAATCGAATTTAGCTTTGAGTGACTGTTTGGCTACAGTCCGCATGTACAGTTTGTACCTTTCGGTGTCCAATCGGCTAGTAATGGGGCATCCATGTAAAGAAAGAAAGCTTCTCCTGCTGCAACGATTTATTTGTGCGATGCCTCTGGCTTGTTGAAAATATGGACCTTACTGCGCAATTTAGCGGTTTCTTTAAGCTGCTTGAAGGACCTGATTTTTTCCTTTCTAAAGGGGGCGGATGTGGTGTCACAACCAGTAGCAGCGTGGAAGAAAGGGAGAATTGGAAGCAAGCTTCCAAGGCTAGACTTGAGTTTTCCGCTTTTGAAAATCTTGCCTTTTCCATTCTTCTTTCCTGGCATAAACATGGAAATGTCTTCGTGAACATCAGGAACAGAAACCATCAAGACGAGCAGATCAGTATCTTCTCCCACAATCACAGAACTGACTTCTGTTTTCCTTGAAGTTTAGGCTGCCGTTGAAACCATCAGAGTATCAGCGTCATCTTCAGCTTGAATAACCTCAATGCCTGCTGTTGTAAGGTGTTTTGATAAGAGAGCAATGAAACGCGTCTTGTTGCTCTCGTTTGATAAAGACACTCCTTGTGGTACAGTAGTTGGCGTGAAATCTTCGATAACTGTGTCTAATGCCTCCTTGCCAGTTCTCCTGGCATGTTCTACATCTTTGGTTGTCGGGGCACCATAGCCATCAAACACAACGGTTGTCTTTTTGCCAAAATGGATTTCAATATAATTGACGTATTGCTGGCAAATTTTGGAGTAGGTTGCAGGACAGTCCAAACAACTCGATGCAGAAGAAAACCTCCGTCGACCGTGAACACAGGGTTTGATGGCGAAGCTTCTTCGCAGCTTGAAAACTCTTCTAAAACAGCGATGAGCTTGGACTTTGTGCCTTTCCGCAGAAGTGTGCCATCAAATAGAGCTGGAGGTCTTGCTGCCAACTCGTAAGTCCAGTAAGTTGAAAGCTCTTCTTTACTTCGTATTTTGCAAAGGAGGCGATGGAACAGTTGGTTCGGGTCTATTTCCACTGTGGTGTCCTTAATTTTAGTGCTCTTGGCCATACTTCCAAGGGAACGAACTTTGTCCTTCCTCTTCAAGTGGACGTCGCTGAGGCATTGACCTACGATTGACTTCATGGCTTGCAAACCAAGGGCGTGGGCTTCGTTGCAGTTCACGGTGTCGTCGGCAACCACACGTGTACGCAGAGACAAAAGAAGAGGAAGTTCCTCGAAAGGGTTGTGAGAATGCAGCCACTCTGTTATCTTGTCAACATCCCCTTTGTCTCTGGCTTGTCGTGTCTCTCGAAGTTCGACGTGTTGATCGCAAGTTTCAGAGAAAACACCACTGCAGCGTATACATATTCTAACCGCAGACTGAGCACTTTGGCGGGCAGCACTTACGTGTCGCGGGAAATTCAAATTCAGATGCGACATCCGGCTGATTTTGTTTCTTAAAGTAAGGGATGGTTCGTGATATTAATAACATGTATAGTTTGTATATTCATTTTATCTTTAGATTAACTCTTATTCCACCAATTCAGGTAACTTTACTAAGTTAGTGCCTAAAAAGAGGTCAAAATCGAACTTTAAACACACTATTTATATTATTAACAGTACTAAAATAACTTAAAAAAGCCGTAAGAATACGTCTAGCATATCTTAGTAATAATTCCGAGACTTCGACAGCAACATCTGGTCAATTTGACACCAGTCTGACCTCGCTAGGACCACTAGTTCGAAAGATATGGCCAAGAACCGAAAAATCCAAGATGGCGGTTTATTAAAGATGGCGGCTTTCCCCAGCTCGGATTTTTTGGGACTTTCGGGATTTCGTTTAGGACATTGTTCTTAATATTTCCACCAATTTTCAGCTTGTTATTAATTTTGTCCGAGTCAGAGGTCAATTTTGTCTAATTGCACTGGACTAATCCTGCAACCTTGGTGCCAGCAGGCGAGAATGGTACCGCTGAGCCACGCAGCCAGCGTATCTTCTATTAGGCCATAATCACTGCCTTCCAACTCATTGGCCTATTTTATGCTCTTCATTCATTTTATTTTTCATAAACTTACCTTATGAGGCAATGCATACATTATGTTTCCTAGGGTAATAGTGTTTGGGAAGAATGGAGAGTTTTCTCAATGCTTTATACTCGTAATGCATCATTGAAGCTTTAAAGGCGTAAATGACAGCTTAGTCCCGGTGTTCCTTAAACCTTGGTTCCATGAACACTCCCCTGCACCACATAACAACACTACGAACCAACATGGATTTTCAAAATTATTTATCATAAAGTATTTGATTGAACGTTAACCGGAGCATGAGAATGGCTGCTGTCGCCGTGCACATCAGTTGTTCATCACAGGGACTACTGATGGAAAGTGCAATTATATTAGTTTAACATTTATATAATTTACAAATTGAACTTAAAATACAGAATGAGCTCCCGGGGTGACGGGGAGGGGAGTGTTAGCCTTCACGATAATAAACTTAACTCCAAAGTGGCTCACTACAAGTTCTCGAACTCCTACATTGCTCCCTCTCGAACTGAGTTCTTCCTTTACCTTTCCTGCCTGATCACTGAGACAGAAACCCAGTAGAACCATGTAAGAGCCAGAGGGATTATCTTATCCCCCTTCTTTGACAGATACTTCCATGACTCGAATGATAAGAACACTTCCCTATTCAGTAACCTATTGCCTAAAATATTTGCCCTAAAAATGATACATCAAGACATACGTGTGCTGTTCTTCAGTCTTTGGTAGAGTTTGATGAACTAGTATCTGTTATGGGACGATAATGGTATTTTAGATAAATGTTAGCCTAGATCCTTGAAAGCTTCATTCAGTGCTGAATTTTAGCTTTGCTTGTGTCGCGTCTATTTCCATCCTTGAAGAAGGTGGGGTACCAAAACTCGATGATTGAGAGAGAGCAAGAAAGGGTCCCCTGATAGAATATAAATACGACGTGGAATTTAACACAAATTGGCGACTAACTTCAGGCCCAATCTCTCACCATCTCTCAAATGCTGAGCTTCTGAGGGGTGAATTGTTCCTTTCTGGTACGACCCTTAGGTATGTATAACCCTCATTGTTACCACATGCATATAGCCGAGGATACAGTGAGATGATCCTCAATGTGGCATATGATTTTACGGCCGGATGCTATTCTAAATGCAACCTTGCAGAGGATTTAATAAGAAATTAAATTAAAGAAGACATCTGAAACTGATTTGGGAGTTAGGGGCCGTTGCATACTAGAAGTAAACTATGGATTAACGGTTAAACACTATTGAAATTTATCGTTAAAAAGATGTTCAGTAAAGAATATGTAACCTACCTTCACTTCAGGCCCATTGCAATTCTACACTAGTACTAATTTGAGAGGTTATATCTCTAAATTAACTCATTTTTGCTGTCAAGCAGTATAATTGAATGTTCTTGTGATGAACGTTAAGAGTTGTAAGACTCCTCGTTTACGAAGCTTCGTTGTAATTCCGCTCCTGCATTCACAGGAATTGATTCTATATTAAAAATACATCCATCCTCAATCTTGAATGTATGTAAACGTTCATCTTGTGTCTTTGCAGACAAGGACTCTCATGTGAGACTACATAATGTACATGCTGCGTTTCTTCATTATAACTGTAATAAAGAATGCATTATCAATATTAATGTCTCATATATTCAAAATAGTGGCTGCGAGCTATTCGCAGTGCGACAGTCTTATGACTAATAGTAGCGAGGTATCTGATATGTTTCCCCTCTCTTAGAAATGTTCGTCTTAATTGAGCAATTGGATCCTGAGTTATTGATTTTGAAGATTCAATAGGCTGCTCAGCCCCCATCTTGAATATATGGCGGGACTGTTCTTATATCTTAGGAATAAAAAGTCCATTACAATATTATATCTCTAAATTACAGTATAATACAGTATATAGAGTAATTTATTTTTATATTTCATAATTTCAAGACGAACGCTGCACGCTATATTCAGTGTATTATTCTGATGACTAATATTAGTGAGGTCTTATGTACAGTAGCTTCCTCTTTCACCTAATTCGCTTAAATTGTGCTATAATATTGTGAGTTAATATTCAACTTTTTAAGAATACGCGCAGCCTCCAACAAGAACGTATGAAGTCGCTGTACTTTTGACTTGGACATACGAAGTCACATGCAAGTTTCTACATTAACACTTCCAGTATATTCGTTAAAGTAGCTCCAAAATACTTTGAATTATCTATTATCTTATTCTCTTTTTTCAAAAAGGCTGCCGCGCGTTGTATTTAGTGTGTTATTCTTATGACTTTCAGCAAAATCCCTTAAATTGTACTCCATTCTTACTAGGTTTCATTTTGATTGCGCAATTACATCCTGAATGATTCAGTACTGTATTATGATTTAATAATAAGCCCAGCCACCATTTTGAAAACTTTGAGTTGCTGTTATTATTCTTTGGATATAAGTTTTAACTTATCAATAATGTGCATTATTTTAAGTCTAAAATATAGAAAGTTATTTACTTTTTATTTATGAAAAATAAGGATGGCTGTTGCGCGCTATGTTCAGTGTGATAAATGTACCACTTCAGCTACTGACACCTCTTATACAGTACTCCTATCCTACTAAGATCCATCTGAATTATCCATTTATATTCTGAATTACTAATTTGTATCTCTTAATAGTGTGCCTAGCCACCATCTTGTATGTATAGAGTCGCCGTTCTTTCACTTTGGGTATACAATGCTACTTATTACTCAGTTTCTTTATCACAAATCCGAGATACTGAGAGTTATTATTATTGTATTTTGAATTTTCAAGATGGCCGCTGTGCACTATATTCAGTGTGATTATATTTTTACTAACACATATGAGGTCCCTTACATGATACTCATCTCTTGGCAAGATTCGACTCAATTACGCAATTGCATTCTGAGTTGTGAATTTTAATGTAGCCTACTAATATTTACTGCAGCTGCCATCTTGAATTGATGGAGAGTCTGTTATTTTTGCCTTCATCGTACTCTATAGATAGGCTTGTCATTGATTTTCATTACTGTAGCTCATAAGTGTCGAGAGCTATTTGCCTTCATCGTAGTCTATAGATAGGCTTGTCATTGATATTCATTACTGTAGCTCATAAGTGTCGAGAGCTATTTTGCCTTCATCGTAGTCCATAGATAGGCTTGTCATTGATTTTCATTACTATGGCTCATAAGTGTCGAGAGCTATTTATTTTAATGTAATCTAATTTCAAGATGGTGGATACGCGTGTTATTCACTATTATAATTATAGTCATCACATTAGTTGAATTAGTAACATAAAATATGAAACTAGGCCTACCAAAATTTCAAGTACCGGTATTCTAAGCATTGATTCATAAGTAATGGATTGTTACGCTTCCATTATCTCACGGCCGCTACCTTGAAGTTATTTGGCTAATGACCTGCTAGTTTGGACCCCAGACTCTTATTACCTGTCAGTTTGTTTTGTTTTGTAAAGTTTTGGAAGAGATCCTGTAATTAGTTTAGTCGTAATTTAATTTTAATTGTTAATGCTTGAGTGTCCCTCATTGTATTTTGGTTAAGATGGCGGCGTAGTAAAACATGACAGTGAGGTAACCTTCATTAGTGCTACCTCTGTAACAAATTTGATTCAATTCAGTCTATCCGTGTGATAACTGATTCAGGGGGAACTGACATACAAGCATACATATACACACTCTCTCACACATACAGATACAGACACATTGATATTTGGCCCGTAAATTTTATGTTTTACAAAATTCGGGAGTAGGCTAAACATAATCGTAACTTTTAATTTTTTCGTTACATTCTTACTTAGTAAACTGTTAACATTAACTGTCAGGATATTCCTTATCAATTTATAAAACAAACTGTACGTGGCTGTACGGAAGCCAAGTGTTGCCCTACCACCTCGGTTCGTAGGTATGTGGAAGACAAGTTTCTCCTCACAGTTAGTTTTGCTGTTATGCTCGTAATGAAACTAAGCATTGTCCTATCTGTTTGTTTCGCGGTTATTTGTGTCCTTTCATCTAGTGTCATGGCTGTCTAGAGCAAAGTTTGTCCTGTCAGTTAGTTTGTAGGCCGTCTATAGCCAAATAAGTTCTGTCAGTTAGATGTTTGGCAGTCTGAAAGTCACGTTTATTCTCTCAGTTAGTTTTTAGTTGTCTGAAAGCTATGTTTGTCCTGTCAGTCTTTGGATGTCGAGAAATCAAGTGTTTCCTGTCTTTTAGATTTTTTGTCTGTATAGTGCTAAGTTTGTCCTGTCAATTTTTATTTATTTTCTTTTCTGTCTGTCTACAGGGAAGTCAGTTTTATTGGCTGTCTACTATAGCAACGTTTGTCCAGGCAGTTAGTTTCTTTTAGTCTGAAAGCCACATGTGTCCTGGTAGGGGTATTTGTCTGTCAAGAGCGACGTTTTTCCAGTAAGTCTATTTTGCTGTCTGGAAGTCAAATTTGACTCAGCAGTTAGTACATTGCTGTCCGGAAGCCAAGTTCGTCCTGTCATTTATTTTACTGGGTGTGTAGAAGCCATGTTTGTCTGTCCGTTAGTGTTGTTGTCTGAAAGCGAAATGTGTCCTGTCAGTTAGTTTATTGGCTCTCTGGAAGCCAAATTTGTTCTGTCTGTTGGGTTTTTGGCTGTCCGGAAGCTAAGTATTTTTCTGTCCGTTATTTTGTTGTTGTTTGGAAGCCGTCCTTGCCGCACTTCCCTTATTATGGTGCGTATAGAGGTCACGTCACTTCTTACGTAAGAGCTGTTGACAGAGGCCGAGATAACCCTGAGAGGGTCAGGGTGATAAGCCAGTCCATTGCTGCTACAGTTTCTCCGTCACCTGGCAGTGCTCCCAGTCGGTCGCAGCATGCATGTGGCGGTGATAGGTGCCGGGGCGGCTGGCCTTGCCTCAGCGAGACAGATCACATATTCCAAGGAGGGACACACATGTATCGTCTTCGAGCAAACTGGTGTCGTGGGTGGAACCTGGGTCTACACGGACAAGGTGGGCCAGGATGAGTTTGGACATCCCGTGCACACCAGTATGTACAAAAACCTGAGGTAAGCCCTTCAGTGTTACACTCCTATGAGCAGGACCATGGACGCCGACTTCCCAGGGCTCTCAAAATGTAAAATATAGAAACGGTGGTTTCCACATTTAAAAATATATTATAAATAAATAAGAATAATAATAGCAATCGTAAAATAATAGTCTGATATAAAATCTGGATATTCCTGAATACTGATTGAACCAGCAAATTGCCTTGTGTAAGCCCACCCAAGTTTCGCCGAAAGAAAATCGTAATTTAGGAATAACTTGTGGTATAATAATAACAATAATAATACTAATACAGTTCTCATAATAATAATTATACTACTAATAATAGAAGTAATAAAATAATAATAATATTTCAATTAAATACCAACGCCACTAAAACTAATTCACCAAAACTCAATAAAAAAAATACTAGAAGTTGGTTATTTGGCTAGTTTGGACCACATTGTGGTCTTCATTAGCATAACTATTACGAAATAATTGGAAATAATTGCGAGTATATTAGTGTATTAAGTGGAGCCGTCGTCTTTCAGCGTGAATTAAATATATTTGTGATTTATAAAATCCTCATTACTATGAAGCTAAATAATATTGTATATACTAATAAGCATTGAAATGGTTAATTCAACGTAGAGTGCAATGGAAAAGTATATAAAAAACGGTATACTAGGAAATCATACCTGTTACAAAATATTTTAAGCATAATCTTCTGACAATATGAATAATGCTGTGCGACAGGAAAAGCTGTTATTAGTTAGAATATGTGAAGTTTCAAGCGTATTTTTTTCGTAAAATATCTTCTATGAAGGGTAGTACTCATCAAGTTATAAAATTTCAATTCAAAACGTACACATTATTTGAGAAAAGGGTATCAGTTTGAGACTTCTCGTTAATTATTGTATATTTACGGTGTAAATATTCTTCCAAACTTAAGAACGGTGCGTAGAGTGGGAAGCGTCATATAGTGTAGTATGATGTTGTTACATTGCGTTGATCCCCTGTTATCGATATTCAAGGAATATAACAGGAGTCCAGTTTAAATCAAGGTTCATAACCTAAATGTTTCTTGATCAAATTTGATTTTGAAGGGTACATGTTTATGTATTGTATACACTTTTCCTTACTGAGTGACATTATGCATATGTAACGTAATAAGTGGTATCCTACATAGAGATTTATGCACGATAAATATACCAGGTGATCCAGCTGCCCCTAATAATACTGTTTTGTGCAGCCAAACTAACGGGTGTTGTCAGGAAGGTCGATATTTTTCTGCTTGTATCCCGTATGGTACTAATGCACTGCAAGCATATCCCGCAAACGATACCGAACACTATTATTTTCCCTCGTATTACTCTGTAGTCACATCACTGAAAGATTAGGTTAACCATAGCTGAGTACTTTGTCACCGACATAACGAAGGCTTACATGTAAAATATGCAGGATTTCTAAAAGGCTATTACTAGTCCGTTAAACCTCGACCCACCCTGCCCTTAAAATATAAAGCCGTCCCTGACTGAAGGGCCGGGGCCACAGACCTGCCCACCTCTTCCACCAGCAACTTACGTTCAAGTTGTCTTATATGTCGTATTCGACAGGTATGCAAATCTAATCCATAATAAAAGACTGGTACAGTGGTAGAAACAGGGATCACAAAATTGTTGATTTCTGTTCAAAGTGCAGTGAGTGATAAACTATGGAAACATTAATTCCCGAATTTTGAAACGAAAGTTGTTGCGTATAAGCTGTCTCTACAGTAGCTTTAAGTATCATCAGCATTGACTTGTAGTGTCCTACTTAGCAAACTTCTCTCCAAATTGTACGTTTTCGAATTTCCTGAGCGCTCTGACTACAATAAATGGTAATGTTGCGTATATCAAGGATATTCTGACCTCTTGCTTCCTCATAAGGGTAGCTATTACCTTGAATGACCTCGGTTGTGGATGACGATGCATGTTGAGTTTACAGAATCATCTACCTGTGATATGTGCCTAAGGAGTTTGGAGTCACTTTTCCTTTCGTCAATGAACTGGCAAAAATGCCATGGAGAGTGCTTTATTAGTTATAGAGGGAATCTATCATCATCAAAGTTACAATTGGTATATCCACTGCTTGACATAATTTCTCCAGATGAGTTAGACCCTTGTCCTTGTTTCATTTGTAAAGTAAGGAGAGTGTGGTGACTACTTACTGCGAACATTTGGCTCCACTGGTGACTACACTGATGTCAGATTAAAATAGGGGCTAGGGTTTGTAAACAAGTGCTAGTGACCTTGAAGAATTTCAGCATTTACCTGGTTTTAAAATCAGACACTATGAAAAGCCACTCCTAGTGTGTTCATATGTGGGATTTAAGCCCACCTGTCCCTTATGTGTTCAAACGGACTCAGCACCCCGTCGTCCCGTTTCTCGAGAGCTTATGCTGAAGAACAAACAGCTATTAAATTAACGATTACTATCATCACGCTCTCCGCGTACTCAATAGCAACGGGCCTGGTTAACTTTCGCTGCCACCTATGAATCTGTAGCAGCGCATGAAAGTAAAATGTGAACCGCGCCATTCCCTTAACGCACACTACATACAGCTTTCTATGCATACACCCAATCTCCACATCCACCACGCATTTACCACGCATACGATCACCATCTAGACGATATCCCACAACGCTAGTCACTACGTCACGAAGTGGACTAGGCTCACAGTTACTGTAGCTTTTATGTCGGTGAGGGAATTATACATAAGGGGGGTTGTAACCGATGAGGGGTCAAAATATCAAAATTTAGATATATATGCTCTTTGTATGTATGGCCCCTTTTATGCGGTATTTTGTGTAAACATTTCAAGCTCATAACTAAACTGGAAGTATTTTTAAATAAATTTACATCTGATGCTGAATGCCTATACACAAAGTTATTAAATGGAGTAAAATAACATATCCAACTTTCAAATGATGTTTTCTCAATATCAGTTTTCCCACCACATAGGTACACTTTTCTCTGAAACTCTAAATGCTACATAACTGAAACTTATGCACATATTAATGTAGAATTATGCGTCAATTTAACCATTTGTAGAATTTGCATGCATCTACATTCATATTTTCACTGAGGTTTATAGAATCCAAAATTCAAATGACCATACATAAAAAGCATTTCATGGCATTTGGATAATTCTACATAAAGTTAGAGATAGTGGCATATATTTAAACTAGTTAAAAGCTCAGGCCACGAACATTTATAGTTATGTTGTGAAATGTACCTAAATAAGAGGATGTAACAAACTTTTTTCAGTGACTGTACTGTTGCCATTTTGCCAGCTTGCCACGTAATAAATCAACTGTACACAGTTTCAATGCTCTATGTTTTACATTGTGAACTCAGTAAACTTTAAAAGTCAGCTACGCATTTTCGGTTACATCCCTCCTCAATAGAACGAATGAACTTATGTTCGTTGTCAGTTATATTGAATGTAAATAAACATTTCTCATTGCTGGTGATTTCAGTATTCTTACAGATGTGAACTAGTATTTGACCTTGGTAAAAATTGACATTAGGCTTTCTCTGGTTGTCTAATCATGTGACTTAGCATGATATAAATTATCAGGGTGATAAATAAATTTGTCATCTTTAGAAGGTTATCAATACTCTCTTTCTAGAAAATAAGATCAGTCGCCGATTTCATCAAACTTAACCAGACTTTACACACTTTAACCTAAGAACGGCTTTTATGTTGCTTGTACCACTGCAGCCGGGATCGTAAATAGCCACTGGTGCAGGATCAAAGTTCATGGCGTGACAGTCTGTCCAGTCTTACTGTGGTGTTATAGACACGTTAACGAGCCAGAAGTTCTACAGTGAGATTCTTTTGCTGGAGCAGGACCGGCGGCCGGCTGTCGGGCGCGCGCGCCTTCCGCCAGCCAACCGAGCGCTTGGGCCGCGGGGAGGCGCGAGGCGGAGGCGAGTTAACCAGGGTCTTTAAAGTCCATTAAGTCACTAAACTTTCATCAACGAGCGTGTGTAGTGTCAGTGCACAGATAAGAAGGTAGCATAAACAACAGCTACAAGATATAATTAAAGAAGCACAGATGTTTATTTATTGGGAATCTGGATGTCCTCACGTCACCAGTTAAAGATTAGAACTTATCTTTTCACAGAAGATACTAAAAATTTTCTCCTTCAGCTGACAGAGAGACATCGCTACATTATGTCGCTACTCCTGCACCCCCTCCTCCCCTTGTGTGTTTACTGTAATTAATCGAAGCACGGACCTAAGCCAGTTTGAAGTTTAATTGTGGGTTAATTTAACACTCAAAGTGTACAGATCAATTACCCGTGGAGCCGTAGAACAATATATGCCAGCAGATATCCCTCACAACAGGAGGAAATTACAACGTGTGAACGCTAATTTATTTACACGGTACAACGCCTGTCTGCCAGTTGAAGGAGAACATTTTCAGCATCTTCTGTGAAAAGGTAAGTTTTTTAGTCATGATTTGCTGGTCAATTTACCATTAAGTAATGTACTTTCTTACGGTTTCCACCTGCGCACAATCCGCGGTGCGAGCTCGGTTGGCTGGCGGAAGGCGCCCAGCAGTCGGTTGCCCGTCCCGCTCCAGCAAAAGAATCACCCTGTACTAACAGGAGGCTGTCGCATTTAAATGCCATTATGGGCATTCAGGCTGAATAGGAATTGAACCTTCTATCTTAGACTTTGAAGGTCAGCACTCTGTAAACAACTAACTGTGCCGTTTAGCCTGATAGATTGACAATGCAGCTGCCTGAAGAGAACATTCAATTGGAATGCACTTTCTCTTTGATAATGGCAGAGGATGAAGAGCCCCCTCTTGTAGCGCCTATATTAAAACCAAAATATATCTTAAATTTCAATTAATACTACAATCAATTTGCCCCAGAGGAGTGCGTCAGGCCTCGGCAGCCGGCACAGTTCATATCCTCGCCGCTGGATGGGGCCTTCATTCATTCCATTCCTGACCTGGTCGGAGACTGGAAGCAGGCTGTGGATTTTCGTTTTCACTACAATCAATATAAGCAAGTAAAGCTAAATAAGCTACAGTGTAAGAATATGAATGTATAAACTAAACGAATAAGAAGCATAGCTAGATGCAATAATATACAGTATTATTTTCACTGATCATAACATCATGAACCAAGGACATTCTAATCTGAATTCTGCATACTAATACTACTACGAATAATAGTAATAATAATAATATCAGTGCACGATAATAAGAGAAAACGGAGTGATGATAGAATGCTCAAGTTGATTGCATTCCAATAAGGTGGACCGGGTTGAATTTCTGGTTAATACACTTGGGGTTTTCGAGGTAAAATTTCACGTCTGGTGGTTTGGATTCCACGAAAAAAGAAGGTCCTGTGGCTTATGATCGTCATATTAACAGGCTTGTAAGGATAGAAGCTTCCTCCCCTTCTCCCATCCTTCCTTCCTCCCTTCCTTCCGCCCTTCCTTCTTTATAATAAGACAATTCGTAAATTCTAATGCTGAGCAATGTTAGCTTAATAATTTATATTTCTTCTGTACGAGAGACTAATCTTAACGCGTCAACATCTGCAAGGCATCAATTTATGGATTCTGTGCATGTAACATGGATATTCCAGATTTAACTGATGTACAGATCAACTGATTGAGATCCTTAGTTTTACGCAAAATGCATGCTGTCTGATGTACGTATTTTACTGTACGATGCGATGTTGCGATACCTAAAGCATGTGTGCATTTTATTTTCGATAATGGACATAAATCATGAGTTAAGGAAGGTGAAATAATTAAACTTAATGAAAGAACGGCGATAGCAAACACTCTGCATTCCTTCTTTTAAACAGGGCGCAAGGAAATGTTCTCCGCAGTGACTGCCGGCTTCTGCCAGAGTTTAGTTGGCAGCACGGTGTCCTAGGCAGGGTGAATCCCACACGTGCGGGCTGTAGACTGTCGAAATCGTCAGTGTGTAATGCAATAAGCGAGCGTATGTGTCATCAGCTATTCCAGCAACAGTTATGAATGGCTGTGGTGAGCACAAAGTTTACTGTTTGTTTGTTTAATACAAGCGACAGTCGTGCTGCCAACGTAACAACTGATGATAGCTCTCGCAGACGCATGTAGGCACTGCGAAGAACATTTCCTGGCGCCCTGTAGTTATCCCACTGGTATATGGAAGAGTGTGATGTAGATATCCTTTGAAATATTGAATTCTTCAATAACTCATACAGGCATTTGTAATCCTTTCTAATTAAATGCTAAGTATTTTTTCTAATATACGACATATTTGGTTGAACGAGAAATCTCAATTGATTGTAATGCACGCCAACTCCGTCTAACAATCCATATAACGTGCACATAAAGCAAAGAAGAAGGAGCTGTTCACAAAACGTTCGCTACTAACTTGTTCGTGCTAAGATTATTAGGAATCTGTAATTATACCAAGAATCTAAAACAATAACATCAACTATTTTCCATTGCGTGGAGACGATTCCGTTCTGAAGACTGAAATTACAGTATATAGGCCTATATGAAGAAGAAATGGCACAAGAATATCTAAGTTAACGCATGAGTACGTTGTGTATATTGCCTCGATCTGCAACTTTTAAGATTATACCGACCGTGCCATACCCTCACTATAACCAACTAATACGCAGAACTGGTAATCTTGATCCTGTCCACGGCTGTGTAAAACTGATATAGCGTTGTATTTATTATTCATCGCTTACGCCAAAGGCTATCTCAGGGCGCGGTGACTAGCATTCTTGGCTCACGCTCCTGAGGTCCGGACTCAGTTCCCGGCTCTGCCAAGATATTACATTCTGGTCTGAGGGTTATAACGGAGCTTACTCAGCCTCGTGAGGCAGAACTGAAAAGGAGAGGGGTAAATTCCTACTCTCACTGTATTACACTGATATATTCCATTTAAAAACTCTCCCACCTATGAAATGCATTCTCTATATGATGGACTAAATATATTTCGTTACACGACCTACTGTACATTGCGATAGAGTATAGACCAACAATTTCAAACCAGAAACTCAATGATCAAACGTTGTACTGTAGTCATTGCAGGCAAGAAACATAAAAATATTTCAAAACAGTAAATTGGTCTTCCTACGGTATTAGTACTCACCCTGTCTCACATTAAACCTTTCATTGTTCATAAGATGAGTTACACGAACACTTCGTCATCATAAGAGTCATAATATATTTTCAAAGACACTCGATGAGGCGTATCTGCATTACGTGAATACAACGCTATACAATTGTGTACCAGTCCATGATACTGGCTTATCAACTTACAGACCGTTTGAATAGAACATGAGTCATCAGTAGAATAAGTTCCTTTTCTGAAATTAATATCCGTATAATCTGTAGTTTACGATACCAACATTAGGAAATTGGGACTTATGGCCTAGGTATTACGCCCATTAAAACAATTGAAACCACCACCACAACAATGAAAAAGTACATGCTATAAAGAACATATAACTTTCGGTACTGGTTAATTATGATTCCTTCAGCGAGATGGCAACATATTGTAACGAGACACAGCTGTAATTTCAAGGAAAGCCAAATGTACGGCTTATATAATTTACAAAAGGCAACTTACATAATTCAATGAAATTACATGACTATTATAATTACTGTTATTATTATTATTATCATCCATATATTTAAAACACGAAGGTGATTATAGTTACGGCTTAACCGATTGACTTCCTCAAGCTCTTGGCATGTAGATTTGCAGAGTGAATTTAAAAGGAAAATATATGTTAGGATATATTTTAAAATTATTAATGAAAAATTTAATATTTGTCGCTCACGCGCTTGCGCACAATGGCTTTTCTCCACGAGATAAATGGCAGATCCCGTCGCTTCTTACTGAGATATTTGTTTATGAGAATGAACAAGTAGTTCCATGAAGAACTAAAGTCTATTTTCATATATCCTACTAATATTAATTGCCTCCATCAACACACAAAATTTCAGTTTGATTGCTGTAATAGATTAGTAGATATTGTAATTCATCTAATATTTTGGATGGTCAACATGTTGCATTTTTATACGTATAAGCCTTAGAGTTATGTACTATTACATGACGGTTTTTGTGTACGTGTAGTATTCAAACTTCAATCGCATGATTAGGACACAAAAAGTAAAAACGAGACTTTAAAATTTCGCACAGCTGCCACCTTGTGGCTATGAAAACAATTGAAATAAATTAGATGCAAGTGGATTAACATTTGTATACGCATTTACCGTACCAAGTTTCACTGCACTCGTATGGTTAAATAGCGAGAAACGACAATTTAAATTGTTACAATTCACGTCGCCGCCATGTTGGAATCGTGATCACCAGGTTATTGAATGTCCTATAAGTTTAACTTATGTCCATAGCCTCTATGAACATAAAGAATTTCAGTTTGATTGCTTTAAAAGATTCGTAGATATTGAGAACCGTCTAAATATTTCGCATGGTCGCCATGTTGGATTTTTATATGTATAGGCCATAGAGTTATGTATCATTAAATGAAAATTATTGCGTAGGTTCATTATTTAAACTTTCACTTCGATCGCATGACTGCGATACGAGAAAAGAAACTTAATTTTAAAATTTTGCACAGCCGCCATCTTGAGGTTATGTAAACAATTGAACTAAATTAGATGGCAGTGCATTACAATATGTATAAACATTTACTTAACGATATTTCACTGCGCTCAGATGGTTAAATCGCGAGAAAAATCTATTAAAATGTTTCAACTTCGCTTGGCCACCATGTTCATTTTGTAATTTAGAGGTTTTTGAAAGTTACATAGATAAAGTCATAGTAGTACCTTTTATCACTGTGATATCAGTATTCGTTTCGGAGCTATAGAATGCCGGTTAAAATAGTTCGCACAGCCGCCATCTTGAGGTTATGTAATTAATTGAACGAAATTAGATGCCAGTGAATTACAATGTGTATAAACATTTGCTGTACCAAGTTGCATTGCGTTTGGATGGTTAAATCGCGATAAAAGTCTAATTTAAAGTCTCATATTCACTTGGCCGCCATGTTGGTTTTGTTGTTACCAGGTATTTGAAAGTCTCATAGGTGAACTTCCAGCAGTGCCCTTTATCACCGTACAATATTTCGGGGTGATATCGGTAATAGTTTCGGAGATATTGAATGCTAGTGAAATATTTCGCACAGCCGCCATGTTGAATTGGTGAGACGTAATACAATTTGAAGGTTACGGTCGGGGTCGGCCGAAATGGTGCTATGACCTTACGGAGTTTCATTGACATCGCTCCAGCCGTTTATAAGTTATTAGAGGGGGACACACACACAGACGCACACACACACGGACAAAGGGCGATCGCATAAGCTTAATTTTTCATAAAATTAAAATAGTATGGGATAAATACTTGCATCCGAATTTGACAATATGGTATTGCACGCCAACGAATCATCCCGTAAAATATGTTTACATTGAAATCTATTTATATCATACTTCGATTTAAGGTTCTTGTACTGGACGGAACACTACTTCTCAGTCATGCACAAATTGATACTCTGTGTATTGCATACACGCTCTTTCAAATTCATTTTAAATTGTTATTGTTATGGTTGTTTCTTCGCTCGGAGTCTAGAGACACATTGGTCTTCACCGCCGTTCATTGATGTGTATTTGAATCATGTTTCATATCCTGCGCTATTATAGTGTCAGTAATACCAAACGACGATGTTTTGCATAATTTCTCTTCAATAAGGAATAATATAACATCACAAAAACTGTTAAGTCTGTTTGAAAGGACCTCTTTACGAACTAATTTCTTAAATATTACTTTCCTACGTTTATGTCACTATACAGAATACGAATACAACATGCATAGGGTACATCGGATAGTTAAACAGAATTATAATGACAGAAACTTGCTTTGACAGCTGTAATAGCCGTTTCATAGGGTGAAGTGGCACTCCGGACCTCGCGCATATTAACTGCTGAACATTAGGATACAACTTGGAAGGAAAACTTTGTTCTGGTCTCCGCGGGGCGAGGAAGCTATTTTAATAAATACGGTATACATATTTATAACTGGTTCTGTTCACACCGGGGAGGGTGCTCACTTTGCACTTGTTAAACACGGTTCTCCTTAGGTCAATGTTCAGCACAGTGGGGACGTCTAGTCCACGACCGTGAAAGATCTCACTTGCTTCTCTTTCAATGGAAGCAAGTTGTACACATTTTGCATGGAATTTGGTACATTCACAGCTCATTACATTATTTCCACTGTTTTGCTTGCCTTTTGTGTCGAGTAGGAGTGCTTGGGAGAAGAAAGAAGGGAAGATATAATGAATTGCTTTCAAAGAAGTTCACAACATGACACAAAAGTTTAACTTTATTCCTTGGATCTAGTCACAATAACAATAATAATATATACCTGTATGTATTGCGAATGTGTTGACTTACTTGTATTAAATGTTCACCCTTAGAATATGCTCCATAATGGAACGTTGATGTGTCAGGAGGCTGAAGATCAGACATATAGCCATTTATTCACCGTTGACAAAACAGTAGTAAAAGTTCCCTGAGGTAGCTGTGTAGCATTTTTCGCCAATACATCACATTTCTTAGATAGACAATACCAATACACACTCATGATTAGGGGGCGGATTTCTGTGACCTAAAAATTTATGAAATATGTATGCATTTATGAACTAAAAACATAAAAATATGACCTGTAAAATTCAAAATATGACTTAATGAATAGCATCTACGTTACATAGAAACACTTTTATTAGTCCATCCGTACTGAATATGTTTTCACCTTACTCGTGAACAAAACTTCGCAACTTCCCACAAATTGAGACTTTCGTTTTAAGCATATTGAAAGGAACTGAATGACTGAAGCTCCCTAATGAGTGACCAAGGTCATTCAGTGTGTTGTAGGAGGAAGAGGGAAGTGGGAAGGGGAGAGATAAGAACGATGACAAATAACTGCGGAATTACCTCTGCTTCCGTGTAAACAATAGCCCGATTTCCAGGTATTGACCCAGCTAGCAAACAATAGCTCCTGCCTGTTAGAAAAATTCTATACACTAATTTAGAATGGTTCTTCAGTAGTATATTCCAGTCTATCCTGAACAATAATTTCCAGAGCTTATTCTGATTTTTATAAAACGAAATTCAAATGAAAATTACGAAAATATGCCGTTTATAATGATATTTTGTTCAAAATATGCTATAAACCTAAGAAAGCCTAAATATGCATTTATATGCCCAATAAAACCTGTTTAATTTTGGTTATCATGCTTGGAAACGTGTTGAAAATACAAGACTATAAGATATAATGTAAAGGGAAAAAATATGACTTCTCTTAGAAATCCGCCCCCTACTCATGTTATATAAAGAGAGTGCATGCTAATGATTTTAAGTGCATAAAAAATTACAGTAAGAAACCCGTGGCAGCAAAGCGCATAAAGGGCCTTAGCCTACCAAGCGACCTCTGACCAGCCTCTCGGCCCAGAGGTTTGCAGGGTGAAGTGTGGTCAGTGCGTTGGGTCCCCTCGGCCATATATATTGTTTTCCGTGACCGGCACGCTGCCTCACAGTAAAATAGCTACTCATTTATCCTCATGCGGCAGAGTACACCCCTTTCTAGCCCTCACCTAAGTTTCTAAAACCCCTGGTGGAGCCAGGAATCGAATCCGGGTGAGAGACAGGTGCGCTACCCCAACAGCATTGGACCGGCCAAAAGATTACAGTTCAGTGTTTGTAATGACAGGTGACCTGCAAAATAAGAAAGTGTGCTTACTGTTCGCTTGCGCATAGGTTTTTATTCGCTTCAAATATTTTCCCCATATTGGTTTTTATTGATCTTACTTATTTGGCCCATTATGTCCCATTTTCATATTACCCACGCAGTAAGATCACGGTCTGTTAAATTATTATTATTATTTATTCTCGTATAAAATCTTGTGTTTAAGGCTAAGTGTCCCGAGACATTGGTAGGAAAATATTTCAACTGATGGCAGCACAAGCGAAGCTGGTTTTTTTTTATCGAAGGGGAGCTCCGATCTGCGATCTGAAAACTCCTATGTCCTCTGTCTAGTAGCAGAATTGAAATTATTTCATTGCTTACTTTTTAATTTCAAAAACAGAAACGTTGCTGTTTGTTTTTCAAATATCCGTTTAAAATTAGAAAAAAAAACCGGGTAGTACGAAAGTTGAGTTTTACTCACTGATTC
Source organism: Meconema thalassinum (assembly GCA_946902985.2). Lineage (NCBI taxonomy): Eukaryota > Metazoa > Arthropoda > Insecta > Orthoptera > Tettigoniidae > Meconema > Meconema thalassinum. The sequence goes on from OX336389.2 coordinate 605,336,989, forward strand.
CAAAGCCGTATCGAAAACCTAAATCGGTTGAATAGAATCGTCGAGATCACTTTGAGAAGTTTGTGAATAAAAGTGTCACTGTACTTGCAACAAAAGGCGCGGCAGTAGAACAAGGTCATGGAGAGTGGGGTGGGGGAGGGGAGCGGAGCTCGAGTGATTCGAGAGAGCGACAACCTTACCTGACGGTATGGAATTCCCGAGCAACTAGTCCAATGTTGCGATTGACTGTGCTGGTTAGTTCTGAATTATTATCAAGGTCTGCATATTTCTGAGAGATCCTTTGATATTTTTCCAATACCTAGTTACGACTTCTTGTTTTTAGTTCATCGATCTCTTTAATTACTTTTTGTTTAATTTATTTTACCTGCAACACTATTATATTGTAATGCCCGTTAGATGTTCTATTTTCGGCACTTTATTTTTCGGACAGTATTTCTGGTAGATTAGATACATGTACATATATGTAGGCTACCACTGGCGGAGAGTATTACGGTCATCACGTGGAGTTATCTTTTCGTTTTTGTTGAAAAATGGAGCCACCACCAAAACCAATTCAAGGGCGCTCCACTAAATCCCAGGGGAGATTGCGACTATCAAGAAAGGGAAGCCAGGCCCTAAATAAAAAGGAAAAAACCTCTACACACCCGTAAGTTTTTTTTCCTAGTTTATATTTGAAATTATATATTTCTTTACACTTGCATTAGAGAATCTATAATGCACTGAGCAGTTATTTCACTTATATTTTACCTATAGCCTACAAGTTGAATGACTAAACTTCACCCCGCAATCTGCAGGCTACATGGCTGAACAGCACAGCGGTTGCTTGGTAGGCCTAGGCCCTTCATGGGCTGTCGCGCCACGGGTGTAGTTTGTTTTTTAATTCTAATACATAAGATTAGGAGGACAAGATCACGAACTATTCAGAGTCAACATTTTTCAGAGAAGCAAGTTCGACTTCAAATGAAAACAATGCGTTTTGTGGAAAAACAAAGGCGTAGCGATTGTGAAAATGGAAAATTGGTTTCCGGAAATACTGAATTGGATTGGGATTCATAAAGACTAAAACAGTACTTTTGCACTACCAGCGGGCAAGGTGAAGACAAACAGCTAACTGCATACCAACATAATGATTGTGACAAGGTGCGTCCTTGCTGGCAGCTCCTAATTACAAAAAGTTCCCAGCTAGTATCAAACACCACCAGCAATGTTACCGAAAAGTATATGTCCCTTGTTGCAAAATTCACGGGAGGTAAGCAGATCAATGGAGGGAAACGAGGTTCCTTCACTCATAGAACCAAATCTGCCGGGCTGGACTTTCAGTTTGGGCCATCCTGGCATTATGAAACAATGAACTCAGTTTAGAAAAAAAAAAACTGCCACAATAGTGAACGATACCGCACTCAGCAGTAAGAGAAGAAGAGCGGCTTCCCTAAAAAGTTTCTTTGCGTCGCGAGAAGGGAAAAGAATGTCCCAAGAACAGTAATAAAATGAAACGTACTCTCTCACGTGATTATGGAAACCGATCAATTCAGTCGGATTTCGATGAGGTACTGTTGAGAGAGTTTAGTGATGAGAAGATCAAGCTACTAACGCTTAGTGACGGCCATATACAAAAACTGGAAAAGGAAACAAGGGGCCAAAGAGAAAATGAAAAGTGTCAAACAGATAGAAAGGACAGACTTACGGCATCCAATTTCGGATATGTATGCAAGAGGAAACCTACTTCGAAGTGGGCTCCAGTAGCAAAATGCATTCTGTACGGCGAATTCCAATAAAAAGCAATGCAGCATGACTGTGATAATGAGCGAATCGCAAAACGAAATTTAGGGGAGAAATCGGTAGAAAAGTCGAAGGATATGGTCCTTTCGTACATAAAACTTATGGGTTCTTAGGTGCCTCCCCAGATGGATTAATAGGAGACGACGCTATAGTCGAAGTCAAGTGCCCTTATTCTGCACGGAATATGCACATACTGGAAGCCTGGAGAAAGCTAAAGAGATTTTGTTTGGCAGAAAGTAAGCGAAAAAGAAAGCCTAGAGAATGTCAAGATCAGTGCCTTTCAGAAGAGAGTTTTCACATGGTTTTCATTTCCAGATCCAGGGCCAGTTGGAAATAACACAGCTTGAATATGCTATTTAGTGTTATGGACGCCCAAGGACATTCACATAGAAAAAATAAAGAGGGACGAAAAGTTCTGGAGACAAAAGATGCTTATGTAACTCACATTCTGCAACGAGAAAATCTTGTTGCCTGAGATCATTGATCCCAGGATGACCAGATCATTGGATATAAGAGACCCAGAGGTGAAGTAAAATACTGAGTGTGTGTAAAACATGAAACGGTATCTTTGATATGGAAAAAATTGAAGCATTGTTTTCAAGAACAGAAAATAATTAGGTATAATATTATATTGTTGTTTATAGTACGCATACTAGTGCCTGTGCTAACAATAGGCAGATGAGAATATCTTAGGGACTTTCATTCTATATATTGTACCCTTAGAAAGAAGCACCTCACAAGACTCATATTCAGGGTCATGATCGGTTCTTGTAAAATGTGGATTAGGGGAGAATCGTACTTCTATAAATTTCCAGGATTCATAGGGGAACTTAATATTATGAATAAATTACATAACACAGGTTAAACAATAAAAATGTTATACTGAATCAAACTAATAACAAAAATGAAACCCACCCTGATTTTGTCCCAAAAACCAAGAAAAACATGGCATGACTGAATAAATATATCAGTCCACAAATATTAACACAAATCAGCTTTGACAGCAGTAAGAAAATGTGGTGAAACAAAATGTCACCTACAGATGATAACATGAATCAAAAGTATTGCAAGAATACAAAAATATCGAAATACAAATTAAACATGTTTACGTGTTGTGTGCGCGGTCAGACAACTTAAAGATAATGAGCACTTCAAAGAGAATTCATTCCCGTTCGAACAATCTATTAAGTCATGAATCCCCGTTCTGCGGATTGGCATCACGACAATATGGGGACATGTAATGAAATGGCTAACACTTAAATATAACAGCTGACATAGTCCAACCCTTCTACAAAATAAGCAAAAATACACGAGTTGTATTTTACAGTAAATAGCAGCCAAACGAGTGGCCTTATGCTCACAAATCAACATACGCAATCACGTGACATACAAAAGCACGGGTTAGCCGGTAGCTACCCTGAAATTACATAATAAAATCTTGGCAAAAACAAAGCCAAGCAACAACATAGCCCAATGAGCGGCGACATAGTATCCCTTGCATGCCATGAAAAACACACAAGCAACAACAACAAAATATTACCAGGCCTAAATAGGCGTAAAACATGAAATCACACTGCGATAAATATGGTCGGAAAAGCATTGGATAAGTGGCATGAATAACTCCCATAAATTAATTCAACTCATTATAATCATTCAGACTCGACATTTAAATGTTATCAAGCACGAAGAATGCGTAGCGCAGAGCTGCTACGTGTTATCAACATTCTAGATCTCTGTATGGCTGTCAGTCAAGCGCTCCCCTAAATGTGCCAGTGTGTGCCTCACCAAAATAACCCAAGCGTACACGACCTTGGGTGTCGAAGAACAGCCTCCCTGGGCTTCTGAAAACGCTACATTATTATATTCAACACAATAATATCATATCTTGAAAAATCCACACCATGGGATATCAAGAATTCAGAGTCGTCAGCAATATGCCCCTCGGGTAACATATGCCGGAATAAGTGGAAAACAGTAGCGGAACGCCATGTCGCTACCTGCTCACTTTCACGACGATTCAACACATATGGCACATACACTTGTATCATCACCTTGACCATTGACCCTCGCTCATACAGCAGACCAAGAATAGAATACATGTCAGAAATGAAAAAATAACAACAAGGCTAATGACATTACATATGGCAAGGCCTTCCGTTTCACAACAAAACTCGTACATAGCAAAACAAACAAAATAACTCAGCCTGATAAATTATAATCATGAACACACTGGTAACTTTCCCCCCAGGTCTAATATTACTTCCTATCAAAAGATTCACTTACCACTCAGTTCTAATCTTTCCGCCATAAAATATCTCAACTGTACCATGGTTTCATGTGCTCAGGTAAACATAAAATCAAGTACACTAATCAGGAAAAAGACAAAAGCCACAAAGAAAAATCTCAATCACACAAAAATAAAATATTTACAGAAATTGTCACGCGATGTCAAGAAAACTAATATGTCAGCACAAAAACAAAAGAACAACAGCAAAGCAAATATTTACAACAAATTCCCAATATTGCGTGTAACCCCGCCCCGACAAAATTAATTGCTTAATTTGGTACTCATCACTCCAGCTTGGCTGGTGCCATGATGACACCCCGGTCATCATCCCATCTTGTAGACCTAGCCGATCATATTCTTGACTGAGCCTGTTGAACCATGTGGCATCTCCTCTTCACGTTCGTTGGCGTGCATCTTGCTGCAGAAAAATTATTATTGTTATCAAATCAGTTTGGGAGGGAGCTCCGTCTACCTGTCGATCTTGCCTTCGGCCGACCTGGGAATGATCCGGTCCCGGTAAGCCAGTATTGTCAAGAACTGGTCGACCAACTGGAGGACGTGCACGCGGTCACGAGGAGGAAACTGCGGATCGAGACCGACCGAATGAAGACCCGATACGACCAACAGACGGATGCCGGCGGATTCCACAAGGACGACCTTGTCTGGCTCTTCAACCCATTACGGAAGAAAGGCCTGTCACCCAAACTGAGGGTGTAGCGGCGTCGTCCTAGTCTTCCGGATTCCCAGCAGCTGGCATAGGTTCTGGAACACCTGCGACTCGAAGTTCCTCCCTTGGTCGGAGTGCAGCTCCAGGGGTACTCCATACCGGCTGACGAATTCCTTCACCAGGGTCTCTGCGATCGTCGCGGCTTCTTGGTTAGGGAGCGCATACGCCTCCGGCCATTTGGTGAAGTAGTCGCTGACGACCAATATGTAGCGGTTCCCTGCCTCGCTTAACGGGAATGGCCCAGCAACATCGATGGCCACTCTCTCCATGGGGCCACCCACGTTGTAGGTCTTCAGTGGACCCCGTCGTCTTCGTCCTGGGCCCTTGCTGGCTGCGCAATCGTGGCACCTCGCGCAGTGGTTCTCCACGTCTGTTCGGCATCCGATCCAGTAGAACCGCTCTCTCAGCTTCTCCAGGGTCTTCTTTATCCCTAGGTGTCCACCAGATGATCCTCCATGAACTTCCTTCAGGACTTCCTCTGTCATAGCCCTTGGAACGACGACTTGTTCCCGAGATATCTTCCCGTCGGTGCTCTCCCAGGTACGGCAGATGAGGCCATCCCTTACAATCAGCGAGTCTCACTGCGCCCAGTAGGACTTAAACTTTGGGCTGCAGTCACTCACAATGTTCCACCCGGGTCTGGGGACACAGGCCCTCTTCCATTCGGCTATCAGTCCCAGGTCATCATCCTCTGCTTGTGCCCGCGTGAAAGATTCAAGGCTCCAGCTCTCCTGAAGTTCCACGGTAGTCCTTCGGCACTGTATCCCGGTGTTCTCCTCTCTTCTGGTGCAGAAGGTGCAGTCATCGGGCACGGTCTTCGTGAGAGGGCGTCGACGTTAGAGTGCAGTTGGCCTTTCCTGTGCTGGATCTCAAAGTTGTACTGTTGAAGCCTGTCTAACCACCGCGCGAGTTGACCCTCGGGCTGCTTGAAGTTCAGGAGCCACCGCAGGGATGCATGGTCGGTCCTGATGAGAAATTCTTGCCCGTACAGGTATTTGTGGAAGTGTTCAATGGTCTTCACGATGGCGAGCAGCTCCTTCCTGGTGACGCAGTAGTTCCTTTCGGGCTTTGACAAGGCTTTGCTGAAGTAGACCAATACTCTCTCCTCGCAGTCCACTACTTGCGACAGGATTCCCCCTATACCAAAGTCGCTGGCATCGGTATCGACGATGAACCTTGTTCCAGGTCTGGGGTAGGCCAGAATGGGTGCGGTGCACAGAGCCTGCTTGAGTTGTTCGAAGGCACCGTGGCATTCCGCTGTCCACGTGAAGAGTTGGTCCTTCTCAGTCAGTCGATGCAGTGGTTTAGCGATGTCGGCAAATCCTCTCACGAAGCGACGGTAATAGGTGCAGAGTCCCAGCAAGCTTCGTAGTTGGGATTTGTCCTTCGGAACTGGCCACTCCCTCACAGCTGCGGTCTTCTCTAGGTCGGTGCGCACCCCCTCCTCGGAGACGATATGCCCAAGGTACTGGACCTGCTTCTGGAAGAGCTGACACTTCTTGGGGCTCAACGTCAGCTTGGCAGCCCTTAGCTTCATCAAGATTTCCTTCAGGTTGCTGTAGTGCTCCTCGAAGCTTCTCCCCAGAACGATGACGTCGTCTAGGTAGACCAGGCAGGTCTTCCAGTGTAGTCCCCTCAGAATGGACTCCATTAGCCTTTCGATGGTCGCAGGGGCGTTGCACAGACCGAATGGCATGACGGTGAACTGCCAGAGCCCGCTGCCCACAGAGAACGCCGCTTTCTCGCGATCCTTATGGTGGACCTCTACCTGCCAGTAGCCACTCTTCAAATCCAAGGTGGAGATCCATCTTGATCCTGATATGGTATCCAGCGTGTCGTCGATCCTCGGTAGAGGGTAGCTGTCCTTCTTCGTGACGTCGTTCACCCGCCTGTAGTCCACGCAGAACTTGGTGGAACCGTCCTTCTTCTTCACAAGCACGACCGGAGAACTCCAAGGACTATGTGATGGCTCGATCACCCCTTGCTCCTTCATCTCTTCTACCATCCGGTCGACTTCGGCTTGCTTGGCGAGCGGGACACGTCGCAATGGGGCCCTAATCGGTGCGCTGTCCCCAACGTCGATTCTGTGCTGGACCAAGCTTGTCCTGCCGAAGTCTTTGCTCCCCACGGAGAAGACGTCCTGGAATTCGCGTAGCAGGTCCTGAAGTTGGCGTGATTGTTCCTCGTCTAAATGGTCCTGGGATCCTTGGTACAGCTTCTGTAGTTCTTCTGGCAGTGCGCGTCTTCTTCGGTTGTCCGTCTGCAGGTGTCCGTCCGTCGTATCTGTGATGCGGGCAATCCAGGTAACGGGCTCGCAGACTCCTAGGTTGGTGTCCCGGTGAGCCGTAATGTCGTAGTCGTTCAGGTTGGACAGGCGGACGTACGGCCGAGACGTCGTGTTGATGAGGGTCTTGGCAACTAGCAATCCTTTTGTCTGGATGTCCTCATATTTTGGCTCGATGACAGCCGCCACTCCCTCAGCAGTTCCGTCGACAATTACGGCGGCGCTGACCTCCGTCCTGGCGGGAACGATGACGTCCTCTCTCAGCCTTACTCGTCGTGCGGTGACGGCCTCGTGTGCTGGTTGCAAAGCAAGTTCCTCACCTCCGAAGTGCATAGTGTTGGTACTCAGGTCCAAGATGATGTTGTTCTGATCCAGGATGATCAGCCACAAGCACTGGATGCTTCACCGCCCGTTGACCAATGACGAGCTCCAGTGATGCTTCGCCATGTACCGGTGCGGTCTCTCTGGTCGCGGTTATTAGCTGGAGGTTCCTTTGTGTGGGTTGCACTCTCCAATTCGGGATTACGGTGGGATTGACGATGGTCCTCGACGCTCCCGTGTCGATCAGCATGGGCCAGCTCACTCCGTTGATGACTCCGTCGACCATCAGGCTGCTATTGTCCCTCCGTAACTTCGTCACACGCACTTGGACTGCCGGGGCCTGAAGACTGTCACAAGCCAACCTTTGCCCCCCAAGGCTGGCTAATACTCGTTTCCCTGCGCCGCGCGGTTTTCAGACGACTGATTTCCCGTCGGATACCCTCGGCGGCGGCGATCACCGCAGTCCTTGCTCAGGTGGCCTTTCTTACCGCAGGTCCAGCAGGTAGGTAGTCCTCTTCCGGGCCGCCTCTCCGGTTGTCTTCCGGCTGTGTCGTTGCTGGTAGTGCCGCGACTATCGAAGAAACGGCTTAGCGCCTCCATCAATTCGTCGGCCAGGGGCTTGGTCTCGTTGATTTTTGCCGGTTCGTCGACGTCCACTTGACGCACCTGCACGTGCATTCTAGATGCCTGTTTTGCCGTCTCGAACTCAAGTGCGTGGCTCAGCGCATCTGCCAGGGTCTTATTGTGGGCGCAAGTCGCAGCGCCTGTTCAGTGTCCGAGTCCCGTTGCCCGTCGGTGAAGGTATGCGTCGCAATCTGTTCCAGGAAGTCGGCCGGCGCTGTTGGATAGGCGAGCCTTACGAGGCGTGCGATGTCCATCTCGAACACCTGCTGGGTTTCCGCGTTCTTCTGTACCCGGGTCCGGAGCTGCATCTGTTAGGCCTGCTGAAGATGGCTATCTCCATATCGGGACTCCATATGGGCGATCAGTGAAGCGTAGTCCTGGGATCCAGTCGGGATGGCTTGAAGGACGTTAAGCGCTACAATAAGAGCTGTAGCCTTTTCTGTGTTGTACCAGTTATTTATGGAACAGGCTGCCTCGAACTAACGTAAGTAGTTGTTCCACGGGACCTTTCCGTCGAAGGTTGGGGGCGTCACTCTGCTATGTCCCGTTCCTGACATTCCCGGTGTAACGGTGGGCGGGCGTTGGCGCAGCTCGGCAACTTCCTCTTGTAGAGCGTTGAATTTCTCTTCCACCCCCGTCAGTGGGCGTTGGCGCAGCTCGGCAACTTCCTTTTGTAAGGCGTTGAATTTCTCCTCCACCCCCATCAGCGGGCGTTGGCGCAGCTAGGCAACTTCCACTTGTAAGGCGTCGAACTTATTTTCCACTGCCGTGACTTCCTCACGCAGACCCTGTTCTAATTTCCTTTGGCTTTCCTCTAATTTCGTCAGCAGACACACTTCCAGATTTTTCTGGCCATCCATAAATTTGGCGGTTAGGTCCTCTGCTAACTTATTCTGGCTGTGCTCCATCTTCCTCTGGCTGTCCTCTAATTTCGCAGTTAGGTCCTCGGCTAACTTCTTCTGGCCGTCCTCCATCTTCTTCTGGCCGTCCTCCATCTTCTTCTGGCCGTCTTCCATCTTCTTCAGGTCATCCTCCAGGTCCTTGGCTAATTTCTTCTGGCCGTCTTCCATCTTATTCTGCCCGTCTTCCATCTTGGTTTCCATGCCATTTAACTTTTCTAGCAATGCTGCCAATTGTGCCTCCATTTTAGTTGTTTGTCTTGTAAAGGGCATGCACTCACAGGAAAATTAGAGAAAATGACTTGCTCGGGTTTTGAAACCAGGACCGTCAGGTGCTGTGCTTGTACTTGAGTTCGTAATCCGGCTTCTGACCCCAGTTGATACGTGCCACCCCCTAGTGGCACTTTTGTTAACTGGATTACGGTGTGTAGAAAGCACAAGACAGGATCTTCCTTTAAATAAATAATTAATTTTATTGCGGCCAGAAAGATACACTACTCATCAGCAAATACAGGCAATTGGAACCTTACCCCAGTTTGCTCAAGTCTCTTGCTTATGGAGAGCTCTTGCCCCCTTTTTACTTGTCATCAGTTAATCCCCTCGCTAATGAGTCTGGTGGCCTTGACAGAACTACATGCAACTCTTCCTTTTTGTACACAAATTACAGTTACTTACGATAACCTTCTACACGCTGCTTCGCTGTTCACGAGCTGGGAAACAATGTCACTGGATTTCGTAACTCGCACAGCACTTCACTGCAATAATCCTCTGTCGCACCAGTGGAACACTCACTCAAAACACAGGCAGTCCCCTGTATGCTTCTCACTTCCTCGCTGTCAAGAGAAACGGCTTCACTAGGGGTTTCGCAAGTCACCACACTTCTGTCGCTCAGGATAAACGCTCGCGTTAGCTCGTAAAATACAACTCACGCACTGCTTGACAGGTCGCTCTTATATAGCAGGCCGGTGACTCAATAAATGCTTCTAGACCCAAGTCTCGAGGCTTCCATCGCTGGCTGGGTCACGAATATTCTGGACCATCCCTTTGTCCTAGTAGACCTGTTGCATAAGGCGCACGCAATACACTGAGGCAGAGCAGCCCAGCCCGGGGGCAGTTGTGACTCATGCGGCGAGCGGTGAAACAAACTCACAGCCGTAACAATACGATTAGTATAATGCTACAGAAGGCTAACTCTAAAAAGAACTGACATAACGTTTGGGAATACGACATGACTATACTACAGATACTACTAAAGCAAGTTGCAATCTTACTTTATATCATCCAGGATGTTGATTATGTCATCTGCGACGCGATAAAAATTGCAGTAGATGTTCCTCCATGTGGTGTGACTGTCTCTATAGAATCCATGACACGCCCTGGCCTGGATCGCCAACGACGTCTGGTACGCTCCATTTGTCACTCCATCTTGATGGACCAGAATTTTCCTGCATGCTCTGGACTCAGCATCCCTTTCGGTCTCCAACATGGCCAGAAATTGGCATCATCCTTCTTCCGTCTTCCTCAGCTAACCCATCCTCGACGTTTAATGCATAGGCATGATCATGTCGTTGAAAGTCCCATAATATAGGTCATTTGATCATCGTGATGTTCCGCACACATTTTATCACTGCTCCTATTAGAATGTCCTTCAGTGTCCTTGGCGCACATGGTTAAAAGTTCAATTTAATATTAGGCCTTTACTCTGTACTTAATGCACTCCGCTAGTAGTGGTATGAATAATATCTCAATGTTCTTAACACTCTCGGCTAAAGGTTAGAAATGCCTCGCCAATGTTCTTAAGGTAACCGTGTAGTGTCATTTCATGAAAAAATGCATTTCCAGTTTTCAACGTAATAAAATTCTTCGTTCTTTTACGAATAATTTGATGCATGATTTATTGTAAATTGTTTACATTTATGCCTTGAAAATAAATTTTCGACCAAGCACTGCACAGCTATTGCTCTGAAAGTGCCACATCCACTCTCACTTCAATACTGTCGTACTCATTGTATTCTCATTCTTTCACTTAGGTGAAATTAATTTATGCTTGGTAAAGTTTAGCTTCATACAGTACGTTGTATGTTTAGTTTTTTGATATCGTTGTTTGTTTGTTTACTTTCCCGGCAGTGTTTCTTTTTGTTTTGTTTTTTGTTACATGGGTAGAAGTCAGGAAGTGTATATGAAAAGTAAATTCGTTGGCAATAGACATGCTGTAAATATAATATAGACAGTGAACAGTGATTCATTGTTGCAGTCACTAGTTAGTGTTGATTCTTACCCAACTTCTCCATGTGGTATTCCAGAAAATAGTTCATAGCCATCAAGTGCATCCAAAAGAAAACTTTCTAAAGATTAATTTCATGATATGAATAGTATTGAGTTTATATCACATTCTAATGCTGGCAATGTAATTAAGCGCTTAAAAGTTCTGTCAGATTTTATACAAACACATTGTGTAAAGTTTGTAAAATGAGTGATAGTTTATCAGTTGTGAAGGATGTTTGTGTAAGGAAAGGTGTGTCCTCCAAGTTAATTTTGAGACCTTCAAAATAGGGGTAATAGAGACAGTACTTACATTTAATGATGGTGTGATTTCAAGGGATCATGTATTAAAGGAAATGTGTGTGAGAGTTGGGAAAAAATGTCTAGATTCATTGAAGTCCATCGACCAGAAGCGTTTATATTAAGCTAATAGAGCTGCTGAGGCCATGCAAAAGGAATTAAGAACCAAGCTGAGGTTCAAAAGGAAGTATACAAAGGGAGGGGATGAATCCCAGGATGATGTGGCCTATAGTCTCATAAATTTGTAAACCTCTCTAACGACTTTAATGCGCTTGGCTGAGGGTTGCATGAATTTCGTGTCTCGTGAGGTATTTCCAAAATATCACAGTTTAAATATTTGATATTCGGCAATACATTCGTGGATTAGAACATATGCTCCACTCGTAACAAAAGTTTAATGGCTGCTAACACCTTCCTTTGCCATCTCAATTCTCACTGTCTCCACACGCAAACTGCTCAGTAATAGTGCTTCTAGTTCACATATGATAACTAACTTTAACATGAAATAACAGTTCCAATAGTAACAAAGTTTAATATAACTCACATATGTTCGAAGAATTCACAGTCCCAGCACTTCATATTGAGACGGACGTGTCCTACCCGCACTTAGAACATTCCCGAACTTTCTCGCGTAGTCTAAACGCACACTGCGGCATCGTGTAGCACAACTTACTTGAAGCAATCTTTCACTGTTGCAGCAACGTGCACTCTCACTGAGCATAGTAGGCTTCCACTGATCTAAGTAAGCTAAGCAGCTAGTATTCCAGACCCCTTATATACGGTACTGCTCTGGCGTATGACGAGTGTCTCATTTACGTAAGGCTCAAACCTTCATTCATCAATAACATGAGAACGCGTAATGCTATTTACGTGATTCTTTCCATATAATCCACGTAATTTCAGGGGCTACCTCGTGCTTTACTCTCATTTCCAGGATAAAGAAATAAATAACAAAATATGTCCCAGCAACTTCGATGTCTCGCCATTTGCTACAGTTGCGCCTCTGACTGGCTCCCCGCATACTAGCCCTAGTTTGAACTCCGCTCCGCGCTCCCATCAAATTCTAACAGCGACATGACGTGCTTGGACCACGGGTACAGTACATAATATTTTGCTCTTGATGTGCCTTTTCATAATTTGTTTATTGTAATAAAATGTCCTACATAAATTGACTTTTATTATTACTTTCATGAGAATTGAAGTAAGTTTTAGTGATAGGCATCACGGAGTCGTTTCAGATCTGATGGAAAGAAAAGGGAATTAGAGTCAAAAGAACCAAAGACCCATACGAATCAACAAAATGTATGTATATTTGTATGTATGTAGGTTTATGTGCGTGCGCATTTAGCCTCTCATAATTCCATTGATTTGAAATTTTCATGGTTTGTGGTCTTGTTTGTTATGTCTAAAAGACGATACCTGGAGTTGGATGTCCGCATAGGATGGTTTTTAGAATAGATATTCCCAATAAACCTGAACACGAACATATCTTGTCCATCTTTGTTTCTAAAATATCAAGAAAGTGCTAACTACAAACCAGTCATATCTTTCTATACAGTCGCTGTTCTGTGCGGTAAGAATTATACCCTACAAATTATTACTAATGTCGGAACAATATGTTTTTGTTTGGGAGTTTATCCTTAAATAACTCTAAAAGAGTTACCTAAAAGGGAATCCAGCGCTGTCAGCATCTATCCTGAGTGTGTTTTCACCGGTTTCTCCACACTCCCTTCAGGTAAATGCCGATATAGTACCGTACGTGAAGTCTCAGGGCACTTGCCCCATCCCTGACCCTTAAACAGTTACACACATAATCAACTACATGGGACTGAAGATAATAATAATAATAATAATAATAATAATAATAATAATAGTGATAATATTAACGTTATTGATTTTACGTCCCTTTTAATTACGGCGGCTATTAGAGACGCCGAGGTGCCGGAATTTTGCCGCGAATGGGATCTTTAACGTGCCAGTAAATCCAATGACACGGCTCCCTCGCATTCGCGCACCCTCAAATGCCAACTGGCTGCACCAGGATTCGATCCTACATCCTTAGACACAGCAAGCGAGAACGTTACCGCCTAGCCACCCAGTCAGCCAAAGGTACTGACGACCAAGATATCACAAGCCCCTACAATGTGTTATTATCAACAAGAACGACAACAACAAGAATGTTTGAGGAAGTAAGAAAGGTATCTGTACAAACACATTGTGTCGACGTTACATAAGCGTGACACGACTACATTGCTCAGATATTGTTCCACGCCTAGGCTCTTGTACATGTAACTCGCCGAACTATGATATTTGTGACACGAGGATGACAACTCCTTCCTGTCGTCAAATCGTCCTCTTCTCCCTTCGCCCTCTCAGCGTGTTCATCATTGTCCTTGTGCAAGAGAGTTTGTGAAGCCGCGCCGTTACCCCTACCATCCTTTTCAAACCAATTCAACCGATTTTAATTCTGAAAAATGCATTGGAATCAGGAAATAAATCTCCGTTTTCGTATTACCAGTCTTTTTCATATTTTAAGCAGAAATATAAAAAACTGTTAGTAACTTTTTGGTTTTTCACATTTTGGAAAATGCATCAAATTAATATAAATTCAATTGCACTCTAGTATACATAGTGGTTTTCAAGCTTGCCACGGTGGGTGAGTGGTTATAGTGTCGGTCTACTAACCCCAAGCTTGAAGGTTCTCTCCTGGCCGTGGTAAGTGATTTTTGAAAGGCAGCAAAAATTACGACACGCATGTCATACGATGTTGGCATGTCAAAGAACCCATTAGAATTCAGTAGGCCGTGTTCATAATGGCAAAATTAATCTCGGGAGTTTCCGCCAACACAAAGTTCTTCATTTCTCTACTAGAAAGCGCCATACTGTTCAAGGAGCTTCGAGGAATAACGAAATTCGACATTCAAGCTACCCTCCTGGAGTCAAATAACAAAGCTTGCACCTGGTACCCAAGGCCATACGATGTTACTATAGTGGTTTTCAGATCGCAAATATGAGCTTTCGTTCAAGGGAAAACTGAAAAAAGAAATTGTCTCACTTTGGTGCTGCTACGTGGTGTAGAATTACAAACTAAAAAACGGGACATTTAGACTAAATTGATTTAAGTTTCACTTATTCAACTTAAAAGGAACTCACCATGCTTGAAAGAATGTTGTAGTAGCACTGAGTATAGAAATGGACCCCCCCCCCCCTTTCCTTATATGGCCTCGTGGCGAGATGCGTATGATCAGTGATTGGCTGTTTGCCTCTCCCATTTCGCTCGGGTTGGCATTCCCTCTGTGACGTCATTCTGACTATATATTCCAGCGTCTAGCACTTCTTAGCACTGATTCTGACTCTCGTTCAGGACTCATTCTGAGCTCATCTCCCTGAATCTAGTCAGAACTGGCAAGATCTCACCTGCAGATCCACCGGGCTCTGGTCTCCGTAACTTACGGACATAGCTTACTCGACTACCCATGCTACGCTTCCAATCATTGGAGGAGGCTCACCCTTTACAGCAACTTCGGAATTCCTACTTGGTATTCCTGGCCTTACTTGGGTCTAGCCACGTTGACGAGGAAATCCTGGGTCAAGATGAACCTGCCACATTGCCGTCTCACTAGAGCAACTGCTAGGCTCTGCTGGGAATGAAGTCTAGCGCCGCCCTACAAAACGCTGAGTTTTTGGTGGATTCTCAGAAAATGCATAGCCTAGCCCAGGCTTCTCATCTCGTGGTCACGTTCACCTCACATCCACGCCTGCTGGTCAGTGAGTATAATTGGTAATTATCCAATTATGTCTTCAGGGAACTTCAAGCAACTTTAAATCAAGATGTGTCAAGCATTTCTCCATGATTTGATAGGCCTTGAATATGAACTATCTTTTCTATTAGTTACTTATTTATTCCCTTAATCTCTAATGTTATTAATTCTCATTTTCTTTGTTATACTAAATTTCAGGGCTTCTACGTGGCAGACCCTCTATATTCAGAAATGTATCATTATCTTGTAATTCTCCATCAAGTCTTTCAGAACGATTATTTTTTCCCATAATTCAATAGCATACAATCTCCATGACTAGTTTGTGAAGAATAGGGTTCCCTAGTCACAAATGTGAATTTCACTTTTAAGCTTAGTGCTTTTATTAATATTTTTATTCAAGCACTTTAGACTCATTTTATTCAATCATGTTCTTAAATATACTGTATATTACTGTTATACAAAAGCCAAAAGAAAAAAAAATCCAGGAATTGTAACTGGTGTCCCTCACATATCTTCCTTTTTTCCTTTTTATCCAAACTCATTATTCAAAATCTTTCTAAATTACTGTTGGGGAGGATTGAAATTACTTCAATCTCGCCCCACATACCTTTATGCATGTAATTACTGTATTTATTCTTTCTTTGATGTAAGCCAAGGTCCGTATATCCACAACTTAGGAAATTATTAATTCAGCCATTTGATAGCCGGATCGCAGTAGGTGGAATGCC
The DNA here is from genome assembly GCA_946902985.2 of Meconema thalassinum. Lineage (NCBI taxonomy): Eukaryota > Metazoa > Arthropoda > Insecta > Orthoptera > Tettigoniidae > Meconema > Meconema thalassinum. Next base: position 605,352,961 of record OX336389.2, read on the forward strand.
AATGTCCATGTCCTTATCTCAAACAACACTTGCTAGTGGTAAACCCATAATTTGCACACAAATGATTCATAATATAAAACAGCGTACAGAAATGTGTTTATTATAATTGAATAGACCAGCCACGGTGGCCAAGAGCATTAACATGCAAACTCGTTCCTCGCTGGTATCGGGAGAGCGTAGATTCGAATCCCACCTCGACCGTCCTAAGAATGGTTTTCGTGGTTTTCCATTTTCACCAATAGGCAAGAACCACCAGTGTACTTCACTCCACTATTAGTGATTAAGACAAGGCTGTTTTCCATGCTACTGTCATGGGGCTATTCTTTCTTTTCTTCAGTAACGCGTATATGACCTAGTATTTGCAATAAACGGCCTTCGTTTCCTCTATGAACCCGTCAACCATGGGTACGAGCAGCTAGTTCATATATAATAGGTTGTGGCAGTTCAGCTTTAGGATAGGGGTTTGCAATCACTTCTTAACTACGCATAGCTGCTGCTCCGTTAATGGGATTTGGGACCTCATGTATTTGTAACTGTGTGTGTGGAAATCGGTGGCGTATGTTATTGTGGTTTGTATACTTGTAATTTGCGTTTGGATTGGGAAGGAGACGGCCATGGACTTATGATAAGTAACAAACAGTTATTTGTCGGAGTGGGAAACCAGGGAAACCTATTCTAGAGTAGGTGAGAATTAAACCCACGTCTACTCCGATATCTTCTCGAGGCTGAGTGAATTCCGTTCTAGCCTCTGGCCAGAATTAAAGTTTTTGGTTGCGTCGGGAACCAACCTCAGGGCCTTTGATGCAGTGATCGTAATACGTGCTCCTAGACTACAAAAGGTGCCAACCAAACTAAATGTTTTGTGAACGACGGCCAATTAAAAATAAAATATAAAGAAATAACACATTCGACCAAGTGTCAGAGCTCGATATACAGCTTGGAGGGTCTGTGGTCAGAAGTTTCTCTCAGGCTTCCTCGGTTTGAGAAACGAGATCGCAAAACTTCGTAATAAGAAGCCCCTTGATTTATTAGAGCTACGGCTTAACCTGACAAAGAGGAAATAGCGAAAGCAGGTGAAGTATATGATAAGAATGAGATGGGAGATATAACAATACCTAGCAGCGTAGCTGAGCACGTGAGTTAAGTTCGAATAACTGCGCTGAATAGAGCCATCCAGAGACTGACCCCTTCCCCCTCCCCTTTACCCCCACCCTCCCACAGAGGTCTTGCGTACTCACTGCAGGCAAATGCCAGGATTGTATTTTATTTGCAGTATCGGGTAGGTGATAATTACAATTACGCACAATAGTCACTAAATAGCGCACACATTGTCTGCCAAAACAGCATACTCGCACACAAATACACAGGTTGACGCACTCAATGCAGCGTATTTTCCATCGCGAGCCTCTTCCATCCCATCTCACTTCTCCTCCACGCAGTAGCGTAGCCAGGATCGGCCAATGGGGGGGGGGGGGGTTATAGGTACTCAAGCCAAATTCTACAAGCATTTCGTCCCGCGGCATAGCCGCGCACGTCAAACGTGCACCATGGCCGCGAGGGCAGCTGTGGTAAGTACGCATATCGTAGTTTCGAATCCCAGTGCTGACAGCGGTTATCTTGAGTGTGTTTTTCTCCGGGTTTTGCCACACTCCCTACAGGAAATTGCGGGGATAGTACCTTGCTCAAGTCCCGGAGCGTCTACTCCATCCCTGTCCCAGATACATTTACACACGCAACTACAATCATCACAGCAATACAGGTTGCCAGACAGTTTCAACACAATCCCAACTACACGGGGCTGATGACCAAGGTGTCTCAAGCCCCTCAAATGAATTAACAACAACTCTACAAGTATTTCCATTTCTCTATGAGATATTGTTACACAAGAAAAGTTTCATGTATTTTGATCCCGAATTTTTCGAGTAATACAATATGCTCAAAAGACAAAAACAAATCAGTTCTTTAAAAAATTAAGTTAATTTTTTACTAAAATGTCTCACCTCAATGGTAAATCTAGAACATTCCTGTTCCACTGACAGAAACGAAATAAACTCAAATATATCTGTGTAACTAACATGAAGACTACGTATCTCTCAACAAGAGAAATTATTTACAGAGGTCTCAGCAAAAGTGGGCATGTCCTCTCACGATGTATCATGTTGATTTATGAGTAATTCAATACCGGTACTCATTTTCATGTTTATTCAGTTTTTCCAACAAGATCCAGTGCTTTGTATTGCAATTAGCCCTGAATGCCTAAACTATTATTTTCGAAGATTTTTGTCACCTACCAAGGTCCTTCTTACCTTACAAATGCTACATGCAGTCGGAAAAAGGATTAATTGCTTACACTACTCAGGCGACAAATTACACTCATTCGTAACTGGGAGATAACCGTAATTAGGGGACTTGCTGGACATATATTTACGTAATATGAATCAACTCGGCTGACGCTTATCTCATGCTCAAGATGTTAATAATGATCCCAAAATTAGTGTTAATGTACCCATAGAATTTTCTAAGTCTTTATTAAATCGCGTTATTTTTAATAAAACTAGATTAATTTACATATAACTTCTCTCCCGCCAATAAAAGAGAAAAAAGCATATATTTTTCCGCAGTGTGGGATTCAAAATTATTTGGCGCTAGCCTCAGTTTGAAATAAGCTATACGTTATTTCGCGAGGGAAAAGTTAGATGGGTAACCCTGGGAGGAAGAAATTGTATTACCTCAGTCTAAAATACACAGTCGCGAAGCTCGTTGCATCCTCTTTGTAGGTGAAGCGACACTAGCGCTCACGGCGGCCAGCAAGCTGGCAACTGCCTTGAGCACGTTATTCGCGGAACAGATGATTTCACTTTTGCAAGGGTTTTTTGAATGTTAACTCACCTGAGTGAGTATTTCCATTGTAAACATAAGTCACGTTAAATCACCAACTACTACAGAAAAAAGCCACAATGTTGACACTGTACACTTTTAATTAATAGAAACATAAAAAGAATGCTTTGTTTTTATTAGTTCAGTCCTTTATAAGTATCCCTAGGTACAGTTGTATGACGTATTTAATGAGTCTTACGTAGAATTCATAGTCCATACTAGTTACAAATTAATGTATTTGTTTTAATGATAGTCGCTGGCATCTCTACATAAAACCAAGTCCACGATTCCTGGATGTAACGGATAATCTCTAAATCCACTGAATGGATTTTGATGCGGTTTTCACCATTCAGTAAAGAATTTCTCGAGGAAGGTTTCTGTAGGAAAATCTCCATTTATGACCAAAGGAAGCCGAGCAGTAACGATTTCAGTGAATCATGTCGAAGGAAAACCTGCCTTCCGTGCGCCTTTTAAGCTTTTAAGCTTACGCTGGGTAAACCATTAAAAATATCCATATACTATGAGTGTAAGAATTGGTCAGCATGAAAAGTTCTACAAGGAAGTCCGCGACAGCATATCTTTGTCTTTAATACATCGCCAAGTGATTTTACGTTTTAATTTCTTACAACAATCTCCATTCAGTGGAAATTTAAATTACTAGCTTCGGAGCGATTTTACGAGCTAGTGAGTGAGCCCGTCACCCCAGCTTCGGCCAGCATTAACTGTTAAGTCGTGTCGAATTAAGACTTCAGAGAAGAGTAGACTATAAGTGATTGGAGTTTCGCTGTTCAACTCAGCTTTTCTGAATTGCGTCAGACCTACCGTCAGAGCGCCTTTAAAGCTTTCGCTGAGTAACCCCTTTAAGATACCAGGCGAAGCCGGGGCGGGTTGATAGTATGTGTATAATATAATATCAAATTCTTAACCATATCAAAAGCTAGTTAATCCGTTAACATTATAGTTAATTATTAAAAATACCAGTGTGATTTGTGAAAAGTATAAAAAGATGTTAAGGACTTAAATGGCTCAATTGTAGGTACTTAGTATTTTTTCTGTGGGTTTGAAATCTTTCATTCCTGAATTTAACAAAATAATACCATGAAAAGTTTACAAAATATCGGCAATAACAATTGTGTACCGTACCTTCACAGCAGTCATGTGGGAGACCAGGTATTTGGTTGGTTGGTTGGTTGGTTCCTTAGTTTAGGGGCTGCGACAACGCGGTCATGTAGCCCCGTGTACTTTGGGTGTGTGTAGAATTTGTCTGATAACCGGTGTTAATTGTGATGACTGTATTAGTGTGTGTATCTGTTTTTTTAATTCAAGTAGGGACTGAAACTTTGAATTTTCAAATAGTTCCTACTTTTGCCGCCAAACGCCACCGTCAACGACTACTAGGCCTAGTTCAGAACTAGCTACTAGACGCCACCGCAGTCGGCTCTTGGCAACGAACGTAGCAACCTAAGAGCGTTGGTTACATTCTTAACCTATCCAATTTAGTTTCACACAGGTGTAATTAGTGGAAAGATCTTTAACATGCCATAAATCTATGACATGGGACCGCCGGCTTTACTTCCCCTCCGAAGGAAGGCATACTGAGGGATTTTTAACGCTCAGCTGTGATCCCAGCGGTAGCAAACGCTCTTAAAAAATCCGACGGCTTCGGCCGGGTTTGAACCCGCTATCTTGGGCATAGAAGCTCAGCAGGTATTTCATAAGAGAATTAACAAACAGTGTACCACATATAAGTTTGTGAGCATTATCCTGGCGATATAAATTGACTTGCTTCCAAAGGATTCGAGAATAAGTTTATATTATTGTACAAAATCTTTATTCATTAAATCAGCTCTGTGACTATTAAATAGCCATTTTCTACATCTGAAAATTAAAACGTCGGCACGCGTTTGAGATGATATCTTTTACGTTTACTTAGCCTACCGTATGTCTAAATTTTCAAAATGCGTAGATATTTATATTTGATTTTCAGTCAATGGCCATAGCAGGGCATTCCACATGAACGCTCGTAGGTTCCCCAATTTCAATGTCAAGTAGTTCCAATTTAAGCTACCAGACGCCACTGTCACTGAGACCCAACGGCGTGCGTTTGAACTTGATAGAGCGTGTCTAACCCAATAGCCTACACATTTTGACTACACACTACCAATTGTAGCTGTAAGTTCCTTAACGTGCCATAAATCTATGACATGGGCCCGACGACTTCGACTGCGTTTGAACCCGCGAACGTGGGCATAGCAGTTCAGCATGTTACCGACTACGCAACCAAAGCCATGCATATATATCCTACCGAGACATGTTTCTGATTTATAACCGACTGGCTCCGTAGCTCAGCGGTAACGTTCTCGCCTGCTGTCCCAAGGTTGCAGGATCTAATCCTGGCGCAGTCAGCTGGCATTTAAGGGTGCATAAATGCGAGGGAACCGTGTCTGTAGATTTACTGGCACGTTAAAGATCCCATTCAGGGCAAACTTCCGGCACCCTGGTGTCTCTAAACGCGACAGTAGCTAAAAGGGACCTAAAACCAATAACATTACTATTGATTTAAGTTATAACCAGTTAATGACCTAGTTCCGTTGTTTGACTGAAAAGCTTCATGATACTTTCTACTGCATATCCCAATTAATTAGGGTCGCCGGAGCCAAACAGGCTCATTTTGGTTTTGGCCGGGGATTTAAGGCCGGATGCCCTTTCTGACGCCACGTAATTCTTCAGGTGAAAATTCCACCCCACTGTCACCGGGATTGGAACTCCGGCCGTCCAGGTGATTGACGAGCAGCTAAGCCACTGCACCATCACGCTTCCCTTGAAAAGCTTTATAATACTAGCCTAAAATCCTTAGATCAAATCTTACCTTTTAGTGTCCTTTGGAAACTCGGGTGTCGTCTTGCTATTTGAACAGTCTGACTTCCCAGTCGGTCAACACGAATACACCCAAATAATTATTTAATTAATTAAACAATTAATTTCCCTGTGTAATTCTTAATACAATAATTATGTATAGCCCAATCTTAATAAAACGCTTCTCATACAACCCCCTCCCTTTATGTGAGAAGTGTTTTATTAAGTCTATAATCGATTCATGTATTTTTTATTTCAGGCATTAGGAGATAAATTGTCACTGCCCACCTAATCTAATTGGCTACCGTACACTCGTATTGACCGACTGAAAAGCGATTATATGGGTTACTTAGCAACACTGAAATATTTCTTCTAATATTAGATCTGTTTATTGAACTGCACATCTCCTCTTTTAAAGCACATGTTAAATTAAAGATATAACCTTTTCACAATGCTCACATGCAGTAAATCCAGCACCAATAACATACACCAACATTAGCGCAGTCGGCACATTCTTGCAGGCTGCATGAGAGCATTATTGTCTGGCGGTAGAAAAATATGAGACAAGCTTCGCGATCTGTAGGTAGACTGTGGTTATACGTTGTCATGAAGACGTGTGTAGCCACAAATGGGGACCCGGGCCGAAAGGCGACAACAGCACATCACCACAGACACAAATCACAACTTGCCGATTTTCCAATGGGGGAGGGGGGGTTCTAACCCCCCCCCCCTAACCCCTCCTTGGCTACGCCACTGCCTCCACGCTATGCTGGCCGACGAGCTCCCAAACTTGCTGTTCTTCAGTCTTCACGGAGGTTTAAACTACTGGAGCTTGTATTCCTGTAGGAAGCCTATTTTACACCCTGCACAGCGCAACTGTACTAACATAGAAGTCTCCTAACTTACGTGATGAGACTTCGTAATACATATATTGGAAGAATATTTGATCATCCATTGAATCTTCTAATTCCTCATATGAATACGAAATACCCTTAAATGTTCATGAAATTTAAGTCCAGAAATCTTCACACTCACTGACATAGGCTACGACGGATGAATACGGAAATAGCCACAGACTTAACAAATACTTCCGTAAATAACTAAATAGCCTATTTTCATATATAACTCCGGCCATTTCCATTTAAAACCTCACCCACCAACTAAATGTATTTTCCATATGATAGCCTAAATAGCCTTTGGTACATGACCTATAGAGTGACGAAGTAGAGAGCAACGATTTAAAACCTAAAACTCAGTGTCCAAACGTTAAATTAATTTCAGACAAGAAACATAAAAATAACATATAAAAATAACAAAATGATATTTTTATGGCACCAATTCATGCCCTATCTCATATCAGTCTAATGCTTTCATCGTTACACAAAATAACTCACACCACACCATCATGACTGGAAAATATGTGTTCAAAGTCACACGATGAGGATTATCTACAATATACGAATAAGTTACAATATTAAGGAATTGTCTACCAGCTCATGATTTCTGGTTTATCAACTTACCGAGAGACCGGTTCAATAAGACACCTTGGTCAAAAATGAACAAGCGTATAATCTGTAATTCACGATAACTACATTAGAAAATTGGGGCTATTGACATTGGTTATTCACCCCTCATACCAATATTACAACAACCACCACTTCAATGAAAAACTACCTGCTAGAAAATAACTTTCAGTATGGGTTAGTTATGCCTCCTCTCACGAGATGACATTTTTCTGTAACAAGCACAAAAGTTGATTTTAATAAAAATCATATGCATGGCTTCTATAATTTACAAAACACATGCTACATAATTCAATTATATTAGATACTCATTATTATAAAGGTTCATTATAGGAAGCTTCTCTTCGATCACTTGAATAGGGTACGACGAAGAATAAATGTATTTAACATTGCGAACTGAAAACATCTAGAAATGTTTTAAAGAATTTGACTAAATTAGTTGACGGTATTCTAAGTTCTGAATAAAGATCTGCTGTTTCAAGTTTCACTGCTCTCGAATGATTAGACCGATAGAATTCTTCCTTTTTATATTTTAGGTATAGCATGATCGCCGTGTTGTTTCGTGTTTAACAGGCTTTTGAAATTTGCACTTATATACCTAATTATTAGTCCTATATTCTGATCGCACAAAATTTCAGTTTAATGACTGTGATAGTTTCGGAGATATTGATTACTGGTAAAGTATTTTTCATGGCTGGCAACTTTGATTGTCTTATATATAGGCCATAAAAGTATATACCAGCAGATGATTATCATGGTAATTTATTATACAATTTTTCACTTTGATCGCTTGAATAGGACTCATAAAATAGGAACGTGATTTTGAAGTCAACACAGCCGACATCTTGAATTTCCCATTAAAATTAGAATTAAATTAGAAACCAGTATATTAAGTATAGTATGGAGGTTAACCGTCCCAGGTTCCACTACACTTAATGTTTAAATCGCGAGAACAACCCTTTTTAACATTTAAAATTTGCGTGGCCACCATGACGGTTTATTCAAAGTGCAATAGGTTAAATTAATAGCATCTATTGCCATATATAATTTCAGATTGATTGTTGAAATAGCTTCGTTGATATTAAGAACAGGTGAAATATTCTGATGTCCGTCATGTTGGATTGTTTTATATGTAGGTCATTGAGTAATGTGCCAGAATATGGCGATTATCACGGTGTTTCATTATACAAACCTTCACTTTGAACGGACCCAAAACATTGGAATTTTTTAGAAAAAAATCCCAGAACTGCCATGTTGAAGTTATCAAAACCACTGAATTAAATGAGATTTCAGTATATTACGCCTAGCAAAAGATGTATCATGCCAGGTTTCATTGCGCTCAGGTGGGTAAATCGCGTGAAAAGTCCATTTTAATATTCGAAATTTACTTGGCCGCTCTGTTGGTTTTGAACTTATCTGGTTTAAAAAGTATTATAGGTGAACATGCTATTGTTTGTTTCAACACCATACAAAATTTCAGGTTGATAGCGGTAAAAGTTTCGGATATATTGAATGCCGGTAAAATATTTCGCGTGGAAGCCATGTTGATTTGGTGAAACATATTAAAATATGAGAGGCACGGTTGAGGTCAGACAATGTAGTTTTACGTTTTATTGTCTTTGAAGCCATTCTTCAGTGTTGCCTTAATGATCGAAATTTGATATTTTCATTCGGTCAACACGATTGAACCCAATTGTAATGGGTTATTCCCTAATGCTGAAAAATACAAATTACATGAGATTAATAGAAACACTTCGATGACCAGCTTCGATCGTCAATGGATCATTCCATTTTCACTTAATAACACCAATCAAGACAGATACACTTCGATGGTATCACTTCCAATATTTAATTTTACGGTAATATGTTAGCTAAATTATATTGTACGTTAAGCGGTAGTCGAGAAGCGCCCACACCAAATATGACAGAAACTAGCACAACTTGTTTCTAAAAAAAGGAAAAGACATACAATTACACACAATTTACAACAAATGGGAAGATAAAAAGAAAATAACACTCTTGCTTTTCATGCTCTTTGCATGCCTGCCTGCGCTAATTAAGTACTGTTTGCACTTAATTGTCATCTACGTGCATGTTAATTAGATTGGCGATAGCGTAGTGATAACTACGTCTAACATCGGATGATTACTAATCGTCTGTGACTTCAGGTTATCACAGCGATTACAATGTGTCGTCTCAAAATAGTGTATTATATCCTAGTTAATGTCTGTAATATGCGTACAGCGTCCATTCGAAGAATGTAGTACGTAGAAATAAAAATATTAATATAACAATCCACTTCTTAGTTAAGTCCCAGTTTATTACGTTCAGTTTAGAAAAAATAAATTACGTTCCATGACTTTTATACTCTGATTTACTTCCAATATTATTCCTTATCGTGTGTTTAAGTAATTAATGACCTGTACAACATGTGATGGCAAGTAGCAAAAACACTACTCCAGTCTCTCCACCAACTGTGTGAAGAAGTTCTCAACTAGCACACTGCAGCGATCCCTATAACACGTCACCCGAATAGCGAAAATAACGGCTTTAATAGCTCGGAATAAACCTCGGTAAGACAATGCAAAATGACCTCTCACTCTCCCTGGATCCTCAATCACATGTCGCCTAAATAGCGAAAAACCTTTGAGCAATAGAAATCTGCTCCAATAGAAACTGTCTTCTACAGGCACAATAACTATGCTGTCCTATGTGAAACATTTATGGTCAACAAACATTAAAATGGGATCTCTTCATTCATTCAAAAAATCATGTTTCAAATCTCCTCTTAAATACTTACATTCCAATCGAAGACTAACATTGGATATTATAATACAATGAAAATAATCAGCCCCTAAGCGGCCGTGTCCTCACAACATTTCATCCTCGAACCCACGACAAAGCATGAATTAAGCAAAGCATTTGCAAGGCCTTCGTTATTCACAACACCAACAATCTAGTAGACTGGTTCAGCGCTATATTTCTTATTAGGGCTGCAACTCCCTGGCTTAAATAAGAACGAGTTGGACAGCTCACTATCACATTACTGAAAACAGGCCCATTCTAGCTTCACCAAGACCTTAGAAAATACTTCTCTCATGTCAGAGAGTACAAAAGTGAAGATAAAACAGTGCGCTTCTCTACGCAACTTTCAAGCGATACGAAAAACCTCTCCTGTTATTTACATGTGGCTTCCCTGATACCCTCACGACCATCCAGTCATTCTAAACCTTGGGAACAAAAAAATATATCACACTCGTTCTCCCCATACTCTTGAAATAATGTGGTGTTTTCAACATAAAACAGGGATGGCTACAGTCTAAGTCTCTATAAACTTCACTTAATTCCAAGTGTAGTAAACGAAAGATATTCAACTCAAAATTTGTTATCAAATGCCAGTGGCCTCGTTAGACCTTCCTAAAGTGTTTAAATGACAACTATGTACAAATGCGTTGTCGGGAAAGATATCTCACTGCGTGACTCTCGCAGTTAGCAATGCTGTCGTAACTAAAGCTGTTTATACTACCAAAATTGCCTACCTATCAAGTTGAGCGTTCCAAATGGTCTACAATACTAAACTACGAGACTCTCATCTTCTACAGAAATTCATGGTAAATACTCACATAGTCATCGGAATTTGTTGTTGCATGTTTGAGCTCAGATCAGTGGGTTTTAGACCTTCTACTCAGCTTCCAAGAGCTTAACCATCGTTTTTCCGTCATCTCATGATGTAGACTCCAACTTAAGCATTTCCCCAGACATCCTCCTTACTCCATTAGATTCGCCATTTCAATTGTGGGATTGTCAGCCATGTGGTACGTGAAGAATAACCACTCGATCATGATGCCAAAACACTGAATGTAAAAGACAGTTTGTACTAAAATAAAGCTCACTGCTTCTACACGTGCGTGGATGATTTTCAAAGAATGTCCATAATCACCTCCGCCACAGAATTTACAACACTGTTTGTACAGCATAACTTACTGATTTGAGTACTGGCAAATCACCAAAAGTCTGCGTGGTTTTCCACGCCAAGTTAAAATCCTTGCGTACACAAAACTGTTTAGTGGTACTTCAATCGTTCTTTGAATGACGGATTTACCATGCTATCTCAGTGTTCTACCAAAGTTCTTCTCGTACACTTTTCTCCCGACCATGTGGTCGTCCGGAGTCCTCGTTTCGAATCGACCGCCTTTTACCAAAAATCACGAAATTCAATAACCACCTTTACTCACGGCTCACTCAGCCTTATACTCGTAGAGATACACTTCCAGTTCACACGACATCGTCGCCAAACACGGCAGATTCACTTTGATTCAATAAAATCACGTTTTCTTTAGCACAAGAAAAATACTTCCGCCTCATGCGGGAACGCAGTAGAAGAGTATATTCTGTCGGATGTGCGCCGATCAAGGTCTGGGTAATAATAATAATAATACGCGTCAGAGTAGCAGAGGAAGATAAAATCAACAAGGTCGCAAATGGATGGGGGAAAAGACGTCTTGCTCGACCCGGTGCTGGGCCCAAGGTTTTCGGAGCGAGCAAAAGATGATTTCCAAAAAACCAAATGCAAACAAATAATTGCTTAATGCAACAATCAAAAGTGCAAAAATGAGATTCCCATAAAATTAATTAAACAAATCCCAGAGGCGTGTTAATCGTGCCTTTGTTACGTCACAAAGACAAGATTGACGAAATCGAGATAAGGATAAGGATAAGGAAGGGGAACTTAAATATAAGAAATGAAAAGACAAGGGAGCTATATTACTTAAAATATAAAAATGTATTGAGGATAAAAGAAAGAGCGTGTACACGAAATAAACAAATTATTTAAAACAAAGAAAAAAGGCAAGCTAAGACAAGATCAATAATACAAAAGAAACCCAATACCAAGAATAAAGAATTCAAAAACTAAAAAAAAACTAAAAAGCACGACAGAACCTGAGTACCGCTCAACAACATGAATCTAACGAAAAGATACAAACTTGAAAGAAAATAAAACGAAACTTACAAAAGTTAGAGAGAAACGACAAACTTGCAAAAAGTCAAAATTCGAACTGCTAAGACGCGAAGCTTTTCATGATGTTATTGTAAACATACCTGAGGGATGGGGGAGGAGTGAGGGGAGTAAAACAAAGGGAAGAGAGATTTCACGGAGGTAGGAAGAAGGGGAAGAAAAGGGGGAATATCATTAAGTTATGTAATACGGCGAAAATCGAAAGATAAAAACAAAACAAAAGGAAAATGAGATATACGGAGATACATTACATTACAATTGACTTGGGACGAAAGAGACCGGTAAAAATCGAAAGCACGCTATAAAAAAACAGGCTTATACTCCAACATAATGCCGCAACAACACGACATATAAAAAAAAGAATAATATGACATCGGAGCTGGAGAAAATCCCAGTTAACCACCGTCACATATATTCTATAAACAAAGGGGACACGTATTAGTGGGACGTTGGACATAAGTCCCGTTACCTCACACATACTGTCCGCAAACAAAGGTCCAATTGCTACCAATCAAATGAAACATTTGTGGTACAAAAGAGACACCGACGCAAAAGACGAGCACCAAGGCCCGACAGGAAAATATACATAAGCCAAGACGCAGAAACGCAATACTTTCGAATCTTACAGGTATTAACCAAAATAATAAAACTGTGAGGAGGGCACATAACAAAAGCAACAAAAAGAACTCCGCCGTATGACATTACGCAAGGTCCCGGAGATCTGGTTCAAGGATTAAAATACTAACAGTAACATCTTGAAAAGGAAAGAGAATTAAGCAAAAGAAGGAACGTTTAACAAAAACAATTACATTGCGTTAGATAGAAATACATTGAGCCGTACTCACATTCCGCTGCGCCATGAGGGTGGGCCTCTGCCCGAATACACACGTTCGCCTTACATCTCGGCGCGTCTAAGACTGACTAAGCTTCTGTCCCCCAGAGAGGGGAGAAGCCTCTCAGAAATATCAAATGCGTAGTTTGGGAGTGCCCCCAAACTCGCGTCAAATATTGTCAGAGCCAATGGCAGAACGAATTGCACAACAAAATGCAAGGTAGCAACAACACTAGCCAATACGAGAGAACAAGGCAGTATGTAGCCAGGGGTTGCACAACGTTAGACAGAGAGATACATACACACAAACTGCGCACTTTTAAACTCTCGAGGCGTAATATAGAGATGTCACAACACATGACAATAATAATAATAATCATGATGATAATAATAATAATTACAATAAATTCTGAAAAGTGGTTCAAATTCCACCGCTTTCTCCAAAAAAAATTCTTTTACATAACAAAGGCATAAAAGAATTTTTTTCTTTTTCATAACAAAATTATATAAAATAACATTCTTCGATTAGATACATTTGAACAGGGTGAAGGAAAGAAAATTACATCATGTACACTAGATACATACATGAAAATAAAGACATAATAAAATGTTCTCACATTTCTCTTATTCATATGACGCAGCTTAATTAAAAGTTCTTTAAACGTCATAACTTCCATAAAAGGCTTGACGAAACGCAAGTCTCTTTTCTCAAACACACATATATTTTCATACACACGTATTCACGAAGATGTTCACTGATGAGGAAAATTTTTTCTTTTTTGATACGAAAGAAAAAAAAGACTTTAAAATGAAATTAAAACAACAAAAATTGAAATTATATAAAGGATCAGTACAGCCGTGAAATAAAGGCGGATCCTACCTCTACTGCACGTCAATACGTCACACATATTAAAAATGGATGTACCAAAAAGAAAATAATGATAATAAAACGGTCAATCTTGAGCTAGACTCTGCCAGATGACGTGGAGAAAGCGAAGTCTTCTTAATGGCGACCTTCTGGAAATCAGCCAATTTTCTAATAATAAAAGAAAGAAAAAGGTTAAATCATGATCACAAAAAAATATAAAGGGGAGCACCCTGTATACAAAATAAGGCTTGCGTCGGGGAAATATTTGGGGTTACATAAGCTCCGTAAGAGGGAAAGTGGATTCATTCTGCCAGCTGGAAAGTAAAAGTATGAATAGGCAGGGTCGTCAGACCAAATGAAAGAAGAGAAAACGAGCCGTGAACGGGGTCTAAAGGATACACCGGCCACTTCTCAGGTACTTGGAGACTAGCTATCGCTACCGGAAACACTCTCCAAATATATGACAGATACAGGAAAATAATACACATTATCTTAGAGAAAACATTAGATTGAAATGATTTATAAAAACATGATATCACAAAAACGTAAAACAGAAGTTACGATAAATAGTAAACAACTATATCAATAAACAAATCACTGTCACTACAAGAAAAGAATGTAAGTCAACAGACCATCTCAGGCGTTGTCGAACAATAGCAAGTCGTGTCTGCAGCTCGGACAATGGGCCGGCCGGCTCCCTACAACAAAAGCAGGCAGGTACCGGAAATTGCCTTAGGCAGAAGTATAGTTCAACACATCTTTCGAAATCCTCCGTGTAACTCAGGCGGCCACGGGTGTCTCCTGCCTAACTAGATACATAGTAGGAGTAAAGGGGAAAAATGTACTAATAACATTCATCAAAAGACATTAGATACTAACAAATGAAAAGGAATAATAACTCAAAGTAGCTGTCGAAACAAAAAATACCATTCCGGACAGAGAACGAAAATCCAAATAATTACGTTACAAAATACCTTCCAAATAAAAGGAACAGACTGGAACCTCGCATAAAACCAATCAAGACCAGACATACAATCAATCAAACTCGAAACCCAATAATAAATATTACCAACCCACAAAAATAAAATGGTTACTGCGTCAATATACGGGCCGTAGACCTCAGAGGTACCGCATAAAAAAAATTAAAGACAGAGAGGGTATGGCCTATCCCATACTAATATAAGAAAATTGGGTAATGCACGCCAGAGTAGTTCACACGAACATCAATGTCCCATACCAAGGATGCCGTAGACCTAAAATGGTTGGTATCTCTGAGTAATACTTATCGTATATTTGGTTTGCCAATAAAAACGAATAAATAGTTCGTACGTAATATATATATAGTTTAAATTGAATAGGGTATAAAATCAAAATTGAACTAAATTTGAAACCACCCACAAATAACTGTTGATAAAAATTCATTAAACTCATTGACACACACATTCATCTCAAAATACAACCAACAACAACAACACTACATACATACTCCTTCCCATAAACAAATCAAAATTTCCCCATTACATCAGAATGCTAATATGAGTCGTTGGAACACCATGGAAACTCAAATAACGGACTACAGGTCATCGTGACAAACTTCATCCCATACTAAAGATTGACGAATCGTGTGGAATCTATGTACATCCTAAGTGGGCGTCGAAGCCGTGGGACAGGTCCCAAACCCTAATTCCGACGGAGACCTCACCTAGCAGGTTTCCCAACGAAATACACACTGCCATACTGAACATATAGTAACATCAAGCTTACCGTATATAAACAATTTTAAATGAAAACCTACATTGAAATCCCCTGACAAAAATAAAACAATCACCCTCCCTAATTATGAAACAAACTTAACTCCCAATCATAACACACATAATAGCTCAACAGACCATTCATAACTGAGACAACAAACACTTTACTAACATCAAACGTTAGTATAATTACGCGAGGCTCAAGGTGGGTCGGGGTGACCGTAGGATTTAAAGAGACGGTTCCCATAAGTGGGCCGGGGAAAACTTCGGAGAAAGAGGGGCGGGGGTTTTAGGCTGTACGGTAATGACAAGAAACCTGTCAGCAGCTGTTCCAGACTGAGACGTATGAAGGCGTGAGGCGAGTTCTGAGAAATATCACAGTTAACAAAGCGACTATTTACAACAAAGGTAAGGACTCAAACCCTTGAGAGAAATGCATTTTCTACTTCACAGAAAGTAAAATAAAAACGTCCACAACACTGACGAAATGAAAAGGAAGAGAAAGCAAACAAAATTTCCTGTCGCCTTAAAATCACCGTTAACTAAACAAATGTCTACTAGAGGAAGCAAATACATAAAAGTAGGTTACAATACCGTGACGTGTCGTGTTCCAGCGATGCGATGTACTCACTGATATGTTGCCACTGTTCACCTCGAAGCTGGGTCTTTTGGATGTCTTGTTTACTTGAGGGACTAAACCACCTGTCCTTGGAGATGGGTTTCCTGGATGCCCGTAGTTCACACAGAAAGTAACTTCACCCTTTCTTCAGGGGTGGGGAAAAACAATTCACTGAATTCCTTAAACTCAAAGAAAAACAAATTTTAATACAATGTAAATGAAGAGAAAAATAATAAAAGGTTAATAACTTGAGAGAGGAGAGGAGGGAACGATTTCGCACGCAACCACGCGATCTGCTACCATTGCGCCGATAAAGGTCTGGGTAATAATAATAATAATACGCGTCAGAGTAGCAGAGGAAGATAAAATCAACAAGGTCGCAAATGGATGGGGGAAAAGACGTCTTGCTCGACCCGGTGCTGGGCCCAAGGTTTTCGGAGCGAGCAAAAGATGATTTCCAAAAAACCAAATGCAAACGAATAATTGCTTAATGCAATAATCAAAAGTGCAGAAACGAGATTCCCATAAAATTAATTAAATAAATCCCAGAGGCGTGTTAATCGTGCCTTTGTTACGTCACAAAGACAAGATTGACGAAATCGAGATAAGGATAAGGATAAGGAAGGGGAACTTAAATATAAGAAATGAAAAGACAAGGGAGCTATATTACTTAAAATATAAAAATGTATTGAGGATAAAAGAAAGAGCGTGTACACGAAATAAACAAATTATTTAAAACAAAGAAAAAAGGCAAGCTAAGACAAGATCAATAATACAAAAGAAACCCAATACCAAGAATAAAGAATTCAAAAACTAAAAAAAAACTAAAAAGCACGACAGAACCTGAGTACCGCTCAACAACATGAATCTAACGAAAAGATACAAACTTGAAAGAAAATAAAACGAAACTTACAAAAGTTAGAGAGAAACGACAAACTTGCAAAAAGTCAAAATTCGAACTGCTAAGACGCGAAGCTTTTCATGATGTTATTGTAAACATACCTGAGGGATGGGGGAGGAGTGAGGGGAGTAAAACAAAGGGAAGAGAGATTTCACGGAGGTAGGAAGAAGGGGAAGAAAAGGGGGAATATCATTAAGTTATGTAATACGGCGAAAATCGAAAGATAAAAACAAAACAAAAGGAAAATGAGATATACGGAGATACATTACATTACAATTGACTTGGGACGAAAGAGACCGGTAAAAATCGAAAGCACGCTATAAAAAAAACAGGCTTATACTCCAACATAATGCCGCAACAACACGACATATAAAAAAAAGAATAATATGACATCGGAGCTGGAGAAAATCCCAGTTAACCACCGTCACATATATTCTATAAACAAAGGGGACACGTATTAGTGGGACGTTGGACATAAGTCCCGTTACCTCACACATACTGTCCGCAAACAAAGGTCCAATTGCTACCAATCAAATGAAACATTTGTGGTACAAAAGAGACACCGACGCAAAAGACGAGCACCAAGGCCCGACAGGAAAATATACATAAGCCAAGACGCAGAAACGCAATACTTTCGAATCTTACAGGTATTAACCAAAATAATAAAACTGTGAGGAGGGCACATAACAAAAGCAACAAAAAGAACTCCGCCGTATGACATTACGCAAGGTCCCGGAGATCTGGTTCAAGGATTAAAATACTAACAGTAACATCTTGAAAAGGAAAGAGAATTAAGCAAAAGAAGGAACGTTTAACAAAAACAATTACATTGCGTTAGATAGAAATACATTGAGCCGTACTCACATTCCGCTGCGCCATGAGGGTGGGCCTCTGCCCGAATACACACGTTCGCCTTACATCTCGGCGCGTCTAAGACTGACTAAGCTTCTGTCCCCCAGAGAGGGGAGAAGCCTCTCAGAAATATCAAATGCGTAGTTTGGGAGTGCCCCCAAACTCGCGTCAAATATTGTCAGAGCCAATGGCAGAACGAATTGCACAACAAAATGCAAGGTAGCAACAACACTAGCCAATACGAGAGAACAAGGCAGTATGTAGCCAGGGGTTGCACAACGTTAGACAGAGAGATACATACACACAAACTGCGCACTTTTAAACTCTCGAGGCGTAATATAGAGATGTCACAACACATGACAATAATAATAATAATCATGATGATAATAATAATAATTACAATAAATTCTGAAAAGTGGTTCAGATGTGAGCAGGTAACGACAGATCACTTATGAGTCATTGAGCGACTAAATTTACAACTCGGAAATTAGCGATATCAATCTATATATTTAAAACGCTAAGCTGATTTGGTTAGGCTACTGCGAGATTGAGAGAACGGCTGACCCGATTAACATCTTAATGCACTCTGACGAAAGTTCTTGGCCTGTAGATTTGCAGAGTGTCTTTAAAATAAGCATATATGTAACCATATATTTTTTAATTAATAAAGACTAATGGAAAATTCTTGCCCATAGCGCATGCGCAGAATTCGCTTGGTTCATGACAGACATGGTGGATGCCCACCGCGTTTTAATGTGCTAATTATTTATAAGAATTTTAAAGGAGGGGATGATTCGATAATTATGCACCATGTATCACTCTTCTGCTTTTCGCTTCCATTTCGGCAATATATCATTTTCATACCACATTTTATCTTGGGGGGGGGGGCATTATCAATTTTAACTACTAGCCTTGAACATTCTTGCACCGACTGCACCCGATATATGTGCTAAATCACGTTGTGGCGACTGGTGACTATTGACCAAAGAGTGAAGTGAAAAGTGTTTACTCCTTGTAAAGGTGTATATATCCTTGTGTAGCATTAAGGGAGCATCTTTGTGCTTCCTTCATTAATGGCAAACGTTGTGACTGTGTACTTGTATGATTTTATGTAGATGTAGCATTAATAAACATGTTCGATGCCAAGATAAATTAATTATTTCATTAAGCATCCACAGTGGTCACCCCAATAGAACAATGCATACAATAGCGAGTGAGTGTTAAATTATCGTGTAATAAAACAACGTCCCTCGCACGGATAACACACAGCCCGACGCGACGCCACCAGGTATGTCCGAGAACAGTAGTGCACAAATAATGCGAGTGTCTGTGAAAATATCGCCGATATGGCGCAAACATGTTAAGATATGGTTTATGCAAATCGAAGCGCAGTTTGCTACCGCTGGGATCACAGCTGAGCTAACAACATTCCATCATATTTTAGGATCGCTAGAACCGGATGTTGCTGAGCTATTAAGCAATTTACTAAACGGCCCACTATCAAGTACTCCTTTTTCGGACCTCAAGACGCGGTTAATAGCCGAATTTCAGGAATCGGAAAGGCGGAAAGTAACCAAACTTCTGACTGAGCTCGACCTTGGAGACAGGAAACCCACTCAGTTGCTTAGGGAAATGCGTGCTCTCGCTGGAACACAGGTTAAGGATGACTTTATGTGCACTATTTTCATGCAACGGCTACCGATGTACTTAAGAACAATACTAGCATCTTCTAACGATACCTTGGACAACCTAGCAACAGTGGCAGATCGGGTCTTGGATTATTCAAGCCCTATGCAAAATATATATTCTATTCATCCCCAACAATCGACTACACAACCACCTACATCAAACTCAGCCGATAGAATTTCTCGACTTGAAGCGCAAATCGAACAACTTACATTATCGATTAATAGTGTTCTCGACTCAAGAAGTCAAACTCCAACTCGTACTCGCTCCAGGTCGCGCTCACCTTATCGCAAATAATATCGACCAGATGGT
This sequence comes from Meconema thalassinum, assembly GCA_946902985.2. Taxonomy (NCBI): domain Eukaryota; kingdom Metazoa; phylum Arthropoda; class Insecta; order Orthoptera; family Tettigoniidae; genus Meconema; species Meconema thalassinum. Next base: position 605,373,055 of record OX336389.2, read on the forward strand.
TCATTATGTAGGTACCATTTCACTTACAAGGACAAGGCAAGGAAGTGTGTTAACCCTTGCTCATGTAACACAGCCTCTTTTGCTTCGGGAAAAAGCTCAGGCACTTCGCTAGAGGCGGCACAAAGTGATGTGGGCCTAGTAACTTCTCGCTGCTTGTTTATTACCGACCCGTCCTTTGGTAAGAGATTCGTAATCAACACAGGGGCAGATATATCCGTGGTTCCCCCCACAGCTGAAGATAAAAAGCGTACATGTAAACGACTTCTCTATGCTGCTAACGGGACACTAATCAAGACGTACGGCGAGCGCTTAGTACAAATCAACTTAAGTCTGAGAAGAGTATTTTTGTGACCATTCACAGTTGCTGATGTCCAACAGCCGCTCCTTGGAGCTGACTTCCCGAACAATTATGGACTGTTAGTCGATATCAAGCATAAACGTATCATTGGTGGTACAACTTACTTATCAATCCTTGCAACTCCAGCAACTCAAACACCTTTAGAAAGTGTTCACTTACTTGATCCCCAGAACAAGTACTCAAGTTTACTGAAGGATTACCCATGCTTGTTTCGTGACAACCCAACCTTCTGTGCCCAAGATATACAATTTTTTTCATAGTATCACCACTGTAGGACATCCAGTTTCAGTAAAAGCAAGACGACTGCCGCCTAATAATCTTGTTCGGGCCAAAAGGGAGTTCCAAAAAATGATTGATTTGGGAATCTGCAGACCGTCCAAGTGCCCTTGGGCCAGCCAGCAACACCTTGTCCTAAAATCAGATGGTTCATGGCGACCATGTGGAGATTACAGGGCCCACAACGCCATTACTGTTCAAGACAGGTACCCGATACCACACCTACAAGACTTCAATGGCCGGTTATCAGGTAAAATTATTTTCTCCAAGATTGATCTGATACGAGCTTTCCATCACATTCCAATTGCAGAGGAAGATGTGCCTCAACAGCTGTTATGACACCCATTTGGTTTATTTGAGTTTGTTAAACTCCCATTTGGCCTGAGTAATGCTGCTCAGTCATGTCAACGGTACATTGACTCTATTTGTAGAGATTTGGAGTTTGTGTTTTGCTACTTGGATGACATTCTTATCGCAAATGAAGAATGAAGAGGAGCACGAGCATCATTTGAGAATCCTGCTTGAACGGTTGCATAAGTAATGTATCAATGTGATCGTTTCCAACTGTGTTTTGGGGGCTTCAGATATTGCCTTCTTAGGTTACTCTGTGTCATCTTCAGGAATTAAGACGCTCTCTGATCGTGTCGATGCTATTGTCTCATTTACACAACCTCGCACCATTGCTGACTTACAACGATTCCTTGGATAGGTAAACTTTTACCGTCGCTCACTGCCCAACACAGCTGAAACCCAACACCTACTCTTGAACCTCAATAATGACACGCGCAGGCATGACCGCGGGGAGGGCGAATGGACGCCAGAAGCAATTGAAGTTTTGGGCAACTGAAACAGCAAATTGCAAATGCTACTCTTCTAGCACACCCCTCAGGTAATCTGCCATTGGTCGATGCTTCAGATTTTGCCATAGGAGCTACATTACATCAAGTCCGTTATGATCACTTTGAACCTCTAGGATTCTTCTCCAAGAAACTACCTGATACACAGAAAAAGTACAGCACCTATGTCCGCGAATTACTGGCAGCCTATTCTGGAGTCAAGTATTTTCGCCACTTGCTCGAGGGAAGAAACTTGAACCTCTACACTGGCCACAAACGTCTGACGTATGCTTTCACCAACGACTTGATAAAGCGTCACCAAGGCAACTTCGTCAACTAGATTTCATTAGACAGTTCACAACTGATTTGAGGTATCTCCGAGGGAGAGAACACATCCCAGCAGATTTGTGTTCTCGCAGCTCATCCATCTCCATACTGTGCCCGTCAGAGGAGTTGCCAGGACAGCCAACAACCGAAATGACTTCCCTAACATCTCATCCGCCGGACCTAACTGCCGAGAGGATCAGGTGAACTTCCATACAGGCCAAAGCGGCACGAGAATCCATCGTCCACAGGGATCGTGGTACATGTTGACTAAGGTCATAGACTGCCTAAGGAAAGGTTCACCTTAAAAGCTAGACTGAGAAAGGAAACATCCAGACTTATATAAAACATCGTGAAAATTTATTGTAAAATTCACAAACCCCTAACCTAGTTCGGAGGGTTTCTATCAGCTAATCAGCAAGCTAATAAATTATCAAAAATATAGAGCAGGTCCCTACCTGAGAAGTTACAGTAAACCCTCGCGAAAGATCTATCTCACAATAATTAAAGCAACAACAGCAACACTAGGAAAATGGTATGGCGCAAAACCCTACATCAAGTTACAAGATCAAGCTAATATCGGAATTTACATTTAACAGGGTAGCAAAACAAATCTAAGTTAGTATGATACCATTTTCTCATTTACATTTAATATTAATTCATCTAGCTAAGTCCTACCAATTAATTACAACATTTACGGCGGTGACGTCCGTAATATCAAACAATTACAATCAAAGCTATGTGACAAGCCATAGAAAAAAACATCTAAGACACTCTTACAAACTGGGTGCTAATCAGCACACAAAAGGTGACATAGAGAATTTGTACACTTTTACATCAATAAATCAATAAATACAAGACCAGAGTTTTATTCAAAGCCTACCTACACCTTGGTGTACTGTTTGTAAGCCATAGTCATTTAACGTGTGTAATTACGGTGACGACTGCGTAGTGAAGACTACGTCTAACATCGTATGGCCTGCGCTCCACCAGCTACGAACTAAAGGTTCGAGCAAGCCTCTGTCGCTACAAAAAGTGTCAGCTGTCCTAAAGTCATTTCCTCCAGGAAATACTTTCATTAGCACGGCTATGTCAGCAGGTTCCAAATGCAAATGAACACGGTTAAATAGAAGGGATTCGTTAGTTATATTTTGTTTATCAAAATTATGCGTTTTATTATTAAGATGTCGGTTTAAATTATCGTTGGTTTATGGCGAATAACAGCTGAGTAGCTTCGCACGGAGCGTCTCTGAGAGATCGTCTCTGTCATAGAGCCTCGACCCAAAAGTCGGAATACAATCAACGAGCAATAACAACTCGGACACACAATAATACAAGTTACCAGCGGCGCGCAGCTCGCGTTCAATAACTCTGGGACGGGCCTGGACACATCAGTTACCCTCCCTAAATATCTGGTCGACGGGAACAGTCCCGGACATGGTACACAAAATACCTTCACATATGAAAAACCCTCATCACGGGGCTAGCCTCCAACATAAAATAAGAATCCTGACATAACTGTACTCGTCGAAACAACGGTACACGCAAAAGGCGTTTAACTAACAAATGACAATCTAAAGAACATGTGAGCAGATACAGAAATGGACTCTGGGTTCCATGAGCTATCAATGCAATGAAAAATAAATGAATGCTACAAGCATTCTGTCCTGTGTTAACATAAGTCTGTCTCACTTGGAAGCAAGCGCTCTCACTCGTGCGCTGGGAAATATTCACAAACCTGTCTGAGTCACAGCAAGTTGCAGGCTCCCTGCACTATTAGACACAACACGTAGACTGGGCCGGCAATTCAGGCAAGAAAATAACTATGAAACTGGCCTCATAATAATACCTTTACCATAGGTTATAAACATCAAAGAATGTGTGCATTAAGAGCACGCTATAAAGCTGAATATAAACATATAACTCTGTCTTTCTTAGCAAATACGTTTAAAAGATAGCAATGTCACTCATTGCTGGAGCTCTTTGCTCTCAAAGATAAAATACTTCAGTAGTTTCTTGTATCAAACATTCAAATAATCACGTGTCATCACACTTGACACAAACAAAATAATATTATGGCGCAAACTCCACTCTGCTGGATTTGCTTAATGATACGTTGGGAACTGGGTTCGATGTTAGGCTACAACGAAACATCCCTTTTACTTTCAAGGTCTACACTTGACCTGGATGACTTCTGAGCACATCATGAATGAAATATAAATGCAGTTACAAAACTGGTAATTACAGTCGATTACCTAAATGATACGACTTCTCTAATGAAGTATGGGGCGTAACATTGACTGTCTGCTATGAGTGCAGTTAAAGAAATATGATCATGGCATCAACTTGCCATAACAGGAGTCTGCTAAGACTCGAAAATCATCCCAGATAGGGTTAAACAAAGTAGCCCTGAAATGACTACGGTCACGTTTAGCAATAGACAGGAATTGGCGTCCTATGATGTCCATCAGGTTGCACCAGGGTTGAACAAAATGTCGAACCCAAGGGTGGCTCACAATCACTGTAATAAATGACATCTAATTATACTAATTACATTCCCTACCTATGAAATGGCTGTCACTAAGTTCGGCTGATTTACACTCTAAACTAATCTAACTATACCACCAATGACTAGAACAAAGAAGGGTTGTACTAACTCACGATCTGAAGGAGCCCACACTTAGCTCTCTGTCCAATGACAAGGGTTGAACAAAAGCACCTCTGGCTTTCAGGATTGGCATCGTCGGTATCAGAACTTCCATCTTGGCTCTCCAAAAGACCAGGGTTCGGTGTGTCCCTGTAGTCGACATCGTGAATAGGTTGGACTTGCCTAGGAAAGGCATCCTCGATTCCTTCCTTCTCGTTCGACGTTCTAGAAGTTCCACATCATGCTCGTTCCATCCGAGACATCTCCCTCATACCATAACGGTACTTAGCCCATTATCTCCGACTCGAACATGGTGTTATAAGTGTCGAACACGTGGTCGATAATGTTAGACATCATGTATTCCATTAGTACTTGAAAATTGCGGTGTGCTTTGTAGCTATCACAGGCGTTACACATATATTTAGCAACACAGCCTCTACACTTTGCAGATATCATTAATAAATGGCCATGCACTGATCTGCTGGTTCACACGTGCACAGACACTACTTTTACAATCACGTGGCATCCGTGAAATAGGCGTCGATTTCTGGCGGATAAATCCACCGTAGCAATTTATACACGTAGTGGTTTTAATATCACACTCGTTCAATGTAACTTTATCACAGTTATTGGTATATTTAACACTAGGCTTCAGCCCTCCACAAATCACGTGGGTACAAAATGTGGTGCTACAGAATCGTAGAAAAATTCACAATATTTTAAATACGTTTCCAATGAAATTTATGCTGATCACTACACTTTATAAATCGTGATGCACAATACGATGGTGCTCGATGACACTTGATAAATATTTCTTCGCTAAAAAGAGGACTGTTTCCACGTCTTACATGACGGATATTATAACACGCCTCAACAGGGCGGATTCTCCTGACGTAGTGCCCGGAACTGTGTTCCTCGTGGAATCAAGTCGTAAAACTAAGTCGTTGAGCGACTATTTACATCCCTTCTTGCGTATCTGCAATGATATTACCATACCTTAAAGTGGAAAAACATTCTCCAAAATGTTTCAATAATACTGAATGACGAAATGGAATATTCTGAGTCTCGTAGAAAGGTGAAGTTGATTAATAAGACCTCAGATGAATAATTAGCAGACTTCACCAAAGTCAAAAGTGCGATCCTCCGCTTCTCCAAAGAGAATCGTATAAGCTCTCAGCTTCTGGTTGCTTTCTGGGTGTGTTCAAAGGTAATACATCCCATCATAAATGTGTTGTCATGAAAAATATCACATGAACCTTAGCTCAGCGGGTTCATCTGCCTCTCCGTCGTTTCAAATAAAATGTAGGGAAGACATTTTTATTTGCCTCAAAGTTCATTCATGAGTGATTTTTTTTTTAGATTAGCTGCGTTGAAGGTTCCAATGCACTCTCCTGTTTGAATGTCTTCAATCACGTAACTTCCATTGTTCAGAGGTTGTCGGATACGACTGGGGCCATAATATAAAGACAGAAATTTCCCATATATGCGGTCTATAGGACTTGAAATTCCGGGTCTCCTTATAAGAACAAGGTCTCCCGCGACTAGTGGTTCTCTGAATCTCTGGCGTCTGGTTCTTCTCAAACGTTTCGCAGCTTGTCTGTCCAAAGTGTCCCTTGTAGCTAAAAGTCTGCTGGCGTGTGATGGTTGTAAACAAGGTGGATTTACAATCACACGATTCCACATTCTCATCGGCATCTGGTCCAAATGCAAAACCATGGGTATCTGACCAGTGCTCTCATGGACTGTTGAATTAATACATTTTGCCATGATAACTAGGACTTCGGTCCAACGCCAGTGTTCTTCCTGACAATACAATCGACAGAATTTTGCAATAGTAGCCATAACGCATTCTGCTGGGTTGCACTCTGGATGGCGAATAGATGATAAAACATGACCTATCTCCAACTCGATCATAGCATTGGCGAATTCTGCGGAAGTGAACTGTGATCCATGATCAGTCAACAGGAATTGTGGCTTTCCTGCCTCTGGTATCACTTGTAGTCTAATTCTCTGGATAATCTGGTGGGCGGTGGCTTTCTGAATCGGATGAAGCATCGTATATTTCGTGAACACATCAATGGTTACAACAATGAAGCGATTCCCACGGCGGGCCTTTGGTATTGGGCCATAGAGGTCCTGTGCGTATAACTCTCTGGGTTGAGTTGGGAGTATGGGCCTAGAGGATTCCTTCAACAAGTGTGACGTGTACTTGTTCCGCTGGCATGCGTCGCAAGCACGTAAACACTGTCTAACGGTGGTTCCTAGCCTTTTCCAGGAAAAAGGCTCCTTGGTGGTCGCAATGGTCTTGTCAGTCCCACCATGTCCAATGGATAGATGAACCATAAGAATGACAGATTCTTGATACCTCCTCGGAATGACTGCACGCAGTTGAGTGTGGTCCACGTCCACAAACTTATACAAGACACGATGATAGATCAGATAGTCATCTGCAAGAGCGGCTGTTCTCGCATAGTGAGCAACCTGTGGATCCATTCGTCGTTCCAGGAAGCGGATAATGTTCCTGAGACCCTCCTCACGTCGTTGTCCTTCTGGTAGATGACGAAGTCGGCGAAGGTGTTCCTCGCATTCTCCCTCGATGTCAATGGCATTCACGGTGGCTTCAGGATTCCGGCTGAGAATGTCGGCCAACACATTCTCTCTGCCTGGTCGGTAAACAATTTCCAAATCAAACTGTTGGAGAAACAGCGTCAAACGTGTGATCCTGTCGCTTGCCAGTCTTGTTCGTAAAATGAAGGTCAGCGCATAGTGGTCGGTCCTACCGATAATCCTCTGGCCTAACAACAGTTTCTGCCAGTACTCAAGCGCGTAAACAATCGCAAGTGCTTCAATCTCAGTGGTGAAATAATGAGATTCGTGTGCTCTCAAACGTCGACTTAAGAAAGCGATGTAATGACGTTTCTTCTCATCATCCTCCTGCAATAGGATGGCACCTATTCCAATCGCAGATGCATCAGTCTCTAGAATAAAATTCCGGGAGTAGTCTGGATATTCTAACTGAATCGAATCAACCAGCATCTGTTTAGCTTTTCTGAAAGCCGTCTCGCACTCGTCGTCCCAAGCCCATCGGCAATTCTTCTTCAGCAAACCTTGAAGTGGTGCGACAGTCTCAGAATACTTCTCACGATGAGCAGCAAGAATTGGATAATTCCCAAGAATTGTCTCACGTGTTTCACACGGGTTGGTGTCGGAAATGCAGCAACGGTTCTGATCTTCGCCGGATTCGGCCTGTATCCATCTCCATTAATTATGTGTACCACAAATTTGACTTCTCTCTGGAAGAATCGACACTTGTCGTACTTCACTTTGAAATTAGCCTGTCGAAGATTCTCAAAAACAAGGCGTTAAGTTGCTAAATGTTCTTCCTCCGTTTCCGAGGCTATGATGATGTCATCCACATAACATATCACCTTCTGTTTTACTTCAGGAGTCAGCTTCGCATCAAGTGCTCTAATTAATGCAGCTCCGGAATTTTTCACTCCAAAGGGTAGTTTTCGAAAGACATAGGTGGTCTGATCGAACAGAAACCCTGTATACTTCTGAGTATGCTCAGACAATCTTATATGGTAGTAGGATTGTACTAAGTCCAATGACGAAAATACCTTCTTCCCCTTAAATTTTCTGAGGATGTCCCTAATCTTGGGCGGTCGGTCATGCTCAGGAGCTAGGCGTTCGCTTAAGGCCCTGGCATCGAGACAAAGTCTCAGGCTTCCATCCACCTTAACCACAGGTGTTATAGGATTCAAGAAAGGAGTTGGTGACTTCTTAATTGTACCTGCTGCTTCCATTTCATGGATCTTCTTAGCAGCTTCCTCTCGGTGTTTCTCCGCGATAGGATAAATCTTCTTCTGGAACGGGGAATCAACCAGTAGTACAAGATCGTACTCTTAGTCCAATATCTCACGAGGTGTGGTGTCGAATATATCCTCGTATTCGTTTAATATTGCATCTAGTTTCTCTCGTACGGGTGCTGATAATTGTTCTGCCTCTCCGTCGGCATCTCGTGTCTCCTCATCTTCCTTGCCATTTAAATTCTCAACAACGTTGACTTCGGATTCAAATTCCGGTTCTTCCTCTACTAAATTCATTTGAATGGGTTCGTTCGGCTTAAACTCACCGTATTATGTCCCATATCAATGATTCCATCGTACTTCCGAATGAAGTCTGCACCCAATATGGCATCATGATGCAAGCCTTTCATCACCAGAAATTCGTGCAAATACACGTGGCTCGAAATTTCTAAAGTGCATAAAATCTGAATTTTGCACGTTACAACACGGTCAGGTATAACTCCTCTGACTCTTACTGCAGAAACTGGCAGCTCTGTCACCTCAGAGTTTGCTTTCAGTCTGGCATGGCAATCGGCGGAAATGACACTTATCATCGCCCCTGTATCGATGAGAATGACTACGTCACATCCATTCAGGGTAGCTACAATCTTCGGTAGACGCGTCAATTCGTAGTTGTGGTTCGTCGTTCGTCTAATAGATCTTCCTGAATCGGCTCCCAGAGTAAGATAGTGGCAGTTACTCTGTGCTCAATCGGGTAAGAATCTACTGAGTTTTTGGCGTTTTTTTCCTTGGCGGGAAGTACCGGGCTGGTTTTGCCTCGTTTCTTCCGCCGGAATATTACGTGTTTCCCGCGAAGTCGGGTTCTGATCTCCCCCTTCTTGGTTTTCTTGGAGTCCTCGGAGTTGCTGAAGGTATTCACGACTCTCCTGTGCTCTTCCTCTCCAGTCTCGATCGACCTGGTATCTGGGGTCCCCATCTCGACTGTATTTTCTGCTGTAGCGGTAATCTCTACGGATACCTCCCTGCTGTGGGTTCCGGATATTATTCCCTCGGCGGTCGTCGTTCGTTCCTCGATCAAAGCGTCGGTTCCAATAACTACGACGGTCATCTCTCCGGTCTCTAGCATACGGAGTGTTATTCCAATTTCTCCGACCTCGATTATATTCATCACGCTGGTCAAAGCTCACTTGAGTCTGTGTTTGCTGTGGCGTCTGGCACACTTTGTCCACAGTCGTTAAGTTAACATGTCGCTCATCACGCCTGTCAGCCTTCTGTTGACGGTGTGTTGGAAACTGTTCGGTATTGGCGTCCAATCGTCGCAAGATTTGATCGCACTGCTGGAATGTAGATGCTCCTGCAGCGATCAATACTCGTTGCACGTCTGCAGGGTATTGCCAGACGATGGTATTTACAAGGTCTTGCTCTGACAGTGGGGGTTGCAAACAACGAAGTTTCGCAAGCTGGGTTGAGAAGTAGTTCGCATAGCGCGTCGGAGTGTTCGAGCTGTATCGGCGAGTGTACATCTCAGCTCTGATACTCTGCTGGATGTCGCTCGACCAATAAGTCCTCAGTAAGGCTTCTCTGAAGTCTTGATAGCCTACGAATGAATAACGGAAGGCCCTGAAACAAGTGCTCGCTTGCCCCTCAAGCAAACGCTCAATGACTCGGAGCTCTCTCTCCGGAGTCACCATTGTGTCTCTTAAGTAGCTCTCCACATTAGCTAAAAATTCTACAGGGGTGATGCCACTTCCAGTGCCTGAGAATCGAGCTGGTTGCTCTTCTCGCGAACGGATGATTGTCACGTTCCCCTGCGTGTGCGCGGGTCTGAATGAACTCGGCATATAATTATGCGTTGGCGTACTTGTATCCTGACTTTGTTGATTACGTGCAGGTTGGAAAGGATTCGCGTTACAGTTTAACGCTTGACTCTGCGCTGAACCGGTAAATTGAGACTGTTGTGATTCCATGGGTGCGCTAGGTTGAAAGTGTGTAGGTATTATCCCTGCGGATTGCGGTCCTGGCGTTGGCTGAGATTCTCCCATCTGTGGAGGTAAATGTATCTCCCTTGGTTGAGTCTCAAGTCGGTCGAGACGTCTCTCGATAATTTCTAGCCCTGGGATATTCTTAGCTGCGACCTTGTTTCCCAAATCGTTGAGCTGCAACTCAATTCTCTCGACTTTACCTTTGAGGTTGGTGTCGACTTCACGAATAGCTGTCCTCAAGTTGTAACTGAGGTCCAACCTCTCGGTTATTGCGACTTCCTCAAATCTTTTCTGTAATGAGTCGATTTCCCCCTCGACTTTGGACATGTTGTCCTTGACCTCGGCTACCTTCGCCTCCATAATAATTTTATGCTCATTAAGGTCACCCCTCAACAGCATTACATCGATCTTATTTTCTTCTCGATGAATGTCTACTGTCTCTCGTAGCCCTGTTACGGTCTCGGTTAATTCCGTAATGTTCTTTCGGTTCGTGTTCAACTCGTCCTTGACCTGGATCATACCATCGACGATCGTCTTGACATTATTGTTGACGGCGTTCGCTGCACCTCTCATCAGTACGAGTCCTATATTTATGGTAGCCATGTCCTTCTTGACGTTGTTAATGAATCCCTCGACGTGAGTTAATCGAGTTCCAAATTCCTCTCGAGTATGGTCTAAGTCAGCCCTCATACCAACCTGAACTCTATTAATCGTAGTCAGAATCTGAGCGGTGTGCTCCTCCAAATGGGCCTGCACGTCCTCCCTAGCTCTATTCATTTGGTCAGTTAAATTATCAATACGCTGATTAGCCTCCTGATGGTGTCGTATTACGTCAACCCTAACAGCTGCTAAACCTGCCGTAAGATCATTTCTGGCCTCTATTCTATGAGCATCTATGTCGGCCCTGATCTGCGTTAGATCGGCCCTTACATTGTTAACTTCATCTCTTACAGTATTAATTGATCGGGTGTTAATCTCAAGATCCTGTCTAACCTGGTCCACATGACCACTTACATTACTGATTGACTGTGTGTTAACCTCAAGATCTTGTCTAACGTTATTAATTGATCGGGTGTTAACCTCAAGATCCTGTCTAACATTATGAATTTCATTCCTTACTTGGTCCACATGACCACTTACAGTGTTAACAGCTTGGGTATTCTCACCCAAGTCACCCCGGACTTCACCTAAGTCAGCGGTAATCTGCTGGAGATTGGCATTGACACCTGCCAACATCTCCCCAAGTACACGACGAATTGTTTCCTCATCCATGACAAGAAATTATTGAGAAAGAGAGGGAGCAATCTCTTATGGAACTTACAGCTATGATTAGTTACTTGGTGGTATAAAGCTTGTTTCATTTAAATAAACATCACGAGTACAGCTGGAGTATGCAAACTAAGTGCTTCTACATTTACAAAGACAACAGCGAGCAAAGCAAAGTATTACATTTACTCAGGATGAGGCATCATCAAAGAAAATCCTATCCATCATTTATCTAACACAAAAGCCTCACCCCATGGACTTGTATCAAACATGAACGCCATGTGGTTAATTGATCTGCAGTACGAGTTTCTAAGTTCGTCCCAGTCCGGTCAATTTACCATTTATCAACATTAAGATCCTCTTAAATAACATGGAACTGACGGTCACCACGTTAACGTCGGCACATGAGTTGGGCGCCATTTAAAGAAAGAGTATATCTTATGTGCCCGTCAGAGGAGTTGCCAGGACAGCCAACAACCGAAATGACTTCCCTAACATCTCATCCGCCGGACCTAACTGCCGAGAGGATCAGGTGAACTTCCATACAGGCCAAAGCGGCACGAGAATCCATCGTCCACAGGGATCGTGGTACATGGTGACTAAGGTCATAGACTGCCTAAGGAAAGGTTCACCTTAAAAGCTAGACTGAGAAAGGAAACATCCAGACTTATGTAAAACATCGTGAAAATTTATTGTAAAATTCACAAACCCCTAACCTAGTTCGGAGGGTTTCTATCGATTAATCCGCAAGCTAATAAATAATCAAAAATAAAGAGCAGGTCCCTACCTGAGAAGTTACAGTAAACCCTCGCGAAAGATCTATCTCACAATAATTAAAGCAACAATAGCAACACTAGGAAAATGATACGGCGTAAAACCCTACATCAAGTTACAAGATCAAGCTAATATCGGAATTTACATTTAACAGGGTAGCAAAACAAATCTAAGTTAGGATGATACCATTTTCTCATTTACATTTAATATTAATTCATCTAGCTAAGTCCTACCAATTAATTACAAAATTTACGGCGGTGACGTCCGTAATATCAAACAATTACAATCAAAGCTATGTGACAAGCCATAGAAAAAAAACATCTAAGACACTCTTACAAACTGGGTGCTAATCAGCACACAAAAGGTGACATAGAGAATTGGTACACTTTTACATCAATAAATCAATAAATACAAGACCACAGTTTTATTCAAAGCCTACCTACACCTTGGTGTACTGTTTGTAAGCCATAGTCATTTAACGTGTGTAATTACGGTGACGACTGCGTAGTGAAGACTACGTCTAACATCGTATGGCCTGCGCTCCACCAGCTACGAACTAAAGGTTCGAGCAAGCTTCTGTCGCTACAAAAAGTGTCAGCTGTCCTAAAGTCATTTCCTCCAGGAAATACTTTCATTAGCACGGCTATGTCAGCAGGTTCCAAATGCAAATGAACAAGGTTAAATAGAAAGGATTCGTTAGTTATATTTTGTTTATCAAAATTATGCGTTTTATTATTAAGATGTCGGTTTAAATTATCGTTGGTTTATGGCGAATAACAGCTGACTAGCTTGGCACGGAGCGTCTCTGAGAGATCATCTCTGCCATAGAGCCTCAACTCAAAAGTCGGAATACAATCAACAAGCAATAACAACTCGGACACACAATAACACAAGTTACCAGCAGCGCGCAGCTCGCGTTCAATAACTCTGGGACGGGCCTGGACACATCAGTTACCCTCCCTAAATATCTGGTCGACGGGAACAGTCCCGGACATGGTACACAAAATACCTTCACATATGAAAAACCCTCATCACGGGGCTAGCCTCCAACATAAAATAAGAATCCTGACATAACTGTACTCGTCGAAACAACGGTACACGCAAAAGGCGTTTAACTAACAAATGACAATCAAAAGAACATGTGAGCAGATACAGAAATGGACTCTGGGTTTCATGAGCTATCAATGCAATGAAAAATAAATGAATGCTCCAAGCATTCTGTCCTGTGTTAACATAAGTCTGTCTCACTTGGAAGCAAGCGCTCTCACTCGTGCGCTGGGAAATATTCACAAACCTGTCTGAGTCACAGCAAGTTGCAGGCTCCCTGCACTATTAGACACAACACGTAGACTGGGCCGGCAATTCAGGCAAGAAAATAACTATGAAACTGGCCTCATAAAAATACTTTTACCATATGTTATAAACATCAAAGAATGTGTGCATTAAGAGCACGCTATAAAGCTGAATATAAACATATATCTGTATTTCATAGCAAAGACGTTTAAAAGATAGCAATGTCACTCATTGCTGGAGCTCTTAGCTCTCAAAGATAAAATACTTCAGTAGTTTCTTGTATCAAACATTCAAATAATCACGTGTCATCACACTTGACACAAACAAAATAATATTATGGCGCAAACTCCACTCTGCTGGATTTGCTTAATGATGCGTTGGGAACTGGGTTCGATGCTAGGCTACAACGAAACATCCCTTTTACTGGCAAGGTCTACACTTGACCTGGATGGCTTCTGAGCACATCATGAATGAAATATAAATGCAGTTACAAAACTGGTAATTACAGTCGATTACCTAAATGATACGACTTCTCTAATGAAGTCAGGGGCGTAGCATTGACTGTCTGCTATGAGTGCAGTTAAAGAAATATGATCATGGCATCAACTTGCCATAACAGGAGTCTGCTAAGACTCGAAAATCATCCCAGATAGGGTTAAACAAAGTAGCCCTGAAATGACTACGGTCACGTTTAGCAATATACAGGAATTGGCGTCCTATGACGTCCATCAGGTTGCAGCAGGGTTGAACAAAATGTCGAACCCAAGGGTGGCTCACAATCACTGTAATAAATGACATCTAATTATACTAATTACATTCCCTACCTATGAAATGGCTGTCACTATGTTCGGCTGATTTACAATCTACACTAATCTAACTATACCACCAATGACTAGAACAAAGAAGGGTTGTACAAACTCACGATCTGAAGGAGCCCACACTTAGCTCTCTGTCCAATGACAAGGGTTGAATAAAAGCACCTCTGGCTTTCAGGATTGGCATCGTCGGTATCAGAACTTCCATCTTGGCTCTCCTAAAGACCAGGGTTCGGTCTGTCCCTGTAGTCGACATCGTGAATAGGTTGGACATGCCTAGGAAAGGCATCCACGATTCCTTCCTTCTCGTTCGACGTTCTAGAAGTTCCATATCATGCTCGTTGCATCCGAGACATCTCCCTCATACCATAACGGTACTTAGCCCATTATCTCCGACTCGAACATGGTGTTATAAGTGTCGAACACGTGGTCGGTAATGTTAGACATCATGTATTCCATTAGTACTTGAAAATTGCGGTGTGCTTTGTAGCTATCACAGGCGTTACACATATATTTAGCAACACAGCCTCTACACTTTGCAGATATCATTAATAAATGGCCATGCACTGATCTGCTGGTTTACACGTGCACAGACTCTACTTTTACAATCACGTGGCATCCGTGAAATAGGCGTCGATTTCTGGCGGATAAATCCACCGTAGAAATTTATACACGTAGTGGTTTTAATATCACACTCATTCAATGTAACTTTATCACAGTTATTGGTATATTTAACACTAGGCTTCATCCCTCCACAAATCACGTGGGTACAAAATGTGGTGCTTCAGAATCGTAGAAAAATTCACAATATTTTAAATACGTTTCCAATGCAATTTATGCTGATCACTACACTTTATAAATCGTGATGCACAATACGATGGTGCTCGATGACACTTGATAAATATTTCTTCGCTAAAAAGAGGACTGTTTCCACGTCTTACATGACGGATATTATAACACGCCTCAACAGGGCGGATTCTCCTGACGTAGTGCCCGGAACTGTGTTCCTCGTGGAATCAAGTCGTCAAACTAAGTCGTTGAGCGACTATTTACATCCCTTCTTGCGTATCTGCAATGATATTACCATACCTTAATATGGAAAAACATTCTCCAAAATGTTTCAATAATACTGAATGACGAAATGGAATATTCTGAGTCTCGTAGAAAGGTAAAGTTGATTAATAAGACCTCAGATGAATAATTAGCAGACTTCACCAAAGTCAAAAGTGCGATCCTCCGCTACTCCAAAGAGAATCTTATAAGCTCTCAGCTTCTGGTTGCGTTCTGGGTGTGTTCAAAGGTAATACATCGCATCATAAATGTGTTCTCATGAAAAATATCACATGAACCTTAGTTCAGCGGATTCAATACCAACACAACTGTCATTCGATGAAGTCGCAAAAGGCCAGGAATCTGACGAGGAACTTCACCGACTACAACAGTCTTTAGCTACAACCCTTCAGTTCAAGACGGTAACCTTACCCACAGGAGCTAAATTACTGGTTGACGCATCCACAGGGGAATTTACCCAGTCAGTTTCGTAAGCCTACATTTCAAGCATTACACGATATGGCTCACCCTGGTATTAATGCATCTATCAAGGTCGTCCAACAACGCTATGTATGGCCATTTCTCAAACAAGACGTCTCGCTATGAAAAAAAACGGTGTTGCTTGCCAACGATCCAAGGTCACAAGGCACACTGCCAGCCCAATTGGAACTTACAAACCAGTGGACCGACGCTTTTCCCACATCAACCTGGACATCGTTGGAACACTCTCTCCATCCGAAGGACACTCACACCTTCTCAAAATCATTGACCGCTTTTCTAGTTGGCCTGAAGATACGCCCCTGAAGGACATTACGGCTGAAACAGTGGCTTATGCCCTATTGCACTCGTGGATAGCCCGCTTCGGTGTACCATCCACTATAACTACTGATCGAGGCAGACAGTTCGACTGTTCACTCTCAGTAGCTTAATGAAACTTCTCGGCATCCACCACATTAAAACAACAGCCTACCATCCTGCTGCTAATGGGAAAATTTAACGTTGGGACCGCCAACTGAAAGCTGCACTCCGGACACAACTCTCCAGCAACTGGATGCCTCAACTCCCAACAGTGCTCCTTTGAATGCGATCCCTAGTTATTCCTCACCTGGACTCAACTCCAGCCACACTCCTTTATGGAGAACCTGTGAGATTATCTGCAGATTTCATTGAAGAAACACCAGTGACAGATGTACCTTCAGTAACTCTGAAGCCCAAGGAACATATCAAATCCCTACGCTCAGTTCACCCAGGTCACCATTCAGCAAAAACGAAATTCGTCCATCCCGAACTCGCAACGTGTTCTCTAGTATTCACCCGCCACGATGCATTTCGCAAACCTTTACAGCCTACCTATGATGGACCCTTCAAAGTGCTTTCTCGAACCAATAAACATTTTGTGATTGAGATGCCTGCAAGTGATCAGACCATATCAATTGACAGACATAAGCCTGCCTTCCTCTTACGTGAAATGTACCCATCCCAGACTACCAAACAGCAATCCACTCATCACCATCAAGATGATGGACCAATTCTTCCATCTCCTAAGTCTGAAAACCACCATACCCACTCTGGACGAACTGTTCGCTCTCCAGCTAGGTATCTCTCCGCTGTCACTGGGGAGGGAGTATGAGGCGCCTGGTGACTATTGACCAAAGATTGAAGTGAAATGTGTTTATCCCTTGTAAAAATGTATACATACTTCATGGGAGCATCTTTGTGCTTCCTTCATTAATGGCAAACCATGTGACTGTGTACTTGTATGATTTTATGTAGATGTAGCATTAATAAACATGTTGGATGCCAAGATAAATTAATTATTTTATTATGCATCCACAACTTAAATATGTGCTTTATTTTAAAACCGGAGCCATGTTCGTCAGATGTTCGTCAGATGTTATTTAGTATGTGAAACTGCCGCAGCGAGCGGTCACAATGAGGCGCACACGTTAACGTCAGGAGATACCAACATGTCCGATAAAAAAAATACACCAGACGACACACGTAACGTTGTACTTCTGTGAAAAAAATGCAAGAAAAATGTATGGTCTTCATTGATATCATCAAGGCTTTCTATTCAGTCAATAGAGAAGCTCGTTGGAAAATCCTAGCTTGAATTGGATGTCCTCCAAAATTCATTCAGGTTATTAGAATACCCCCATTGAATAAGAAGGGCTCACTTCTTAACAGGAATGGGCCTGGAGAACCCTTTAAGATCACAACGGGTGTCAAGCAAGGATGTGTTATCACCCCAAAATTATTCTAATTTGTTGTTGGCGCTATGCTTCATCTGATCAAAGAAAACATTCCGCATGGTGTAGATATTGAATACAGGACAGACGGAAGAAGATTCTATCTTACCCAAGTGCGAGCAAAGACAAATGTATCGACAGGTTCTGTTCTCGAACTCCAGTATGCTGACGACAATGTTATATTGGCAAACTCGCTAGACGATCTTGATGCTGCTCTGAATGCTTTTAATGATGCGTATAAGAACATAGATCTGGAAATACACACGAGTAAAATGCAAATTGTGCATCAACCGGCTACGTCCAACTGCAATACTGCCGGTTTTCCCATTATGATCAATGGGAACAACTTAAAATAAATTGAACACTTCCCTTACCTGGGCAGTCATATCTCAGCAAATGCTAACATTGATGCTACAAGGCCTATTTTAATGCTGTTTGCTTTAAATTAAAGATAAATATTTCTACATTCCGCATCATTACGTTTTCTTCCGTTCATAGAAACCAGTTTAAAGGAGTTGGTCATTATTCAGGCAATAGTTCCCCTTGACCCCACACAGCACTTTCAATAACTACAATCAGTTCCAGTAACTGTCAACAGACGCAGCACCATTGCATCTATATATTAAAACACTGAGGCTGTGTCCCAAGCTCAAGTTGTCTGCTATTGACTAACTGCTAGCAACTATTCGCTAGGTACTACGCACTACGGAGCTTTGGGACATGTGTGCTTGATCACAGCCTCCTTCATAGACTTGTGTTCTGAAACACACTGGACTTACATGCTGGTACCAAACCAACACTCAAGATGGCGGTGATCAGCTACTCCTTGTAAGCTCTTTGCCCTTTCAAGTCGAGTGCGGAGTGTTCATATCTCGATCGAAGGTTAAAATTTAAGTTATCAGCTGTTTAAAATAACGATATAATTCTTTGGATTGCTTTGTTTACCATCATAGATGCGCCTGGCATATCTCGTTTTAGCCGACCCTTAATTATGGTTTGTGTTTGGGTGATTAAGCGAATTCAGTTCAGGAGGAAGAGAAGAAGGGCAATCATGTTAATAAGGCAGCGGTAAGTTGAAAACTTGAGACGAGGCCCTTATTGTGTGCTAGAGAGCATGAATCGAGAAGACGTTTCAATCATCGGTCGTGATTTCCGAAATACCATGCATTTAAATTCCGCACCATTTCTGTTTTCCACGGGAAGAGAGTTTTCAGAAGAACAATCAATTTATAATAAATTAAATAAACAGAAAAACAAAGCACGTGGGTTGAAACACGGTTGAGAAATTGGCCAAGTCTCAAGCAAAGAGGATTCATAATTAAGACCAAAGACAACCGACAATTTCTATAACTTCCTTGTACAAGTCGACTAATCTAGCATGCACTTTCGTTCACTAGCTACTAGAGACTTGATTGCTATGTGCTAAGCACCTTTGGATCATGACTCGTGACGTCACATACGGAATATTAGTCAACAATCTAGTTCACTACAGCTGAAAATGGGACACAGCCTTAGACATGGCGCATTTTCATGTGATAATAATTTATGAGTATTGTAAACGAGGGGAATATTTTCTGTGATGTTTCCACGATTTATGTCCTGGAATTGAATTATAAAAGAATGGAAGTGTTGAAAACTTTCAACTGACAGTTGAATGTGTATTAATGTTGTTTATCTAGCTTAATATTGCGTTTCACTCACAATGCTTTCGTGGTGTAGGTGGTGGACTCTAATGCTTGGAATTACATTATGCATCGTCGAAAGAGTTCGAGTCCCGCCTCCATGCTTTTTATTTCCTTATTCTTCTTTCTTGCTATTGTTATTACATTGTCAAAACATATTTTAGTTCTAGCATTCCCGTAAACTAAGGAATTCTCCGCGATTTACGTTGCCATATACTTTTAAATTATTAACGAAAAATGTAGTAATCCAGGCACTCACGCGTACCCGCAATCGCTTTCGCGACAATTGGCGAATAAGATTCATTTGAAGGCCTTTGACATGATGATCACTCAGCCCCGTGCACTTTGGTGTGTGTATAAAATTTTCTCTGAAAACCTGTTTTATTGTGATGGCTGCATTAACGTGTGTATTTGTAATTAATCCTTATTCATTTGAAGGCCTCCGACATTGTGGTCACTCAGTCCCGTGTACTTTGGTGTGTGTGCGTGTACAATTTTATCTGATAACCTGTGTTATTGTGTGGCTGCATTGACGTGTGTATTTGTAATTAAGGTGGGGAATGGGAAGGAGACGGCTGAGGCCTTAAGTTAGGAACCATCCCGGTATTTGCCTGGAGTGGAAGTGGAAAACAACGGAAAACCACATCCAAGATTGTTGAGGCGAGAATCGAACCTTCCTCTTCTTAGTTATCCCTCAAGAGAATGCGAGTGCCCCGTTTTTGCCCTCAGACCAGAATTACATTTCTTGCCAAAGGAATCGAACCCGTATCTCCGGGGCGATGGCCAAGAATGTAGCCTTAAGAGTGGGCTTCTCTGTGTTAATACGATTTTTGACATGCACGGGACTTAAAATTAAACTGCCTCCATTACGGTGACTGGCGAAGTGAGTCTAGGCCTATGCTCATTCCATAAATTGGCGAAGTGATTCTATGCTCCACTGCAAAATTTACCTATAACAGGTGATGAAAATTGCTTATTCATAGCAGTTTCGTACAGTTTATATCAAAATGAAGAACGTTACCCTGAGCTACGTTTTCAAACTATTGCAAAAATTATCGCTGGCAGGGATAATTAAAGGATTTTGTTTTAGGCGATCAGTCTCATCGCATTCTCCTCAGCTTCCAACTTGAGTAAGAAAGTCTCTGGACGGTGAATACACTGGTCATGTTGAACTTCATTGTTTAATCCAATTGTTTATTGATTATTTGTTTAGAGTACCGAGAGTAACTACGCTATTGATTTTGGCAATGTAAGTATTATTTGCCATTTAATATTTAGTGACTCCGTTGATGTAGGACACTATAATGTTATCGAATATGACGCTAATTAGGGTAGAAATGCTACTATAAATAAACCCATTCGACGAAAAAGAACATGAGCCGCTAAAAAGTGGGAAATCGGAGAAAATACGAAGCCACTTTTAAAATCCTATATGAATAGGCCATTTCAGAAACAATTCAAGATATTATGCAGTACAGTGTAGGGTTCTTGGCAATCAAATGCAAACATTGTTCTACATTGCATTTATCTTGCGTGAAATCTACACTTGGTTACTTTAGCCTATGCTGTTGTGATGGTAAAATTGATCTCCTGGAATATAAAATATTTGACAGGCTGTAACAATTTTTCACTGTAGAATATATCTCAAGGAATTTCAGAGGGAATATTCGGCAGTACAACAATCCTGTGCCCTTCGTTTCCTTTGGTGCCTATGCTACCGTGCCACATGCATATTTCATATTGTATTAAAATTTATGGAATATCACATCATCCCATTTCTCTCTTATATTCCAAAAATATAAGCGACGGTTCTTTCGGTCAGTTTTATATATTAGACTCCTTGGAAGGTAATAAAGTAAGATTTGCGAATAAAGCAAATTCTTGCATCAGGGAGGGCACACTTCATATTTTAAACAATATTTTGCAAGAGCATAACCCCTGCATTCAACATTCAAAATACCTCTAAATTAATTTGCAATCCAGCTGACGATATTCGACTAGCATGGCTCATAATATGGGATGGAACCCAAATGGCAAATATTCATTCATTAATGTGTGTGAATCGACTACTAAAAGATATTATACGGTACGTCACGACATTATTCCTTTTTGTGGGAAAGTTATTGTGTTTGGAGGAGATTTCAGGTAGTGTTTGCCTGTTGTGCCGCACGCTTCTCGACAAACAGTTATTCACAATTGTATCAAATACTCTTCTCTCTAGCCCTTCTCCAAAATTCACCACTTACATAAAAACACGTGATCGAAACCTGGTGAAATGGAATTTTCTAATTTTTGCTACATGTTAAAAACGACAACTCCTTTGTAGATGGTGAGGAATCAAATGTTACTGAATGACCAGCTAGACTTTCAACGCATGAGGGTATCGTGACAGATTTATGGCGAAACATTCACTCCTGCGAAGGATATAATACATTTCTCGAAAGTTTGCATTCTTATACCAAAAAATGAACAATGAAATGATATTTTTTAAAGTCATTGAACTTATATCAAGTAGTTCAAACACATACATCAGCGTTAACAGATTAAATACTTAAGATGAAGGCCAGCTATTTCTTTGCCCTACTATAGAATTCTCCAATTTCTTGGAATTAAGTGATTCGCCTCCACACACTCCGAACGTTTGAGCCATAGTTATGCTCCTTAGAAATCTGAACGTTTTCCAAGGGGTCCTATATGGAACCATATTAATTGTAAGAAATATGTAAGAAATTTCTTGGATCTGGATATAATAAATGCAGTTAATATTAGCCAGAGAGCTCTAATCCTATGACTTGATTTAACACCTTCCGATAAAACACTCACAGTACATTTTCTTTTGAGAGGCAACAATTTCCAATTCGCTTGGCATACATTATCACGATCAATAAAGCTCAAGGAGAAAATCGAGAACGTATAGGTATAAATTTACCTCATCAAAATTTCAGTCCTGGCCAGCAGTATGTTGCAATGTCGAGAGTGCAATCTTTTGACGGCCTTAAAGGTGCAATAGTGCCAAAACGTAATCGTACAAATAATGTACCGTATATGAGAAACTTCTTCAGTAAATATGTTGTCCATTAACCCTCCTGTTTTTACGGGTTTCAACTAGTTAACATTTATAACATTACGATGAGTCTTCAAATAAATCCACGTTTTTTGCCAGATACAATTCAGGCATTCAAATTGCATCGGTGTGATAAATTAATTAAATTTTCCCGGCATCCCGTGCATGAACTTACTTGTTCCAAGAGCAAGCACACCCACCACTCAAGTCAGATTCCAATTGGAGTTGGTTCGAAGCTTTTACTGAGCCTTGCAAGTGTTGTTCATCTTAATATCATGAAAATTATCATCGGGCTCAATATACAAATTATAACACTTATTAATTAATGAAAAATGAAATGATAGCGAATATCATATTATGATACACACCGAAAAATAAAGCCCTTGATAATTTATTTGCATATGACCCGAATTTGCAGGTTCATTCTTATGAAACCTGATAGATTACAAACTTAGGCCTCCTTTGGCTACATTATCCAAAATTCAATGTCGATCTACCCATTGTATTTATAAATTAAAAGAAGTCCTACATCCTGCACGTGCTGTTGTATCAAGATACATGAATTCCTATTCCCAGTACCCAATATATTGCATGCGGTTCATGACCAATCCATGGACCTGCGCCTCCGTGAGTCTCATCATTAGTGGCGTTAGTAATTAACACAAGTTGCGAGTTGTGATGACCAATGCATCCGTAGCTCTCGTAAGATCTATCGCAATCACTAGCATGGACAGCTCATCTCTGATCATCCTC
Source organism: Meconema thalassinum (assembly GCA_946902985.2). Classification (NCBI taxonomy): domain Eukaryota; kingdom Metazoa; phylum Arthropoda; class Insecta; order Orthoptera; family Tettigoniidae; genus Meconema; species Meconema thalassinum. Next base: position 605,396,233 of record OX336389.2, read on the forward strand.
TCAATGGATTGCATCTAAATCCCCGTGTCCACTCTACGAGATTCAACAAACAGACAGAGAGAGCGGGAGAGAACCACGCCAGTTCAGCAGTGGCAGATTTAATCGACTGATGAGGCATGGTGACAGGTGGGGCCAGCACTACATAATACATATCTTAATCTTATTCAAGGGACCAAGGGCCATCCAGCACGAAATATTAGATTAAATTATATAATATCATATCATATTATAAAATAGATAATAACCCCTGGCACTACAGCCCATGAGGGCCTAGGCCTACCTAACGACCACTGCCCAGTAATTTGGCCTGCAGATATAGGAGTGACGCGTGGTCATCACGTAGGGTCCCCTGGGCCGTTAATCTTGGTTTTCGTGACCGGGGCACTGCCTCACTGTCAGACAGCCACTCAAATGTCCACGCGAGGCTGGGTGCACCCCGTTCCAGCACTCACGTCAATTTCTAAAATCCCTGATGGAGTGTCATAAGTCACCATGCAAATGAAGAGAATCATTGGGACAATTTGCCAATGATATTAAGGATTAAAATTGGAACTATAATGTGAACTTCATTTTATATCTTTGCATTATAACCACATATATGTTCAACCAAACAAAAGCACTGCTAAGTTTTCTGCCTGCAGTACTTTTTCTATTTAATTATGTCGATATTCGCCAGCAGTGTGTTTTAAAAATTATACTGTGAACCTTATTTTCTTACACCGAAAATCTGTTGCTTTTTCGTGGAATTTTGCAGCTGAATATATGATGAATCCACATATTAATTAGTTATAACCGTAATTGTCTTGATGACCACAAAATCATTAACATGCGCCCTTATTGTATTTAATGCGTGTGTGTTAGGGCTGTGTATCTAGCAAATGTGATGTGTTGGAGAAAAGCAGATTTTTCTGCAGAATTCAGCACAACAAATGTTGGTAGAATCGCTATAATTTAAACCAGATGCAAAAACAAATTAAAGTTGTTGCCGAGTGTAATATTTGTACAACATAAAACTTGTAGACGAACTTTATTAAAATATTAGTCAATATCAGTGTACTTTAGGCAGTAAATAGCTTGTGTGGACGTATGTGACATTTTAATTACATAAATATTATCATTATGATTATTATTAGTATTATTATTACTATTATATATCATTGTTATTATTACATACATGCATGCATCTTCATTTGAGACTGTTTTACCTATCAGCGTCCAGTCTCCAGCAAGACTCTGTTGCGAACAAGCCGCCTCCATGGTCCCCTCATAGCTGTTAGCACTGCAGTCTCCCCTGCTTCTACACCTCTCAGTTTGAATCTAACCATCGCCTCCTAGGTCTACCTCTGCTTCTCTTACCCTCTAGTGCCGAACTGATTTACTCTTAATTAATCTCCTCCCCCATTCTCTTCGCATCACCCCACCATCTTGGTCGGCTTATACGAACAGCTTCATCTAGCGTGTTCATTTCTAATTTAGCTTTTATATTTTCATTACGAGTACCTTCCTGCCATTGCTCCCATCTATTTGTCGCAGCAATCATTCGCGCTACCCTCATATCAGTTTCCTCTAGCTTATGTATCAGATATTCTTAATCTACCAAAATCTCACTTCCATACAGCAAGGTCGGTCTAAATACTAAGCGATATAGGGAAAGTTCCGTCCCTACACTAACGTCTTTCTTGCAGAATACTGTAGATTGCAACTGAGAACTCACTGCATTAGCTTTTCTACACCTGAACTATATTTCCTTCCCCATGCTACTACCATCCTGAGAGAATTCACAATCCAAGTAACTTACTGAAATGGTACCCTTATATTTAAAACACTAAGTTGTTTTTGTTCCCCCGAGATTGTGAGAACGACTTAACCGATTGGCTTCGTAAGGCATTCTAACGAATGCTCTTGGCATGTAGATTTGCAGAGTTTCTTTAAAAGGAAAATATATGTTATGGTATATTTTTAAATGAGTAAAGAAATATGTAATATTTGACACTCCCGCGCATGCTTACAATGGCCTTTCTCAGCAAGGCAAATGGCGCTTCCGGCCGCGTCTAACTGAGATCTTTGTTTATGAAAATTAAAAAGGGTCTCCAATAATGTTAATTAGGTTTTTACAATATGCATTGAAATAGAATTATATTGGATAAGCGAAGTATTGCAGGACTTAAACTGCAGGTTGAGTGTGTATACTGGTTAGGTAGCTTAATATTGCAGTGACACATGGATGTCTGGATGGCCGAGGGGCAGTAAGTACAGTCCAGTAATTTGTATTATGCATCGTCGAGAGGGTTCGATTCCCACCTCGGATATGTTTTTTAAAATTTCCGTTTTCTTCCTTCTTACGATTGGTATTACATTGTCGAAACATATTTTACTTTTATCATTCCCGTAAAGTAACGAACTCTCCATTGCCATATATATTTAAAACACTAAGATGATTTTTGTTACTGCGAGATTGAGATAACGGCTTAACAAATTGGCTTCGAAAGCATTCTCACGAAAGCCGTTGGCCTATAGATTTGCAGTGTGTCTTTAAAAGGAAAATATATGTTACGGTATAGTTTTAAATGTTTAAAGAAAAATGTAATATATATGACAATTGCGCGTGCGCACAATGGCGTTTCATCACTAGAGAAATGGCGGATAAAAGGTCCACCGTATCGTGTGATCTTTGTTTATGAGAATTAAAAAGGGAAATATCGCTTATGTTGTCTCCCGATATATACTGGAATAAAATCATGAAATGAGGGAAATATTGAAGAATTTTAACTGGCAGTTGAGTGCGTTTGTTGTTTACGTCACTTAATATTGCACTCGAATCCGTTGTCTGGGTGGCTCAGCGGCTAACATTGTGGACAATGAAATTGATTATGCATCGTCGAAGGAGTTTGATTCCCACCTCAGACATGTAATTTTATTTCCCAATTATTCTTTCTTGCAATTGGTATTACATTGTCTAAACATATGTTACTTTCATTATTCCCGTAAGGTAAGGAATTATCCATGATTTACGTTGCCATATAGCCTACTTTAAAATTATTTTAAAAAAGTGGTCACAATCGCTTTCGCCATGAGAGAAAATTGGCGCGAACATAATTCATTTGATGGACTCAGACATCGTGGTCACTCAGCCCCGTCTACTTTGGTGTGTGAGTGTAAAATTTACTCTGATAACCTGTGTTAATGTGATGGCTGTGTTGATGTGTGCATTTGTAATGAATGTGGGGAATGGGGAGTTGACGACCGAGGCTTTCAGTTAGGAACTATCCCGGTATTTGCCTGGAGTGGAAGTGGGAAACAACGGAAAACCACATCCAAGATTGTTGAGATAGGAATCAAACTTTGCTCTTCTTAGTTTTTCCTCAGGAGTGCACCCCGTTCCAGCCCTCAGACCAGAATTAAATTTCTTGGCATAGCAGGGATCGAACCTGGAATCCGGAGCGATAGCTCAGAATGTAGCCTTAAGAGTGGGCTTCCCGGTGTTAATACGATCTTTAACAAGGACTGAACATATAATTCTAAAACTCCCTCCATTACGGCGGCTGGCGAAGGGAGTATATGCTCATTCCAGTAGTTGGCGAAGTGATTCTATGCTCCCTTGCATAATTTACGGTCATGGTAATGCAAAGTATTGTATCTTCAACAGGTGATGGAAATTGATTATTTAGAGAAGTTTCATTCTGTTTATTTCAAAATGAAGATCGTCTTCCTGAGTTGCGTTTGCAAGCAAACTGCAAAAATTGCAAGGATTTTATTAATGGCGATCAGTCTCATCGCATTCTCATCAGCAACCAACTTGAGAATGGAAATCTCTGAACTTCATTTTATTATATAAGTGAATATTATTGTTTATTAGTTCAGAGTACATAACAATGAGTCTAACCACGCTGTTGATTTTGGCAATGGAAGAATTATTTTCCATTTAATATTTGGCGGCTGCGTTGATGCAGGCCACTATAGTGTTATTTAATATGACGTTAATTTGGGGAGAAATGCTGCTAATAAATAAACCCATTCGACGAAATAGAACATTGGCCGCAAAAAAAAAAAAGTGAAAAATCGGAGAAAAATGCGAAGCTACTTTTAAAATCCACTATAAATATGGCATTTCAGAAACAATTCCAGATACGATGCCGTTACAGTGTAGGGTCCTTGACGAACAAATAATGTAAACATTGTTTCTGCACTATATTTTCTTGCGAGAAATCTACACTTGGTTAAGTTACTTTGACCTTAGTTTGCTGTTGTAATCGTAAAATTGATCTGACTAAATATAAAATATTTGACAGGCTGCAATAATTATTTTTCACTCGAGATGATATCTCAAGGAATTTCAGAGAGAATAATCGGCATTACAATGCTATGTCCTTCGTTTCATTTGGTGCCAATGTTACTGTGCCACATGCATACGGTCCACATTGTTTTAAAATGTATGGAATTGCACATCATCGCATTTCTTCGTTATATTCCAAAATTCTAAGTGACGGTTTGCGGCCAGTTGTATTAGACTCCTCTGAGTTCTTGAATTCCTTGGAACTAAATGACTTGCCTCCACATACTCCAAACGCACCCATAGTTATGCTGCTTGGAAATCTGAACGTTTTCCAAGGGCTCCTAAATGCAACCATATTGCTTGGATTTGGAAATAATAAATGCAGTTAAAATTAGGCAGAGAGGCCTAATCCTTCGACTTGATTTAACACCATCCGATAAAACACTATCATTTTCTTTTAAGAGGCAATATTTTCCAATTCGTTTGGCATACTTTATCACAATCAATAAAGCTCAAGGGGAAACTCTGCAACGTATAGGTCTCAATTTGCCTCATCAATTTTTCAGTCATGGCCAGCAGTATTTTGCAATGTTGAGAGTGCAATCTTTTGACGCCCTTGTAGTTTCAATAGAGCCAAAAAATAATCGTACAAAGAATGTACAGTAGGCCTATTTATGAAAATTCTTCAGTAGATATTTTTCTACTGACCGTCATGTTTTGACGGGTTTCAACTAGTTATTATTATTATCATCATCATCCTTATTATAACTATACATTTATATATTTACTGCGGTCATTTGCATTTCTAATACTTTTTCCTTGTTCCTATTGAATGGTTTGCCTTATTTCTAGGCACGCAATACAGTATACGAATTTTGGTCCGCAAATATTTAAACTGAACGTTGTAATATTACGCAATATATTGTTTCGTTTCGAAATAATATGGCCAGGTCACATTCTCTGATGACGTCATACGAATTTAAATACCTATTCGGTAAGCGTATGCTAAGAAATTATTGAATTACGATGAGACAAATGTTAACAAAATCGTGACCGATTCCTGAAGGGCTACTTCAGAAATGCATCATCTCATAACACTCATAGGGAAATTATATTTAATTTCAAATATTTTAATCAATTGATATGATTAAATTATAAGATTAATACAATCTGTTTAACATACATTTCACCCGATGTACTATAAAGTGTCATCTCAAATTATCTTCCATGTAAATTGGATAAAATCCATATTAAAATTAACTGGAATATTCCAACCAGGAATTACATTTCTAGAAATTATTTACGCTTGGGTCTGGAATTCAGTTCTTATTGTTGGATTGCAAGATTGAAGGCACAATTCCGGGTTTGGAATGACTGAGCTTATCCAACTGAGCCACTCACTCCACGAAATACATTTCTGAACATGTGTATGTTATTGGGGATTTCTGCATTATTTTACAACAACATTTTTAGCCAATTTACCACATTTTTCAAAAATGATGAAAAAGTACAATTATGAGATCACCGGGGCAGATATGTGTCGGTGCCTGCCATGTCCGTCGTGTCTGCGTGTGTGTGTTCCAATCAATCACTAAACGGCTGCAGCTGTTGAAACCAAACTTGATATGAGTGAAGATATATGCAAGGACATCTCATGGCCATAATTGGAAATCTTGTTCAGTGCTATTAACTGCTAAATAATAATCATTCAATTTGAGCTCTAAGGTATACATGAGTACCGTTCCAAAATTGGCATACATATAGAACATAATATTTCAAATTAATTTTCAGGAGCCCGTTGACGACAGTGCTACCAACTTTACTCAACGGGTCCTGATAGATTGTTTAACTGCATGCTACTTCAATACTGTCAAAAGCTGATACGTTTATTGTTTAACTAAATGTAACATCCATAGAGTCTATTGGACTTCTACCAAATTTTGTATGTGCATAGTGTACCTTAAGGGACGAATCTAGGAAAAAATTCATAGTCCCATGGGCTGCTAACTATTAATAAACTCTCTTTATTTTTGAACCCTAGTCTCAACATATCAGAAAGTATACATGCAAACACATGTAAATTTTTCACACGTATATAACATAAAATTGCTGAATAATTTTGTGTAATCTTACGTGACAGTATTTCCAACACGATTCTAGGCGTGCTGATAGATTCAATGTTTCATTGCATGTAACTTTCGTTCTAATGAATGGATTTCGTCGAAATGTTTTATGTGCAACTAGCAACCCGACCCGGCTTCGCCCAGGAACAGTTATGAATGCATAACGTGTAAGCGCTTTTTTTCCAATGTCAAAGAACAACTACCAATATACGTTTTACGTCTCGGCATGATGGGATAAAATCACTGACTGAACTATTAATAATATTATCATGAAGATGCATGTGCAACAAATACTTGTCAGACGTAATTTAAGAATGGCGAGGTGCATGAAACACAAATCCCCCTTCCGTCCAATCTTAACTTGACTGTGAATTTTGCGGAACGAAAAGTTCACAGGCGAAATGAAGAAAAGCCGAGTTGCACTTCCAGGGAAACTCCAATCACAACCACTCTTCTCTAAAGTTTTTAACTCAACACGACTCGACAGTTTGCTGCTGGCTGTATCTTGGGCAATAAGCTAGTCCGCTAGCTAAGATGTAACTGGGGTGATAGATTAGCCCCTAGATAGCTCGTAAACTATCGCCTCAGTAACTGAATGGAGATTGTTGGAAGACATGGAAACGTAAAATCAATTATAGTAGGCGATGTATTGAAGATAGAGATATGCTCTCCAGTGCTTTTTTGTAGAACATTTCATGCTGAACAATTCTTACACTCATAGTATATAAATATTTTTAACGGTTTGCCCAGCGTAAGCTTAAAAACGCACGGACGCCAGTTTTTTTCGACCTTTCCACTGAAATCGTTCGTGCTTGACTTCCTTTGGTCATAAATAAATTATTTCCTACAGAAACCTTCCTCGAGATATCCTTTACAGAATGGTGAAAACCGCATCAAAATCCATTCAGTGGTTCTCGAGATTACCCGTGACATCCAAGAATCGGGGACTTGGTTTTATACTAAGTAGAGATTATACGCCAATCAGTAAAATTTAATATAATATAATCCCCCTTCTGTCTAATCTTAAATTGACTGTGAATTTTGCGGAACCAAAAGTTCACAGGCGAAATGAGAGTTGCACTTCCAGGGAATAGCGAGGTGAATGAAACTCAAATCCCCCTTCCGTCCAATCTTAACTTGACTGTGTTTCGCAGGCGAAATGAATAAACCCGAGTTGCACTTCCAGGGAAACTCCAAACACAACCACCCTTCTCAGAAGTCTTAACTCAACACGACTCAACGGTTTGCTGCTGGCTGTATCTGGAGCAACTGGTTCGCCCGCTAGCTAGGCTGTAACAGAGATGATAGACTCGCCCTTAGCTAGCTCGTAAACTGTCGCCTCAGTAGTTGAATGGACATGGTTGGAAGAAATTAAAACGTAAAAACACTTATAGTGGGCGATGTATTGAAGATAGACGTATTCTCTCGCGGACATTTTAGAACTTTTCATGCTGAACAATTCTTACACTCATTGAATTTAGATATGTTTAACTGTTTGACCCAGCGTAAGCTTACAAAGCGCTCGCACGTCAGGTTTTTTTTTTCGACTTTTCCACTGACATCGTTACTGCTCGGCTTCCTATGATCATAAATGAATTATTTTCTACAGAAATCATCCTAGAGATATCCTTTACAGAATGGCGAGAACCGCATCAAAATCCATGCAGTGGTTCTCGAGTTTACCCGTAACATCCAAGAATCGGGGACTTTGTTCTATACTAAGTAGAGATGTATGACTTAGAACTTACAACTATGCTTATTATACGAGTCACCAGGGTTACCAACTGTGTATCAATGACCTCAAGACTATTTCAAACCTACAGTCAATATCTCAGAATAGCTTTGCGGGGAAAATTTCACTCTCAGCTCAATGTATGTCCTTGATATTTTAGATAAATTTAGAGGAAACTGTCAACGTTAGTGCTACCAACACAATTCAATGCAAGCGGTTCAATGTTCATTTGCATGCAACTGCCATACTAGTTCATTGATTTGCACCTAATTTGTCACGTTCAATGTATGTCTTAGCAGACATAAATATGCCTATTTGAGGACTCCACAGGACTACCAGAACATTTCAGTCCTAGACTCAATATTGTACAACATGTTCATATAAACAATTCGAACTCTGTACACTATAATATCTTAATATTGCAGATGAATTTTTAGCGACACGTAGGCTGTATGTGCGAGCATCAGTGTTTCAAAATACTTTTACATCCGTTTCTGTCCTCAATGTTAAACTGCATGTAACTTCCATAATATTCAGCGGATTTCTACTAATTTTGTATAGGCCTATACAATGTTTGCCATATGAAATGCTTGTGAACTTTCTCAGTCCTACCAACTAACTAATAACTCTCCCTGGGAATTTGGGCCATAGTCTCTCAATACGGTACCTCAGAATCCATGTAAGGCAACATTTTCGAACGTGCTGTACTGATCTATTAGGCAAATTTTATAATGCAAATCTTGAGCAAATCATTTAATGCCAGTGCTACCAGTCTCATTAGAGGATTAAGGATTGAATATTAAATGTTAAGAAAAGTAGCTATTTCGTTCGTCATGGAACTACTTGTTAGTTATTTCTGTGATATGTTTAAAGATTAACAGGTTTCTGAAGGAAAGTAAAACTGAACATGCATATTGAGATTTTTTGTGCGAACTCCTTAAACCGTATGAACTCAGTTTCCTTGCTAAAATTTCACAAGTCAACCAGTCAAAATGTTTATTAGTATATTATAGTGCTGCTCGTTAAAAGAACCCTAATGGGAATTTGTATCCTTTTTCAGTTTACAGTGTAGATGTGGGTTTGCCAGAGTTCACAGCTACTAGAAGATGCTTACGAGTCGCTGTTGAAATTACCCTCATTAGTTCTGGTTGAGTTTTAGTTTTCAGTAATAGAGTGCCTTCATAATACGCTATGTTAATGAGGCGTAAATTGTTATGTTATTCATCTCGACTCATATCCTCCTCATTTCTACAGGTAAATAAGATACTTTGGTTTGCATTAGATCCCTATCTCTCCCTGGACGGTGCAGTGCAACGTTGATATGAATAATCTTCAAATTGGCTTCTGATGAGGATTTCAAAGACTGAAAACTCAATTAGTTAATACACCTTTTGTTTTGTTTGAACTCTATATCGCATATATTTGGCCACAATTAGAAAATGGATTCGCAGTGAAGTCCGTTCTATTCTACTGTAGCACAATCCATTGCTGCAATCATACCCCGGTGTTCATTACTGCAGATGAGCATCTGATCCTAACCGACAAGAAATCCGAGTACTGTTGGGAGCTGACTTGAATTCAAGGCAGAGGAATATAGCTGCGGTGAACGTGGCGCCTCGTAAACTGAGGCTTAGCGATATCTACCTTTCCAAACAGATTGCGCCATTACTCATTCTCAAAGAAACTTCTTCGGAAGTCAAACGAGGAAACAAAAAGTCGTTATTGACTTTTAGGAGATTTGCGACATCATGGTCATGCAGCCTCGTGGACTTGGGTGTGTGTCGAATTTGTATGATAACCTGTGTCACTGTGGTGTCTGCACTGGTGTGTATATTTGTAATTAAGGTAGAATTTGTGTAGGAAGCGGCCGTGGACTTAAATGGGGAACTACACAGACATTTGCCCGGAGTAGAATTGGGAAGCCATGGAAAACTCCTTCCAGGGTGGTTAAAGTAGGAATCGAACCCGCTTCTTCTCAGTTTTGCCTCACGAGGCTGAGTGTACCCCGTTTCAGTCCTCAGACCAGAATACCATTTCTTGGCAGAGCTGGGAATCCAACCCGAGTCTTCGCGATGAGAGCCAAGAATGCTAGCCACTACGCAATGACAGGAATTATACAAAACAGTGAGTTATAATAACGAATTAATAAGAAAATAAGAGTGCAGATGCGTACACCAAGAAAGCCGCTCAGACAGTTTCTAGTGAGTGTTTGCCTAACGGGCCGATATATTCTACCGAGAAGTAAGCAAGTTGCCATGGATACACAAGGAACACTATGTGGAGGGAAGCCCCTTTCTCCCACTCTCCACCTCACCCTGCATAAGCAAACAAGAGAGTTCCCACAGCACCGCCTGTGGAGGTCAAGTAGCGTCGAGCTGTAGGAGAGGCAGAGAGAGGTTGTTATTGCATACAGACCCGCCTACTTGAATTTGGTTTGTATTTGTCTAAAAACCTATGTAACTGTGGTGGCTGTAGTAGTGTGTGGAATGCCAGATATTGGAATAGGTGTCCCGGGACGTGAAACGAGGTACCATTCCGATATTTGCCATGATAGAGTGTGGAACAATGCAGGGAAAAACCACATTCCGGATGGCCACTTTCAGTCCGGTTTGCTGCAGCTCCTCATTGAAGTTGTGGTGCGTGATTTAGAACGCATGGCTACGTACGGTGTATGGTGTTGTTTCTACAAAACATTGAAGGCATGTGGGATTTTCCGCGTTAAATGTCACACTTCCTGTGGTTCGAGTTGCACGTAAAAGGGAAGGCCAGTGGCTTATGAATATGAGATAAACGGCCATATAAATCTACAAATTTCCTTCCCTCTTTGCCTTCTTCTGAATAGTTTTCTTCTGGCACCTTGAAATTTCAAACACGTATTAGTCTGATATTTCATTAGCACGTTAACGACAATATGGATTGACGGTTTAGACTTACAGAATTCACCTTGATATGGTGTAGAAGTATTCAGTTCCACTCATGGTGCAAGAAGTGTATACTTCGTGGAGTACAACTCCACGAAATGTCGACGTTGGACAACACACTGAACTTTCTGCATTCACATTAGAGTTCACAGAATAATCGTTGTCTTTATCACTTACAGATTTAAGTAACGAATTCATTTTGGTTTCTGACCAACGAAGTGTGTCTTGTAGGAAGTTCTGTAACGTGTGCTTTGTAGGCTTTGTAGGCTTTGTAGGATCGCTTACCAGAAGTGTTCTGCGTTTATCATTGGTAGGTTTCTTCAGTAGACTTTCATAACTGCATGAAAATCGTCCATGGTGCACTTTAAGATTGCAGCTCTTGCCTCAAAACAATTGTAGTGTGGCTAGATGGTAAGTTAGGGGAAGCTACTACACATGTGCCCCTGTGGTGAAATGGGAGGAGAAGCTACTACACCTGTGCTTCTGTGGCGAGATGGTAGGGGAAGCAACTACACCTATGCCCCTGTGGTGAGACGCTAGGGGATGCTACTACACCTGTGCCCCTGTGGTGAAATGGGAGGAGAAGCTACTACACCTGTGTCCCTGTGGCGAGATGGTAGGGGAAGCAACAACACCTGGCCCCTGTGATGAGACGGTAGGGGAAGCAACAACACCTGTGCCCCTGTGGTGAGACGGTAGGGGAAGCTACTACACCTGTGACTCTGGCTGCTCAAGACCTTGTGTGCCAATATTGTGGAAGAGTCTGTGGTTCTCGGATCGGACTGTACAGTCACCAAAGAACTCACGCAATATGATTAGGCCAAATGTTGGATTACAGCGAAGATTTACATAAATGTAACTTGGAAGACAATCATACTCGTATCACGAGTGATAGCCTAAATAATAAATAAATAATAATAAAGATGGGAGGAGAAGCCACTACACCTGTGCCCCTGTGGTGTGATGGGAGGAGAAGCCACTACAACTGTGCCCCTGTGGTGTGATGGGAGGAGAAACCACTACACCTGTGCCCCTGTCGTGAGATGGGAGGAGAAGCCACTACACCTGTGCCCCTGTGGTGTGATGGGAGGAGTGGTGTATTTTTGGAAATACAAGGAAAGAAAGAATTACCTTTTGCTGTTCTTCATTACTTTATATCAGTCCATTTATTTACATTTCTTTCCCGCACACACCAACATCGAACTGTTACCTCCTGTTTGCCCCGTGCATTATTTGTTCATTTTTTTCTGTCAGTTTTTTACAGAAACGCATATTCCGTTGAACCAGCCTGACAGCGTCCCATCGCTGCCTTCCGAACTTCCATTGCTTCAAGCCATGAAGACTTCTACATTAATCCGCAGGGCGTCGTGTTCTTCACCAACCAACTATTCCGTGAAGACACCGCTCCAAGAAGAAGTTTGTTTTTGTAAAGTTTTTTCATGTTTATGTATAACCTCTTTGTTTCCTCCCCATACTCGCCCGCTTCCCCCTCTTCTCGAATCCTCCTACTGCTCGCTTCTCCGCGCGCGCAGCACGCTCGCTCGGTCACTCCACTTCTACACTTCTCTTCTCGACTTGTCTCCGTATCGTGAGCAACCGCTCACCCTCTCAAGTGCACTCAACTTCTTGTTGGACATGCCGTCTTGGCTAGTGTACTTTCGCTGCGTCTAGCAGCCCTCACTTGTACGTCGGAAGTCAATCCAGTCAGTTTGAACTTAACTAAAGCTCGCCTCCACAACTCAAGAGGCAAACTTTTAAATTCGACGCCACGTTCGAATTTTAGTATCAACCGTCAACAGCAACATCACCTTCTTCATGAAGGAAAGATAAGTACCGACTTCATGTTTTAACCCCATTCTCATCGCTTTTAAATGGTTCGATGCTTTTATTTGGATTTTATAGACAGTGAAAGTTGCTATGTGATAATAACTGCTTTCAAGAGATCTTCTTGATCAAACTCAAACTATCAAGTCTAACTTTCAATATGAAAGATTTTCTGAGATGCTATCTCACTTCGAGGGATATTTCCAAAATACCCACTGTCTATATAATCTAGTTTTCCGCCGAGGGATTCTCTACCCAATTTAAACAAGTCATCATTGCTCTGGAACCTTCCAGAACCTGCACTCTATCTACCAGTTATATTGTCATGTATTTTCCACTCACATATGGGAATACTTTTTCAAACTAAGGAATCTTCCTTATGAACTGCTAATCAATACCTAATTTTTCTTCCTCCGTTGGGATTTTTTCTGGTGCATTCAACTATAACCTACAAGTTTCTCAAGCAATAGACTCTCGCTAATCTAGTGTAACTAGTTATTTTCCACCATTGCATTAACTTTCTTTGCCATCAACTTGTTGTGCTACTACAGTGAACATTTCAACTATATCAACTGACTATATTGAAAATAGTGCCTGTTCAACTTTTCATCCGCGTCGTGCTCGTCCGAGTACAATAAATAGGGCCATGAACACTTTTCCACAATCCCATTTGATCTTTCCCAAACCCTTTACTAACAAACCAAAATAATAAAATTGTTACTTTAGGTCTTTTTTCAATGAGGTGTCACTCTACATAAGTGCCCTCCCTTATTTGCTCCATGTATAACGAATTAATGTCTGTAAAACTTCGTGTCTATTACATGCCTTAAATTATATTGTTTCTCCCTTTTAATGAGGGAATCCAATTCTTTCTACTCAAAAGTGAGTTATCTCTAGGTTTCACGAAAGGGCAACTTGCCCCATTTTCTCGTGATCCCTACTTAAAAATAGGAGTTCTAGAAACTTCCTTTCGATTGTTCTCTTCAGGTTTCACAATAAGTGACCTGCCCTATTTGTATAATCTCCTATGTATAAGCATTAAGCCTATTTCTGTATCAATAGAAGAAGTTATAGAAACTTCTATTTCATTCTCCCTGTTTTTGTTGTTGTTACTTTCGAAGTTGTTATTATTTCTAAGATACTTATCTAGAAATCCTTAAAGTACACACCTTGTACTTGATTTATTGTTTAACTTTAATTACGTCAATTATCTTTCAATTTTTCATTTATTTATCTTAGCCATTTCAAAATCTTACGAAGATTTTAAAGCATATAAAAGGTTTAAAACCAAAAGAATTATCAATTGCCTGGCGCAAGCTTTAGATGTTGTCGGAGGTCTGCGACCCCAATTGTTTATAAAAATCAAAATTATATATTTGTTACAAAAACTACTTCCTTTTACATTGTTAAATAAATTAAAGATTCGTTCTTTGCTTTATCATTTCTCTAACATAACGGTTAGGCAAGATCCTGTCTTCCCTAACTCTTCCTAGGTTTATGCTCTCTAATAAAAATAAATCTATTGATAGGGTTTTCACCACTTGTTGCATTTGAGCAAGAACTCTTAATTATAACTTATGTCAAACTCTCTTCCTATTTCTCCATCCTTTTTCTTCAGTCCGAAACCCACTTCTTTTTCTTCATCATCTTCCCTTGGGGGTTAGGTTATTCCCAGGCTAATAATCTACCCAAGGAGAAGCCACTACAACTCTGCCCCTGCGGTGTGATGGGAGGAGAAGCCACTACACCTGTGCCCCTGGGGTGAGATGGGAGGGGAAGCCACTACACCTGTGCCCCTGTGGCGAGATGGGAGGAGAAGCCACTACACCTGTGCCCCTGCGACGAGATGGTATGGGAAGCCACTACACCTGTGCCCCCGTGACGAGATGGTAGGGGAAGCCACTACACCTGCAGGTAACCTTCAAGAAATAAAAATGACTTTTAAAATAACTTTTTACTTATGGTACTTTGGTCGGAAAAAACTTCTTGAATTTTGACCATATCCTTGTAATGCCTTTTAGGATGGTGGTTTTCTCACTGTTGGATGATAAATGTAATAGGTCATGAAATGAGATGAGACACATGTTAATACACACTGGTATTGTGAACTTACCTTCAGTAGTGCTCTCAAAATGAAATGTTGGGCGCCATGGTCGCAACAGAGGGTTGAAGGCCAATAAAAGAAACGAGTGAGAACACAAATAATGATAATTAAGCATTAGTGGAGCACCTGAGACCTCTTTCTCCCAGCCCGTGGCGAAATCAAAGTAATCAACCAGTTAGTTTTCGCATTGGGGATAAGGGATGACTTAAATGTACTTCTAACTACTGAAAAAGGAATTCAAGGCATGGAGTAAAATACTGAATTTAATTCTACACAAAAACAAAATATGAAAAGTTAATAATAATAATAAATAAATACTTTTACTGAAGTTATGTTAACCTGAGGGGCGAGAAAAGTGATGAGACCGATATTAAATTTAAAGTTATTTCCAAAACTGTGAAGTTACTTGCCAGAAATATAAAATAAGAGATTTTGAATAATATATGTCAGCCTAGCTTACCGAGGTTGCGTGTCGAAGGAATTGGTCTCCATAGTTAAAACTTGTAGTTGATTCATCTCATGGAATGACGTCTTGAAGGATCCCAGCAGATAAGTTCCGTTAATTTTATTACTGAGCAGCGATGATATAGATTTAGCTGCTAGCTTGATCAGTGACGAAGTTCTAACTCCATAAATCACTTTACCGAATTTGGCCAAGAACACAACCATTGTCGTTATTGCATGGAAAGACGAAGAAATATGTCTTATATGCACAATCAAGTCCAAACTATAGACGGTCTGTATGACTTACTTCATTCAGAATAAGATTCACAGTAGTCAGTGACTCTTTCCTTAAACGCGCCAGCCCTCAAGTGCCATCCGTCTTTCTCCCCACTCCTGCAGAAAATAAACCTTCGTCGACCAATCAAAATACCGTTGCTATGGTCTTCTGTCTCAGAGATACGTTCCAGTAGACCCCGTGTCCTTCTTAGAAAACATCAGTTAAAATCCTCTTCACTTGGTACAGGCACACCTTGTGAAGCCAGATAGCTTCATTGTTCGATACACTCTTTGACACTAATCTCTTGAATACTGTTGTAGCAGGCTGTCCATTGTTCGCTTGCTCAGCGGAGAGCCCCCGCTGTGCGTGTCACTCAGAATAATTGTACTCGCCACGGTTTTAAAATCTGTCTTAAGAAAATAAGGAAAGGGTCTCATCCCTTTAGTCACCTCGCAAGTTAACATTGAATAACTAAAATATGTCGAATCCCTTTGATTCAAATAGCGAAAATAATTGGAGTTATCGTGTGTAATAAAACATCTCCATGGCTCAGTTGGCCTTGAATCTAAACTTAATATTAATAATAATAATAATAACAATAATAATAATAAAGAATTCTATCAATTAAGTACGAATAATAATAATAATAATAATAATAATAAATCTATATATAAATAACAAGTAATAGTTTGCCGTTATGAACATATTACAGAACGCCCTAGAAGATCACGCTTTATTACATAGTAATGTAGTGCTGATTTTCTTCCGACACGAATATAAAAAATTATGACACAAAATACAAAAAAATACAACATATAATAGTACCTTTCTATGTACAAGTATAATTTGCAATCATCTTCAACGTAATTACGTCATTGTTCCCTTTGTATTCATTTGCAACTTGTGCCTTCAGGTGTTTTTGTATAGCGGAAACACCGCCTGTTACATGAAATCGATACCCTGAAAAATAGAACATATATTTATAGTTTACCCTTTATTTACACACGCTAAATATTCTTCTCGTGACACAATCATAATCATGTCTCATTACGGGTCGGTTCCATACTACACGTATGAAATAATTTCACTTCGGAGGGTTAATTCCTGGAGTAGAGTATACGGAGATTTGATCAAATTACAATGTTATATAGTGTAGTCATAACTTCTCCTGAACTTAATTCGATATGTCGGGAATTCCACCTCTCACACGCATACACATGTAAATTACCACAATTTTAGCAGCCATACGTCGCACGTAAGCAATAGGGCTTACAGACTGCTTACACAAAATCTCTGAAAATGAATTACAATATGAACCTCTACTGAAATAATATAAAAATATAGAAATATATGTAATTCATCTTATCTCTGTGCTTAATGAGTCCCATTTAGCTTCCTTCAAAACCAGACTCTCACCTTCCAACAGCGAGCACTCCTCCTGTCACCCTTATCTCCTTGAGATAACTCCAACACGGTCTCTCCCCAAATACATACCCTCATAATTACGGTTACCACTAACCTTTAGTCCAGATAAACCGCCTTCATACCACCTTACATAGGCTACCTATTCAAATCAAGTCCTAGAGGCTCATCACCGGTCACCCTTTCGTAACAGCTGTTACCTCTCCAACTCACGCCACATACTTACGCAACGAGTGAATGTTATATGTACCATATAAGCGAATTCCATTATTCTCTAACACATAAGCGCACTTACCGACGCGCTGAGAAACAACATATGGTCCTTCAAATAAGAGAAACCACTTCTTTATGACCTTCTCTACGGCACAAGACTATTTCGGGACCCTAAATAGGACGCGATCTCCCACATTGAAAAAGTCATGTTTAGATTTGTTTTGTTGTCGAATTCTTCTCTCTGCTGATTTAGTCAAATTCTGTTTCGCCAACTGGACATAAAAATCCACACCCCGGTTGTTTACCCTCCGTTAAGCCCAAACTTCTCGCTAATTCATTCTGGGGTCTCCTACCAAAATGAATTTCAAACGGCGTTAATCGGTTACTCTCGTGTTGAACAGCATTCAGCCAGGTCTCAACTTTGGGAAGCTAACTCACCCATGCTGAATGTCTGTTATGCACCAAAGCCCGGAAAAGTCGAGATAACTCTTTCATCGATCGTTCAAAAGAATTTCCTTGCAGATATCTCACTGATGAATGAACGTGTGTGATGCCGACTTTCTCCGTGCTGGTTTTCCAGTGCTTAGAGGTGAACTGCGGTCCGCTGTCAGACAAAACTCTGAGTGGAATGCCAAACTCCGGTATGTACTTATCTTCGATCAGTCGGCTACATGCAAGACCCGTGGCTTTCCTTAATGCATAAAGTTTGATGTATTTACTGAATGCGTCAACTATTACAAATATTTACTCGTAGCCAAACTGACCTTTAATCAGAGGACCATAAAGATCAACACAAAGAAGTTCACCGGGACGACTTGTGAGGACCGCCTGCATAGGACCGGATAAATAACGAACGGGAAATTTAGATTTCTGACAGAGGTCACACCTAGCGAGAATCTTTCTAACATCCCTTCCCATTTTCTTCCAAATAAAGTCATGACGAAGTTCATAGAGCACCTTGTTCGCGCCAAAATGCCCCAGTTCTCTGTGTAGGAACCATATAAGTTCCTCCCTTAATGAAGTCGGAACACATATTGCCCAGCGATCATCCTTACACCTGCGTGCGAGAAAGCCGTCCTGCATCATATATGTGAACCGTCCAACTTTCACCGTTGCCGAGTCACCTGTTTCCAACCTAGCCAGAGGCTCACACAAATTGACATATTCTCTCTGTTCCACCAACATGTTCTTCAATATTTCAAGTGACTGCTTATTGCCTGGATCCATACAAGCACATGTCAATATGCCTTCCTCAGCTTTCAACACCGAACCCTCCTTACTTAAGGATACATCTCGTGATAACATATCAGCCAATATGTTGTCTTTACCTTTTATATGTTTGACGTCGAAATCATATTCTTGAAGCGCCAATATCCAACGACTTACCCTGTTGGAACTCAACTTGCAAGTTTTTATGAAAACCAAAGCATGATGATCCGTGTAAATGTCGAACTTACCTCCAAAAACATACATCCTGAATTTACTTAGGCTAAAAACAATTCCAAGAAGCTCCAGTTCCGTGATTGTGTATCTTTTCTCCGCGGCAGATAATTCACGCGAGGCTAAAGACACAATTCTCAAGTCTCCTTGCTCATCTCTTTGACACAATACACCCGAAATGCATATATGGGATGCATCAGTCATCACCACATACTCTCTATCTCTCAGTGGGTATCGCAGTACCACTGCTTGCTCAAATCCACGCTTCAGTGCCTGGAATGCTTCGGCATGCGCTTCATCCCAATACCATCTGTTTCCAGCCTTCAGTAGCTCCCTGAATGGCTCCACCAAACATGAGTACTTCACAACAAACCTCCTAAAGAAAAGACTTCAGTTCCTTAGCGTTCCTAGGTGCACTAGTGTCCAGTATTTTCCTTACCCAACTTACCTCCGGTGTTACTCCCAATCTCGATGCATTATGACCTAGAAAAGTTACATTCTGCCTACAAAATGATGACTTAGAAAGTTTAAGAGTGAGTCCTGCCTTGTCCAGCTTCTTGAAGACATAGTTCAAATGAACTAAATGCTCCTCATAAGTCCTAGAGCTGATTACCATGTCATCTATATATATAGTTACGAACTCACCTGTGTCCCTACCTAGAGCTATATTCAGAGCACGAATCAGAGCCGCTGAACTACTCTTCAAACCATACGGTACACACCGAAATTGATATAGGTTATACTGGTGTGAAAATGCTGTCAAGGCCCTATCCTCTTTCCTTAAAGGGACCTGCCAGAAACTAGAGCTAAGGTCAACACACGTGAACCATTGCTTCCCCTCAAAGCTCTGCATCAGTTCCTCAATTGACAAGGATTTCAGCCGGTCAAAACTTATGTGCGTATTGAGCAGACGAGCGTCAAGGCAAAGTCTGACCTTACCATCAGCTTTCAGGACCGTCATGAGTGAATTCACATAAGGGCTATTTGAATGCTCGATAATACCATCTGCCAGCATTTGGTCAATTTGAGTTTGGACCATTTCTTGATAACGAAAAGGCACGGGATAGCGATGACCGACAAAAACAGAGTAATTAATAACGTTTAACGAATGTTCGTAACAATTTGCTTCTCCAATCCTATTCTCAAAAATTCTCTTATTCTTCAATAAAACCTCATAAAGTTGATCAACCTGATCTGCATCCAATTTACTCTCCCCTGCAGCGTGACGTAATGTGTCTTCAAGATCACCATTCGTCTGTAGACTGCCCACAAAAAATGACGGTACAGGCTCTGCACCTCTAGATACCTGCCCACTTACCTCGACATCACTTGCCGGGAACACCTCACTTAGAATACACACTCCCTGAGAAGCACTACACTTCTTACCTGGGTCAACAAACGTTATAATTACCTCATTGTCATTCCATCTTAACTTTGCACACCCTTCTTTAAAACATAATTTAGCAGAAAACCTGGTCAACCAATCCGAACCAAGGATGACCTCATAGACAAGATTTGGAATGACCAAACACACTTGACTCTCAATATGGTTATTAATTTCTATATCGACCAGCACTTGTCTCGAAATCACGTGGGACTTCTTACCAACAGCCGTAATTACATACGTCGATTTAATCGGAATCTCTTCAAACTTCACACCAGCGTCCTTCATCCTCCCATAAAATGCAGCACTCACGCAAGATCTTACACAACCACTATCTAACAAACTACACACACTCACCCTCGACACGAATAATTCGACGACAGGATTCAAATTTGAGGACCCAACTACCTCGGGTTCTTCGGTAAAATCACGTAACAAGTCACTTTTCATATCCAGGTCATAAGTATCAGATAACAACGTACTGACGGGAATAACAACACACTGTAATACTGACCCACCATTGCAGTCTGGCATTAGTTTAAATTTGGCGTGACGGCATTGGCATCACTACCCCTCTGGCTGCTGATCTGACTATTGTTACTCTGTACTGTTTCTTCTCTATTGTTAGGGCTATTGTTACCCTGGTCACCTCTGTTATAACCTCGATTACCTTGATTGTTGTTCGAGTTATTATAACTCCCTGACCTTTGATTCCCTTGTTGACCGTTACCTTGGCCAGGGTGATTACCTCTATGTTGATAATTAGGGTTATTCCCATTATTGCCTCGATTCTGATTGTTTTGGCTCACATTGTTACTACGGTTCTGAAAATTATTATTGTTATTGTTATTGTTACCCCTATTCTGATAATTCTGGCTGCCGCCACTGCTTCTACCTTGGAAACTCTGGTTCCTAGCATCCTGTCCCTGATGACCTTGATTGCCTTGATAGCTAACCAGTTGTTCTTCTCCGCCACCCCTTCCCAGTGCATCAAAAGTCCCTAATAACTTCTCAACTTCCTGTATTGTATTCGCTCTCTGAATACAAGCAGCTTCCTTAATGCGGTATGGGAAATGCCTCAAAAGTAGTCTGACAACATCCTTCTCCTGAGTCAACCCATCCAAATATTTGCATGTGAGCACTTGACCTAGAAAATATTTACCGCACACCACTGCCTCACGATGCTGTGACTGAATTGCTTCATTCCAGAATTTATCGCAGTATTTATCTCTAAAATCATCTAAGTTTTCGAATGTGCGCTTGTATACGGCAAACCAATTTCTTGTTTCACCAACAAATGCCTGGTCTAATATTTCTAAGACTTCCTTCATCCAGCCTTTCTTTCAATTTGCTTTCCACGGCTTCTAAGAATTCCATAGGACATCCCTGACGGTTGATTTCTCAGTCAACTGACTCCTTGAAACCGTGACCGCTTATGAAACTGCCCGGCCTCTTGCCTTACCTTATTCAATCTCACTTCCAGCTCCGCTATCTTCAATTTTCGCCTTCCTCTCAATATTCTCAACTCTTTCCCTGTTACTTCCTTCCCTTTCTTATATCCTGTCCGTTAATACTCCTTGCTTCTCCTTGACTTCCTGAATACTATCTAAATTCACTAAGTTGAAATCTTCCACCTTCTTACTTAATTCTTTCTGTACCTTTTCAATCTCACCCTCCAGCTGTTCTTTAACCTGTTTGGTCTCCACTTGCACCAACACCTTGAAATTCTCTGTCTGAGTGTTCATTCTCTCCTCCAAACTGCCTTGTACCTTCCCCAATCTACTATCTACATCTGCTATGATTTCACTAGATTTCTCAGTCAACTGACTCTTAATTTCTCCTCTCACTCCTTCAATACTATGCTTCACCTTCTCATACTCTCTACTCAGCTCCTCATTGATTTTAGTGACTCCATCTAACTTTTTATTTAGCTCTTCAATTTTATTATTAGTTTCAGCGTTATTCTGATCTAATTTCCTGTTTATCTCATTATTAAGTTCAAGTTTAGCATTAGTTGCTTCTAACTTGTTACTCAAATCCTGATTATTACTCTCTAATCTAGCATTTATTTCTTGACTGTGACTTTCTAATTTAGCATTTATTTCCTGACTGGTATTATCTAGTTTATTATTAGTGGCTTCTAATTTGTTATTCAACAACCTTAATATGCTCATAATGCCTTCACATATTTCCACCGACATCTCTTTACTGGTATTGGGATCAACCTCCGATCTCCCTTCCATCAACGTCTGACCATCTTCTGCCAACTGACTACTCTCCTCCCCCACATTCTCCTATACCATATCACCACTCAACTGTTGACCACTCCTAAGCTTCATCTGGTCCTTATCAGCCATACTGATACACCACAATTAAAATCCCCCATAAAACACAAGCACAAAGATAATACCGTTCACCAAATACAAATACTATCTGGTTTTCGTGCCCTCAGCTTTGGCGACACCTGTAATGTCTTTTAGGATGGTGGTTTGCTCACTGTTGGATGATAAATGTAATAGGTCATGAAATGAGATGAGACACATGTTAATACACACTGGTATTGTGAACTTACCTTCAGTAGTGCTCTCAAACTGAAATGTTGGGCGCCATGGTCGCAACAGAGTGCTGAAGACCAATAAAAGAAACGAGTGAGAACACAAATAATGATAATTAAGCAATAGTGGAGCACCTGAGACCTCATTCTCCCAGCCAGTGGCGAAATCAAAGTAATCAACCAGTTAGTTTTTACATTGGGGATAAGGGATGACTTACATGTACTTCTAACTACTGAAAAAGGAATGCAAGGCATGGATTAAAATACTGAATTTAATTCTACACAAAAACAAAATATGAAAAGTTAATAATAATAATAAATAAATACTTTTACTGAAGTTATGTTAACCTGAGGGGCGAGAAAAGTGATGAGACCGATATTAAATTTAACGTTATTTCCAAAACTGTGAAGTTACTTGCCAGAAATATAAAATAAGAGATTTTGAATAATATATGTCAGCCTAGCTTACCGAGGTTGCGTGTCGAAAGAATTGGTCTCCATAGTTTAAACTTGTAGTTGTTCCTGGGACGTTGATTCATCTCTTGGAATGACGTCTTGAAGGATCCCAGCAGATAAGTTCCGTTAATTTTATTTACTGAGCAGCGATGATATAGATTTAGCTGCTAGCTTGATCAGTGACGAAGTTCTAACTCCATAAATCACTTTACCGACTTTGGCCAAGAACACAACCATTGTCGTTATTGCATGGAAAGACGAAGAAATATGTCTTATATGCACAATCAAATCCAAACTATAGACGGTCTGAATGACTTACTTCATTCAGAATAAGATTCACAGTAGTCAGTGAATCTTTCCTTAAACGCGCCAGCCCTCAAGTGCCATCCGTCTTTCTCCCCACTCCTGCAGAAAATAAACCTTCGTCGACCAATCAAAATACCGTTGCTATGGTCTTCTGTCTCAGAGATACGTTCCAGTAGACCCCGTGTCCTTCTTAGAAAACATCAGTTAAAATCCTCTTCACTTGGTACAGGCACACCTTGTGAAGCCAGATAGCTTCATTGTTCGATACACTCTTTGGCACCAATCTCTTGAATACTGTTGTAGCAGGCTGTCCATTGTTCGCTTGCTCAGCGGAGAGCTGTGCGTGTCACTCAGAATAATTGCACTCGCCACGGTTTTAAAATCTGTCTTAAGAAAATAAGGAAAGGGTCTCATCCCTTTAGTCACCTCGCAAGTTAACATTGAATAACTAAAATATGTCGAATCCCTTTGATTCAAATAGCGAAAATAATTGGAGTTATCGTGTGTAATAAAACATCTCCATGGCTCAGTTAGCCTTGAATCTAAACTTAATAATAATAATAATAATAATAATAATAATAATAATAATAATAATAATAATAATAATAAAGAATTCTGTCAATTAAGTACGAATAATAATAATAAAAATTACAATAATAATAATCATAAATCTAAATATATAAATAACAAGTAATAGTTGCCGTTATGAACATATTACATTCTGACAATTTCATTTTGAAATATCATGAACATTAATATAATTCAAACGTGGTGTTCATAACCAGCTGTAACTTTTTCAAGTATGCCATATTTGCTTGATATTGCTTTGTGTATACTCCAAGTGGAAATAAAAGCTGAAAAGCAAATGGTAGGCCTATTCGTAAATTGCAATCTTCAATGCCTGACATTTTCAACTTGAGCTTGGTAGATTTTCTGTGTACAGAATCAGAACAAAACACTCACACTAATGACATATGCACACCGCGCTCAACTGACTGAGAAATAAGACCCGTAGTTAGGATAAAGTTCTGTTTCAATTCGACGGCGGCTATCCATCGTAACATAAATTACCGCATTTCGAGCATGTGGAGAATAGACTCATATGGTCACCTTACGCCCATGTGTATGTGTGTTTCTATCCTTGTAAAACATTATAGTAGGCTAGATGGTATCTCATATCTCACTGAAAATTGATCAAGGACCTAACTTCTTTTTACTTCCATAGATTTCTTATGTCAAACATGACATTTTTCAAGAAACTGCATGACTTTCAAACTACCAGCCAGTCCTAGTACGTTTTAAATTTGTGTGACAGGCATGCTTAATGGAAAGGCTTTCAACTTGACTAACATTAGTAGAGCTATAACCGGGTGAGTTAGCCGTGGTCGTTACGGCAAGACTGCTGGCAATCGCTCACATCCGGGAGGCGAAGAGGTTCGAATCCCCCCGCCGGCAACCTTGAATATGGTCTTCTGTGGTTTCCCATCTTCCTTCCAGGCAAATGCCAGGGTTGGTCCCTAACTATAGGCCACAGTCGCTACCTTCCAACTCCTCGTCCTTACATTCAAACTTTCCTCCCCAGACAACACTCCACACGCGACGGTACGTGTAGCTCACCCAATGGGTTTCCGTTTAGAAGTAGCTACAAATTGGTGATCCAAACATGTCCTCGGACACTCCCGGCACTAAAAGCCATACGCTAAAAAAATGAGTAGAGCTATGTACTTTTAATCAACATAATGAGTGTAAATCCTTCTCAGTTTGCTTTGGAGGAATAAAGGCCATCATCGGGTATGGTCCTGTCTCTCTCTGATATGACTCTGCCATCTATGTAAATAAACAGTGGGGCAATAAATCCTTCAATTGCCCATATAATAACTTATGATGGACAAACAGATTATTTTCGTCTTGATGAGAAATTTCTGAAAAACACAAATTATAACTTACTAAAATGGCCTGTGCATCTACGCATACTAAGGTGCAAGGCTATGGGGCTAAACTATATCCAAACTTGGAGGCCTGTATTTTATACCCCCCCCCCATAGACAGCCCTGAAACGGCTTTCCATGGCTTCCATTGTGAATTTCAGGCAAAGGCCGGGATGGTGCACAGCCGCTTACTGCCACAGACTGGTTGTTTGGAACAGCGGTGAGTCTCTCGCCTGCCTTGTCCCCGGGCATAGGAAGTTGGCCAGGGGCTAGAATGCAAGACACTGGTGTCTAAATGTACAGTATAATGGCACGTTCATGATCCACTTTAGGGTAAAAGAATGGCACCATGGCGTCTCTAATATTGCATTAGTTAAAAGAGAAGTAAGACCTACACCATTTTTACTATGCTTCCCCCGAACGCCAGTTTCTGTTTCTTTCTTCTTCATTCATTTTATCATTTATTAACTCTTCTGATAACCCTAGCATTAAGAATGCTATCCGGTCCTCTCTCCATACTATTTTTTATGTTCTTTGCTATAGATGTCTTCATGACGTACAAACGGTGACGTTACCAAGGAATTTCCCCCAATCCTTGGTAAACCTGTGTTTTTTTGCGCATGATTTGATTGACAATGTATTCTCAAAGAAATGCCAAACGGGAATTGTGATCCTATAGGGAAGTTGCTCAATTGAGAAATTCTAGAATACTTTCATTCTTTGTAGCACGTGTTGAAACTGTTTTCTCATTTTTCCTTCAATGCAAAACTAAATCGTGCACGTTAAAATCCTTTCCATGTATTTGATATTGTTAAGCAATAAATTATAAACAAAATCACAGTGAAATTTCTGATTAGAGTAGTACTAAATGTTTTTGTGAATGTTAAGGTGCCTCTCTCCATATATACTTATATTTCAATATTAATATTTTGCTACTTTCGTTCTACCATTTTCACTTATAACATACCGACAGTAGTGGCTACGCGGGCTAAAGTGCAGCGTTAGGTCAAGGGGTCAAGCTCTCTGCTGACTCGGCAGACGCGTGGGTTCGAGCCCCACCGTCGGCTGTCCTTGAAATTGTTTTCCGTGGTTTCCCATTTTCAACACCAGGCAAATGCTGGGACAGTACCTTCTGACAGGCCACGGCCGCTTCCTTCCACATCCTTGCCCAATTTCATTCATCTTCATCCATTCCATCTCTCATCCCGATGCGCAGGTCACCCACGGGCGTCGACTAGAAAGACCTGCACTCGGCCTCTCAGGAGGCTACACGACAAAAAAAACTGATAACATGAACATAAGACACGCAGTGGATAGTCATATATCGGTTGCATAGTAGTACATAGTGGAACTGACTATTGCTATTCCTTTTGCAAAGAGTGTGTTTGGCACAACAGTCAAAAACTTTCTTTCGAAACACAGCAAATTATTTTTTATATTTAAGGCGTTCCCATGTACAAGGAAATAGCCCTATAGACCTTTCTACCATTATTCCAATATCAATGAATTAATCTCCGGATGAAAAAAATGAATATAATCATCATCATTAGACAGGGACTTACGAACACAAAACCCGATGAATGCCGTGAAACACGTTGACGCGCGTATGGTCTGCGTTGACAGTTTGCGGGTACATACAGCTGACAAGAGCACAGAGAGGGACAGCATTAAAGCTGAAACTACGTGGTCTAATATGGATAGGGAATCGAATATCAACACAGAATGCATGCGAAGTCACTGCTACAAGATCGTTGCTCCAAAGCCTGTTACTAATCATATGATATTTTACCGGGGCAAGAATGGCAAAAACGGCAAGAGATTATCTGGGCCAATGACATCATTAGCTTCCGGTGCAAGAAGCCGCGAATGACCTATTTAGTGCCCTTGACTGCCTGCTGTTCGCAGTTTTAATTGGTAAATGCGTTTTCCATAATGTTGAGCAACGCTATATTACATTATCTTGGGTCCATACTGCCACCAGGGACCACTCTAACCAGCCAACCCACTTACCCACAACCGCATTTTCTTCGGTGAAACGCCTCTCCTGAAGTCACTGATCTGAACTGAGTGACTTTAAGAGCTAGCAAATAGATTAAAACGCACTGACACGAACACAAGTACTGGCTGAATCAATATCGTGTAACATGAGAACCACTCTGAGTCCAACTAGACAAGAAGATGAGTTGTTGTTAAATATTGCCGATAAGGCGTATAGCCTATAACAGTCTTCGTCCACGGTCAAGTTAATGCATAATATAAGCTACCAATGTAATAACCGTATAGCAACTCGTTATAATATTATCACATATACTGTACCATATTTAATTGACACCAACTTAATACAATTATAGTCCATAGTAGGCAAGCTGTTTGTTAGGTTCCTTTCTGTAGCGAAGTTTTAGTAAATACTATTTCATGAGACCCTTGTATTTGGAATATCAAGAAAGGCCAACCCTCTAGTTCTTATTTCATAAGTTGAACACCTAAAAACAAAACCACATACCGAAATAATATAGAACATAATGACGGACGAGTCATTGCCAAATGGTGATTCATGCACCAGAATTTCTCTGCGCATAAGCTTTGGTGCCATTATTAATCGTGGTAGCTCTACAGGTCCGTGTAGCGGAGAGTCAGCTGGAGATTGTGTGGAGGGAGAAGGTGACCTGCAGCCGAACCTGGTGAGTGTCCGCCATAACTAATTTTTCAATCTGGTAGATCTATAGTAATCCCTTACTTCTCATCACTGGATATCAGCTAGATGCCATACACAACAAAGTACACAGGCTTTGACCATGGCGTCAACTCTTAATGTGCTGTGGTGATACACAATACACAGCATTTGTTTGTGCATAGTATTTTATTAAAGATCCGTATCTAGCTCTTTTATTTACCGAAATCACTGAATCACATATTTTGTGCTGTTATCTACCGGCAAGTTGTTGCACTCTACGTTCTCTAAAAAGGGTTTGATTCCGCAAAAGGATTTATATTCGTAATCATTCAAAAATGTACGGTACACTGTGCAGTGAATATTACTCATGCACTTTAAACTTAAAACATCTTGTATTTTATGGATCACTATGGCGTTCGATTTAATAACAGTTTGTCCTACATTTCGTGGAGTTCATATCACGAATGTTGTGGCGTGTCAGCACAAATAATACACGCTCATTGCCTTACGTTTTATTAGATTTTTGGAAATGTCACTGTTACTACCCTTTCGGACTGTGTTGTGACTTAACCGATCTATATTGCCTTATATTGACTGATATTTATTCAGTATTTGCATTAATAAGCATTGTTGTATTATAATTTCCTCTATATTGGATCACTTAGTGCGCCTCTGTCTTCGCATGGAACGAAACTATCGTGATGCAACAGGTGAAGGAGAAATATGCAAAGCTTATTGAATATTTTAAGAACTGAATCATAAATTGTTAATATAACCCTTCAATATGATTATTTTTCAGAAAATATTTTAGGACGGTGTTGTTACCCATAGTCGAGGTATCGATAGGAATTGAGAAAAGTGTTTTATCGCAGTGAAAACAAACGCACGCCATTAAAATACATCCACACATATATCAGAATAACTAACAATGTAAATTTGAAAATATTAGTATATTACAAATGTAATCCATGAACCGCCACTGCGTACGATAACAAAGCCGCAAGCCTTTCAATAAGAACAACAAAATTGTTATCTTAGTTTCTAGTCCAGTAACACCGACGTCTTTCATAAGAGAACAGGAATTCTAAGTTGCTAGTCGTCAAGACACAACAGAATGTCAACAGGAAATAACAATTGCACTGGCCTGGTGTATCACAAATGGACTTCAGTGTAAGACGTGGTAAACAGTAGAAATTGGTCTATAATAGTTGAAAAGGTCAAGAACCATTATCATAAACACAATATAAAACTTCACAGTCCACACAACCAGTAAGTACCATGGAGCAGCACCAGATAGCACCGCTAGCACTCAAGCACACTACTAATGGTATAGCTCACGTAACAGCAACAGATAGCTCCATCAGCAGCAATAGGACTATAGTGACGAGAAGTGGACGTGAGTTCCAGCAAACAGAAAAGTGTTTCACATCCATACTTTCAATATTCTTTTATATGTACATATGTCATTGTTTGTATTAATAACTCAACTAACAGTATCGTGAAAGCCCATGAGTTAAACAGTAACGGTTAATTGGTACGGACAATAAAATAAACAGTTCTGCCACCATTCAAATCAGAGGCTCGCGACAGTAGAAGATAAGGATAACAAATTGTTTGCAAGTCATAACCACATAATTAGTACTTACAGTACAAACGCAGCATTTACAGAAGTGCTATAGACTTACACCGTCCACGGTGGCTGAGAGCACTAACACCCTAGGGCGTGCCTCGCTTGCATCGGGAGAGCGTGGATTCGAATCTTACCTAAGCCGTTCGTGGTTTCCCATTTTCACCATTAGGCAAATGCCGGAACAGTTTCTTTTAACAGGTCCACGACCGACTTCCTTCCAAAATCCCTTCCTTGACCCCTCCTTAATTAGGCCCAAGTTAATGGTCGCTTTGGCGATCGGCCTGTCACCAAACCCAGTTGTACCTGATGTCAAAGTGTGTTCAGCTCCCAGACACCGTCCTTGTGACGGTAGAGGAATGATCCCCCGCACAGTCCGTAGTTGAAACCGAACTGGGATGATAAGCGATTAAAAAAATCTTACAGACTAAGGAACACAATCATAGAAAATTCGACACGTTGTAAAACTTAACAGGCTTGATAACTTAATTATAAATATTGTTGTACCCAAATAAGGCCTAGGTGAACGTCTTTTTGTTCAATAAGTGCAAAAGATAATTCATGTAAACTTCCTTTCAGATAGTACTGTAGGTTGATTACGGAAGTGTTATTCCCCACCCAATTTAATTGGGCACATTCATGTTCACCGATTGAAAAGCAATTCTGTAGTAGATTACAAATGCATCATTGAGAATTGACTTCAAACATTTCCGGTAACAGACACGTTCAACACATATCCAAGTACACGGGGCTGATGACCAAGATATCCCAGATCCCTCAGATGAATTAACAAGAAGAACTAATCGTATGACTATCAGTCTGTGATGTAACTGTATGCCAAAGTGTGCGGAAAATGGACAATTCCTTCTTGGTGTGTGTGAGTGTACCTCGTTCTTTCCTAGATATAGGCCTGCCGTTTCAATAGTTGTCCGAGTAACTTAGTTTCACACTAGTTTTCCGAAGCTACTGCCTTGAAAATTTATGTAAGAGTGCCGCATGAACAAATAGGACTTTCGGACCGTCACTGAGCTTTAATGTCAACTACGATAGTACAGCATCACTGACATGAGCTGACTCAGACAAAATAAGAACATTTGAGTGCAAACAAAGCTGGTTATCACTTCACAGAAATACACAACTGAGAGTGTTACAAGAATGTACAAATGTTGTAGTAGCTAAGGATGGATCAGCTGCGAGGTGTTAATAATCACGAAATGTTATCTAAACCGACCCAGTGGTGTAGGAGTAATACGCTTTCCTCTTACATTAGAAGTTCCAGGATTTATTTCCGGCTCTATCAGATATCCAATATTAGAAGTGACATGAGGGGAGGAATGGTTTAAACTCTGCCTCGTGAGGACAATTGAGTGGCTGTCTCACCCGAGAGACAGCGACACTGGTCAAGAAAGGGTGCAAATCGTTCTAACCAAGTGTCACCCTGCAATCTGCAGGCCATATAGTTGAGCAGCGGTCACATGGTAGGTCAAGGCTCCCAAGGGCCAAGTGGCTGCAGAGCAACATGTATATTATCTACTAGTACTCAGACAAGAGCTGGGGACCGTATCAACCTTAATTCACTGCTTCCCAGCTCTAGCAGCACTGAGTAGCTCACTTTGACTCTGCGACTGCCCGATTTCATTTATAAGCGTTAAAATCTGACTGTCCGTTGTTGGTAGATTCACCAGCACATTCAGGAGCCCGTCTGGGGCAAAATAATCCAGACACCTCAAGGTCTCTAAAAGAGCTCGACAGTTAAAATGTATTATTCATCTCTTATTATTATCATAATTATTATTAATACTATTATAATTATTATCATTTTTATTATAGCCTGATTTGCCATTCGTTCAGTTTACAATTCTCTAACAACGAACTGTGAATCTCTACGAATGCTTATCAGCATTACGGCCTCTTCTATACCAATATAGGGTATCCCTACCTGGCTCTTAACGTTTTAAAATTGTATTTCATGGAATGCGCACCGCTGTAATTCTCCGCGTCTCTATTCAAGAAACATCATGTTGCATTGTGTGGCCGATTACCATTTTATTTCAGAGGGAAACGCGAGACCCTCTCTGAGCATAGCTGCTTAAGTTGCAAAATGCTTGGAAAAATCCAGTAACGACATCAATTCATTACAAATATCATTTGTTGATCTTATTACTGTTAACATGCAGTGGTGATGGTGACTGTGAGTCCGTAGGGATTGCAAACTGCACATACTCTACGCTTCCACCGTGCTTTGTTCCCTTCCTTTGAGTCCTGTATATGCACATTGTTGAAGGCTAAATGTTTGTGGAACGGTCTCAGTAGAGTATACAAACACAATTTTCTGTTTTCAAGTTCTTCAGTATTGTATCACTATACCAATATCGTCTCGACAATTGAATGTGTATTTTGGTCTTGGCCTCCCTCATATTCTGTGCATACAGATGGCGCCTATCATTAGTCCTGCGTTTTGCATCTGAATGACACACTACTGTCTCAGTAACCGCTGATTTGTTTTACTACATGTTTTCATGGAAAAATCATACAATTAAGGGAAAATGGTGCTAAAATCCTCAACCGGTGCGAAAGCTGTATTCTACCTTCCCCTTAACTAGAAATTATAGCTCATGTAGAGCTTCAGCTTTATATTCTAAGATCAACCTTGCCATTCATTGTATAAGCTGTCTTATTTTCTACCAGCATTTACAAATCCAACTTCGTATAAACCCTACCAGTTCTTGAAACAGGATTTCCAGTACCATGCCTTGATAAAGAAGAAGATGCCTCCATGTAGCTTGAGTGGACTCAGGTCTGTTTCAGGAAGGAACAAGTCAATAATATCTAGACTTCTGACACAGGGTGGGAGCATCATGCCTGGAGGCCTCAAGGTGGCAAACCTACTACCAGGCTAAGCAGTTGTGGGGCAATCACTCGCACTTCTCAAATCAAATGATTAAAGAAACAGCACAAAAGGAAAGCAGATGGATTCTTTGTTAACGACCTTTGGCATGGAGCGGACAACCAAAATAGGTTTCTGGAATGTTAGGAGGGAAGAGCAACCGAAACCACGAAATCTTGGAGAGAATTGGAACACCTCCCTGCCAACCGGACCAGATGGAGAGCGTTTAATTCTGCCCTATGCTCCGCCAGGAGCATCAACCTACCGGAGTCACTATACGGACAGGCTTTCTTCCAAATCAGAAAAGGAGTAGGTTCAAAAACTCCATGGGCTCTCCTTGAAGTGGTTTCCGTGGTTTTGCATTTTCAACTCTAGGCAAATGATCTTCGGATGCCCTAGTCTGTCCTGAAATGAGGCGTGGAGCAGGGTAAACTCTATCTCGAGTAGGTAACTCAGAAATGGGGAATATTATTCCCTCCTCAGCCAAATAATTATCCATAGTTCATCACTTATATTTCATGAAAAAACTGGGATGGTGCATAACTTGATGTCATGACTTCCTTCTTCACAATCACATCGCACATTGGAAGAACACACACTAGAGGCGATACTACAGTGACATAGGTTATCAGACATATTCAACACACACCCATATTCACGAGGAAGATGACCAAGCGGTCAAAATCCTCTAGATACGAAATAAAGCAACGTTGTAAAGATTCTATGCATTACAGACCCTAAATGGATCAGTAAATCTGGTATCTCACAGCAATGAACCTATATATTGCTGGCTTTAGTATAGCATAACGTTGCATCTAACAGGGCTTGAAACAACCCTCTTGTTGATACCATGCTCACCCTTTCCTTATAGGATACTGACGTAAGCAGAGAGTGAAGGAACCAACGTCTCTGCACAAGCGAGAACCCAGTTGGGGATGGCTGCTTCTCCTCTTAGAATGATCAGGGAGAATGTAGGAAAAAACTGCTACCACGATCTAGAAAACATAAAAGAAACGTGATATCCAATCGCCAGGGAATCGCATTGCGCTATAAAGTAAAATGCTCCCTAAAGGGCCCTGATATGCGAGACTGTACATCGACTTCCATAAAAGTCTATCATATACATTGTAATGATAAGCGCTGGGATTCTATGGCAGAACGTAATCGTGCATACTAATGCATTGTTCTGCATCCTAAGGATACAGACCGGACAGGACGAAAAGTCTCTATTATCTCTAGCAGATAACAAAAGGGATTACTTGCGTCTCCATTACGTGAACACGGAGACTTTGGTGACAATGAGAAGGGAGTTCAATTTCCATTAAGATAAGAATTAGGAGGAGATTCGTTTAAAATTTCAAAAATGTATTTCGTAATTATTCTGTAATTTATATACGTTTAGGAGATTCTGACCAAAATTAGAATTTAAAAAAAGCAAGAACAACATCGTGTCATGAAGATCTCACAGATTTTGTTATATCTCTTTAAATATCTATGGCATTACTCCAGTGATATCCGTTGTTCATTTTTGGGTTTAGGCGTAAATAATCTAGGTGCTCCGCTCATTATAATAACAATCACCAACACTCAACTTTGGCTTTTGCTCCCTTGTCAATTCATTGATTAAGAACTTTCTTGATAGTCAAGCAATAGCTATACAGGTTTTATTTGCATAAAATAGCAATCGAACTCGTATTCTGTTTAGTGACGAGCAGTCTCTAGAGGTGGGCAAAGTACGGCCCGTGGGTCATTTTTGACCCACGGACAGCCCCAGTGCGTCACATATATTTATTATTTATTTTATATTTATTAATAGGTACTGTTACAGTTAGGCAAAACCTGGTGGTAACAAGATATTTACAGGTACATGCTGTATATCTCAATTTCTCTCCATAATGTATCTGTGTTCCCTGAATGCAACATTTAATTTCTTCTTGAAAACTTTTAAACTCTTGGGAAAAGGTTCTAAGACTTCTTCAGTTAACTCATTACATGTTTGAATACCCCTATTTATAAAAGAATACTTAGCTAAGTTTGTTTTTAGAATGATAGGCCTAATTTTGTATTCGTGATCTCTCCTACCCATATAATCTGGCTCGTGCATTCTGTCTCGCAACTCATTCCAGGCCGGCCCCCCTGTGTATGCTTTGTACATCTCCTGGAGTCTTCTTTTATGTCTTCTGCTGTGTAGGGATTCCCAACCCAATGACTTGAACATGTCAGAGACACTGTCAGTTTGAGAGAATTTGCCAAGTACGAATCTTGCAGCTTTCTTTTCACCATCTCCAATTTGTTCATTAGAGTTGATGCCCGGCTCCGTGGCTAAATTGTTAGCGCACTAGGCTTTGGCCTGAAGTGCCCCGGGTTCGATTCCCGGCCGAGTCATCAGGGATTTCAATCTCCCGGGGTTAATTCCCGTGGCTCGGGGACTGGGTGTATGTGACGTCTTCATCTCCACTTTATTCTCATTACGACGCGCAAGTCGCCTACGGGCGTCAACTAGAAAGACCTGCACTCGGCCTCTACGGAGGCCACACGATCATTATTATTAGAGTTGATTGGTAGGGCTCTCACACACTCGTGGCGTATTCCAAAATTGGTCTCACAAGACATTTGTAAGCCAATTCTTTGGCGTGAATACTGCTACCCTTCATATTTCTCATAACGAAGTATAATGACTTTTGCGTCTTATTAGCAACGCTCTCAACGTGCTCACCCCAGTGTAACCTTTTATTTATGGCAATTCCAAGATAGCTGCATGATTCCACTCGAGGAATAATTTTGTTTCCTAATTTATGATCAGCTATTGTCCCTTTTCTGCTGTTAGTAAAAGACAGGCATTTACTCTTTTCTGCACTTATCCTCATGCTATTTCGGATAACCCAGCATTCTATACGTTCCAAGTCTTGTTGGAGGAGCGCAGTGTCAACTTGATTATTGACCTTTATAAGGGGTGTTCAAATGAAAAGGTACGAAACGATTCTGTGGGTACAATTTATTCATTATTCAAAACTAATCACCATAGGCCTGTGCACAGGTGTCCCATTGCTTCACTAGCCGCAGGATTCCCTATTCCCAGGAGTCTTGTGGTTGTGACAGGAGCCAATCCTGTACGGAGTCCATTAGTTTGTCGTCCGATTGGAAACGTTTTCCCTTCAGATGTTCTTTTAATGGACCAAAGAGATGGAAGTCGCAGTGTGACAAGGCCGGGATGTAGAGCGGTTGTTCAAGTTGCTCCCAATTGAACGTGGCCAATTCACATTGTGTACCGATAGAGACGTGTGGGCGAGCGTTATCATGGAGCAGAATCACTCCCTTCGTGAGCAGTCCAGGCCCTTTGTTCTTGATGACCTTGCGTAGGCACAATACACGCCACTGTTAATGGTTCGTCTTAAGGGAAAACGTTTCCAATCAGACGACGAACTAAAGGACACCGTACAGGATTGGCTCCTGTCTCAACCTCAAGACTTCTGGTAACAGGGAATCCTGCAGCTAGTAAAGCAATGGGACACCTGTGCATAGGCCTGTGGTGATTACTTTTGAATAACGAATACATTGTACCACAGATTCGTTTCGAACCTTTTCATTTGAACACCCCTCATAGCAGGATTCTAAATGCTAGACTTTTATGAGGAATGAATAAACTCGAATAAAAAAAACGTATTTCATATTTCGTTGTCCCGTTCCTATTTCCCGAATAGTGAACGATTGCCATTATTAAGTTATAATTTTGGATATCACATATGAATGTTGCATTAACATTTGATTGAGAGTATTAATTTTATTTCATTCCAAATTTTATTTCTCATGGCCAGAAGGATGTCGTTATATTTGCATCTTCACACATATTCTTCTTTACTTACTATTCAAAATACCCACTTGTGTTAACTCTTCGTTGAGGGTTATGGGAGGAGTTTCACAAGCTTGTGAGAAGGCACTGCCGAATTTATCAGGACCATCTAAATATAGCATGGGGAACTATGTACTTAAGACAATCTACTTGTACAAAGAGGTGACGGTTAAAGCAATTGATTTCAATAACCAAACTCAAACATAAACATAGGTTTGTCGTTATAAGACTGGTTAATTTTCCTTATACTCTCATATAGCCATGGCATGGAGTCGTGACACAAATATCTAGCTTGAAGGTATTCTTCTAAATAGTTGTAGCTGTCCCCTGCGGTCCCCTTTCATGGTGCCTTCTAGGAGCTGTGATGTTTTACAGTCCTCTAAAGGCATCTAAGGTCTCCGTGGAGAAAATAAAACATGTACCATTAAGCTTCACTTCAAAAGTTGCCAACTCTTGAGGGTTATATTTAAAATTGAATACTGACGCAACCACACGTAGTTACTTGGTCTGTAAACCAACAAAGTAACTTCATCACAGATCAAGTGCTCCTAAGACAATTAAAGTAGCTCAACAGCTGATTAAGTAGCACACTAACAATCATAAAATAGTTCAATCTCCAATAATGTGGACAGTTTCCACGCTGATTTGAGTTTAAGTAGCTTCACTTTACTCACGTGACAATCACCCTTTCACCAGCAGTTCACGCTACACTCAGCCAGTCAGATTCAAAGAATGTCTACAAAAACTGACGGTAGTTTCCAACATTTGATTTGAAATATATCGGCTACCTGTCGTTACCTCATTACCAGCCACTGTTTTTACATGCAACTGACACAGCGTAGACACCTCGTTTCAAATGGGGTTTGGAGTTGCAACTTTTCACTTCCTGTCGCCAGACCACAGCCATGAATTTAAATGTACCTGCAACGAATCGACAAGCTTCGCCTTATATCCAGACATATTTTACAATAAACCCAGTAAATTAATGATATAAAGAGACAATATACATAATGAGAGAATTAAAATGATTGACACACAACCTAGTAATGATAGGACCCTTTCATCATAGCATTATCCAGATAAAGGAAATGTTCATTTATAATGGAATGCTATTCGTAAATGTCATACTTTGGGGCAGATGACCTTGCTTTTATGTCCAATAAAGCAACAATAACTAACTAATTTCATACATTTGAACCTCCGTAGCAGGGCCCTGCGTAGCTAGAGCCTGTAGTATGTTCTATCCTACTGCACCCTTACGGACGGACAGTCTAACAATTAAGCCACAAACGCAAGACGTCATGTTCTTGGCTCTCCCCACCCACCGCTAGCTACGAGTGCGAGCGAGCTGTGTATAGTATGGTGATGTACCCTGCGAGCCAGGCAAGTGCTTTTAGTGCCTCACAATCCAGCCTTACCCTGTTACACCGTCCCTGCTAGAACTCGTCAGTTCAGGCGCGCGCGGCCAGCCTCCCGGCAGGATTTCTCAAAGCCGTTCTTCTCTTCTCTTCATATTATTATTATTATTATTATTATTATTATTATTATTATTATTATTGGACTATTATTATTAGCAATAAATTATTACTGGGTACCATTAGACTACGTCTCATACTGTTCCCGAGTACATTGTAGATGAATTCTCTCTTATTGAATGGATTCATTGTTAGCAAACTTGCGTCATTTATCCTTAGACATACCCAAACTTGCCCCTTAGTGTTCAGTAGCGCACCTGCTTCTCACTCGGAGGCCCCGGGTTCGATTCGCGTCTCCGTCAGGAATTTTCGAAACTGTCGTGAGGGCGAGAACGGGGTGCACTCAGCCTAGTGAAAACAATTGAGTAGCTCTGTCTGATAGCGAGGCAGCGACCCGGTCACGAAAACCAAGGTCGCAACTTCGCTTGGCCGCCATGTTGGTTTTGAAGCTACCAGGTTTTCGAAAGTCACATAGGTGAACTTCTAGTAGTTGCTTTTATCAC
The DNA here is from genome assembly GCA_946902985.2 of Meconema thalassinum. Classification (NCBI taxonomy): domain Eukaryota; kingdom Metazoa; phylum Arthropoda; class Insecta; order Orthoptera; family Tettigoniidae; genus Meconema; species Meconema thalassinum. The sequence continues at coordinate 605,434,650 of OX336389.2, forward strand.
CGTACAAAACTTCAGGGTGATATCGTTAATAGTTTCAGAGTTATTGAATGCTGGTGAAATATTTGCACAGCCGCCATGTTGGATTGGTGAGACATACAAAAATTGATGGGCACAGCCGGGGTCGGCTGAAATGTTGGTGATCTCATAAGCCTATTTTTTCATAAAATGAAAATAGGCTAAAATTACCATGTGGCTGATATACAAGTATCAATCTTAGTCATGTCTAGATTATGTTCTCACTCTTAGGATAGTGTTTATGTAAAAATCACTCTAAAATTTAAAAATATGCCGTTCGGGTACGCTAGCTAGAGCCGCTAGGTGTCTTAACCGCCATCTGCCTTTGGGGAAAAAGTTGTTTATCTATGTAGTTAAATGTAGCGTAACACACATTATTTATAAAAAGTTAAGAGTGGTTGTAAGTTGTAGAATTTGAGGAATATTGTGAATTTTCGGTTAAATTCACTATATTTTTTGAAAATTGGGGATTTCTCAGAGAAATTGTTAATTCCAGATAAATCTTGTTATATTGTTCATCAAACATCAGAGTTTTCAACTTAAACCTAAAACAGGTGTATAAAAGAGTGAAAAGAACAACATCGTTTACGAATCAATAAAAACTTAACTAATTTTAAATCTCAAATAAAACAATATTAAATACTGTAATCTGGTCCTTAGTTTTCCCAACAGGTAATAATAATAATAATAATAATAATAATAATAATAATAATAACATTAAATAAATATTAAATAATTAATCATTAATAAATACATATTGAATTTTAAATAATAAATAAATACTTAAATAAGTAATTAAATAAATATAACTATCTCTCAGATATGATACTTGGCTATTCTATCCGTCTCTGGTATAATGACTCGTTTTTGTAAAGAACCAACATGGTCGCTCGGTTTCTATATAGACCAAAGCATCTGTTGCACATGGACCAAAATGGCAAGCTGCTCTCTAGAAGCCTACCCACAGGTCAAAACAAGCATAGTCGCCAAAGTGTCACCTGACAGCTAACTCGTGTCTGGTCAGCAAATTCTTATCGCAAGGCCGCTCAAGGCCTAAAAAAAATTAGTCTTAACATACAGTGTAATCATCTTCCTACATGCTTTGCTGTGCGTAGTAAATAGTCAATATTCCACTCTCTCACGTGGTGTAACGCACCTCTAGAGCTCAACTATTAAGTCACGCAGCAAGATTTTTCTTGTTTAAACGTTAATGCAAACCCGTTGCCTGTATGGCCATGCGTGTTAAACCGTATGTGTAAGTTAAATAATGATAATAATATAAATTAGCGGGTGATCATCCTGAATCTAGCCATTAACAATATCCCCCCTCTCCCACTCAGGCTATCCTCTTGGGCTAGCTAGCAATTGAAGACAATCAAATAAGTGATTATCAAATAATAATAATAATAATTATCTGCTAGTCTTAGGGTTCATTGGTTAAATTTGCGAATATAAATAGCCCACAGTAATGGGACTGTCATGCCATTTAATAAATCACCTGACATAACGTCCTCCAATAATTGGTTCTGGGCAAATTAGAAAAAGTCAATGACCTACTAGTTCTGAGTTCCATGGTATAAATCTGAAAAAATTATCTGCCTACAGCCAAGAGGGTGTACTTCCGAGTAAAATGAACCCTCACACGGCTCTGTACGTTCACGGGTTCGCAATATATAACAGGCCGATGACCTAGTAGTTTAGTGCTTTGGGTACATTTTTTAAAATAAATAGTCCGCGGTTAAAAGGTCGTAATCTCTAGTAAAATGAGCTCTCAAAACAGTCTGTACGTTTACGGGTTCGCGAAATATAAAGGACCGATGACCTACTAGTTTGTGAAAATTTGGGTAAACCAATGGACTGTACAAAAGGGTCTTTTTCCCGATTATTTTAACACCTATCATAACATTCTCCGATCATTGGTTCGGGAGATATTTCAAAAGTCAATGACCTACTAGTTTTGGGTTCTATGCCAAAATCTATAAAAAAATAATGATAAATAAGAATCGGATAGATGATATAATTGATATAAATAAAAATAAGCATGTAAACACGGGTATAAACCAACATTTTGAAACTGTGTAGTCAGGCCCTTTGGGAAAAAAAAAGAATAAAAAGAAAAAATGGTAAATAAGAATTAGATAAATTAAAACATAAAAAAATGAAAGTAAAGAAAACACAAAATTTTCAAAATGTGTAGTTTCTTTATTGTATGGCTTTTAGTGCCGGGAATGTCTGAGGACATGTTCAAATCGCCAGAGGCTGCAGCTGCGTCTAGTGGACAACCATAGGGTGAGCTACAAGTTCCGTTCAATTTCTAGTAGTTCAAACTTACGCTACCAGATTTCAATGATACCTAGTGGTGAATGTTGGAACTTAGTAGGATATAAAGGGCGGTTCTGGGGCAGGGGCTAATGGGCAAGATGGCCGCCGCGCGCAATCACTCTATGTTATTCTTATGGAGGGGTCAGTCAGAGCTGGGGCAGGGGCTAATGGGCAAGATGGCCGCCATGTCCTGAGACCATGAATGATGTCACAGGGAGAGTTCGGCCGTGTAGTTGCTAAATGGAATATTTATTATTATTATTATTATTATTATTATTATTATTATTATTATTAGGTAATTATTAATTGATCATGTATAATCAAGACCAGCCTTATATTGTCAACCACTTAGTGTAGTGACTAGCATTCTTGGAGGTCATTCCTGAGGTTCGAATCCCGGCTCTGCCAAGAAATTTAATTTCTGGTCTCAGAACTGGAACGGAGTAGACTCACCCTTGTGAGGCAAAACTGACAGGAGCTGGGTTTTGATACCTACCTCAACCATTTTGGAAGTAGTTTTCTGTGGTTTCCCACTTTTACTCCATGCAAATGCTTGCATAGTTCCTAAATTAAGACCACGACCACGTCGTTCCCAATCCTTATCTGAATTACAAATACATACACTAATACAGCCAGCACAATGACACAGGTTACCAGACCTATTCCACACTGATCGAAGTACATGGGAACAGAATAATCACGATGTCAAAGCCCTCTCAAATGAAACACCAACAACAACTACATGTCTTCCTTGTGGTGTAGTGGCTACCATTCTTGGATGTCACCGCTTAAGCCTGAATTTGATTCACTGCTCAGCCAAGAAATGTAATTCTGGTCTCAGAATTGGAACGGGGTACACTCAGCCTTGTGAGGCAAAACTGACAGGAGCTGGGTTTGGATACCTACCTCAACCATTTTGGAAGTAGTTTTCTGTGGTTTCCCACTTTTACTCCATGCAAATGCTTGGATAGGTCCTAAATTAAGACCACGGCCACCTCTTTCCCAATCCTCATCTGAATTACAAATACACACACTAATACAACCAGCACAATGACACAGGTTATCAGACCTATTCCACACTGATCCAAGTACATGGGAACAGAATAATCACGATGTCAAAGCCCTCTCAAATGAAACAACAACAACAACTACATGTCTTCCTTGTGGTGTAGTGGCTAGCATTCTTGCATGTCACTGCTTAAGCCTGAATTTGATTCTCTGCTCAGCCAAGAAATGTAATTCTGGTCTCAGAACTGGAACGGAGTACACTCACCCTTGTGAGGCAAAACTGACAGGAGCTGGGTTTTGATTCCTACCTCAACCATTTTGGAAGTTGTTTTCTGTGGTTTCCCACTTTTACTCCATGCAAATGCTTGGATAGTTCCTAAATTAAGACCACGGCCGCCTCTTTCCCAATCCTCATCTGAATTACAAATACACACACTAATACAGCCATTGCTGTTACACAGGTTATTAGACAAATTCAACACTCAACCAAGTACGCGGGGCTACATGACTATGAAATCACAAAACTCCTAAAAGAATGGGGTACACTCAGCCTTGTGAGGCAAAACTGAGAAGAGACGGGTTCAATTCCTACCTCACTCATTCTAAGAGTGGTTTTCTGTGGTTTTCCACTCTTACCCTCTTAAGCAAATGCCGGCATGGTACCTAACTTAAGGCTACAGCTGCTTCCTACCCAATACCTACCTCTATTACAAATGCATACAGTAGTACAGACATCACAGTGACACAGGTTATCAGACAGCTTTTACATACACCCAAGTTCACAGGGATACATGACTACGAAATCACAAAACTCCTAAAAGAACGGGGTACACTCAGCCTTGTGAGACAAAACTGAGAAGAGACGGGTTCAATTCCTACCTCACTCATTCTAAGAGTGTTTTTCTGTGGGTTTCCTCTCTTACACTCTTAAGGAAATGCCGGGATGGTACCTAACTTAAGGCTACAGCTGCTTCCTACCCAATACCTACCTCTATTACAAATACATACAGTAGTACAGACATTACAGTGACACAGGTTATCAGACAGCTCTTTCATACACTCAAGTTCATAGGGTTACAAACCAAGAGGTATTAAGACTAGTGAGAGAGAAGAGATGTTTCTGGTGACTGTTAATGAAGAGAAGAGATAGGTTGGTAGGACACATACTGAGGCACCCAGGAATAGCAAGCTTAGTTATGGAAGGAAGGGGTCAAGGGCAAGAACTGTAGGGGTAGACCATGTTTAGAATATGTTAAACAGTTTGCCTTGGAAGTAGGGTATTGTAGCTACAGTATATAGGGATGAAATGATTAGCTCATCAATCAGTCAAAAGACTGAAGATGAAAACATCAATATAGAATTTGGAATTAAGTTACTTACCTCAGTAATGCATATCTTTTGTTGATAATCTTGTTACGATGTTTTAACATTTCTAACCACACGCTACTCATGAACTATATGTCACTATTTATTTCCTATTCAACTACAAGGGACTGATGATCATGGTGTCTCAACCACTTATCGTGAATGATACACTCTCAACTACACGGGTCTGATGACCATGGTGTTTCAACACACTGACGTGAAAGATACACTCTCAACTATACTGAGCTGATGACCATGGTGTCTCACCCCACTAACGTGAATGATACACTCTCAACTACACGAGGCTGATGACCATGGTGTCTCAACCCACTAACGTGAATGATACACTCTCAACTACACGGGGCTGATGACTATGATGTCTTACCACACATACATGCTATAACGCGTGATTGATGATTGAATTTTGTTACAAGTTTTGATTGAATTTTGTTACAAGTTTAAACAATTCATTTGCAAGCGAACACTATGTGAGTTGAAAGGCGACTGTTCTCTCCAGCGTACTGTGGGAGCTTGGTAGGTGCAAGTTCGCAGAAATTTGATAGCTTACATTGCGTGTAATCTCCGAGGCTGAAGGCTTGGCTCTTGACTGTTAGTGAAACTTTTATATGAATTTTGAATACAGAATTTAACCTTGGTTGTCTTAAAAAATGGATTTTGTGGTTTCCCACTTCTACTCCAAGCAAATGTCGGAATGGTTCCTAAATTAATGCCGGGGCAGCCTCCTTCCCAATCCTTACATGAATAACTAATACACATAATCCTACAGACACCACAATAACACAGATTATCGCATACATTTTGCATACACCCAAGTACAGGGGTATAAAAGACCACGATGTCTAAGCCCTTCATAACAACAACAACAACAACGTCGTAACATGAGACTGTACAAAGTAGACTATCATAAGAGACGACCTCGTTGTGTAGTGGCTAGCATTCTAGGTCGTCACCTTGGAGGCCTGAGTTTGATTTCCGGCTCTGCCAAGAAATTTAATCTTGGTCTACATTAGGCTTTGTAAGGAAAAACTGAGAGGAGGTTTTCCTTGGTTTCCCACTTGTACTTCAGGTGAATACCGGGATGATTCTTAATTTAAGTGTCCGCCTGCATCCTTTCCAATCCTCATCCAATTACTAATACACACACTACTGCAGTCATCACAATAACACATGCTATCACACAAATCCTATACACCACGATGTCTAAACCCCTCAAATGAAATGCATATGTACAGTACTTTGAATTGACAGGTGAAAAGCTAATGGAAGTAGGATACTTTTTACTACTTAGAAAGCAAAATAACTAGTGATGGACGATGCAAAGAGGATATATTATGAATTGCAGCCAATGGCCATAGCTGGGCATTTTTGATTTAACGCCCGAGGTCTCCCAACAAGTTCAATTTCAGTTAGGTCCAACTTTAGTTACCAAATGCTACTGTCACTAACTCCAAGTGGCGAACGTTGGAACTTAATAGAGCGTTACTAATTAACCAATATCGCCTATAAATTTTACTACACACTGCCAATTGCAGTGCTAGGTTCTTTTACGTGGAACAAATGTATGACATGGGACGGCAGGCTTTACTCCCCGCCCCTCCGAAGGAATGCATACTAAAGGAATTAGCGCTTTTAAAAATCCCACGACTTTGTCAGGGTTTGAACCCGTTATCTTGAGCACAGCTATTAACTACACCACCGATACCGCTACATTGACATAGGTAATCACGCATATTCCAGAAACATTATGTACATGGGTTTTAATAAATAGTCACAATATCGGATAAGCCCTAAAATGTGACCCTGTGGCTAATTGGTTAGCATGGTAGACTTTGACCTTGAGGGATTTAGCTTTCACTCCTAGGATTTTAATTTGTTATGGAAATAGGAAACATAATTATGGCAAGAAAGGTTGAGGCTAAGAACTGCAGTGTAGTTCAAGGTTCGAATATGCTAAACAGATTGTCTTAGATGTAGCTTAAATTAGCTTGAGCAGGGAGTAACTACCAACCTTGTGAAGAAAGCTGAGACGTGATAAACTCATTTCTACCTCACTCATATTGTTTCATGGTTTTACCACTTTTATTTAAGGCAAATGCATGGATGATTCTTAACTTAAGGCTATGACTGTCTCGTTCCCAATCCTCACTTAAGTTTAAAAATCTATACACCAATAACTATGCAGGAATCATTTATCTATTGGTTCTTTATTATTGGAGTCGTTGCTCATATAGGTAAGAAACGGGTCATACTATACTTTCAACTACACTAGTTTCAACTACTTTTCAAGGCCACGCTCACCGAACATTGCCGAAGACTGCCGAAAGTTAACGATTGGATTAAGAGTGTCAGGCGGGTAACAAGAAACACAAGCGGTACCCATGCAATAGTTTTATTAATTACATATATCTACAATTTTTACATATAATACACTCTTTTCTTTATTTTAATAACATTCATTTTCATTTTTCTACATTTTAACTTAAATTTTTGCTTAAATCTCTTAGGTCTCTTTTGTATCCATTTGTTTAATACGAACAGGGCAGCCCAAATTCTTGATTTGTCATGCATAATTACACACAGAACACAACTCTTTCCTTATTTTTGCTTGGTGTAGTTTTAAGAGCATCCAGCTTAATTTTGATCCGATAATTCAAATCTGTATCCGAATCTTCTAGTTCCTTTTCCAGCCAGTAATTGGATATAAACAAAGAGTCAATATTCTCCATTTCCAACACATATCTAACTTTATGTCTATATACTATTGGTTTTATTCCCTTAATAATTAGTTCTGTTCCTTTTTCCAAACTTTCTAACCGGGAGCACTTTCGGATTTTTATTTGGCCTTTGATTTCCTGCATAGTGATGTTATTAAGCAGATCAACGTCACCTTGCGTATACGATGTCGACTCTACTCTATAGTCTGTTTGAATGCTTGTGAACAACTTAAAATTCTCGATTTTAGCAAACGAGTTACCATTAAATGTAGTAATTCCATTGGTGTTGAATGCTGCAAACGGTTTTTCAGTTTCCAAATGTACAATGTCCAATCCACCACATCGAGTTACAATAAATCCATCCTTTTTAAGCAAGTCTAAATTACCATGACTCTTTAAAAACATAGATTTTAAATATCCTCTTAAGTAGCACACATGTTTACATTTTTCACTTTCTACAAGCACTCCAACGCGTGGATAAGTTCCTTTGTAATTAACAGTAAATGCTGAGAGTTTGTATTTCCCACTCACATATAGATTTTGCCAGGGACTTTGTTTAAAGTAAACTGTAAACCTGTTTCTTGCACCCACAATCGTCTGTTCTTTCTGCAACACTGCTTCGTACTCTTTCTTTAGGGCAGTAGTCTCTGCAACATACTCCACTTTCCTTTTTTTGATCTCAATTTCCTTTAACTCCAATTTTCGTTTCCTTACACATAGCACATTAACTGTACTCAATGGGGTAATTTCCTTAAGAGGGTATGGTTTAAGTCTGTTAGATTTATTGGTTCTTTTTTCTCAACACCTGGGGAGGAATATTATTTGTAGGAGTCAATCCTAATTCGCTAATGTTTATGTTTGCGGGAATTGTGGAAAACAATGTCCTGGATTGGGAAAAGAATGTTTCCCCAGCTTTAAGATAGCATTTCTGTATAATGCGAACATTGTTGTTTCCAGAATCATCGTTAACAATTTCTACAAAGTTTACAGGTAAGTAATTAAAACTATAGGCAGAGAGAGCATAGTTTATCATCTTTTCCCGATCTTGTCCATCGCGCAGTTCGATTTGCACACCAGTCAATTTCCGAGTATTTTTATTACCCCAATACACAAATTGCAAAACTTTGTTAAACACCACACAGCAACTATTTCGTAGGTTATCCGATAGTTTGGTCCACATGGACGCGATCGGCACCGAGTGCAGGGGCGCTTCTTTTAAGTAATGTTTGTTGGCGTTTAATACACTAACACAATCTTCGAGTGGATCAAATACACCATCCATTTTGTAGTTGTAAATTGTTGCCTCTAGTCTTGTAATACCATGTTCTTTAGCTAAGTAAGACGTAAACGTTTCCCTTAGACGGGAGTCTGGACATCGGATAAAGTCTATAATATGGTTTCCAATGACTTTGTTTACACCAGGACTTGTAATTTGACATATAAATTTGTTATATATCTTTATTCTAGAATTAGAGTTCATCCATGTTAAACAGTCTATACCAACCGTTTTATCATTGTTCACAATCACATTACACTTTTCTCGATACTCTCCTTGCACACAAAAGTTGTGATTCGATGTTAGATAATCACACATCTCTGCCTTGTTAAAAACACCAGCCAAATCTTGGGTTATGTTCAAATCCATAAGATAAAACTCCTCAGCACGAAGCTGTTGCAATATCTCTGGAAGTTCGGCTAACAGAACATCTAATTTAACATCAGCTAGCTCCACTTTGTATGGTATAGCCACAGGATTTTTATACTTTTCCATAATGTTAACCATTCCTTTCTCCCCAAGCTGTGTCCTGAGTCCCCGTGCCATTGCACACTCGTTATTGAGTAGAGGAAATTGTAGCTTTGCCTTAACACCATGTTTAGCAGAGATGAACTTGGAGAATTTACCACGTAAATAGAGGTTGAAAGCACCACACACCTCTTTCTTTAGCAGCACAGACTTACTATTTTCCAATTGTTCTTGGCAGTCCACTTGATCACATATCCTAACCACCATAATGTTATCACAAAACGGCTCCGTAATCGGTGTAAGTAGATTAACATTTTTATCACTTACCTAGGAGCGTCTCGTTTTCTGTGTGGTTTATATTACCAATGTCTGTAACCAGATTGTCCAGGTTTTCCAACAACAACCACAACCCAAACCGCTCGTTGGTAGGCTTTATTCTGTTCCCCATAAGTTGGGGGACACTAAACACTTTAGAGAGAGACATCTTCACACTTTCAACTACCACGAAGCACTGATCAAATGCATCTGTAGCGTCTCTTATATATACCATTAATCAATTCTATTTTTAGATTATGACGTAACTGACAACGCTTGTCGGCAGAAAGCAGTACACATATAAATACAAAATCTCTCGAACATTGCCGGAGACTGCCCAAGGTTAACGATTGGAACTCAAACAAGATTTAACTTGTCACATGACGTAACAAAAAGTTAAATGATTTAATTGCATGGGAATGTTGCTTTACCTAAAATGTAATACTATGCAAGTGTTTAACATTTTACAATCAGCTTGTGTATTGGCTTTTTATGTTGGCTTTTTTGTTGGCTTTTGTTGGCTTTTGTTGGCTTTTGTTGGCTTGTGTTGGCTTTTTTGTTGGCTTTTGTTGGCTTTTGTTTTAGCTCTCTCATATTTGCTCTTGCTTGTGGGGGGCTTATTATTTGGTCTTGGAAAGTATGTCAGTCCTTTTTTATGGCTGCAAAATGCTTACAGCCATGTTTGTAAGCAGCAACAACAACAACAACACACCAAATTACCCCCCCCCAAAAAAAAAAACCAAAGTACTCTAAGCTTTATCAATGACTCTCCACTCTTACACTTACCTCTATCCCATGCCTAGTCAAAAAATTAGTGTATTTTTCAAATTTTTCTATAAATATTTGGACTATTTTTGGACTGAGAGTGGTATAGAGGTAGGTGTTGGAGTTAACATATGTCTTTTCAGGATTTTTAGATTAATGACATAGCCTACTTTCCAAATATTTATAGAAAAATTTGAAAAATACACTAATTTTTTGACTAGGCATGGGATAGAGGTAAGTGTAAGAGTGGAGAGTCATTGATAAAGCTTAGAGTACTTTGGTTTTTTGGGGGGGGTAATTTGGTGTGTTGTTGTTGTTGTTGCTGCTTACAAACATGGCTGTAAGCATTTTGCAGCCATAAAAAAGGACTGACATACTTTCCAAGACCAAATAATAAGCCCCCCACAAGCAAGAGCAAATATGAGAGAGCTAAAACAAAAGCCAACAAAAGCCAACAAAAAAGCCAACACAAGCCAACAAAAGCCAACAAAAGCCAACAAAAGCCAACAAAAAAGCCAACATAAGAAGCCAATACACAAGCTGATTGTAAAATGTTAAACACTTGCATAGTATTACATTTTAGGTAAAGCAACATTCCCATGCAATTAAATCATTTAACTTTTTGTTACGTCATGTGACAAGTTAAATCTTGTTTGAGTTCCAATCGTTAACCTTGGGCAGTCTCCGGCAATGTTCGAGAGATTTTGTATTTATATGTGTACTGCTTTCTGCCGACAAGCGTTGTCAGTTACGTCATAATCTAAAAATAGAATTGATTAATGGTATATATAAGAGACGCTACAGATGCATTTGATCAGTGCTTCGTGGTAGTTGAAAGTGTGAAGATGTCTCTCTCTAAAGTGTTTAGTGTCCCCCAACTTATGGGGAACAGAATAAAGCCTACCAACGAGCGGTTTGGGTTGTGGTTGTTGTTGGAAAACCTGGACAATCTGGTTACAGACATTGGTAATATAAACCACACAGAAAACGAGACGCTCCTAGGTAAGTGATAAAAATGTTAATCTACTTACACCGATTACGGAGCCGTTTTGTGATAACATTATGGTGGTTAGGATATGTGATCAAGTGGACTGCCAAGAACAATTGGAAAATAGTAAGTCTGTGCTGCTAAAGAAAGAGGTGTGTGGTGCTTTCAACCTCTATTTACGTGGTAAATTCTCCAAGTTCATCTCTGCTAAACATGGTGTTAAGGCAAAGCTACAATTTCCTCTACTCAATAACGAGTGTGCAATGGCACGGGGACTCAGGACACAGCTTGGGGAGAAAGGAATGGTTAACATTATGGAAAAGTATAAAAATCCTGTGGCTATACCATACAAAGTGGAGCTAGCTGATGTTAAATTAGATGTTCTGTTAGCCGAACTTCCAGAGATATTGCAACAGCTTCGTGCTGAGGAGTTTTATCTTATGGATTTGAACATAACCCAAGATTTGGCTGGTGTTTTTAACAAGGCAGAGATGTGTGATTATCTAACATCGAATCACAACTTTTGTGTGCAAGGAGAGTATCGAGAAAAGTGTAATGTGATTGTGAACAATGATAAAACGGTTGGTATAGACTGTTTAACATGGATGAACTCTAATTCTAGAATAAAGATATATAACAAATTTATATGTCAAATTACAAGTCCTGGTGTAAACAAAGTCATTGGAAACCATATTATAGACTTTATCCGATGTCCAGACTCCCGTCTAAGGGAAACGTTTACGTCTTACTTAGCTAAAGAACATGGTATTACAAGACTAGAGGCAACAATTTACAACTACAAAATGGATGGTGTATTTGATCCACTCGAAGATTGTGTTAGTGTATTAAACGCCAACAAACATTACTTAAAAGAAGCGCCCCTGCACTCGGTGCCGATCGCGTCCATGTGGACCAAACTATCGGATAACCTACGAAATAGTTGCTGTGTGGTGTTTAACAAAGTTTTGCAATTTGTGTATTGGGGTAATAAAAATACTCGGAAATTGACTGGTGTGCAAATCGAACTGCGCGATGGACAAGATCGGGAAAAGATGATAAACTATGCTCTCTCTGCCTATAGTTTTAATTACTTACCTGTAAACTTTGTAGAAATTGTTAACGATGATTCTGGAAACAACAATGTTCGCATTATACAGAAATGCTATCTTAAAGCTGGGGAAACATTCTTTTCCCAATCCAGGACATTGTTTTCCACAATTCCCGCAAACATAAACATTAGCGAATTAGGATTGACTCCTACAAATAATATTCCTCCCCAGGTGTTGAGAAAAAAGAACCAATAAATCTAACAGACTTAAACCATACCCTCTTAAGGAAATTACCCCATTGAGTACAGTTAATGTGCTATGTGTAAGGAAACGAAAATTGGAGTTAAAGGAAATTGAGATCAAAAAAAGGAAAGTGGAGTATGTTGCAGAGACTACTGCCCTAAAGAAAGAGTACGAAGCAGTGTTGCAGAAAGAACAGACGATTGTGGGTGCAAGAAACAGGTTTACAGTTTACTTTAAACAAAGTCCCTGGCAAAATCTATATGTGAGTGGGAAATACAAACTCTCAGCATTTACTGTTAATTACAAAGGAACTTATCCACGCGTTGGAGTGCTTGTAGAAAGTGAAAAATGTAAACATGTGTGCTACTTAAGAGGATATTTAAAATCTATGTTTTTAAAGAGTCATGGTAATTTAGACTTGCTTAAAAAGGATGGATTTATTGTAACTCGATGTGGTGGATTGGACATTGTACATTTGGAAACTGAAAAACCGTTTGCAGCATTCAACACCAATGGAATTACTACATTTAATGGTAACTCGTTTGCTAAAATCGAGAATTTTAAGTTGTTCACAAGCATTCAAACAGACTATAGAGTAGAGTCGACATCGTATACGCAAGGTGACGTTGATCTGCTTAATAACATCACTATGCAGGAAATCAAAGGCCAAATAAAAATCCGAAAGTGCTCCCGGTTAGAAAGTTTGGAAAAAGGAACAGAACTAATTATTAAGGGAATAAAACCAATAGTATATAGACATAAAGTTAGATATGTGTTGGAAATGGAGAATATTGACTCTTTGTTTATATCCAATTACTGGCTGGAAAAGGAACTAGAAGATTCGGATACAGATTTGAATTATCGGATCAAAATTAAGCTGGATGCTCTTAAAACTACACCAAGCAAAAATAAGGAAAGAGTTGTGTTCTGTGTGTAATTATGCATGACAAATCAAGAATTTGGGCTGCCCTGTTCGTATTAAACAAATGGATACAAAAGAGACCTAAGAGATTTAAGCAAAAATTTAAGTTAAAATGTAGAAAAATGAAAATGAATGTTATTAAAATAAAGAAAAGAGTGTATTATATGTAAAAATTGTAGATATATGTAATTAATAAAACTATTGCATGGGTACCGCTTGTGTTTCTTGTTACCCGCCTGACACTCTTAATCCAATCGTTAACTTTCGGCAGTCTTCGGCAATGTTCGGTGAGCGTGGCCTTGAAAAGTAGTTGAAACTAGTGTAGTTGAAAGTATAGTATGACCCGTTTCTTACCTATATGAGCAACGACTCCAATAATAAAGAACCAATAGATAAATGATTCCTGCATAGTTATTGGTGTATAGATTTTTAAACTTAAGTGAGGATTGGGAACGAGACAGTCATAGCCTTAAGTTAAGAATCATCCATGCATTTGCCTTAAATAAAAGTGGTAAAACCATGAAACAATATGAGTGAGGTAGAAATGAGTTTATCACGTCTCAGCTTTCTTCACAAGGTTGGTAGTTACTCCCTGCTCAAGCTAATTTAAGCTACATCTAAGACAATCTGTTTAGCATATTCGAACCTTGAACTACACTGCAGTTCTTAGCCTCAACCTTTCTTGCCATAATTATGTTTCCTATTTCCATAACAAATTAAAATCCTAGGAGTGAAAGCTAAATCCCTCAAGGTCAAAGTCTACCATGCTAACCAATTAGCCACAGGGTCACATTTTAGGGCTTATCCGATATTGTGACTATTTATTAAAACCCATGTACATAATGTTTCTGGAATATGCGTGATTACCTATGTCAATGTAGCGGTATCGGTGGTGTAGTTAATAGCTGTGCTCAAGATAACGGGTTCAAACCCTGACAAAGTCGTGGGATTTTTAAAAGCGCTAATTCCTTTAGTATGCATTCCTTCGGAGGGGCGGGGAGTAAAGCCTGCCGTCCCATGTCATACATTTGTTCCACGTAAAAGAACCTAGCACTGCAATTGGCAGTGTGTAGTAAAATTTATAGGCGATATTGGTTAATTAGTAACGCTCTATTAAGTTCCAACGTTCGCCACTTGGAGTTAGTGACAGTAGCATTTGGTAACTAAAGTTGGACCTAACTGAAATTGAACTTGTTGGGAGACCTCGGGCGTTAAATCAAAAATGCCCAGCTATGGCCATTGGCTGCAATTCATAATATATCCTCTTTGCATCGTCCATCACTAGTTATTTTGCTTTCTAAGTAGTAAAAAGTATCCTACTTCCATTAGCTTTTCACCTGTCAATTCAAAGTACTGTACATATGCATTTCATTTGAGGGGTTTAGACATCGTGGTGTATAGGATTTGTGTGATAGCATGTGTTATTGTGATGACTGCAGTAGTGTGTGTATTAGTAATTGGATGAGGATTGGAAAGGATGCAGGCGGACACTTAAATTAAGAATCATCCCGGTATTCACCTGAAGTACAAGTGGGAAACCAAGGAAAACCTCCTCTCAGTTTTTCCTTACAAAGCCTAATGTAGACCAAGATTAAATTTCTTGGCAGAGCCGGAAATCAAACTCAGGCCTCCAAGGTGACGACCTAGAATGCTAGCCACTACACAACGAGGTCGTCTCTTATGATAGTCTACTTTGTACAGTCTCATGTTACGACGTTGTTGTTGTTGTTGTTATGAAGGGCTTAGACATCGTGGTCTTTTATACCCCTGTACTTGGGTGTATGCAAAATGTATGCGATAATCTGTGTTATTGTGGTGTCTGTAGGATTATGTGTATTAGTTATTCATGTAAGGATTGGGAAGGAGGCTGCCCCGGCATTAATTTAGGAACCATTCCGACATTTGCTTGGAGTAGAAGTGGGAAACCACAAAATCCATTTTTTAAGACAACCAAGGTTAAATTCTGTATTCAAAATTCATATAAAAGTTTCACTAACAGTCAAGAGCCAAGCCTTCAGCCTCGGAGATTACACGCAATGTAAGCTATCAAATTTCTGCGAACTTGCACCTACCAAGCTCCCACAGTACGCTGGAGAGAACAGTCGCCTTTCAACTCACATAGTGTTCGCTTGCAAATGAATTGTTTAAACTTGTAACAAAATTCAATCAAAACTTGTAACAAAATTCAATCATCAATCACGCGTTATAGCATGTATGTGTGGTAAGACATCATAGTCATCAGCCCCGTGTAGTTGAGAGTGTATCATTCACGTTAGTGGGTTGAGACACCATGGTCATCAGCCTCGTGTAGTTGAGAGTGTATCATTCACGTTAGTGGGGTGAGACACCATGGTCATCAGCTCAGTATAGTTGAGAGTGTATCTTTCACGTCAGTGTGTTGAAACACCATGGTCATCAGACCCGTGTAGTTGAGAGTGTATCATTCACGATAAGTGGTTGAGACACCATGATCATCAGTCCCTTGTAGTTGAATAGGAAATAAATAGTGACATATAGTTCATGAGTAGCGTGTGGTTAGAAATGTTAAAACATCGTAACAAGATTATCAACAAAAGATATGCATTACTGAGGTAAGTAACTTAATTCCAAATTCTATATTGATGTTTTCATCTTCAGTCTTTTGACTGATTGATGAGCTAATCATTTCATCCCTATATACTGTAGCTACAATACCCTACTTCCAAGGCAAACTGTTTAACATATTCTAAACATGGTCTACCCCTACAGTTCTTGCCCTTGACCCCTTCCTTCCATAACTAAGCTTGCTATTCCTGGGTGCCTCAGTATGTGTCCTACCAACCTATCTCTTCTCTTCATTAACAGTCACCAGAAACATCTCTTCTCTCTCACTAGTCTTAATACCTCTTGGTTTGTAACCCTATGAACTTGAGTGTATGAAAGAGCTGTCTGATAACCTGTGTCACTGTAATGTCTGTACTACTGTATGTATTTGTAATAGAGGTAGGTATTGGGTAGGAAGCAGCTGTAGCCTTAAGTTAGGTACCATCCCGGCATTTCCTTAAGAGTGTAAGAGAGGAAACCCACAGAAAAACACTCTTAGAATGAGTGAGGTAGGAATTGAACCCGTCTCTTCTCAGTTTTGTCTCACAAGGCTGAGTGTACCCCGTTCTTTTAGGAGTTTTGTGATTTCGTAGTCATGTATCCCTGTGAACTTGGGTGTATGTAAAAGCTGTCTGATAACCTGTGTCACTGTGATGTCTGTACTACTGTATGCATTTGTAATAGAGGTAGGTATTGGGTAGGAAGCAGCTGTAGCCTTAAGTTAGGTACCATGCCGGCATTTGCTTAAGAGGGTAAGAGTGGAAAACCACAGAAAACCACTCTTAGAATGAGTGAGGTAGGAATTGAACCCGTCTCTTCTCAGTTTTGCCTCACAAGGCTGAGTGTACCCCATTCTTTTAGGAGTTTTGTGATTTCATAGTCATGTAGCCCCGCGTACTTGGTTGAGTGTTGAATTTGTCTAATAACCTGTGTAACAGCAATGGCTGTATTAGTGTGTGTATTTGTAATTCAGATGAGGATTGGGAAAGAGGCGGCCGTGGTCTTAATTTAGGAACTATCCAAGCATTTGCATGGAGTAAAAGTGGGAAACCACAGAAAACAACTTCCAAAATGGTTGAGGTAGGAATCAAAACCCAGCTCCTGTCAGTTTTGCCTCACAAGGGTGAGTGTACTCCGTTCCAGTTCTGAGACCAGAATTACATTTCTTGGCTGAGCAGAGAATCAAATTCAGGCTTAAGCAGTGACATGCAAGAATGCTAGCCACTACACCACAAGGAAGACATGTAGTTGTTGTTGTTGTTTCATTTGAGAGGGCTTTGACATCGTGATTATTCTGTTCCCATGTACTTGGATCAGTGTGGAATAGGTCTGATAACCTGTGTCATTGTGCTGGTTGTATTAGTGTGTGTATTTGTAATTCAGATGAGGATTGGGAAAGAGGTGGCCGTGGTCTTAATTTAGGACCTATCCAAGCATTTGCATGGAGTAAAAGTGGGAAACCACAGAAAACAACTTCCAAAATGGTTGAGGTAGGAATCAAAACCCAGCTCCTGTCAGTTTTGCCTCACAAGGGTGAGTGTACCCCGTTCCAATTCTGAGACCAGAATTACATTTCTTGGCTGAGCAGTGAATCAAATTCAGGCTTAAGCGGTGACATCCAAGAATGGTAGCCACTACACCACAAGGAAGACATGTAGTTGTTGTTGTTGTTTCATTTGAGAGGGCTTTGACATCGTGATTATTCTGTTCCCATGTACTTGGATCAGTGTGGAATAGGTCTGATAACCTGTGTCATTGTGCTGGTTGTATTAGTGTGTGTATTTGTAATTCAGATGAGGATTGGGAAAGAGGTGGCCGTGGTCTTAATTTAGGACCTATCCAAGCATTTGCATGGAGTAAAAGTGGGAAACCACAGAAAACTACTTCCAAAATGGTTGAGGTAGGTATCCAAACCCAGCTCCTGTCAGTTTTGCCTCACAAGGCTGAGTGTACCCCGTTCCAATTCTGAGACCAGAATTACATTTCTTGGCTGAGCAGTGAATCAAATTCAGGCTTAAGCGGTGACATCCAAGAATGGTAGCCACTACACCACAAGGAAGACATGTAGTTGTTGTTGGTGTTTCATTTGAGAGGGCTTTGACATCGTGATTATTCTGTTCCCATGTACTTCGATCAGTGTGGAATAGGTCTGGTAACCTGTGTCATTGTGCTGGCTGTATTAGTGTATGTATTTGTAATTCAGATAAGGATTGGGAACGACGTGGTCGTGGTCTTAATTTAGGAACTATGCAAGCATTTGCATGGAGTAAAAGTGGGAAACCACAGAAAACTACTTCCAAAATGGTTGAGGTAGGTATCAAAACCCAGCTCCTGTCAGTTTTGCCTCACAAGGGTGAGTCTACTCCGTTCCAGTTCTGAGACCAGAAATTAAATTTCTTGGCAGAGCCGGGATTCGAACCTCAGGAATGACCTCCAAGAATGCTAGTCACTACACTAAGTGGTTGACAATATAAGGCTGGTCTTGATTATACATGATCAATTAATAATTACCTAATAATAATAATAATAATAATAATAATAATAATAATAATAATAAATATTCCATTTAGCAACTACACGGCCGAACTCTCCCTGTGACATCATTCATGGTCTCAGGACATGGCGGCCATCTTGCCCATTAGCCCCTGCCCCAGCTCTGACTGACCCCTCCATAAGAATAACATAGAGTGATTGCGCGCGGCGGCCATCTTGCCCATTAGCCCCTGCCCCAGAACCGCCCTTTATATCCTACTGAACTTCGATAGATCGTGGTGTTAGCCCCTTTGACACAAATCTAAAACTAAAAATTAAATGATAAATTAAAATTACATAATAAATTAAAATATTCAATGAAATTTAGAAAATGTTAAAAAAACGAAATTAAAAAAAAGCATTTAGGCCCTTTGGCAAAATTTTTAAAAATAAGTAGACCATAACAAACTGGGCTTTAACCCGAGTGAAATGACACTCCACGTGAACATCTCCAATCATTGGTTCGTGACAGATGGGCTAATTTAAAAACTGCTGACGCTGTTGGTTTAAATTCCCCATAAGTAACGACTTTTTGGCATTACGTAGCCCCTGGTAAGTTAGGGAGATGGTTCACAAACCATAACCCTAGAGCCAAATAGTTCCAATGATCAACAAACAAAACAGTTCTAGGCACTCCACCGAAAGAAATACCGACAAGCTGGTAGAAATACCGACAACACATTTTGTAATTAACAACAGTAATAACAATTTATGTCAGCATGACAACACAATAGCATATGTTTTGTGTTTTTGCATTAATTAAGGGCAATATACAACAATGTTTAACCGTCCCGTGCGTTTGATTCTGAATGGTATTCGTCTGCTAACACATGGTTTTGGGGAGACTATAATAATGAGTGAATTGTATTTATTATTATTTAAATCTAGGTTCGGGGTCTGTGCCCTAGGACTTCAAATAAAGTAGGCCAACATCCCAGAATTTGCCAAGAGTGAGTATAGAAAGTGGCCATTGCAATGGCACGTCTTGGAACTGCTGCAGATTTTGAGTGCGACTTAACTCACTCGCCTACGCTGCTGGATAGCAACATGGGTTATTAAGATATCAGGCAATATCCTTTAGCACCCAAATACACGTGACTGATGATCAAGATCCTCCCAGTGCCTGGAATTATTCTGTATCAACGTGAAATTATATTTGAGCCTCAACAGGCATACAGTACCTCACGGTCAACCATATTGCCGAGCCATTAACTACATTCAAGTCATGATCCGAAGCGTCTATCGCCGTAATTTTAGGTCAAACTCGTTTATATTTATCGCACATAATATCTATTACTCGCCAAAATACTAAAATATAATGGCGCTGTTATGAAATATGTGGCATTGTCGATGGTTAGCTTACATTAAAGCGTTGGCTGATTTGAGTGTTATGACAGCTGATTGACAAACGAAGGATGACATTTCAATATATCCGGAAGAATTACAGCATGTAAATGATTGAAATAACTGCTATATAATGTCATTATCATGTAGTTCATTAATTACGGGTAATTAGTTTTATTTAAATTTGGCAACACTTAGCAATTCAATATAAATCAACTGATTAGCCTACCTGCCGTTGTTCTAACTACAGGGTTTTTCTCGGGCAAGGGCTCGTGTGCCAACATGTCTAAGGGTAAAATATAATTTGTTGTTTTACTTGGCGATCATTAACCGGTGCACTTGGGTGTGTGTATTTTATCTCATAACGGGTGTTATTCTTGTGTCTACAGTACTGCATGTATTTGAAATTGAGGCTGGGGTTCTTAATGAGGTGGCCGTGCCCTTAAATTAGGAA
This sequence comes from Meconema thalassinum, assembly GCA_946902985.2. Taxonomy (NCBI): domain Eukaryota; kingdom Metazoa; phylum Arthropoda; class Insecta; order Orthoptera; family Tettigoniidae; genus Meconema; species Meconema thalassinum. The sequence goes on from OX336389.2 coordinate 605,455,034, forward strand.
CCATCCCGGCAGTTGCCTGGAGCTCAAGTGGGAACCCACGGGAATGCCTGTGGTGGGGATCGAACCCATCTCTCTGCAGATTTTCCTCATGAAGCTGACTGTAGGCCTACCCTGTTCCGACCCTCACAACAGAATTAAATTCTTGGAGTCTGAATAGTCAATACGCCCCCCAAGAGAGAGTTGTTTCATTTAGAGGCGTGGGCGTTGTTGTTATAGCAGCCCCGTGTACATGGGCGTGTGTAGAATTGGTATGATAACCTGTGTTAATGTGGTGTCTGTGTTAAGGTGTGTAACGATATTGGGGACAGGGATCAGGTAGATACCCCGGGTACTATCCTGGTATGTGCCTGGACGGAGTGTAAAAAAAAACGGGAGTAAACCACACTCCAGATAGCTGTGGTCAGCGCCGAGATTCTAACCTGAGTTCAACGGATATGCTGCAGCTGCCCTCGCGGCTCGGGTTCACGATTAAACGTGGGGGTGTTTAATATTCTATGATGTTTTTGTTGTTTTATTTGATGGGTCTTGGACGTTGTGGTCATTTAGCCCCGTGTACTTGGGTGTCTGTGAATTTTTTCCGGAATACCTTATTTATTGTGCTTTCTGTATTAATGTGCGTATTTGTAAATCAAGCCAGGATTGGTTAGGAGGCGGCCGTGGCCTGTAGTTAGGAGCCATCCCGGCATTTGCCCGGAATAATAGTAGGAAAACCACTACCAGGATGACTCAGGTGGGATTCGAAATCTTCTCCTCTTCTCAGTTTTGTCTCACGAGGCTGAGTGTACCCCGGCCCAGCCCTCAGACAAGACCCAGGAATCGAACCCGAACATTCCGGACCACAGCGAAGAAGGCTAGCAGGTAGGCTACACCACGAGATGGTCGATGCACTCTGATACACTATGAAAAACAATGGCTTCAAATCACTACACTATGAATGTTGCTCCCCAATGATCAAAATTGTCCAAGATCTTTGAAAAGTATAGTTAGGTGTTGTTGAGAAGCCTCCGTGGCTTAGGCGGCAGCACGCTGGCCTCTCACCGCTGGGTCCGTGGTTCAAATCCCGGTCACTCCATGTGAGATCTGTGCTGGACAAAACGGAGGCAGACAGGTTTTTCTCCGGGTACTCCGGTTTTCCCTGTCAACATTTCATTCCAGCAACACTCTCCACTATCATTTCATTTCATCTGCCATTCATTTACTCATTGCCCCAGAGGAGTGCGTCAGGCCTCGGCAGCCGGCACAGTTCATATCCTCGCCGCTAGATGGGGGCTTCATTCATTCCATTCCTGACCCGGTCGGAGACTGGAAGCAGGTTGTGGATTTCCTTTCCAGTTAGGTGTTGTTGCTTCAGTTATAGGCTAGGCAGTTGTGATTCGTGACCAAATGCGCTTGGCTACGCTGTCAATTGTAATGAAAGCGTTATGTTTTTGTTAATTAATTTCAGGGATTTTGGACATCTTCGCCATTAAGCCCGTGTACATGCATTACTAAGCAAGTGATTTGTAAAATGCAAACTAATGTGTTTTATTAATTCAGAGCAACAATCATTATATTTCCCTCATTAAAATGTATTCCTAAACAAAGAGGATGTTTGCCTACAAGATGGGCTTGTCCTTGAATGTCGCGCACTCTCATTAATTAATTAATAACCCTCATAATTTTAGAGCTATGATAACGAAATGTATTTATAAGGTAGAACCTTTTAAATCAATTTGTATGCTTAGAGCAAAAGAACAGTGATTCCATATGTTCAAGATGGTGGTTAGACGTATTGTAAAAATATGCATATTTGTAACACAGGAAACAATCGAAGAACTGAGACAATACTTGGGAGGAGAGCAGTATTAGGCCTACCCAAGAGGCCTCAGTAGCGTTAGTGATACATGTATCACACTGAATATTGAGCGCGGCCATCATCCACAAAGTTTATAAATTAAAAATAAAAAGGCTACAATTTTTATATTTTAGAGCTACAATAAAAAAATAATGGTAAGTTAGAAATGTACATGTGGCATCGTATGCACAGAAGGAAATAACAGCGACTCCAAACATTCCAGATGGTGGCTGTGCGTCCGTTATAATGAATCGTTCACAATGTAATTGCGCAATAGAAACGAATGTTAGTAAGAAGCAAGTACAATATAAAGGACCTTGCAGAAATAAGCCATAAGAGTAACACACCGAACACAAAGTGGGGTGACCATCTTGAAAGAACAGAATATGATAATAAATAACTCAAAGTAGGCCTACAGGGTATTTCATATAAAGTAAGAACGGGAAGCGGTGGTGTTGTTATCCGCAGCTGCGGTGGCCTTGGCCGAGCTTGTGGCACGCCGTGGCCCCCTGATTTAAACGTATGTACAATCCTATATGCAATATTACCTTATCAAAGATGCTGGAAGTGTCGTCCTTCCTGGGTTATACAGGCATTGTAACTGGTAACCACATTCTGACTGACAAGAGTGAGTTCTGACACTGTAATGTTTCTGATTTTTCATTTTATGTTTTTTATTGAGCACTGAGCCAGTAGTGTCAAACTTATTTACAATTACGATAATCTGCTCTAGTGAAGGTGGAACTTCATCAGGAAATTGCTGAACAAATGCATCACGTATCCGCCGAGGCGAATCGTACTTAAAATAAGTTTTACATACAAAAATACGACGTTGCAATGATAACTGTCTCACCATGTTTGCAGCTGAGGTTTAGACTGGCGACTGAACACCTGCACGCTTATTGCAAGGTCAAGTATGTACTATGCGTGCGCTTTCAATGCTACATCAGGAGGCCGTGGCACGCCACAAGCTCGGCAAAGGCCACTGCAGCAGCGGATAACAAATCGTCGTTCGCAGTTCTTCCTTTATACGAAATACCCTGTATTTTGAAGCATCATTAACGAAACATCGTAGTAATGTAGAAACGTGTAAGTGACTTCCTATTTTAGAGATATAATATATAAATTAAAATCAATGTAGAGCCGTATATGGGCATTAGATGCCCTAGGCAAAAGAACATCCTGGCCATATATTCAATATGGTGGCTGATAGTATAATACTATGAAAACTTCAAAGGCAATAACTCAGGATCCAATTGCGCAATACGTACGAAATTGGTAAGAGAAGAGTACTCGCTAGAGCTCGCTATATCACACAGCTGCCATCCTAAACATATAATAAATTAATATCAATAATCCACTAATTATTAGTTACAATGACGAATCGCAGTGAGTATGTAGTCTCTTCCTCTACAGAAGGCACAAGTTAACGATTCCATGCATTCAGGAAGGTGGAGAAACCAGTCCCAGTCGTCCGGATGAAGACGGGCAGCAATGCCACTGTGCCACCACATTCCCTAAACTAATAAGATAATAAGAAAAATAAATCGTATTTTTCCTTCCAGTTTTTCCCTATGCTGTAGGTGGTAGTATAATGTTTGTACAACACGAACATAGTGCTGTCGTGTGTTAATTACCTTCACTCTACCATAAAGTTGAATCTTGTAACGTCTCTGTCTGTCTGGAGATGTTTCTTTATAAAATATGTAATCTAAAATGCACATTTTGAACTCTGAATCAGCATTGGTCTCATGAATAGTGTCCTCGGTACTACGGTTGTTCCATCGGTAGCTGGTACAGTGCCCAATGATTGAATCGGGAATTATCCCTGGTACAATAAATGGGACAGCGATGAGCCATGTTCCCTTGAAGGCCATCCCATGATACTATAAACAGTGTGTATGGAAGGATAAAATGATGCTCAAAGGGAAGCTGTCAAGTAATATCATACTCAAGTTCTCATTATCGCGTCAAATTTCATTGCGAGTCCATTGCTTTCAAATAGCGGCACGTTTTAGGCACGATATCCAGGAATAAAGTTCATTATCAAATCGGACGTTATGTAAAAATTAATGTAAACTGCAGCGTCCTGTGTTTGCTCATTTTCCAAACCAATGGCAGTCATTTCGTTACTATTCAGTTGTTAATTAGCAAAATCACATTCCATGTGAAATCGGAAAACAGTAACTTGATAAATAACTGATAGACTAATAGCCATAGAATATAACCACTCTTCAGTACGATAACTCTCCAATAACGATGAGCTCAATCCTCAATCAGGATGCTTATGACATATTTCCAATATTTCAAGGATAGGCGTTGGCCAACGCAGCTCTATAATATTATTAAGAAAAATGAAATACACAACCATTTGAAATAGGGCCTTCTGATTTATCAGAAAGGTGAAATACCGTTAACGGACAGAATATTCGAACCCTTTCTCCCTGATTTTAAAAAGGCGATTCCATTGGCAGAAGATGAACTCATGTAAAGCGTTGCTTTTGACGAGTAACATGGTTTATTTACTCCAATACGGTAGTCAAATAATAGCCTGGTATAAATTAGCGTATGCTACACGATGGTAAGTGAATTTACTAAGTGTTATAATAAACTAAACTAATCCCGCGACTGAGTCCAGAGGACCACGGCTGTTGCCCATAACGTTGAGCTCAATCAGGATGCTCATAACAAGATTTCCAATATTTCGAGGATATGCGTTGACTAACGCTACTCTATATCGGACGTTTTGTCGGAATGATGACTCATGACTGATGACTCATCTCCAGGGTGACAACACCCCAATTCGCGTTGCCTTGTTTTAAGGTCATGGCGCTCTCTATCTTATATGAAACAGCCACTTAGTTGTCCTCAAGGGGATGAGTGCACCTCTTTCCAGCCCTCATATCAAATCTAAAATCTCTGGTGGAATTGGAAATTGATCCTTGTTACCCCTAGATAATAGATAGGGTTCTCATGTGACCTCCACAACAACATTAAACAATCAATGTAGGCTACAGGGTGTAAATGATTAAAATTGTATATTTTTTTTCGTTTTAAACTACAGTATATGAGGATATGATTCACCGGCATAGCGGAGCTTTCAAAAACACGCTTCACATGCCAACTATGCAGCTGGCAATCGGAAATCCAAGGTTCCAGTCTCCGTGCTCACATTGGTTGTTCTGTTTTTCCACAGTATTTTCCACACTAATTACAGGAATAACCCGGGGTTGTACTGAACTTTATTTCAATTTTCCAAACCCAGGCCGGAATAAATCAGTTACTGCCACTGCTACTGTCATAACAATGACCCAGGTTATCAGTCACCCTCATGCTCACAAGGCGAATGTCTAAGATATCCCACCCATGACTCATGATCGCAAGATTAACGGTCACGTAAAATTAGGAGCCCCCTCCGCAAAGAAATCCCAACAGAAAATCTATCAATCAGTAACTTTAAATATGCGAGGATATTTATGATTTTGCGACGATGTACTAAAGAAACTACAGAGAAGTAGCTTAAAGTTAGAGTTATGTTGCTTAGATGCCAACCTGTCCTCAGTTTTCTTCATGAGGCTCATTGCACCCCAATCCGGGTCTTAATTGGTTGTAATTCTTCAAGCATGAGACAGGAGTTCAACCCGGGTTGTCTGTGCAGAAAGAGATGTTGAATAACGTGATAGGGAGAGCAGGGTACAGTTCTGTAACTTAATTGTGAGGAACGTTAATGAAGGGCTTATTGATCCATTTGTAATTATCTTCGTGGACGAAGCACGGTTCCATTTACACAGCCAGGTTTCGACGCAGAATAACTTGTATTGGATCTCAGAGAAGCACAATTTAATGCAGCAAACCCCATTAAATGTCGAGAGAAACAGGATATGGTGCTTGGATAATAGGATATTTTACAGATTTTGTAAATGCAAGACATTACAGGGATAGTATACTCATGCAATTCTTTCAACAACTGACAGCTATCGAATATCGGAGTACATATTTTCAATATGTCTCTGCCAAAACGATTACAGCTGCGGCGTCATTACATTTTATCATGGAAAATGATTCTAGGGAAATTATTAAGGAATTATTGCTCATCAGGACACCCAAGCTCACATCCTATGATTTATATCATTCAGTGATCATTTAAGAGTATGTTTGTGCGTCTGTCAGTCTGTCGGTCTGGGTGTGCATGAACCACTCCCCTCCTTCCTACCAATTTCAAAACGGTAGAAGCACATTGAACATAAATTACTTCAAACGTAATCATATTCCCGAACACCAGAACTGCAACTTTTACTTTACCAACATCCCAGTGAAAACAAAATGGTGCCCACTTGATTTGTCATTAACTAAGCTGTCTACTGACTGTACCTATTATCGGATACCTGCTATTGTTTATTCTCACTTACCGTTCTATCAAGGAAGAAATGGCTTTGGTAGTGATAATGGTCCGAGGGAGCAAGATAAATGTGCACTTCTCCAAGTAAACTGTTAGTTCTATCATCACAGAAATTCACTCTCTAGGGAAGGCTCCATTGAATTTTGGAATGAATACCATCATTCATTTCCATTGTGAACTGTCCAGCATGTACGCAAATTTATAAACATCTGGAGATTCACTTGCATGATTCGTATTCTTGGTGAACTTCAGAAATGTTTGGATGACCTTCCCTATGATTACGCTAAGAACAACCCAAGGACAACAACTACTACCACCGTAATGACAATATTCACTGTGTAAGATGTTTCCATTTACGACTCTCTTCCCTTAAAGTTCCTCGGAAAACGTTACGGGACAAGGATTAGTGAATATGTAATGGACCGTGCACTAGGTGTCTGCCTGTGGGTATATCTAATTCAAAATAGCCTCCGCACACTTTCCGGGTGGGAATTTGATGCTCGAATCACATGCACAACGCGGTGTTCACTCTATGTTTTGTTTACTGAACTGTAGATGGTAATTTTCAACAATACACACTCATGCTTCGACAGTAGAATTTTTGTTGGTATCATAGTTATCAAATAATACGCCACATATAAACCTGGTACCGTACTGCAGTTGCGGACAAGATAAAGGGAGAACACTGTTAGGCAAAAGTTGGATCGTTTAACACTGTCACTTTCGGAGCTCCGTGATTAACTAAAGAATGTAATCCTCTTGAGGAACATACCTCTCTCTGGTGCAGTTGATGGCTTTTTCTCGGGGTTTCCTTTATTATAATTAATTGTTATTGCGTTGAATGCCATGTATGCAATCTACCCCTAATTGGTCCAATTTCTACGAGGTTGAGGATGATAGTACGTCTTATACATGGCGGAGGGATTTCAAGGTTAATGGCCTTCCTGACGCCGACTTCATCATAGTTTATGAGAGATGTAGATGAGTTGAAAAAAGGCAGCCGTGGTCCACCATCAGGTAATTCCGTCCAGGCATTTGCCAAATCCCAACCGGGAAAGCCATTCCAAGGGCGCCTAACGGTAGAGCTCAAACCCACTGGTCTTCCCGATTTCATGGCCTTACGCTTTATGGTGTGTAGTTACCCCTGTTGGTTACTTATATTATTATTATTATTATTATTATTATTATACTGGTGTAGATTTTCACGTCAGGGTGAATAATCTTCAGAAAGGCTTTTCGGGTTGTTGAAGCCGTGTTAAAGATTTTATGACATCTGACGTTTCCCCAGCAAGTGTGGCAGGCATTGTCAAAGATGTGTTGTGAATAGTATGAATTGGCGCTTGTCTGATGTTTATTTAGTCTGTTGAAATGTACTCGAATTAACACGAAACATGAGCGGCTTCTGGTAGTTTCTGGTTGAGAGTTCACTTGTGTTGTTCCCATGTGAAGATATTATTGGTATTGCCTACTCTACTTGATAGGTTGGCTAATGTGGGTTATGTTCAAGCAACTAGCTGACTACTGGCTTCCAAATGTTATCCATATGGAGTATCTCCGTTTTTCTATTGAAGTGTTGTGTATGTTTATATCTGTATATTGCTTCCATGTACAGTCTGGGGTGGTAGTTCCCTGTTCTAGAGTGTATTTCTGTCTCGAAACGGATTCCGTGATCTCTTTCCCAACCATGATCCTTTATAGCAGATTTATATATTTTGTTGGAACCCGCAGTTTTAACACTTCGCTTAGTCGTACTATAATAGGCCGCATGAACATAGAACTTAGTTAACACCTGCAGAGGCCAGTGGGTCAGTAAGGTCTTTGGGGCTCTTGTGAATATCATTAATTTTTTGTGTTGGCCAATCCATTTACATGTCAACACAAATAATCAGTTTTATTCCCAGATGCCTCAAAGCTCTTATTGACCATTGATTTTGCAGGTGTAAATACAATCCCGTGTTCATGTGGCCAAGAATATATCGGCACGACTAAGCGAAGTGTTCTAAACCAGAATTAAAGAATATTATTGACACTCCAGATTCCAACAAATAGATAAGTCTGCTACAGTCGTCCTTGCTGTGATTTTCTGTGGTTTCCCACTTCATAGTAAACCATTGTAAATGCCAAAATGGTTCCTACATTAAAGCCACGGCTATCTCCTTCCCAATCTTCAGCACAATAACACAGATTATCAGACAAATTCTTCACGCACCCAAGTGCACGGGGCTAAACAACCATGAAGTTCAAGCCTCTTACATGAAACAACAACATACTGCACATGTTAAAGTACACTAGTGTCCTAAAGTTAAGCATTATCACTAAACGAGGCCATACCGCCTGATAGGAATGTCAGACGGATTGCTGAACAATTGGAAGCTGAATCACACACCATAATAATGACACACAACTTGTCCAAAATAAACAGTGCCAGAAAGGTTCTGATAGCTAAGGTTGCGCCCGATAATCCAGCCTTAGATGGGGTGGCCCGGCTCAACACGCCAATCCTCGTCAAGAATTCGATACAACATGAATTAAAGAAATCCATGAATGTTCGAGCCAATTTTGGATAAAATAAAAAAACATAAAATGCCGAGGGATGGGATTCAAATAATCCCAGGGTCTTAGTTAGGATTGGGTTCAACTGGACTTGTCTCGAAATTAATTCGATGAGCATTCAAGTATAGCGACAAAAAATATGCTATAGAATTCAGCTGAGCTATATAAAACACATCCACTAATTTATTTAAAACCACACAAAATACAAAAAAATGATCAATCAAATCTACCTTCACCCGGAGATACTTCGAGTTTAGTCTTGAGGTGCAAAATAAAAAGAACATAACGCATAGGCAAAATATTTGTTCACGGACAAAAATTTCCGGGTGTCCAATCGTTCGATACAAAAAATACGGAGATCTGTGATAAATTCCCTTATTTTACATTAGTTTACAACAATTATCAAGTCACCTCTCCATTATATAGTCCATATGTGAGTAGGTGCACAATTACTAAAAATATTCAAAGTCAAAGAAAAATCATATCACTTCTTTTGATCTCCTTCTAACTAATTCCAGATTTAAAGAGATATGAATGGCTTTCTCCTCTCCACAAACTTCGTGTAGGAGTCTCTCACGTCATACAGATATTTACAAAATCTGATTATTAAATCGTGGATCTAATGTCTTTCTTATCACATCAATTTATCTCTATTCGATTATGCCTCATTACTATGAACACTTGTTGTTACTTTCATTAGATTCTGTTTCAGTTAAGGTATTCATGAAACCCAACAAAAGGGTAATACATTATTTCTCACTTCATTAAATGTTATAGTCCACCATCTCTTATTTTACTCAATCTAAGGTTTTGATGAATCACCGTGTGATCTGTACATATTTCATAAGACTTCTGAAACATTTATGTAGGTTGCCTTTAGCCTAATTACATTCTTTAAATTTATAGTGACTTCAAATTATCATTTTTCTTCAACAACTACGTCACATTCAATACAATTATCCACTTTATCGACTTCGTAATAATGAGAACATTCAACTTCATTACAATTCTTTCTTAAATACAAATTCTCCTTACGAATCCACTGCTTCATTTCTACCCAACCTTTGAATCTCCTATTTCACATTTCTATGTTCAACTCGGCTATAAACCGCATCTGCTCATTTGTATCATTAAATGAAAACTTTTGTGTGGTGCGACCCAGGGGCGCTCCCAGACTGTTGGTTTGGAGGGGGCTTTCCTCAATAACATGATTTCAGCTATGGAAAGAGAATGTGACCATTATTAGTCTTGTATGTAAATATGTATATTTGAGATCATATGCGTAAAAAGATATGCTATAAGATCAAACATACTGTAGAATGCTCTGTTAAAACCAATACAAAAGATGCTATTGGACTGGAGATTATTTAAACAAAATGTGCATTGGTTTTATACAAACTTTAGTTACAGTACCATTGAGCTAAGGTTATACAAGTAATAAAAAGGAACTGCATGATTTTTATCAAGAATTAACTTTTGATCACGATCAGAGTGATAACGACTGGATTGCTCTGCTCACTATTATCATAACTATATATCCAGGTACCAGGATCGTCAGATTGATGAGTAACATCAATTATCTGCAATCATTTACTAAGTATTGAGTTGTTTATACCAAGAACTAGTATACGTTTGGGGAAATTAATAATAAAATTTTGATTTTGAATATGTAAGTTTTATTGGAACTAAAAATTACATTTTAATAATTACGAGATGTAATTGTATACCATAGTGTTATGGATTGTAACAAATATTTTATGTACGGTACTGTACGTGAAAATATATAAGTTATTTTAATTTTCCCTAATAACTAACATTATAATAAAAAAATCTTAAACATTTCTAGAATTTCAAGTTGAACTTAATTACACTGGCTGAATGCAAGTTCAAACAAATAGTTAAATACAAATCATGTATTAATGAATTACCATTAACGTTGTTTGAAAAAAGTGGAAACTCCAATTTCACAGAACAAAATCCAGCCGCCTAGCAGATTTTTTCAAAACGGAAACTACCTCTGTACTGGTGACTTCAATTTCCCGGTGAATATTCAGTGCTGCTAGTCCAGTCAGCCTGTCTGCACCCATGGTATTCCTAAGATATGTTTTCAGCCGACGTAGTGTAGAAAATGACCTCTCAGCAGTGCTTGTAGTCACAGGGATGGTACACAAAATTCTCAACAATGTGTGGGTGGATGTTAGGAAACAAGTCCTTGTCATATAGATTCAACACATCAATTACGTTTTTAGGGATATTAGCGTGGGTCTTGAAGCTCTTGTGCCACAGTTCAAACTCAGCCATAAGATGACCATTGTTGCTTCCTCCACTTTCAATTATGTCATTCTGATAAAAATTACACACCTGTAAGAAATCAAGTTCCATTTTTTCTTGGAAGGTTTCTTTATTTGTATGTGATGCATTGGCTGATGGCAGTAAGCACTCGAAACTTTTTAATAAGTCTTTATGCTTGATGAATCGAGATGCCGATGAAATAATGAAAGAGTCAGGCCAAGGGATGAAAACAGATCTCTTATAGTATAATTCTGGAGTTTCTGCTGGTATGTTGCTTCTGTTCAAATGGCTTCCAACTGTTCGAGGCATCGAAATTATTGAACCGCAGTTAGTAGCAATTTTGGTAGATTCTTCAAACAACGAGTGAAATTCTTGATCTGCATTTTTTCTTAGAGATTTTAAGCTTTCAATCACAGTTTCAGCGTGTGTAATTGCAGACGATAAATCTAAATCAGTTCCCTGAAGCTTTTTGCTTAGGTTTACTGTGTAACCAAGCAGTTTTTCTGATGCCATGAGAGAAATTATAAATTCACCTTGACTTAAGGAGTTAAGTAGTATTAGAGCTCCTGAAGAAGATTCCCTATCATTCCAGTTTTTAATCTCCTCTAACGTTACTTCAGGAGGTTGCAGCAGTTCTTTCAAAACAAAAATAGCATCGTGCCTTTGTACCCATCTCGTTGGACAAAGATGCAGGAGTTTTTTCCTGTTGGTTTCAAGATTAACCTCAGATTCAATACACTGTTTTAAAACTGCTTGTCTTTTAGGAGTGTCAAAAAAATCCCACAACTTCTCCACTATGCCAAAGAAGTTCCTGATTGATACAACCTCAGACGCGGTCGACAATGCCAGGTTAAGGCTATGAGAAGCGCAATGCACGTATATTGCTGAGGGGTGAGCTTCTTGGATGCACACTTGAACCCCTTTAAACGTTGCACTCATGGCAGCCGCCTCATCGTACCCCTCGCCACGTAGGTTATTTATGTCTATATTACTGTCTTCAAGACCTTTAATCAATGTTTTTGCCAATACGCTACCCGTAGTAGAGGTTAGAGGCATGAACTTCAAAAGTTGCTCACATATTTCATAACCATTTAATGTATTTGGCTTTACATAACGTAAACACAAAGAAAACTGTTCAACAGTTGAAATATCAGATGTTTCATCTGGGAGAACACTAAAAAACTTAGCTTCTTTTACTTTACTTGCTATTTTTTCAGTTATTATTTGGTTACAAGCATCGACGACTTGATTTTGAAAATTCCAAATTATATAGGCCGCATTTTTGCCACATGACCCAAAGTGATCTTTCAAATTGTAGTCACCTGCTTCAATTCTAGCTCTGAGCAAAGCTATTAAGTTCCCCTCATTTTCAAATGGTTTGCTGTCGATTTGAAACTGACTATAATCTCTATGGCCCCTAAGGGCGATATTTTGCCTGCCACACAAAATAATAGTTTCTATTATTGGAATTATTCTTTTCACATTATTTTGGGGTTGGACGTCTTTTCATTTATCAATAGATTTGTCAATCGGTTTCATTCGGCAGTCCATAACTCTTTTAAAGTTAGATGCGCTTACACATGAGTCTTTATGATACTGCGAGTTAGCATGTTTTTCAAACTTTTCTAGTGCTTTTTTCCAGTTACAAAAACCTTCTTCAACAATTTGTCCAGTATGTTGAGCGTTACTCTTACCTACTTTATTTTTAAAAAAGCATACAATGGACACAGTAGGCAGAGTCTTCAATTCCAGAATACGAAAGCCAGGTATATTTCTTTAGTCATGAAAACGAAAATTTTCGTTGTTGGTTCCCATGTGATCTAAACGGAAATTTAAAGTTGCTCTGAGGAACCCATTTGCCATTCAAAACTTTGAACTTTTCATTGTCCGTCAACACTTTGTTTTTAAATAAACCAATGTCCAAATCCATATTATGTTTACTTACAACGGCTTTAGGCCTGCTCACATTTGCCTCTGTGCCCTCCTCTGACGAACAACTTGGCTGATTTTCTATGCATGCAGTCCTTGTTAACAGTTCCTTACTCTTTGAAGGATTGTCACATTCACTAACACTAACCACATCATATTTATTGATTTTTAACTGTTTAAAGTAGTTTTGCATGTTTGACTTTCTTTTGTCTCCTATTACTACTAGTCCAATTGGACACACTGCGAACACCAATAGCCAGTAGAAAATACAAACACAACAACAATCAACGAATCAACTTTTACAAACACCACTACTGACTTGACGCCTGATACAGAGGACAGCACAATACCTTGGGGAGAGAAATTTTCACCGCTGTCCCACGCGCATCTTGCTCCGAGCATAGTTACGACAACGGCCAGAAATATCCGATCGTGTTGTGTTTACAATATATATTATTATCACTCATATGTTGCATAAATATAGGCCTAACATAATTCTATTTTAAACCAGTAGAAAATCGCAAAATGTTCCAACGTTCCAACACTAAACATTCTGGAGCCCGTTATGCAATCAATTTTCTTGAAAGATATCATCAATGTTTTTAAAGTGTTCCCAGGTTTGGGGGGGGGGCTTAAGCCCCCCCCCCCACTGGGTGCACTCCTGCTGGGCGAGCATGTTTAATATTATCTCATAGATGTGGAAAGTATAACCCCTAAGTGTAAGTGTTTCTACCTATAAGTTCGGTATGCTCATTAGTGTAAATGCATCTAAATTAAATCATTTAAGTTGAAAGTTGTAATGAAACCCGCCAAATCTCGTGAATCTGTACTCCACCACAAAATTTTATATTCCATTTCTGATCCATTTATATTCATCCTATACATATTTGAGGACATCCACATATTATTAATTAAACCCTAATAATTAAATAACCATCGCAAGAAAACTCAATTTACGTCCCTAATAATTTAATGAAATGTAGCAATAAATTCCGATTTACGTCCATCTGCCAAATTTCCGTAATTCCACTACCCACTCAGATGTACATTCTAATTAACATGAAATGTTCAGTAGCTCCCTTATCCTATTGACCGGATTTCCGTCGACGTATTTCCTTCGGATATTGACCCTATATTTCCATATGGAACCTCCTTTTCTTCCGTCCACGATCCAGCTCACGGTCCTTGGGTCTCCCTCGCCCATCGTCGATTTCCACCGTTTCGGTCATCGTCACGTCCTCATAACACCCTACACGTTCCTAGATTTAGCCGGTCATTTCTCCGTTAAGGAAGTTCCTGTCTCAAAACTCGCACTGGTGTGCACTGATAGCCATATTGTCCGTTTAATGTATCGCTCATATTAAATGTGCCAAGTGATATAAACTCGTGGCCGCGATAACCATTCAATAGCAGATCAAGTTGTCGCACGTATTTATATTCGCTAGTTCTCGAAAGGAACTGCGTTCGTCCTTGGCCTGGAATGTCGCACCATATATGGCTATGACCTACATCCAGTTCGTTACTCAGAGTTCGCTGACCCTACGATTTTCACTTGTCTGCCAGACGAACAAAAGTCTATCGCTTCATTCGTCTGTTCTGAGCGTAAGTTATATCGCGCTCGGCTCCAAAATCCGGTACTCCGTTAAACCTTACAATTCCCACGTGTCTTTGCTCATACATCGTATTAGTGATCATAATTTCACGCTGTATTGCATTACAAAAGACGTTATAATATCGTCTTGCCACACTTGGTTCTACTGTCTGTTAATGTAAGACTGTTCACGTAAGAAATGATACAGAATTTCTCCAGGTAAGTTCCGCACTTCGTAAATGCTTATCTGAATACCGCACACGGGATTCAGCTTGTTCCGACACGACTGTCTTGCACAGTTTACTTGCGATATACTGCGTTAACAATTTTATTATGCGTCGCTTCGCGCTGTGTCGAAGTGATTCTTCCGTGAAGTACGACACTCGAGTGACCTCACCTTCAGTCTTGTCCTTCCCAAGTAGACTTCACCCGGGGTCATCAGTGCCCTCTATATCTCTTGCTATTCCGGAACAATTTCGTGCGTCCAAAGGTCGACTTCATAACCTGGTCAAGTTCACGACAACATCGGCTCACTTGCCGCTCACTCCCGTTAAAGTATATAAAGTGAATTCCAACATACAGAAAACTCCAAATAGCAAATTCCTATTTCTCAGCATATATAAGTGCCTTTCTCATATAATCTCGCCCCTTATTTCCTCTCCTTAACCGTATTTCTTCTCTCACTACCCTGCTGCGTTGCCAGATCTCTTGGCGCCATGCAATATCGGTGACATATCCCCCTTAACCAGGAATAATAATAAGCGTGCATCTTCTCGATTATTATTATTATTCTGTTATGTTCACAACGAACCACACCATCATATTCTCCATATTGCATGATTATAGTCTTCTGTGGTATCTTTTAAGTCTACCTGCGTTGAATTTGCCTATCACTCTCTCGGTTTCGATATCTACCACATGGTAACTATTATTTCCATAATTGCGTCCAATCTTATACGGCCCAGAGAAAATTCTGGCGAATTTGCTATATATTTTAACTGGCAAATTAGATGATACAGGCCTCCTGATGAGCACTAGTTGTCCTTTGCTCAGAGGTTGGTCGTAACGCTTATTTTCCAAACTTCTGGCTCTTTTGTCCACCTGGTGTTGGAGTCACTCGCGTGCCCTTTGTATTCTCACGTCATGATTGGGTACGGCGTCTGGAGGTCTATTGAATAGATGATCCCATGGTATTTTGGGTACCGTGTTGAAATGTAGAACTTGGGGAATTTATTGTGTACTTTCATAAAGTGTAGTATTTATACATGTTTCGATTAGTGGTACAAATTCCATCCTTCTATCATGCCATTCGTGGTCGTAAATTTTGAAAAATTTTCCCAGTTCCGCCATCGTCCTTCAACCGGGTTCGATTCTGGGCTTCAAACTGAGCTTAAAATATGTTTGATACACAGCCTTGTTATCGCTTGTTAGAAATCTGCTGCGGTGAATTGTATTCCGTGATGTGATAATATATATTCGGGCTAGCCCGCGTTAGGAATCACCCCTTTCTCTATCATACTAATGACGTATCTTGCCTTGGCCTTTTGGACGGGGTGTAGCTTTATGTATTTCGAGAAATCATCCATTGTCACCAATGTGTACTGATTTCCCCTAGTTGATTTAGGGAGAAGGCCATAGAGGTCGGTCGAATACAATTCACATGGCCTGGAAGGTATTATAGCCCTTAGCATCTCTCGTAATAGGTGGAATGGATATTTGCTCTTTTGGCATACTGGTACTGGTACTGAAGTAACATTAGTTCCTAAACATCTACTCTCCGATGTTAGCTGTGGACTTCCTTCATTGGTATATTGCACAAATTCACCATCTGGTTTAGAAGTCACACCTTACATGTAAGCACGCTGTAGGTTATGTTGGGCTAAGTGGCGTAGTTGGTTGAACGCTGCCTTATAAAGTCCAAGATGGCGGGTTCGATCACAGCTCAGTCCGATGGCAATAAATTATTCCTAAATGCCACAGCTTTGAGTCGGCAATTTACTAGCTCGTTACAGGTCACCTTATGGCGTCTCTAAAGTCGCAGAAGTTAAAAGGGACGTAAAACCCATAACATTAAGAAAAAATATTTCATTCAGACTCAACTATCTCAGCCTCGTAAGGCAAAACTGAGAAGAGGTTCGATTCCAACCTCAGCCAACCTGGAAGTGGTTTTCCGTGGTTTTCCCCCACTTCTACTCCAGGCAAATGCTGGGAAGGTTACTAACTTAAGACAACGATCACCTTCCCAATCTTCACCTGAATTACAAATACACATACTAGTAGGCCATCACAATAACACAGGCTATCACACCCAAAATACACGGGGCTATATTATGACTGCGATGTCGCGACCTCTAAAATAAGCAACAACAACTCATAGTTATAAATATAAAGCAAAGAATTAGTGTGAATACGTTTTCTTCTCTGCTTAAGGTAGGCTATTAAGTAGGAGATACTGTAGGTGACTTGTGAGAAAGTCAGGCGAAGAATATCAACAGGCAGGTGATACACAGTTTGAAACAAATAGGAGGGATATACCGAAGCATGATATTAGATAGCGCGAAAATAAACAATCTGACATTTTGCATACTATGAACTGGCGTGGATTTCGGCACGTGCACCCGGCAACACTGTTCAACACTCCGTTTCAGTCCTCCATCTGTCGCCTCCTACTCTCAGTTCCTTCTGGCCACGCCGAAACATTTTATCGTCGATGATTCATCAGGCCGTGGAATGGTATTCTTACGCCAGCTGGCATTGCAGCATTACGTGCGCAGACCTGCGTTCGCCGACGATCCAACTTGCGTGTCACAGTCCAACAGTTCCCTGTTGAAACCTTAGTTGGTTGGTTGGTTCCTCAGTTTAGGGGCTGCGACAACGCGGTCATGTAGCCCCGTGTACTTTGGGTGTGTGTAGAATCTGTCTGATAACCGGTGTTAATTTTGATGACTGTATTAGTGTGTGTATCTGTTTTTTAATTCAAGTAAGGACTGCAACTTTGAATTTTTCAAATAGTTCCTACTTTTGCCGCCAAACGCCACCGTCAACGACTACTAGGCCTAGTTCAGAACTTTTAGCTCCTTAGGTCCTTAAGTCCTTAATGTGTTCCTCATAGATATCATCATGCCTTCCCACGTGAATTGTTTCTGCAACACCGCAATCGTCTTGTCTGTGCCACCTGGACCTATGGCATGATGTGCTAGCCATGTCACCGACTGGAATATGCTGGGAGTTAACACGATCCTCAGCATAGTGCGATCTCGATCTATGAATCTGTAGATTTAGTCCCCTAAAATCTGATGAATAGCCGCCTGCTTCGAAGTAGATTCATATTCAGGGTCATCCCGGTCCAGTCTGCCTTTCAAAAATCTATTCATTCTTCTCAGTGGCGTCTACCTTTTCTGCGAATCCGGGATCTTTTTAAGTTTTTCAATTGTCTCACAGTCTTCGTGCTGGATCTCGATCATATGTATGCTTGTTTCCTCACAGGGATTTCTGCTCAGTATATCCACCAACTGTTTATTCCTTCCCGTTGGTGAATAATCGAAACATCGATTCTTTGCAGGAACAGGGTCCATCGGGCCACTCTTTGATTTGCTAGGTCTGTTTTTAGCATGAACTGGAGGGCTCTAAGATCGGTTATAATTATTATGCGGTGTCCTAATAGTATTTCTTCCAGTACTGAAGTGCAAAAATCGTTGCTAATGCTTCAACCTCAGTAACCGTGTAATTCCTCTCGTGTGCTTTTAATTTTCTACTAGCAAATGCTAAGTAGTGCCTCTGCTGTCATCCAGTTGATATAGCACCGCGCTTATTCCCACATACGAAGCGTCCGACTCCAAGTAGAACGTCCTTTGAAAATCTGGATATTTCAATTTTATGTTTTCTACCAGCATGTTCTTCGCGTTGTTGAAAGCTTCTTCGCATTCACTTCCCCACTTCCATTTATTGTTTTTCTTCAGAAAATCGTGAAGCGGAGCCATCACTTCAGAGTACCTAGGACAATGCTGGGCCAAAAACTGACACATACGCAGAAATTATCTTATTTGCTTTATTTTGCGTGGCCTAGGGGGATTTCTGATAGCATCAATCTTTTGAGGGTTTGGCCTGTACCCTTGACCATCTATCACGTGTCCAAGAAACATGATTACCTTCCTCCGAAAATGGCACTTCTTATAGTTCACTTTAAAGTTCGCTTCGTCTAGATTTTGGAAAACCATTCTGAGGTGTTCTATATGTTCTTCTGGTGTCTCTGATGCTATGATCAAGTCATCTACGTAGCAGATCACGTGCTTGTTTACCTCCTCCGTTAGATTCTGGTCCAACGCCCTCACCATCATGGGTCCACTGTATTTAAGGCCGAAGGGAAGCCTATAGAATACATGTATTCTCGTCAAATAGGAATCCAGTGTATTGTCGACTATTTTCCGCTAGCTCACTATGATAATATGAAGCCGTTAAGTTCAGAGTCGTAAATATAGACTTTCCTTTGAACCTCCTTAGGATCTCTCTGATATTGGGTGGCCTGTCATATTCCGGTAGACATATACTGTTGATTTTCCTCACGTCTAGGCATATACTCACTGATCCATCGGGTTTCCTTACTATAGCGAGAGGGTTCAAGTATGAAGTTGCTTTTTTTCTATAACTCCATCCTTGTTCATTGCTTTTATCATTTATTCTACCTTTCCATGAATATATTCCGGGACAGGATACATTTTTCACTTATACGGCGAGTCATCAGTTAGTTTGATTTCATACTGGAAATTTTTTATCAACCCCGGTTTTTCTGTCGAAGATGTGCTTAAATTCTTAAACCAGATTATCCAATTTCTCCTGTATCTGTGGACCAATCGTTCCTCATTGATATAATCAATCCTTATCATTTCCTCTTCAGTATCTTCTAACATTATTTCCAATTTATTCCCACAGTCCATTATTGAAGGTTCTTCCTTTTCAACTTCAATTCGGTCATCCATATCACCTTTTAATTGAACCACCTTCCCACGCAAGTTTATGACAATACCGTGCTCAGAAATAAATTCCGCTCCTAGGATCATCCTGTATTTAATGTCTTTGAGTACAATAAATACATGCTCGAACACTCTTTCAGCGATTCGAAATTCGAAAAACTTGCTTTCTGCATTTTACTGATCTATTTGGAATGACACCCTGTATCTTCATACTCGGTACTGGCATAATTGAAATCTCCACTAGATCCTTTATTCCCTCTAGACAATCTTCCGATATTATGCTCACACTTGCACCCGTGTCAAGCAGTGTTTCAACCACACATTCTCCTATGTATATGTTACAGGAAAAGTCGATTCTCCAGTAAGAGTTGACTCTCCCTAGGTAAAGTCGACTCTTACTGATCTTTTCAGTAAAAGTTGATTAAAAGCGGTAAGTGTTCAATTTCGATCAACATTTACTAGTCAGAGTTGACTATACCTAGGGAAAGTATACTCTCACTGCCTTGAGATAGTAACAGTTGACTATTTGCAAGGAAACGGTACTAGCTAATAAAATACGAATAGGGAGGCAAAACCAATACATTAAGAGAGAGAAATGTTTAAGAGAAACTAATAAAAATAAAAAACAATTATAATACTGTAAATAAAGAGATATAAATATGTATCATTTATTACAGCAAAGTGAAGCCTCCGTGGCTTATGATCAGCACGCCGGCCTCTCACCGCTGGGTCCGTGATTCAAATCCCGGTCACTCCATGTGAGATCTGTGCTGGACAAAACGGAGGCAGACAGGTTTTTCTCCGGGTACTCCAATTTTCCCTGACAAAATTTCATTCAAGAAACACTCTCCACTATCATTTCATTTCATCTGTCATTCATTTAATCATTGCCCCAGAGGAGTGCGTCAGGCCTCGGCAGCCGGCACAGTTCATATCCTCGCCGCTAGATGGGGGCTTCATTCATTCCATTCCAGACCCGGTCGAAGACTGGAAGCAGGCTGTGGATTTTCATTTTCATTGCAGCAAGGTAAAGATTTGTGACACTTTGAGTTGCAAAGTACACTTTTCTTCTTGCACATGCACTTCATGGATACGCATTTAGTGTTGCAGGGACATTTTAAAAAACCTTGTCCACTTCCAAGTGATTGTGAAGTTGCAACAGTCCTCACAGCTATTGTTTTATCCATAGAAACTTCATTTTCTTGGATAATGTTCGCAGGACATTAAATTTACTGAATTGAGACCTGAACAAATGTAATCATTGACATTTGAATAATTTATTACTATGGGCAGCGAGAGAGAGGAGAGAGAGATATCTTTTATTTTAGCTTTGAAAACTTACCTTGGGAAAAGCTGCTTTAGAATTTCATTTCTCGTTCCAATTCGATAAAAGCCATCATCGACAACCTCCAGTATCACGCCAAGGATAAATCGAGCATCTCCTCTACCGCGGTCAACATCGGGGATAGGAATTCGAAGGTCAACATCGGGGATAGGAATTCGAACTGGTGTTCCTTTTTCTACTGGCGGATGCATGTGATCTGATATTTTTTCATGCGTTTAGCTTGTTGTTCTAGACAGTAGAAAGCTTCATTTCTCTGTATCTTGAGGTCCTCAGTAGATTTGTCCAGGTTAGTGAGGAGATAATCACTATCATCTAAGAGCTTTTCACCACTTGATATATTTTGGTTTGTCTCATTTTCATCAGGATTTCCATTCCCGTTACTTCCAATTTCGTTTTCTTGTTGCTAAATTTGATCAATTGCGCATTGAAGATCCTCTTCTGTTTCTAAATTTTCCAGTACCTCAGTTGGTAGTTTTGAACTAGCTGAGCCGTGTCTCGGGGGGCAACCGAACAATGCCTCATACAGGGATCGTTTTATCCCACTATGCAATGCACTGTTTTTCATAAGTTGATTAATCTTTAAGCCTTCACTCCATTTTGATGTTTTGTGGTCTTGCATCCAGGTGGTTATCATATTTTCTATGTCCTGGTTGGCTCTTTCAACACTACCTTGACTCTGACTATGTCGTGGTTTGCCATGCACCATTTTGATGTTCGGCCATGTATTAACCAGACTGTCAATAATTTTATTAACAAATTCTCTCGCATTGTCTGATTGTAAAATACAAAGAGCGCCTAACAAAGTAAAAATATCAACGATTTTCCTTGAATAACGAAGGCTTTACAACCAGTCCTTTAATCTTATGTCTCAATTTTTGATCTCAAGGTTCGCACAAGCTTAAAAATAGTAAAATGTCCCTTGTAATAACATTTTGAAATTTCCCTTTCAATTGCTGAATCATACGATCTCTTCCTCCGTATCCAGTGGATATGTGCGCTTCATTAAGAACTGCAAACAACTCTTCATCAAAAACATAATACCTTAAGCTGTCTTGGTCTGTGACAGGGTGTATTAGTTTTGAAATACCATTTACTTCAATAATAATGTCATATCGTCTTAAAAACCTGATATCGTTATTTTCGTATTTAATTGCAGTTTTTAGATTTGTGGATTTTTGAATGCAGCCATCATATTTCAATTTGGTCAATGTCAGTGAATTTACCTTGGAAGTCGAGCGTTCCTGCTGCAGTTTTTCACGAAACAGTTCTGCCGTGGTGTCTGACATAATTATTGCACACTTAAACTAATTATTTAAACGTAAATGAATCTTTTGTCACTATTGCACAACAATAAAGAGCCGAGTAATGACGAATGGCAACTGCCTGTTGTGTGATGGGGTAATAAAACAGAGAATTGTTCTGATCTATAACGGTAGGTCCAATAATGGAATTACGAGTCCAAACAATCGCAATATTTTAATAATCATAACAAAGGTTTGGCGCGCGCGGTGTCATTTTCAGAGCAGCATCTGTGAATCAACTTTTACTAAACCACAGCAGGCATAGTTAACTCTCCCTAGGAAAAGTTGATCTGTGTGTTTTCAATCAACTGTTACTGATACTTTCAGTAAGAGTTGACTCTGCCTAGGGAGAGTCAACTCTTACTAAGAATCGACTTTCCCTGTAACATATACATTGATTATTGGCTGATCCACACATCCTACTTTTCTATTTTCTTCCTCCTCTTCATAAATAATGTATTCATCGGTAATGTGGTGAATAGCTTGGATTGAGACAGTCATTGGACGCAAATCGTTATTTCTTATTGGCGTAGGTTTGAAATAGGCGTTTTTTTCTTTCTCCATATTGAATCCACAAGGGCCTGGCTTCGGTTCCTCGCGCTGTCTAGTCTGAGTATCTTCCCCTTGTTCTTTACCCCGAAATGTCCTCACATATCTCTGGCTCTTTCGGCGACGCTCTCCTTGCGATGGTATATAATCTTGTCTTTCTTGGTTCCCATACCTCGAATAATCATCGTACGGTCTGCTACCTCTTGACCATGGTTCTCTCCTTCTCTATTCTGGCCTTCTATATCCTGGCTTTCTATAGTCCCTCGGATTAAATTGTCCACTTCGTTCCTGATAGTGTGGCCTGCGGTCATATAGATTTTCTTGGTTCCTATATCAGTTTAAGCCATTTTCTTTACCTCTCCTATGTCTATCGTCCCTTCCGTAACTTCTCTGAGGTTCCGTCTGCGCCGTGCGATCCATTTCAAACACATTTGCCTCTCTCTGCTCCGTTCTTGTGAAACGAGGTTCCGTCATCATACTTGTGTGATCTCGTCACACACCTCGAGTCTATTTGCTCCGGACACAATTAATACGCGCTGGACTTCTACTGAGTATCGATGTACTATGGCTTGCACCAAGTCTTCCTTCTAACGGTGGATCCAATTGTAGCCTGGCTACTAGAGTTGTAAAGTATCCAGCGTATTGAGTTGGCCTGGTAGTTGCGTATTTTCTCGAATATAACTCAGCCCTAATATTTTGCTGATCTTTCGAGCTCCAAAATCTTTTCAGGAATGCGCGCGCAAAGTCATCGTTACCTCTAAATTGATTTCTAAACGCTCGCATCCAGTTTAGCGGTTGACCCTCGAGAGCTCTTTCTATGATCCTTATCTCTCTTTCTTTCGGTATATTATGCTCGTCAATGTACACTTTCAGGTCCCGAAGAAACTCTATGGGTGTGATGCCACTGAAATTTGAGAATTTTAGGGCGGTCTGCCTGACTTATAATGATAGTAATCGGTTGAATTGAGTTATTACTGAATGGGGTGAACGCTGTTCCTATCGGACTTGGCTCTCTGTTCTCTTCTGTCGTCTTTACGTCCACCATTTCCTTATAATTCTCTACAACCGTGCCCCGTGAGTAATGCTCAGTTTATCTTCTATTGCTGAATCTGCCGTAACAATCTGTGTTTTAATTTCTTCGTTTAACTCCGACTTCATTTCTTCCCCATCTGACTTCTAAGACTCTCGATCTTACTTTCCTGCTCTATGGTGAATTCCGACATTCTATTCGTTATACCCTCGGTATATTTTGCTAATTCCTGCCTCCATTCATCCGTATCCTTAATGGCTTTATCTACTCGTTGCTCTATATATTTCGCCAATTCTCTTAACACTAAGACGTCTGCGTTAATCGCTCCATCCCGCTCTTCCATCTCTATCCTGATCTCCTCAAATCCTTTCTCGACTTTTAATGTAAGTAGGGGGATGATGACAATCTAAACTCATAGCGTCAGAGTTTTAAAATTGCGTGCGCCTGAGCCAAGTAACATGGTCGATATCTGGCCAACCCATGGATCGATTTGGACCTATCAGGTATCAAATTACTTGGGCTGAAGGGGGCTTTGCTACGGACCACTCATTATATTTTCCAAAAAATGTTTGAAAATTTTTGTTTTGGAAAATAGGCCATAGTTTGAAAACCAAACATGATAGAACGTTGTGCTATGATCCAAACGAAAGGTCTCTATGACCTTTATTTATTATAATAAAACTTTTTTATTTTTAAGTTTTTTTTAAAACACTCAAATTTTGAAATTTTGATATATTGGAAAGTAGGAATTCTACATAAAAGCTTGTTTGACTTGAATGAAAGGTCCCTAGCCCCTCTACCCCAAAATAAATACCAATTCTCTAGCATAAAAACTTGTAGTAGTGGGATGGGACAGTTCTACTCACAGTCGCGTGTGTGCTTGAATACGTATGTCTATATTGGAAAAAGGTTAGGGGTTGGGGGAGGACTAGGGTCGAGTGAGGGGTCGTTTAGATGGTATTTTTCTGCTCTATTTGATGGTGAGGTTATTTTTTATAAAGGGTGAAATTTGGAAACGGAATTTGGGGTAAAACACTTTTTTAACATTTTTGCTAATATCCCGGGAACGTGTAAGACTAGAACAAAAGTTGACATGTCATTATTTTTTTCGCGTTGCCCTGTTGCTGAGGATATGTGTATCGAGTAGGAGTAAAAGCCCATTTTGTGGTAAAACCATGATGTTTGACTTTTTTGTTATATCTGACGAACCAATGATGCCAGAGGCGTGTACGAGGTATCCAAGGACTCGGAGTGACGTCCTCTTTGCTATGGACCACATTTTTTTTTTAAATGAAAATGTTTGGTTTTGAAAGTAGGTGTTATTTTGAAAACCAATCATGATAGAATGTTGTACCATGGTTGAAACGAACGATATATATGACCTTAATTTTTTGTAATAAAACTTTTTATTTTCGTGTTTTTTTGAAAACAGTACAATTTTGAAATTTTTATATTTTGGAAACTGGGAATTCTACAAAAAAAAGTTTGTTTGACATAAATGTAAAAACCCCATCCCCTTTACCACGAAAATAAATATCAAGTGTCTAGGACAAAAAATCTGTGCATAAAAAAATGAAACTTGCTCGTAGACAGATAAAGACGATACCGCTGTTGTGTGATACAACGAGGCTATCACCGGCCATGCTGAATACAGCAAATGGCTATTTCGAGGGGGAGACAGAACGAGGGAGCGCTTTTTGATATTTTCTTATGACGAATGAATGAAGACGAATATTTCAAAAATCCCTCAAAGGAGATCTTTAAACATGTTAGTAAACACTGATCAGTAACCTGACTAAATGATAATAATGGTATGAGGTGAATGAAAGCAGGAAACGTTTGATAGTTGTCAAAAACAACTTGAAGAACTTGCTGTGTATGTCTTGCTGGAAGCCTGAACGACAAACAGTAAAAATCTGCTCGCAGGCCTGGCAGGGAGCTGGCTAGGAGAATAGAATGTGAAACCTTATTACAGGACGTGACTTGGCAACACTGCTGGCAGGTGATAACAGGTTGTAACTATGTGGCAACTCTGTAAAGGTGATAACGGCCAGTCAGCCGACATGACAGCAGCGGGCAGGGGGGTCCACAGAGAAGAAAGGGGAGAGAAAGGAAACACCGAGACACACCACAGGGAATCATGTGACCACTGCAGAGCGGTGAGGGGCGAGGGGTAGGGCCTGAGGAGCGGGGACGAGTGGGGAGGAGCGTGGAATCCATGACAGCCAATAGCCAAACAAAGTGAGTGTAAACTGGGAGTGGAGGTGGAAGAGGGGAGGGGTGAGGAGTGAAAGAGTGAGACACAGGTGTTGAGAGAGAAAGAGAAACCTGTGTGGACATGCATAAAGCGCTGAGCGCCGTACACAGGCTCTCGTACAACATGATTCAATAAAATAAATAAATAAATAAAAAAGTGCAGAGGTTCACACAACATGTAATTTATTGATCCAAGAATTAAAGGTAGAGTTAAATCCCAACCATTTCGCATTCAGTTTATTCCCTTTTTGTTTCAACACTTTTTCTACAAGGTAATGTTTAGGAAACGCTGTTTTCTGAAGTTCATGGAGATATAATCTGTCTTTTATTCGTTGATGGTTGAGGTCCTCGAGTAAATACGTGACTGGACTGTCCAAGTTGACTTGACGATTTCGAAATAGTTCGGTCCCCCACAGAGGCGTGTAACCCTTATTAAAGGCAGACTTAAATATGCTCACACGAACAAAATCGCCAATTTTCAGTCGGTGACGTTTAGGGTCTGCTGGTTTTATGGGGTTAACAAACTTATCCAGTCGCTGAATATTTTTGGTCACGAGGCGTGGCTTGGTCCCAATCGTTCTATGTCTGGTGTCATTATAACGTGACACAGATATTTACAAAATCATATTATCAAAGAGTGGATCTAATTTCTTTCTTATCACATCAATATATCTCTATTCGATTATGCCTCATTACTATGAACACTTGTTGTTACTTTCATTACATTCTGTTTCAGGGTATTCATGAAACACAACAAAAGGTTATTACACTAATTTCTCACTTCATTAAATTTTATAGTTTACCATCTCTTATTTTACTCAATATAAGGTTTTGACGAATCACCGTGTGATGTTTACATACTTCATAAGACTTCAGAAACATCTATGTAGCTTGCCTTTAGCCTGGTTACATTCTTTAAATTTATAGTGACTTCAAATTCTTCAACACCTACGTCACATTCAATACAATTACTCCAATTCATCGACTTCGTCATAATGAGAACATTCAACTTCATTATAATTCTTTATTAAATACAAATTCTCCTTACACAACCACTGTTTCATTTCTACACAATCTTTGAATCTCTTATTTCACATTTCTATGTTCAACTCGGCTATAAATAGCTTCTGGTCATTTATATCATTAATCGAAAACCTTTGTGTGGTGCGAGAATGTTTAACATTATCTCATGGAAGTGGAAAATAAGTTGTAAGTGTTTCTTTCTATATGTTCGGCATGCTATTAGTGTACATGCATCTTAATTAAATCATTTAATTAGAAAATTGTAATGTAACCCGCCAACTCTCGTGAATCTCTACTCCTCCACAAGATTTTACATTGCATTTCTGATCCATTTATATTCATCCTCTTCATATTTTAAGACATACACATATTATTAATTAAACCCTAATAATTAATTAACCATCGCATGAAAACTCAATTTACGTCCCTAATAAATAAATAAATAAAATGTAGCAATAAATTCCGATTTACGTCCATCTGCCAACTTTCCGTAATTCCACTACCCTCTCAGACCTACATTCAAATTAACGTGAAATGTTCAATACATTTCTTATCGTATTGGCCGTTTTTCCATCGACGTATTTCCTTTAGATATTGGCCCCATATTACCATATGGAACCTCCTCTTCTTCCGTCCACGATCCAGCTCACGGTACTTGGGTCTCCCTCATCCATCGTCGAATTCCACCGTCATGGTAATCGTCACGTCCTCATATCAGCATCCACGTTCCTAAATGTAGCCGGTCTTTTCTCCGTTAAGAATGTTCCTGTCTCGAAATTCGCACTGGTTCACTGTATCGCTGCAATGTCCGTATTGAAAATGCCAAGTGATATAAACTCGTGGCCGCGATAATAATTCAATAGCAACACAAGTTGTCGCACGTATTTACATTCGCTAGCTTTCGTAAGAAACTGCGTTCGTCATTGGCCTGGAATGTAGCACCATATATGGCCATGACCTACATCCAGTTCGTTACTCAGATTTCGCTGACCCTGCGATTATCACTTGCCTGCCAGTCGAACAAAAGCCTTTCGCTTCATTCATCTGTTCTCAGCGTAAGTTATATCGCGCTTGGCTCCAACATCCCGTACTCCGCAAAACCTTACAATTCCCACGTGTCTTTGCTCATACTCGTATTAATGATTATACTTTCACGCCGTATTACATTACAAAAGACGTTATAATATCGTCTTGCCACACTTGGTTCTACTGTCTGTTAATGTAAGACTGTTCACGTAAGAAACGATACAGGATTTCTCCAGCTATGTTCCGAACTTGGTAAAAGTTTATCTGAATACCTCACTCGGGTTTCAGGTTGCCCCGACACGACTGTCTTGCACAGTTTACTTGCGATATACCGCGTTAACAATTGAGCCCCTTAAAGCCCAAGTGGTGTAACTCACATTATTCTTGTTCTGAGATATTTAAAGGTTTACTAGAGTAGTTATAAAAAATCAGCTGTATAGTTCATTATTATCAGTTAACACGTATTTGTTTAGAAAGGTTTGTTTTAACTCAAATTGACAATTCTGATACATTTTGTCCAGATATAGACCTGCTATACGGGCCTAAATTACGTTACACCACTTATGCTATAAACTGGTAAAGCATTTTGTTTACAATAAAAACATGCATGGCAGTCAACAACACTTTATTTACGTAATATTTGTTACTCCTTATCAATAATATCATCTCCATTCAGGTAATGTATTCGATTCACGACCTAGTAAAACATGCTTGGTAGTTAACGACACTTCAAGTACATAATGTTTGTTACTCATCATCCATTTAATGGACCGATATCTTCAGCATCGTCAGAAGTAAGAAGACCCTCAAAGTAGTGGTGATGAACAGGCGGGATGAAGGGAAGAAAGTCTTCCATATCCCTTTTCTTCTCTTTTGTAACAGCTCTTGGTCCTCGGTACAGATTTCCCTGATGTATGTTAGCCAGAGAAACCGGGCGTCCCTTTTTAGATCCTGGTTTGAAGTCCAACTTGTAAAATGCCATGTCCTCTGAAAAAGTTTCCTTAAAAAGGATTGTTGAAGGTTTCGCTCTTTTGGTACCGAATCCACTGCATCTTTAGCCATGACACTGGATGTCTTTCAGTGTCAATTTTCCTTTTGGTGATAGATTGCAACAAATTGTCTACAGACAAGAAGTCCTTGTTTGACATGAGAGTGACATGAAAGGGATTTTTCTTCCTTGACTTGGCAATAATATTGTACCAATCATTGGGGCATAAAATCTGTTGTCTCTTGCTGTAGTTTTCTACGGAGGCTAAAATAACAGTCATTTGGGAGATAGGAATGTCCACATTGCATGAACGTTTGGTCTATGATTTCAATATTATTGTCTTCGCTAGTAACTATTTTCATTAATGTCATGGCGATATTTCAATTCCTGTTCTGTACTGTACAGGTATCACTATACATCAAAATATATTTTGCTGCTGCCGCCCTCATTTTAATGTGTTTCACCAAACACGCACCAATTTCTTGGGAACCTCGAGATCCAGTCACTTCATCCCAGCAGTACATGAATCCTAATTTTGATGACAACTCGTGGCATCCTAAATTGTAAACGTATAAATTACGTTTATAGTAAGCTACTTGACATGTCAGTTTAGGAAAGGGTAGGGACTTTTCTAAATCAAAGGAAAATGCATAGTAGGAGCTATCAGAAGCTGATCATTCGGTGTACACATTCATTGACTCCCGAGCTTTCTCAGCCTTGCGTAGATGCCGTTCGTGGTCCTGTTGAAGCTTTACTTTCGCTTGATCATCAGTAGTTGAATGCTTGAGTTTATTAGCGAAAGTATCGCATTTTACAAAGGAGTCCTTGTGAGGAGCATGGAAATGCAAATTGAACTCGTTGTTAAAAGTTCTACGATAAATGTGCTCTTCAACAGACTCTTTTCCTTGACTTTCAACATGGTCTTTGTACAAATTATAAAGCAGTCGAATATTTAAATCTTCTGCTAAATATTTTCTATTTGGGTTGTGGGCACGAGTGTAGTGTGACTGATAAGAGGGGAACGATGCAGTGTGATCCCGTACCAGTACAATTTTTTATTCTGGGGTTTTGTTAGCAGGAACTTTCTTGCCTCGTTTATCTCCACCTGGAGACTCTCCAAGTCGTGCCTTCTTTATGGCTCGGGTCATCCTACCATCAGAGATTTTGAAAGTCTCCAGAAAATATTTTTTACATACTGTTGTACTTTTTCCATCAATGATCACATGGAAAATATTAGTAGTAGTTTTATGATTTTTAACACCGGTTGTTGGCCGATGACGTTGTGGCAATGTTTGTTTTACTAGTCCACATAACAATGCGTTCTGAGCGGAGAAAGATCCCATTTTCCAAAAGGAGTCAAATGCATTTCTTCTTGACAGCTCTGAAATTTTATAGAAACATTTTTTCCTGCAGTTGCAATTGGGGTTACTGAATGATTTTCCGGCAACCACTTTTCCAGTTCTTGACGTGTATGATTGTCCACATTTTCTGTTTTTCTTTCTCTGTGCTTTCTTGCTGACATTTAGTTTCCTCTTTCGATATCGCGTAAGCGAATCTGCTACTGCTTCATTTTGATTGAGTTCTGCCTCATCTTCCGCCCTGCTATTACGACTATTGTCCCCTGAAAAAAAAACACAACTATGAGTAAATCTAATAAATCAAAGAAATATGTACCTGTCATTTGAAACAGATCTAGGCTTTGGTTTTGTATTTTGTTTTGAGATTGTCATTTTAGGTAAAGGTTTTAGGCCAAAAACCTAATTTACAGCTAGTAGTTGGACTGTCTCTGTAAATGCCAGTAATAAAAATGATTCCAGTTATTTACCACATTTTCCAGTATTAATAATGATACTATTGACATTAGCACTGCAAAACTTTATTGCCTGGATTGAAAAAAACAGTGAGTTGTCGTAGACTCCATTTTCAGGTTATGAATTTTGTAACATTCTGTTTTGCCTATATAATGAAGAGGTTTCTTGCTGTTGATATGCCTAACATGCAGTACTTTAGCTTGGTATAAACCTTCAAAGAAAAGAAACTCTGAAATTCAGCAGTGAAGTAATAAGAAAACTAGAAAATAAACACCACTTACCAGAACTGGACACATCAGAATGTGACGGAGAACACTCATCGCTGGATCCATTATCAGCCAAAATACTTGGTTCACTGATGCTGTCTTCATCACTTGAACTCATGATGAATCACACTGACGATAATTGTTTCCATTAAACTAATGAAATCTTATTTTTGGAACCGTTAAACGACTGAACTACCACACAATATTCATAAAACTCAACACAGTTGCAGGAACAGTGGTGTAACTCCCAACTACACCACTTTGGCTGTCAGCCGGTAGATGGAGTCACTGACAGCAGAAAATTGTGCTGCTCCCTATGCGGTTACCAGGCGAGTTAGGACTTGCACCATCTGTGCTGTTGACAGAATGCCACTTGCTGAACATGATCCTCACCATAACTAAAAAAAAAACAAAAAAAACAACGGAAAAGTGGAGTTACACCACTTGGGCTTTAAGGGGCCCAATTATAAGTCGCTTCGCGCTGTGTCGAAGTGATTCTTCTGTGGAGTACGAGACTCGAGTTACCTCACCTTCAGTCTTGTCCTTCCCAAGTAGACTTCATCCTGACTTAATCAGAGCCCTCTATATCTCTTGCAATTCCGGAACTGTTTCTTGCGTCGAAAGGTCGACTTCATAACGCGGTCAAGGTCACAACAACATCGGCTCACTTGCCGCTCACTTCCGTTTGATTATATAAAGTGAATTCCAACGTACAGAAAACCCCAAATAGTAAATTTCTATTTCTCAGCTTACATAAGTACCTTCCTCATATATTCTCGCCGCTTATTTCCTCTCCTTACATTGTCTTTCTTCTCTCACTACCCTGCTGCGTTGCCAGATCTCTTGGCATCATGCAATATTGGTGACAAGGTACACTTTTGACAACAACTAACAAACCTTGGCACGTCTTCCAGAAAAAAAATATGTTGTTGATAGGGTTTATGGTTACCTCTAACGGTCACACATGCTTCGCAGCGGCGTGGCATGCTCTCTATCAGATGGTCTATGAGCTCTTGTGGCAGTCGATCCCATTCCTCCGAAAGGGCAATGCGAAGGTCTTGGAAGGTCTTGGAAGGTCCTTGGTGGAGGCTGTCGGGATGCAATTCGCCTCCCCATTGCATCCCAGGCATGTTCTACAGGATTCAGATCCACTGGCCTCGCTGGCCAGTCTATGCAATGAATGTCTTCCCCAGCCAGAAATTCATCTATCAGAGCAGCGCGGTGTGGTCGGGCATTATCGTCCATTAAGAGGAAGTCTGGACGAACCACACCTCTGAAGGGTCGAACATGAGGTCTCAGTACCTCATTCCTGTATCTCCGAGCGTTCACAGTGTTCCTCGGACCACCCATGAAGATGTGCTGGTCCGTACGGCCATCCGACATGATGCCGCCCCACACCACCACCATACTGGTCCCATTCCATGATGTTCCTGTGGTTGTATCGGCTACCCGGTTCCCTCCAGATTAATGTGCGACGGGAATCGTTCTGCAACCTTAAGTGGGATTCATCTGTGAAAACACATGCCTCCATTCATTGATGGTCCAATTTCGACGTTGAACGGCACCACAGTAAATGGGTCCGTCACTGTGCTGGAGTGAGCGGGACGCACACCGCTGGACGTCTGGCAAATAGCCCTGCTGTTCTGAGCCTCCGGTACACAGTTTGTGGGGAAACGGCAACCCCTGAGACGGCCGCAAGCTCCGCGGACAATTTCTTGCAGGTGCACTCCGATTTCGTCGGGTGGTTAAGGCCAAATATCGGTCCTGCAGTGGGGTGGTTACTCTCGGTCGACCTGGTACTGGCCTACGACTAACATCTCCTGTGTCTCGAAATTGTCTCAAAAGCCTGGAAATGACACTTTGTTTCACATTCAAGGATACTGTGACGTTGTCTGTGTCTGGCCCGCTTCCGGGCGGCCGAGTATTCTACCCTGCAAACGGGGTCCAAATGGCGTCGCTGTGCCATTATGTTGTCACGTTCACCACGAGGCTACACTCTGTACACTATAACCGGGCACACACCACTGTGGTAATATGGGGCGCAGGCACTGGCTGTGTTTACCTTGCGGTTACGCCGCCAGTCAAAGCAGGGAATACTCCTTTCCTATACAGAGCGAACACGTAAGTTTGGTTGGTGCACATGTTGTGTGATTTGCGGTCTATTTCTTGTTGCCCTGCTTATTCGTAAATTATGCGTAACCTTTGGACACTAGTGAATTAAAATTCAGCAATATTTCTAGGTTTGTGCCGTGTCTTGTGTTGGGTTTCGCCTAGGGCACCAAGCTGGCTCATCAGCGAGCTCTTGGTGTCCCCGCCCAGTCACCCACAGGAGTAGCAAACTGCGCGCTACCTCCCTTTTTATTAAGAGAATCTGCGCCTCCTTAGTGCGAGAAATAAAACTGAAGCAGCCATAACCTCCCTATGAATGCTTCCAAAAGTGTATTAGTTCATTATACAAAGTTTAACTTCGATTTCTTTATAACATAGAAAAAATAAAACCATGTTTTTTAAATCTCACAACCACCGTCCTGATTCTTTAAAATTACTTTAATAACATAACATGCCAATATACTAAGCTCTAAACAAACATTTATTATGTCTAGCCCACACTGCGTTTGGATGGCTAAGTTGTCAGAAAATCCAATATAGTCTAAGTAGTTGAAATTCGCGTTGTCTACATGTTGGTTTTGTGCCATTCATGTCTTTCAAGTTCACATATGTGCTTTAATATTTTAGTGTTATATCATACAAAATGCCAGGTTCAATGCGACAATAATTTCGGAGGTATATAGAAACGGTGAACAAATTAGTGCGACCACTATGTTGGATTTGTGCATTTAATGAATTAGAAAATGTTCTCCTGGGGTCGCACGAAGTAATAGTAAGTTTCTACCAAGTTTTATTCAAATCGCTCAAGCCATTTATTGGGGGATGGGGATCACTCGCACATGGATTAATAGAGCACAAACGAATCACATGGAAAATTTTACAAAATTAAGCATAATAAACCACATGATGGATATCCGTACTAAACGCATATTCAGGGCACCGTACACAAATTCCCGCGTACTAAAGGAGGACATAAAATCAAATAAACGACTAAATTGGAGGGCAATATAACGGGAAAGATTATTATAAACAAAATTTTGGAAATTTTACTTTAAACGTTGGTTTTAACAATCCTAGACCCAGGTCCATAACCATTGCCCGAACAGTAGACCGAAAGCTCATTCCCCCTTTATGTCCACCACTGAATATAAGAGCCGGTAATCACTTCTATACCGAGCTTCTGTTTCTATTTCATTTTTTACTTGTAGTTTATAGGCCAACTTGTGAGTAGTTACCCAAGCACTAATATAGAGCGGTCCATTTATACCGTTTGTGTAGTCGGAACTTGGCACAAGGTGTCGGTTTATTAATGCGTAATTAAGGTGACCTACAAACACCAATCCTCTTTGAAACTCTGTACAATATGCAGGGAGTAGACTGTACCGTATTATGCCCAACCTATGTGTTGATATGATAGTAGATTAACGTGGAATTGAGCTTTGTCGGGGTAACAGAGCGCATCCCAATGCCTGTGATATGGTGGTAAATCGCCTAATTAATTCCCAGTTAATCCACTGGTAGTTGATGATGAAGGCTGGTCACTGAACAAACATCAGGTTATAATAACTAGCGTCACTTTCTGGTTTGACATGGTTCCATTGATGTTTGTCATAAGATGCACATAATTGCTTCTAACTTGATTTCTTCTTTGATTGCGAAACGAATAAAATTCAAAATGCTCTTCAGGTACTTAAATTGTATTAAGAGCATTTGTCTGACTAAGCAACTGATTCGTGGTCCGTAAAATTGAGAGAGAGGATAATCGGGTAGTCTCCGATGTCCCGAGCGATATTGCATTTCAACGCAAAGAGGAATGTAATGATTGCGTTACCTTCAATTCAGCGAGATGGAATGTTAATTATGTTGGATGGTTTGCAGTTGCCATGGTGTCCGTGAGGAGTAACATGAACACTAGGATGTGGTAAGTGGTACTTATTTTGAAATGAGTAAAACATAAAATAATGCCAATAACGAGTAGTAATACATAGTATGGGAGGAATAACTGCCGTGGGTCACTGCAGACTTAAGATTTTTATTCCACCGCTTTAATTGTATCACTACATATTCCTCAAATATGTATGGGTTTTCAAGTAGCGTAGTATTGAAAGAGCGACCCGATCTGAGTACAAATGATATTTACTATATGTTTTGCTGATACTAGGTAAAATAGCTTTATTACTCTTGGCTTGGTTATTACAATACAGTAGGTGCACGTGTTCTATATTTCTGTTGGTGCACGGTGATACACTGACAAAATACTTATTTAAAGGAATAAGAGTTGTAGTCGAGAGTGTAAGAATGGGCACAGCATATATCCTCTGCATGGTCAGCCAAAACATTAATTTTGAACTGAATTCTAATTCTACCTCCAGTGGTCCTTCATTATTTGTATGATGTCGGTGTGTCAGCAGTGAAACTATGACAGAATATATTCAATTTGATACTCTTCTTATTGTTACGGCTGTGAGTTTGTGTCATCACTCGCCGCATGAGTCACAACTGCCCCAGGGCTGGGCTGTGGCCTGCCTCCTGTATTGCGTGTGCCTTATGCAACAGGGCTACTAGGACAAAGGGGTAGTCCAGAATATTCGTGACTGGACCAGCGATGGAAACCTCGAGAAGCCGTGAACCCTGGATGGATCTAGAAGCATTTATTGAGTCACCGGCCTGCTATATAAGTGCGACCTGTCTAGCAGTTGTTGTTGTTGTGTTTTACGAGCTAGTGCGAGCGATTACCTTGTGCGACAGAAGTGTGGTCACGAAGTGCTGAGCGAGTTACGAAATCCAGTGACATTGTTTCTCCAGCTTGTGGACAGCGAAATAGCCTGCAGCAAGTGATCGTAAGTAATTGTGGTCGGTGAACATAAATGAGAGGAGCAGGTAGTTTCTGTCAAGGCCACCGTACTCATTAGGACGGATTAACTTCTGTGATCTGTTGACAAGTGGAAGGGCCAAGAGCGCTCAAGGAAGAGACTTGAGGAAACTGGAGTAAGGCTCCTAATTGCTTGTATTTGCTGATTAGTGTAATTTTCTGGCCACAATAAAGTTAATTATTTCTTTAAGCAGTAATTGGTGTAGTGCTTTGTACCCCCACCGTAATCCAGTTAACAAAAGTGCCACTAGGGGGTGGCACGTAACAACTGGTGTCAGAAGCCGGATTACGAACTCAAGCACAACACCTGACGGTCCTGGTTTCAAAACCCGAGCAGGTCATTTTCTCTAATTTTCCTGTGAGTGCATGCCCTTTACAAGGCAAACAACTAAAATGGAGGCGCAATTGGCAGCATTGCTAGAAAAGTTAAATGGCATAGAAGACGGCCAGAAGAATTTAACCAAGGACCTAACTGCCAAATTAGAAGACGGCCAGAAGAAGATGGAAGACAGCCAGAAAAGTTTAGCCGAGGACCTAACTTCCAAATTAGAAGAAGGTCAGAATAAGCTAGCAGAGGACCTGAAGGACGGCCAGAATAAGTTAGCAGAGGACCTAACCGCCAAATTTCTGGATGGCCAGAAAAATCTGGAAGAGTGTCTGCTGACGAAATTAGAGGAGAGCCAAAGGAAATTAGAACAGGGCCTACGTGAGGAAGTCGCAGCAGTGGAAAAGAAGTTCCACGCCTTACAAGTGGAAGTTGACGAGCTGCGTCAACGCCCGCTGATGGGGGTGGAGGAGAAGTTCAACGCCTTGCAAGTGGAAGTTGCCGAGCTGTGCCAACGACCGCTGATGGGGGGGGAGGAGAAATTCAACGCCTTACAAGTGGAAGTTGCCGAGCTGCGCCAACGCCCACTGACGGGGGTGGAAGAGAAATTCAACGCTCTACGAGAGGAAGTTGTCGAGCTGCGCCAACGCCCGCCCACCGTTACACCGGGAATATCAGGAACGGGACATAGCAGAGTGACGCCCCCAACCTTCGACGGAAAGGTCCCGTGGAGCACCTACTTACGTCAGTTCGAGGCGGCCTGTTCCATAAATAACTGGAACAACACTGAAAAGGCTACAGCTCTCATTGTAGCGCTGAGGGGTGACGCCCTTAACGTCCTTCAGGCCATCCCGACTGGATCCCAGGACTACGCTTCACTGATCGCCCATATGGAGTCCCGATATGGAGATAGCCATCTTCAGCAGGCCTACCAGATGCAGCTCCGGACCCGGGTACAAAAGAACGCGGAAACCCTGCAGGAGTTCGAGATGGACATCGCACGCCTCGTAAGGCTTGCCTACCCAACAGCGCCGGCCGACTTTCTGGAGCAGATAGCGACGCAGACTTTCACCGACGGGCTACGGGACTCGGACACTCAACAGGCGCTGCGACTCGCGCGCAATAAGACCCTGACAGATGCGCTGAGCCAGGCACTTGAGTGCGAGACGGCAAAACAGGTATCTAGAATGCGCGCGCGGGTGCGTCAAGTGGACGTCGACGAACCAGTAAAAACCAACGAGACCAAGCCCCTGGCCGACGAATTGATAGAGGCGCTAAGCCGTTTCTTCGATAGTCGCGGCACTACCAGCAACGACGCAGCCGGAAGACAACCGGAGAGGCGGCCCGGAAGAGGACTACCGACCTGCTGGACCTGCCGTAAGAGAGGCCACCTGAGCAAGGACTGCGGTGATCGCCGCCGCCAAGGGCTTCCGTCGGAACAGTCAGTCGTTGGGAAACCGCGCGGCCCAGGAAAGCAAGTATCAGCCAGCCTTGGGGGGCAAAGGTTGGCTTGTGACAGTCGTCAAGCCCCGGCAGTCCAAGTTCGTGTGACGAAGTTACGGAGGGACAATAGCAGCCTGATGGTCGACGGAGTCATCAACGGAGTGAGCTGGCCCATGCTAATCGACACGGGAGCATCGAGGGCCATCGTCAGCCCCACCGTGATCCCGAAGTGGAGAGTGCAACCCACACAAAGGAACCTCCAGCTAATAACCGCGACCGGAGAGACCGCACCGGTACATGGCGAAGCATCGCTGGAGTTCGTCATTGGTCGACGGGCGATAAAGCATCCAGTGCTTGTGGCTGACGTATCAAATGAAGTGATCATCGGACTGGACTTCCTGGACCAGAACAACATCATCTTGGATCTGAGTACCAACACTCTGCACTTCGGAGGTGAGGAACTTGCTTTGCAACAAGCACACGAGGCCTTCACCGCACGACGAGTAAGGCTGAGAGAAGACGTCATCGTTCCCGCCAGGACGGAGGTCAGCGCCGCCGTAATTGTCGACGGAAGAGCTGAGGGAGTGGCGGCTGTCATCGAGCCAAAGTATGAGGACGTCCAGACAAAAGGATTGCTAGTTGCCAAGACTCTCATCAACACGACGTCTCGGCTGTACGTCCGCCTGTCCAACCTGAACGACTACGATATTACGGTTCACCGGGACACCAACCTAGGAGTCTGCGAGCCCGTCACCTGGATTGCCCGCATCACTGACACGACGGACGGACACCTGCAGACGGACAACCGAAGAAGACGCACACTGCCAGAAGAACTACAGAAGCTGTACCAAGGATCCCAGGACCATTTAGACGGGGAACAATCACGCCAACTTCAGGACCTGCTACGTGAATTCCAGGACGTTTTCTCCGTGGGGAGCAAAGACTTCGGCAGGACAAGCTTGGTTCAGCACAGAATCGACGTTGGGGACAGCGCACCGATTAGGGCCCCATTCCGACGTGTCCCGCTCGCCAAGCAAGCCGAAGTCGACCGGATGGTAGAAGAGATGAAGGAGCAAGGGTAGATGGAGCCATCACAAAGTCCTTGGAGTTCTCCGGTCGTGCTAGTGAAGAAGAAGGACGGTTCCACCAGGTTCTGCGTGGATTTCAGGCGGGTGAATGACGTCACGAAGAAGGACAGCTACCCTCTACCCCGGATCGACGACACCCTGGACACCATATCAGGGTCGAGATGGTTCTCCACCTTTGATTTGAAGAGTGGCTACTGGCAGGTGGAGGTCTACCCTAAGGACCGCGAGAAAACTGCGTTCTCTGTGGGCAGCGGGCTCTGGCAGTTCACCGTCATGCCATTCGGTCTGTGCAACGCCCCTGCGACCTTCGAAAGGCTAATGGAGTCCATTCTGAGGGGACTACACTGGAAGACCTGCCTGGTCTACCTAGACGACGTCATCGTTCTGGGGAGAAGCTTCGAGGAGCACTACAGCAACCTGAAGGAGATCTTGTTGAAGCTACGGGCTGCCCAGCTGAAGCTGAGCCCCATGAAGTTTCAGCTCTTCCAGAAGCGGGTCCAGTACCTTGGGCATATCGTCTCAGAGGAAGGGGTGCGCACCGACCCAGAGAAGACCGCAGCTGTGAGGGAGTGGCCAGTTCCGAAGGACAAGTCCCAACTACGAAGCTTCCTGGGTCTCTGCACTTATTACCGTCGCTTCGTGAAAGGATTCGCCGACATCGCCAAACCTTTACATCGACTGACTGAGAAGGACCAACTCTTCACGTGGACAGCAGAATGCCACAGTGCCTTCGAACAACTCAAGCAGGCTCTGTGCACCGCGCCTTTTCTGGCCTACCCCAGACCTGGAACAAGGTTCATCGTCGATACCGATGCCAGCGACTTTGGCATAGGGGGAATCCTGTCGCAAGTAGTGGACGGCGAGGAGAGAGTAGTGGCCTACTTCAGCAAGGCCTTGTCAAAGCCAGAAAGGAACTACTGCGTCACCAGGAAGGAGCTGCTCGCCATCGTGAAGACCATTGAACACTTCCACAAGTATCTGTACGGGCAAGAATTTCTCATCAGGACCGACCATGCATCCCTGCGGTGGCTCCTGAACTTCAAGCAGCCCGAGGGTCAACTCGCGCGGTCGTTAGAGAGGCTTCAACAGTACAACTTTGAGATTCAGCACAGGAAAGGCCAACTGCATTCTAACGCCGACGCCCTGTCACGAAGACCGTGCCCCGAAGACTGCACCTTCTGTGCCCGAAGGGAGGAGAACACCGGGATACAGTGCCGAAGGACTACCGTGGAACATCAAGGGAGCTGGAGCCGCGAATCTTTCACGCGGGCGCAAGCAGAAGATGATGACCTGGGACTGATAGCCGAATGGAAGAGGGCCTGTGTCCCCAGACCCGGGTGGAACATTGTGAGTGACTGCAGCCCAAAGTTTAAGTCCTACTGGACCCAGTGGGACTCGCTGATTGTAAGGGATGGCCTCATCGGCCGTACCTGGGAGAGCACCGACGGGAAGACATCTCGGGAACAAGTCGTCGTTCCAAAGGCTATGACGGAGGAAGTCCTGAAGGAAGTTCATGGAGGATCATCTGGTGGACACCTAGGGATAAAGAAGACCCTGGAGAAGCTGAGAGAGGGGTTCTACTGGATCGGATGCCGAACAGACGTGGAGAACCACTGCGCGAGGTGCCACGATTGCGCAGCCAGCAAGGGCCCAGGACGAAGACGACGGGGTCCACTGAAGACCTACAACGTGGGCGGCCCCATGGAGAGAGTGGCCATCGATGTTGCTGGGCCATTCCCGTTAAGCGAGGCAGGGAACCGCTACATATTAGTCGTCAGCGACTACTTTACCAAATGGCCGGAGGCGTATGCGCTCCCTAACCAAGAAGCCGCGACGATTGCAGAGACCCTGGTGAAGGAATTCGTCAGCCGGTACGGAGTACCCCTGGAGCTGCACTCCGACCAAGGGAGGAACTTTGAGTCGCAGGTGTTCCAGAACCTATGCCAGCTGCTGGGAATCCGGAAGACAAGGACAACGCCACTACACCCTCAGTCCGACGGGATGGTAGAGCGATTCAATCGCACCATCGAGAACCATCTCCGAATAGTCGTCAGCGAGCACCAGAGGGATTGGGACAAACATCTTCCACTATTTCTCCTGGCCTCCCGCTTTGCCGTGCACGAAGCCACCGGGTGCACACCAGCCCGGGCCATGTTTGGGAGGGAGATCCGCCTACCTGTCGATCTTGCCTTCGGCCGACCTGGGAATGATCCGATCCCGGTAAGCCAGTATTGTCAAGAACTGGTCGACCAACTGGAGGACGTGCACGCGTTCGCGAGGAGGAAACTGCGGATCGAGACCGACCGAATGAAGACCCGATACGACCAGCAGACGGATGCCGGCGGATTCCACGAGGACGACCTGGTCTGGCTCTTCAACCCATTACGGAAGAAAGGCCTGTCACCCAAACTGCAGAAGTCCTGGGAGGGCCCGTACCGAGTCGTGAAACGGATCAACGATGTCGTCTACAGGATCCAGCGGAGCCTGAGGGCAAAGATGAAGATCGTGCACCGAGATCGCCTGGCAGCCTACGGAGGGACACAGACGGACCAATGATTGATCGGGACGATCAGCCTTTTTAGGAAGGGGGTGGTGTTACGGCTGTGAGTTTGTGTCATCACTCGCCGCATGAGTCACAACTGCCCCAGGGCTGGGCTGTGGCCTGCCTCCTGTATTGCGTGTGCCTTATGCAACAGGGCTACTAGGACAAAGGGGTAGTCCAGAATATTCGTGACTGGACCAGCGATGGAAACCTCGAGAAGCCGTGAACCCTGGATGGATCTAGAAGCATTTATTGAGTCACCGGCCTGCTATATAAGTGCGACCTGTCTAGCAGTTGTTGTTGTGTTTTACGAGCTAGTGCGAGCGATTATCTTGTGCGACAGAAGTGTGGTGACGAAGTGCTGTGCGAGTTACGAAATCCAGTGACATTGTTTCTCCAGCTTGTGGACAGCGAAATAGCCTGCAGCAAGTGATCGTAAGTAATTGTGGTCGGTGAACATAAAGGAGAGGAGCAGGTAGTTTCTGTCAAGGCCACCGTACTCATTAGGACGGATTAACTTCTGTGATCTGTTGACAAGTGGAAGGGCCAAGAACGCTCAAGGAAGAGACTTGAGGAAACTGGAGTAAGGCTCCTAATTGCTTGTATTTGCTGATTAGTGTAATTTTCTGTCCACAATAAAGTTAATTATTTCTTTAAGCAGTAATTGGTTTTGTGCTTTGTACCCCCACCGTAATCCAGTTAACAAAAGTGCCACTAGGGGGTGGCACGTAACATTATTGACTCCACCAAGGAGAACTAACAAGCTTTCCATAAATCGGACTGATCATTGCCCACACCATCGTGCGGCAACCACCACTAGCGTCGTTGTTATTGCTTCGTTTAGAGGCGGCGATGTCGTAATCATTCATTGTCGTATACTTGGGTGAGAATAGGATTTGTCTGATAACCTGTGTTACTGTGATGTCTCTTGTAGTGTGTGGGTACTTGCAATTGAGGCTAGGATTGGGAAGGAGGCAGACGTGGCATTATGTAATGAACCCCCCCCCCCCCCCCAAATCATTTGCCTGGACTAGAGGTGGGAAATCACGGAAAATCACTTCTAAAGTGATGGGAATAGAGACCACCTCTTCTTAGTTCTGCCCCGCGAGGCTAAGTGTTCAAGCCATCAGACTATAACTAAATTTCTTGACAGAGTCGGGAATTAAACCCGGACATGAGAGGTGACAGTCAAGAATGCTAGGCACTGCAACACGAAATGGCCTTCCACTATTAGAAGATGGTGCGAGACCAAAGGATATCATTCTCCTAATTCAGTTGAGAGTTCAGAAGATCGTCGCTGAAGTTGCAACACTGCGTATCAGACAGTGCTCTTTTGTTCCTTTATTTTTCTTGTGATTGGTCACGCCACACACCCGAATGTGGATGTGCTGTCCAACAGATTAATTCACGTTAGGGTCATTTTTCTGTGTATA
This sequence comes from Meconema thalassinum, assembly GCA_946902985.2. NCBI lineage: Eukaryota > Metazoa > Arthropoda > Insecta > Orthoptera > Tettigoniidae > Meconema > Meconema thalassinum. The sequence goes on from OX336389.2 coordinate 605,498,009, forward strand.
CGTTTAAAGGAAAATGGACCTGAAATATACTGTACCGTAGGCGTCCATAACTGCACGGAAATATACTTTTCTACAGTACAATGAATTTAAAGCTCATTTGTATTTATGATGCTACATACGGCTATGAGGCGTGACCAATCATACGGAAAATAATAGAAAAGAAGAGCAATGTCAGATGCTCGGTATTGCAAGTTCAGCGGTGACACGGTATGCAAAACAATCCTTTCCCAACAGCAAGACGGTAGCAGACTTAACATATTCTAATTTGAGTGACCGACAGCTCTCACCACCTAAGTTGCAGTGTGAAAAAAAAATGCAATATTAGCTTAAGCAACCAAAATATCAGCCAACACTAACTCTAAAATTCAATTTACGTTTTCTCGTTAGGATTGTTCCACAAGGTTTAATTTAAGTTGCAGAGAAGAAAGCGTGAATTAGAAATTGTTGAATGTTCCAATGCCAGAAAAAGTTGGAGTGTGAGGTATAGGCCTAAATGCTGGTTTCTATAGTAGTTTCCATCTGGTTGGAATTCCTATCATTCAAGGAACGAGGGATTTAGCAGATTTATAAAGTCTTCCCAGAATTCTGGCAGTATTTTGTTGAACAATTTCCAACATTTTTCTCTCAACTAATAAATTTGATCAAAACCTTAGATTGATAAATGCAAGCGTTAATGCAATATCACGGCCAATTTCCTGTCTCTGCAATTTAATGCACACGCATTTAAATGCTCCTCTCCTCTTCCCATGCTTGGAAACTGACATGTACGTCACAGAGACACCGCTCTACTCTTGACACTAAGATTCTGAGTGTGTTGCTGTTGATAACGTTCATTACTTTTAGGGGTTATGGACATATTAATCATCAGCCCCATGTACTTGTACCTCTGTTGAATTTGATGACGTGTGTTTCTGAGGTGACTGTAACAGTGTGCATAGCTGAAGTTATTCGGGTCTAGAGCAGGCCTGAGCCGGTGAGCAGCTCACGAAGTTCGTTCGTGTCCGGAGTCCCAATACGAGCAAGCTACTTGCTCACTTTCTCAAGCAGACAAGGAAGCCTTTGTCCCAATCTACCCATGTCCCAACAGTGGTAGGGATTGGAAGGCAAATTGTCTCCCGCTGTCTCAATTGTTTTTGATGTCGCTTGCTGCCTGGATATTCACATGTTCTGCGCAGCTTGATTATTTAATCAAGTGGCGCACAGTTATTTATAATTTGTTCATTTCCACATTTATACCGGTTCTTCCAAAACGTCAGCCAGGCGCATGTGTTGGGGTAAACACTGTCGTCTTTTGAAATGGACATAATCCGTGCAGTCCTTTAATAACACACAGATGAGTTTCATACTCGCCGACATGAAAGTATTCTGTGTTGATCAAAATGGTGCCCAAATGAAAAAAGTTGCTTAAACATTATTCATATGTAACAGGCATGTGTAGGCAAGCATTGCTATGAAGAAGAATAAAACAATATTCACTTAATGTGCAAGAGATGGCAGGGGAGAATAAATTAAATGCAGAAAATACATGTGATAATCAAAAACTCCTATCCAAATTGGTGAGTAATCAGACAATCTCCTATGAGTAGGGGAGTAGTGATGGTTCTGCTTCACTCGACGCGGCCATGCCCATTAAACCAACATGGCGGCTAAGCGAATTAGCAACATTTAAGTAGACCTTTCTCGCAAACCTATGGTCCGATTTGGACATATGAGGTGTTAAATTACTCGAGCTGACGTCCCCTTTCCTATGGACCATTCTTAATATTTTTAATTTTGTTTTGAAAAGTTTTGTTTTTGAAAGTAGGCGATATTTTTAATACCAAACATTCTAGAACGCTGTGCAATAGCTTAAACGGAAGGTCTCTATGTCCTTTATCATTAGAACAAAATTTTATATTTTACAAAAAAGTATTTTTGTCGTAAATGAAAGGTCCTTACCCCCTCTACCCACAAACCAAGTTTCAAGTCTCTAGGAAGAAAACTGTGCAGTAGTGGGAGAATTAGAGTTCTACCCATAATCGCGTGTGTGCTTGAATACGTATGGCTATGTTGGAATAGGGTTGTGTTGGGTGAAGGACTAGGGTCGAGTGAGGTGTCATTTGAATAGTATTTTCCCGCTCAATCTGATGGTGAGGTTATTTTTTAAATAGGTTGAATTTGGAAACGGGACTTTGGGTTAAAAACCTTATTTTGACATTTTTGTCGATATTTCGCGAGCCAATAAGGCTAGAACAAAGTTTGACGTGTGATCTTTTTCGTCGCATGATCCTCTTGACGATGATGCCTGAGTTGAGAATGAAGGAAACCGATTGTGGGTGGAAAACATGGTTTTTATACTTTTTGCTGATGTCTGGCGAACCAATAAGGCTAGAACGAAGTGCTTGGTGTTGAAGGACCTAGAGTGACGTTTCCCTTTTGAATATCGTATTTATTTTTCAAAAACAAAATGTTGACAAAGAGCCTAACGACATACATGTTGAACTATTTTTTTACCTGTTTAGAATTTTAATTAAGGGTGGTCGTCGAGAGAGACGGTACCGCTGGCGTGTGTTTCAACGAGCCTGTCGCCGGTCAAGGTCATGGTATCCCAATAGAGCAATCGCTATTTCGACGGGACGGAGGGCGGCCTACGACGGTTGGTTTTCTGATCCTTCTTATGGAGGACGGATTGACGCTAATATCCCAAAACGCGTGAAGCGAGCTAGGATTTTTTTACCCCTGAAGGGCATCTTTAACGTGTTAGTAAATGGTTATGAGCGACACGGCTCTGTGGCACAGCAGATGTTTGCAGGATATAAAGCTATAACATTCAGTCGGCCAAGCAATCTCAATGAAGCCAAGACATGAGCGTGAAAGAAAAAAAATCTGTGATGAGATAGATTTAGGATGAAACGTGTGTGGCTTGTAGCCAGAACAGAAACAGTTCTGCTCGGGCTGGCTGGCAGGCTGTGAATCTTAGCAAGCTTGTGGAATGCGTGGACCTGACTTGGCAACAGCGCTAGCTTGCGACAGAGGGCGGATATAGGTCAAACGAGCTGGCAACCGAGGTGGGACGGGAGGAGCGGGGAAGGTAGAGGGAACCCAGAGAGAACACTGGATCACATGACCGACCACAGCCTAGCAAGAGCTGTGTCAACAGCTGCGGTGGGGAGGGAGGGGATGGGAGGGAGGCGAGGGGCTGGGTGAGAGAGTGTTGCGTATGTCATGTCGCTTGGTATATCATTACTCTGTTGAACTTTGCAGTGTAAACATAGACTCATGGTTAACTATGTAAATGTGTTAAAGGTGATCGGATTCGTGCGCCCGACCCAATCAGTGACGATATTGGATAAATTATATATATGAGAGGTAAGTGTATTATTAACGCTGTTTAGTTCTTTTTAATGCTAATGGATGTTTAAATTATTTGATTACAATTTTATTGATGGATTGTTTTGTTTTTGTTTTAGATAATCGTTGTGAACTGTACTCTGTTATGAGGGGGAACGGACCACTGTTGAGTCCACAAGGCTTTAAAAAACAGGTGAGATTTCTTTTTATATATAACCTGTTTTGATTTTTTCATATATTTTATTTATGAAATGTATGTGTTAATTTGGAATTGATCTACTAATGGTGGTTTATGTTATTTCTTATTAGAGTGTTGAAAAAAACGCTTTACCGCTGTAGCAACCGCTACTAATAGCCAGGGACGTGCGAGAGTGGAACCACTACTGTACTGTTAACGGCTGAAAACTCAGGTGCGAGTGTTTTATATTAATAATGACCGAGTTTACTGCTGTGAATCATTTAACTTGGCTGTCCCTTGATTGCTGTTTCAAATCGCGTGCATGCTCAGGTCGCGTGGTCAATGTTACGGAAAGTATGGTTCCCAAAGAATTTTTGGAATTATTGTTTGACAATTTTAAGGATCAAATTTGTACAGCGCAAGGGTTGTAAATGGCTTAAAAAGTGAATACAGAACTCGTGTGTGATTTCATATACAAAAAGTGGGACGTTGAGCATAAAGAAACATTTTATATTTGCAGTAAATTGAAAGAGCTTTTCATAGCATATAATTTGGAAGAGTTGTATGGTACCCACGTAGTCAATGCCTTGCTAACTAAATTCGATAAACTGCAAGAAGGACCAAGTGGCCTTGCCTTAAACAAAATTCATCACCTGCAAATTGACATTTGCAATTTCAACCCGTTCAATGGAGGGTCTAGTTTTATCCCTACTCCACAGGCAATAGCTTCGAAAAAGGCTGCGGTCAACATTGAGAACCGTGACGATAAATGTTTCTTGTGGTGTGTGGCCGCATATTTGAAGCCAGCACAAGGCCATAATTGTTATCGACCGGGTAAGTACAAGGGTGCATTTAACTATTTGAAACAAAATATAAATTTAACTCGCGTGTCGTTCCCTATGGACTTAACTGACATCCATATGCTTGAACAAGATAATTTAGATTAATCGTTTATGGTTTATGGCCTTGATGGTGATGACATTGTGGGTCCTCTTTATGCCACGAAAGAACCAAAACAACACCACATTCATCCTTTATATTTGTCTAACGGAGAGGTAAATCACTATAGCCTGATTAAGAATTTGAGTAGATTGGTTAGTAGTCAAGTGTCATAGCACGTGCGTGCAAAACATATTTGTGATCGTTGTTTGCAATATTTTATAACCTATACACTTTTGGAACTACATAGGGTAGATTGTGTATCTCAGGAAGCGGTGAGATTGGTATTGCCACAAGCGGACCATGCAGTGTTAATGTTTAAGAATATACACAAGCGTGATACAGTCCCCTTTGTGATCTATGTAGATTTTGAAGGTCTCACCACACCCATGGCGGGATGTGAACTAGATCCCGCCATCAGCTCAACCACAACCAATCAAAAACATGAACTCTTTGCTATGGGATTTAACGTGGTGTGTGCCTATGACCCCAAAAAATCCTATTTCAAATACCGCGAGGGACCAGATTGTGCGAAATGGTTTTTGAATGAACTTGTCGAGTTGGCTGATGATGTAAAACAGATACTGGACGACCCAGTACCCATGAGCCTAACTCCAGAACAGCAGCAACCGTATGAGCATGCAACCACATGTCATGAAAAGCTGCTGGTCAGTGCTGAAGACACAGTTCGTGATCACTCACACTTTACGGGAGAGTGTCGAGGAGCCGCCCACAGGGCATGTAATGACAAGTACCCAGCAACAAGATTTATCAGTGTGTTTTTCCACAATCTGGCAAATTACGATATTCAGTTTCTGATTCGTGAATTGGGTCATGTCGGCAAGGGGACGTTTTCCGTTATCCCTCAAAACCATGAACTTTTTACAGACTTGACATCGCGGTTGGGCAAATTTTGAATTCGATTTCTAGATTCCTTTAAGTTGATGGCATCCTCCCTATACAGCCTTGTCAACGGCTTTGATGAGAAGGAATTAAATTACACCAGAATGCATTTTGAAAATCCTGAGCAGTTTAAATTGTACCGGTACATTCGGATATGTATTTTCCCCTATGATATTTGTGCAAGTTATTAAAGCAGAAAATTCTCCCACCACAGGATAAATTTTACTCTAAGCTTACACGCACTACCGTTTCCGATTAAGACTATGCACATGCATGGCAAGTTTGGCGAGCGTTTAATATAAACATGCTAGGTGAATATGCTATGCATTACCTAAAACTCGATGTATTGCTGCTGACAGATGTGTTTGAAAAATTCCATGACTTGACCCGGCTGACTATTTTACGAGTCCTGGGCAGTCGTTTAAAGCAGCTTTGAAATACACTCAAGTGGAATGGGATTTATTCACGAATGAAGATATGGTCTAATTCTTTGAGAAAGGCATTCGCGGTGGGTTTGTGTCGCTTAACCAGCGCCAAGCCGAAGCGAATAATCCATACATGCCCTCTTATTTACAAGACAAACCTGAATCGTACTTAATGTACTACCTTGTGTATAATTTGTAAGGCAATGCCATGACCCTATGGGGATTTTGCATGGCAAACAGAGAAACAAATGTCACAATTTGATGTGAACACAGCCAGCCAAGAAACATGCCACGGATATGTTTTCGAAGTGGATGTTGAATATCCCTCATCCTTCTATGATGAACATGCCGATTTTCCATTCTGCCTAGAGCGAATGGTTCCCCCTGGTAGTAAAGTGAAAATTGAAAAAATGATGGGTACACATTACAACAAAAATCGGTATGTGCTACATATCCAAATGTTGGTGCAATGCCTGGCCCAAGGCTTGGTGTTAAAGAAAATTCACAGAGGTATTTCCTTTCCCCAAAAAGCATGGCTTGAGCCATACATGCGATTGAACACCCAGCACCGACAAATGGCAACACAGCAGTTTGAAATATTTTTTTTATTGATGAACAACTGCATTTATGGCAAGTCAATGGGAAATGCCCGCAAATACCGCGACATTAAATCGGTGAATGTCTGGGAGGGGCGATGGGGTGCCCGGCGGTACATTGGCAAGCCAAATTTCAAATCGATCAAAATTATCGATGAGAATTTGGCTACCATTTAAATGAGTAAGACCAGTGTGACTATGAATAAGCCCATTTTCTTGGGCCAAGTAATTTTATACTTTTCTAAATCGGTCATGTATCGATTCCACTACGAGTTTGCCAAACAGCATTTCAAGGATGTATCTCTTTTGTATATGGATACGGACTATTTATTTATCCCATTCGGCATTGCATCCCCTATGTCGTGATGAGGCAACATAGTCACTGGTTCGTCACCTCTTCGTATAGCGCTGACAATGATTCAACTGCCCATTAAAACAAGAAGGTAATGGGCGTTTTAAAAGATGAATGCGGTGATTCCATCATGACGGAATTATTTGGTTTAGCTTCCAAAATGTATGCCTATCGCACACTTAAGTGTAGGGAAGCTAAAAGAGCAAAAGGCGTTGGTAGGGCAGTCGTAAAATCGCTACGTGTAGACGACTACCTAGCGGTTTTACGAACTGGCAAAGCTATGTCGCATAACCAGTCCAGGATACACTCCAGCAACCATAATTTGTATCTTGTGGAACAGAGAAAACACACCCTCGACTCGATGGATAATAAACGTGTGTGGACGGATGACCTGCGCACCAGCCTACCATGGGGTTATGAGCACGAAAAGGAGGTGTGATTTTTGTGTATTTTCGTTTAGAGACATAGCTTTTTGTAACTAACAGATGTAGTAGTTTTGTTTTGTCAATGATGATCATTGTAAATAGTGAATTCGTTTGTAAATAGTGGAAACCACCTTGGCCCATGCTCTTTAAAGCCCTATGCAACCTTACTTTTATTTTTTGTTTTTTTATTTTTTGGTAATTTAAAATGGTAAATGGTCAATATTTGTTTTTAAGGCTGTACAAGGGTGCTATTTTTTTGTAACTTAAATGAGTAATAGGATTTTTTGTAATGGTAAATGGTAAATTTATAACTAAAAGTTCTTTGGGATGAGTGTGCAAGTAAAGGATATTCTTTGGGAATAAATAGAGTGGTTGTGTTTGTTTCCAAACACAGGCATGGTTTTGTGAATGTATGACTATATAGAAAAAAAAAGCGAGAGGGAGAGGAGAGATGTTTCTGGCGACTGCTAATGAAGAGAAGAGATAGGTTAGTAGGACACATACTAAGACACCCAGGAATAGCAAGCTTAGTTATGGAAGGAAGGGTCGAGGACAAGAACTGTAGGGGTAGACCAAGGTTAGAATATGTTAAACAGATTGCCTCGGATGTAGGGTGTGGTAGCTATGTAGAGATGAAACGATTATCTCAGGACAGGGAGGCATGGAGAGTTGCATCAAACCAGTCAAAAGACCGAAGACTCAAACAACAACAGAAAAAAGAGAGAGAGAGAATGCTTGTCAGTAGGTAGCATTTATCGTTTGACCAGAGCAAACACGGCTAGGTAGGGTAAAAAAGTCAACGCTTATATATCAATGGTAAATACTCGTAGTAATTTTGTTTTTTTAATATTTTATTTTCTTTGAAATGCAGCGGTAGATAGGCGTTATTTTCTAAAACAGTCATACCTGCAGCAGTAGTAGGCCTCTACGTTTCTGGAAATACATAGACAGACTGCACCATCGCCATGGTCAAGCACTCACATCAAGATCATTTAAAGAAACGTAAAATCAAAAATCCTGTTTTGTAAACATGAGCTTTCGACATACAAAAAATGAAATATTTGTAAACAACAATTTGGATACCAATGTTTCCATATCATCAAAATTCAAAAACTTTAAACTGACAATTTTAAAAAGTGTAAATCGGAAATGGCAAATTGCAATGTGTGAAATATGAAAATGAAAAAATGAACAAATGGCTATGATCATTTTTAAAATTAAATAACACCGTGCCCTGGGAAGCTTTGTTTTTATTCCATAGCAAATAGGGCTTTACAGAAAATAGAATACAATGTAATACCAATTCCTCATTCCCTATTTTTCAATGTTCCTTTCATAGCACTAATCACAATCACGGCTGCCAACCTCTCTCCCACTGAGGCATCACAGGATGTCAAACGTTGCTTAGCTCTTTTCAACAACATTTTTTCCGCCACATGTCTTAAAGCATGATGACTATGGTGATAAGAAAGGTAATGTTCTTTGCATGCTTGATCCAAAGGATTAATAGGTACATCACTACGCTGCAAACTTCTTCAAAGTGAGTTCCAGGAACACAAAGACGGTAACCATGTAAGTGGGTTTCAAAAGTAAGTATTGAATGACTTTGTCAATGACGCCATGACCAATACAAATTTAACATATCCTTTTCCATCGATTGCGAAAAGGTTTGATCTTACTACTCCTCCTCTGTGGACGATGTTTGGTGTTGTTGTTGCTTTTTCTCGCCATCACACCCGTGGAATGAGGAAACAAAGTCTTTACACTGACTTTTATGGCCGTGATACAGTTTGACCAGCTGGCAAGTAGCACACTGTCGCATAGATGGTATTTCTGCAATGGCCACTTGCTTGTGTTGATCGTAATCCGTACATGGTTGCAATTCACTTAACACAGGCTCTTGTGTCCATTATTTTGGTACATGTTGCCAGATTTCTTTCACTGCATTCGCTGCCACATAATAAATGAACGATTTTGGAAGCGCCAATAATTGCTCTTTGGTAAAACTGTCTAGTTTCTTTTTGCACACAAAGAATTTGCGAATAGCTTTATCGGTAGCTTCCCCTCTCTCCATCGTATCATGTAGATGTTTACACGTCGCTTGTAGGAATCTCAGTCCTCTCATCCACGGGTAAACCTTGAGTTTTAATATTTTTTTATAACTCCCAGCAGGCATTGGTGGTTAACCAATGAAATAGATGCCACACATGTGCCAGGGCTTATTGGCTAGTCCATCAGTGTTTGCAGCGAGGGACAACCCAAGTCCATCAAATCGATATATTGAGAGTAAGGAGCCAAAAATTGTTGTAGCCATTGCCGTTTTCCATTACCTTTTACAAATACTACATTGGCTGAGGACAAATGGGCTTTTATCACCATCTCTAAATATTTATATTAAATGGTTCCTTGATTCCAGTGTAGTTGCAAATTATTTTCAATCCATTGTGTTTGTTTACGGTCTTTTTCACGCAACAAATCAAAAGCATAGGGTGGTTTAAACACCAAATGGGTAGGTTGTGAAATCCAAAACGTCGAACAATCGATGATGGCCACTTCTTTAAATATAAATTTGTTATCTCCAATTTTAAACACTTGACAATCGACAATCAGTGTGCGCAACTTGTTGACGCTTGCCTAGACCAAGTCCTACTAACAACTGACTGACTATCGACTACTAAAGTGTAACAATGGCATTTACTTACATCCCATTCTAGTAAAAAATTGTGCCCACTATAATTGAGCTCACTTAGGTTAGGGTATGACAAGTGACATAAGAAATAATAATAATAACAACAACCTATTTTTTCACATCATTTATTGGCATAAAAATCAATACAAGTTTTACATTCTTTTGTCATTCTGGGGTAGGGACGATACCAACTCATTTATCAACAAGTAATTCTCCAGTTTTCTCAAATCTTTGGATATTCACCATTACAACACGTACAGCAATCTAAAAGCCAGCGTAGTTGAACGATTTAACCGAACGCTAAAACTCATATGTGGAAATCGTTTACCGCTCGGGGCGCTTATCGCTGGCTAGACTTGATACCTGAGCTAGTGTCACGTTACAATGACACCAAACACAGAACGATTGGCATCAAGCCGCGACTGGTGACCAAAAATATTCCAAGGCTAGATAAACTGTTTAACTCCATAAAAACAGCGGACCCTAAACGTCACCTCCTCAAAACCGGAGACCATGTTCGTGTGAGAAAATTTGAGTCTGTATTCTACAAGGCCACATACTGCATTAACAAGTTGACACCATCTCTGCGATTCAGGTGCTTCTCTCTACCAGTCTCTAGAGTTGCCCGATTGGTTCAGGTGTCCAACCAGCTCATCCCACCCTCGCAGACTCTGTATACCTAAAGGACGCGTTTCAAGCACCCTACTCTCCATTACAATTTTAGTTGGGACAAGAAATTCCCAGAACGGTCGGTCGGCACTAACAACAATATCTTGACGATGAAACTTGAATATGCTTCCAGCTCCTGACAATAAATATACTGTGTGGTTTTAATTAATTTCATGAACATTTTTATATACCATGATACTTTTGAAACTAGTAGGTACTGTATAGCAGGGGAAGGCTATCTTAAAGTTTTCGTTGCCCACTGGTGTAAATGGGGAACCACAGAAACCATTTTCAGGACGGCCTGAATGCGTTATCTTTAAATTTAACCATGGCGGATGCTTCTTTATAAAACTGGGGATCTTGAAACAGTTCGTACAAGGACAACGCACGAGTATTTTGTGATGAGCTATAGACTATATATCCAGATTCATTTTGTGAGAAGAATTATTAATTGATAGCTCTCAAACTGGACAGATTTTCAAGAAAATAGGAAGTTCAAATGACAGATAAATTTAAGCTTTCAAATCCGGAGTCATTAACTTTCCTGATATGAAAGAGGCATGCGTATGAGTAAAATGTGAAGGGCATGTAAGGAAGACTGCACATTCACGGGTCTAATGCAAGTTTCTAAATTCACTCCTTATGCTCTCACCTTCAGAACATCCCTATTATCCAGAAAATATGCCATATAAAGAGAAGGTACTTGACGTGGATGAACGGTGTAATGTTGGCGAAATTTTGCTGGTGCTTGAAAGATTAAGGTAATTAACCAGGACATGAACCTACATCAAAGAGGCCCTCACTCCAGGACAATGAAATAGACTCTTATTGTGATGCCCATATTTGTAATAATAGTATTTGAGTAAACAGTTTTATTTTTTTAACTGGCTATCATTACCCACGTTGACTGGTACATAGAGTAAAATATGCGACGACAACTCGTACGTCATTTCCCCGTCAACGAAGAAAAGGAACAAAAGTCTTACGACAGGAAAATGGAGGACAGCTTTGTTCTTTAAACAGCCAATAGTGGAGAAAATTCAATAACCCGATGTTCCTTGAAGATTTAATAACTTAGCAACATTGGAATCTGTATTCTTTAACAACAAATTGTATATCCGCCTTAGTCAATACATAAACGAAAATAAATTATAATTACACTTGCTCCTGGTACATGTTTCGGGGTTTAATTGCTTTTATCCCCTTCATCAGCCAAGACAAATATCCGAAGAAATATATAAGATAGCGTAGCACTAAAAAATAAATGGCTATTTAACTTAATATGGTGCACCATATAAGTAGGTCACAGGAAAATGTTGAGCAAAACTAAAAACATATATGTAACAGCGATGATATTCAGCCATCAAAACACAGAGAATCAGTGGACAGTTAAATCGTAAATCCGTTCCAAAACACCGGTCGAAGCTTGAATTGGCAAAAATCACAATACTTCACCATATGAACACAACCAATGAAGAAGCCTTATGCTCAACAGGTCCAAAATCAAATGCCTGCATACGAATTGGACAAGCGTGGAAGGAACAACTTCAAATAGCAATGAGGTTAGCTCAATGCATAACCTGAAAGAAGCAAAGGAAAAACAAACACCATAATAAAAGGGACCAAGGGGAAATTTATAGACTGAAATAATTAGGAAAAACTATAAAAATTAATTTATAATGATATAGAACGAATGCAAACTTAATAATATTCGAAGAACTTACTTCAGGTTAAGTCAAGGTATCAATTATGAAGAGATTGTCTTATGTTTGAAAATTATTGTAAATAATTTATGGGTGTAGCCAATTCCAACACTCATATATATGGTAGCAGTAGATGATAAATATTGCCATAGCTAGTTCTGTAATAGGACGTATGTATGAGTGGAGCGCTACTATGAAAAAATAGATTCTTTGGGGGAAAAATGTTCTAAGTGGAAATTAAATAATGTAATATAATAAAAATCAAGTTGTAGGGAATTGTAATGGCAGAGGGGTGTAACAGTATATTAGTAAGTATGTAATTATGTATAAATATGTGATGTAGACAAGTTTTACTAAAGAGCATCTAAGGTGGTTTATTATTGGACTTACTAGTTAAGTTATTTTTGAGAGTGTCAAATAAGATATTAGAATCGAAAATGAATTCATTAAGATATATATAATTGATGATATATATGATGATTAAAATAAGTTAAAACTGCGTATGAGGGCTTTTCTTTATTTATACAGGCAAAACTGTTGAAGGTTAGGGCTGTGTCGACATGTTTTAGGAAGCCGGAAGAACTACTCTATGAGAATGTTCGTCATGTCATGTGTTGTTTGGTAAATTTAGAGTTTGTTGTGGTTATGAGGTATTCCACCAAGATAAGGATTGACTATTAAAACAGGGGTTACTGGATAATATACCAGTCAAGAACGAACCAAGCATTCGTAATTACGATAGTACAGGGTGTTTGTTAAGTGAAAACTTCCCATGAAAATATATAATTGCAGTTGAGATTGGTGGTTTGTGGGCATTCTTGCTAGCATGTTTAGAGCTACTTTCCCCGATTTTCTCATCAAGAATGAAGATGCCAACCGACATGAAGGCTACCCAAGCCATGTTTCACAAGTTACAGGAGAACCAGGGTAAATTGGACAAGGGAAAGTAGACTACCCGCTATACAGACATTGGTATTCATAGGAGAAGCCTTATTGCTATGCCGAGGTCACGTGATGGCAGAAGCCAATGGAATATTTTCCGAAGTAATATTTTATTTGATTGACAATGGTATTTTGGCTTGATATATCATATATGGGACTCTGGAAAAATAGCATTATTTATTTGGTGAATTACCACGTTGAGAAATATGTAAAATTTGCTTCAGTTTGATGATATTACGATATAAGCATATTCGCGCCATGAATGCGCGCGTAAGGATGTTTCCTATGCTGAATTCAGAAGGAAGGAGGAGGTGAAGCGGCCATGGTGAGTTGACTCTGATCGCGACTTCCGAGAGGGATAGATGTGTCGAGCGCGTGATCCGCGAAAAACAGAGACATATTGTGCAATCATGAAAAATGTTAAGAAACGTGTGAATATTGATCGTAAATGCAAGTAAGTTCACTAGTAAGGAACGTGAACGAATTACAAAAGATCTGAGAAAGTTTGAAGTGATATTAAGAAGTTTTATGTTAAACTGATTGCCGCGTGCAGAACAAAGGCATCCATTTTGTCGTGGAGAGCAGTGAAATATTAACTAAGAAAGGTTAAAGTTAACGCAAGTGCGGTGTAGAAATTAAGAGTGCGTTGAAATAATTTTTGAAAAGGAACTGTATGCAGAAGAGATGTGTGATTATTCACTTGTGAGTGCAAATTTTATGAACATGGCAAACGCTGTAGAAATGTATATGACTGGGACATGTGACTTAGATATGTGTGAGATGAGTGCGTGCTAAATATGCCAAGGGGAAATGTAGTCTAAATGTTGCTGCAAGGAGTGTTCATGGTTGACTAATATCAAGACACTAAGAACAGAGGCACGATGTGGCCATGGAAATTTAGAAGGAAGAAAGACTACATAAGTAACGTGAACTGAATGATAGAATATCGATAAATATGGACAGAATCAACCAGAACTTCGAGAGGCCAAAATGAAGAGTGGAACGAGAAGAAGCTCAAGAGCCAAGAAGACGTCAGGACTCGATCCAGCGGAACCCAGGGAGGCGAGCGAGGACTTGCGGGGGCTAGGCGATGCGGCCGGGCGAACCTTCGGTTGGAGCAGTATACCAGGCGACCAACGTGCCGGATGAGGGGAGCTTTCTCGGGAAAAGCAGAGCCGGACTGAGGCAGGAGTCCCTAGTTCATTCTTCAAAGCGTGGTGCTACACGCTAAGTTCATCGTTGAAACACCATGAAGCCTACATAAAGTAAGATGGAAAGTTCATATTACACACATCAAAAAAAGTTTTGCATCACCTCGGTTCCCAGATCTCCGGCATATAGACGTTGACTGTGTATATTGTATCCAAGATACAGTCCCTTTGACTGTTCATAGATGTCACTAAAACTGCTCAAAGATGTAAACAACCATGCATGAGCAGGGCCTATTAGACGGAGGGGGTACGACAGCCGATCAGTTCCAGTCATTCCACCAGGACGAAGGTACGCTGCTCATGTTGTCTGTAGTTCTACCATGCCTAGAAGGTCAATACCGCAGTTCGATCGCGTCCGCATTGTTACTTTGTGTCAAGAAGGGCTCTCAACAAGGGAAGTTTCCAGGCGTCTCAGAGTGAACCAAAGCGATGTTGTTCGGACATGGAGGAGGTACAGAGATACAGGAACTGTCGATGACAGGCCTCGCTCAGGCCGCCCAAGGGCTACTACTGTAGTGGATGACCGCTACTTACGGATTGCCGCTCGGAGGAACCCTGACAGCAATGCCACCATGTTGAATAATGCGTTTCGTTCAGCCACAGGACGTCGTGTTTCAACTCAAACTGTGCGCAATAGGCTGCATGATGCGCAACTTCACTCCCGACGTCCATGGCGAGGTCCAGCTTTGCAACCCCGACACCATGCAGCGCGGTACAGATGGGCCCAACAACATGCTGAATGGACCCCACGGAATTGGCATCACGTTCTCTTCACCGATAAGTGTCGCATATGCCTTCAACCAGACAATCGTCGGAGACGTGTTTGGAGGCACCCTGGTCAGGCTGAACGTCTTAGACACACTGTCCAGCGAGTGCAGCAAGGTGGTGGTCCCCTGATGTTTTGGGGTGGCATTATGTGGGGCCGACGTACGCCACTGGTGGTCATGGAAGGCTCCGAAACGGCTTTACGATACCTGAATGACATCCTCCGACCCATAGCGCAACCATATCGGCAGAATATTGGAGAGGCATTTGTCTTCATGGACGACAATTCTCGACCTCATCGTGCACATCTTGTGAATGCGTTCCTTCAAGATAACGACATCGCTCGACTACAGTGGCCAGCATGTTCGCCAGACGTGAACCCTATCGAACATGCCTGGGATATGTTGAAAAGGGCTGTTTATGGACGTCTTGACCCACCAACCACTCTGAGAGATTTACGCCGAATTGTCGTTGAGGAGTGGGACAATTTGGACCAACAGTGTCTTGATGAACTTGTGGATAGTATGCCACGGCGAATACAGGCATGCATCAATGCAAGAGGACGTGCTACTGGGTATTAGAGGTAGTGGTGTGTACTGCAATCTGGACCACAAATGCTGAAAGTCTAGCTGTATGATGGTACAACATGCAATGTGTGGGTCTCATGAGCAATAAAACGAGCTGAAATGTTGTTTGTGTTGATCTCTATTCCCTTTGTATTTAACGGTTCCGGAACTCTTGGAACCGAGGTGATGCAAAACATTTTTTGATGTGTGTATATTATCAGTTCTGTAGTTGCTTAGATGTTTGAAGCATGCCTGTAGGACAAATTCTCATTGTGAGATTTCACAGTATTCCCATTTATTTGAACGTCAATTGGAAATGCATTATAACATCAAGTATGGATATTTTGTTCGAAGTTAACGCTTATTGGGATTGGAGATCTACACTTTCATTATATTTTGATCGTCGAATGATTTAATAGTGGAACTATGCAAGTTCTTATTTCTGGAGTGTTGAAGTATTAGAAATTTTAAATAATGATGATGATTTATTTTCACGATTTCGATTCAAGGAAGGATTTTCACGACGACAGATAACATCGATCTTGACAACGACATTTCATAAGGTTGATTATACGCCAAGGATTAAGGATTTTCAAGGATGACATTGTCATGAATATAGGATTGGATCCTATTTTAAGGAATATTTTGACGAAGGATCTTCATTATTGATTTTCATATTTAAGGAGATTGCCTATTTTGAATTTTACTGAAGATCGAAATTATTTTCATTCGATTGATTTAGGGATTTTGGATAATCCCATTTTAAGGATTTTCATATAATCCTAGGATTAGGATTTCGAGTATGGTTTTGTAAATTATATTTTATTTCTAATCGGATTTGATATTCTCCGATATTAAAATATTTTCATTGGATTTTATTTTGAACTTTGAAGTTGAGTTTTGTTTCCAGTTAGTTGGATTTTCAGATGAGAGTTCGGAATCAGCTGTTGATGTGTCCTTAAAGAATCCTTAATATTGTCGATAGTTATTGGAGACTTAGATAGTCATTATAACGATATCATGGAGATGTTGAGACTGATTAATAGGGATTATTCTTATTTAGGGAATAACATTTGGATATTATTAAAGCAAGTTATTTATGGAATGTAAGGATGGAAGTTTGTAACAGCTGTTGTTTACATTGTTAAGAAAGCATTGGCGTATTAGAACGGAAGCTAGTGCATTATTAATTATTCTGTCGATACCAGTAATTTATTCGGAACATATTTTGTAGTATGAAGCCAGCTGATATTATTATTGAGGTGAGATGGTAGGACAGACATGACACTTGACCTTGGTCATTTCAAGAAGGCGGGTGGTGTAAGGGGCAGGTGTCCTGTGACGCCTTGTCCTATTTGTTGGTGTGACATTGTTTTATATGGATAACTCCCTTGAAGTATTAATGGAGTATTGAAAGCCAGGAGGAATGTGGCAATGCAGTGATGTTTCCAGTAACGGCTCGAGTGGGCTGGCGACTGTGGAAAGTTCTGCTTGGTTTGAAAAAGTGAAATATTGAGATGATATTGCT
Organism: Meconema thalassinum; assembly: GCA_946902985.2. NCBI lineage: Eukaryota > Metazoa > Arthropoda > Insecta > Orthoptera > Tettigoniidae > Meconema > Meconema thalassinum. The sequence continues at coordinate 605,515,230 of OX336389.2, forward strand.
TTGTATTAAGTGAGGCTACAAGTATTGTAATGTAGTTCGAAGCAGAAGAGGTATATGCAGGCAGAAATGTAACGAGATGTTGGCTGAGGAATGTGATTTGAGCACGCCACGATTGGTAGGCCTGTGCGATCAGCTGTGTGACAGGTAGTGAGTACAGTATGCGCCACAAACGAGGTTCCTGGTATCCGATAAAAGTTTTATTTGTTATTATTTTATTTATTAATGGAGTAGAGACAAGTAAGGAGTTATTATACCTTAGTCTGGGCTTAGTTGATTGGACTATTGATCCCTATTGTGACAGTAAACAGTGATATGACAACAAATTTTGGTGGAAAATTGTTTAATTATTATTGAGTAATTTACAACAACTTGAAAATGACATTTGAGCGATAAACATTTTGGTAGAATATGTTTAGGAGTGTACATATAAATACATAGTATTTTCGTCGTTTATTTAATTAATATTTAGATTTATTGGTTCAGTAGGAGGTAATGATAGGTTTCAGGATCTATGCTTGTATAGAGTTCAGCATTGCGGTTGTAATAACGACAGGCCATCGTTATTAGAGTCATTTTCATCGATTCATTTAATTTACATTTTTTATTACCGACGATCCTGAAGACCTGGGGAATAGCAGGTTGATGTCGAATGCGATAGTTTATTTTGCCAGTGGAGGCATTTATAATGCCTATTGACATCTTGGAAAAGTTATAACGGTATTGTTAATTAATTGTGTTGTAACACGGAATCTGTAGAGACAGATGGGATGATTTTAGTTAAATAAATGTGGGCACGTGCTTACGATTGCTTGCAATGTTTTTTATAGAATATTTGGTTAAGATTTATCTTAGAGGGAGGTTAGTATAAATATTATGGTCAAGATATTAAAGCAATGCCTATTCACCCACTTCATATTCATATGTGACCAGAGTTTATAGAGCTCTCTAGCTCTCCTTTGTTGTTGTTGTTGTTGTTGTTGTTGAGGTGCATTTGGTCCTTTGAAGACCGACCATAGTATTTATTTATTTATAGATTCACCCTTATATAAAAAGATGGTATATTGGCTTTCACGGCCGGTGAATTAAAACTCAGCAATTCTTCTAGGTTTGTGCCGTGTCTTGTGTGGGGTTTCGCCTAGGACACCAAGCTAGGCTTCATAGGGAGGTTAAGACTGCTTGAACTTTTAGTTCTCGTAGTCAAGTGGTGCAGTAGCACCTTATATAAAGGGAGGTGGCGCGCAGTTCGTCACTCCTGTGGGGGTCCGGGCGGGAACACCAAGAGCCCGCCGATGAGCCTAGCTTGGTGTCCTAGGCGAAACCCCACACAAGACACGGCACAAACCTAGAAGAATTGCTGAGTTTTTGTTTCACCCTTATATGTTCCTAATTTTCAGTGTGTGATGTGCTAGTTGTAACGGTAAGTATTTTAGCCGGGTTAGTGCTGTTTGCATCGATCCATAGTCACCTTGAGGATTCTGGCTGTCACACCACTGGTAAAAAGGGCACAGTACCCATACTGAATTAATAGTGGCGCTCACTATTCCAGCTGTCTTCTAGCCCATAAACACACATCTCGTTATATTACCCCGGTTTAGGGAGAGGGGCCGATGTCTTTCAGAATTGTAGTACATATGACAGGATGCATAAAACTGGATCGCAAGGGGCTGGCGGAACATCCGATATATGCTGTATAAAGCTGATGTTAGTTTGTCTGTCTGTTATGTATACAATTAATCTCAATCGTTTCACCAAACTGAACCAAATTTTACGTACTTGCACTTAAAAACTCTCTGGATAACATTGTCTATTTCAAATACGGACAGCCTTCTCCACTCCCTAGCTTTAGGCCATTTGCCACAAATCTACGCTGTTTCAGAAAACTGAATCGAATTTAACGTACTTACTTTTTGGAACCCTGCTTGTAACACTGTCTACTTAAAATTTGGACAGCCCTCTCCATTCCGTTGATTGAGGACGTTTGGCACACGGACAAAATTTTGAATTTGTCTCAGAAGGACCAATATAGGCTCGCAAAGCAAGAAACAACAATTTGTTCCGTTCGGTAAAACTGTGTAGATTTGTATAAATAAAGCACATGTTATGCCTCACGTGGCAAGATAAAATCTCGGGACCAAAACTTCGGTTATGTTCGGTGAAACGGTGTAGATTTGTATAAAAAACAAGAAAAACCGACGGCCCTAAAACCAACCTTGTCGGAAGTATTTCGGTGATATAGTAGGGGTCCAGAGGTGCTGGGAATTGGTGTGTAACTGTGTGAATATTTATGTACACACATCAAAAAAAGTTTTGCATCACCTCGGTTCCAAGAGTTCCGGAACCTTTAAATACAAAGGGAATAGAGATCAACACAAACAACATTTCAGCTCGTTTTATTGCTCATGAGACCCACACATTGCATGTTGTACCATCATACAGCTAGACTTTCAGCATTTGTGGTCCAGATTGCAGTACACACCACTACCTCTAATACCCAGTAGCACGTCCTCTTGCATTGATGCATGCCTGTATTCGTCGTGGCATACTATCCACAAGTTCATCAAGACACTGTTGGTCCAAATTGTCCCACTCCTCAACGACAATTCGGCGTAAATCTCTCAGAGTGGTTGGTGGGTCAAGACGTCCATAAACAGCCCTTTTCAACATATCCCAGGCATGTTCGATAGGGTTCATGTCTGGCGAACATGCTGGCCACTGTAGTCGAGCGATGTCGTTATCTTGAAGGAACGCATTCACAAGATGTGCACGATGAGGTCGAGAATTGTCGTCCATGAAGACAAATGCCTCTCCAATATTCTGCCGATATGGGTGCACTATGGGTCGGAGGATGTCATTCAGGTATCGTAAAGCCGTTTCGGAGCCTTCCATGACCACCAGTGGCGTACGTCGGCCCCACATAATGCCACCCCAAAACATCAGGGAACCACCACCTTGCTGCACTCGCTGGACAGTGTGTCTAAGACGTTCAGCCTGACCAGGGTGCCTCCAAACACGTCTCCGACGATTGTCTGGTTGAAGGCATATGCGACACTCATCGGTGAAGAGAACGTGATGCCAATTCTGTGGGGTCCATTCAGCATGTTGTTGGGCCCATCTGTACCGCGCTGCATGGTGTCGGGGTTGCAAAGCTGGACCTCGCCATGGACGTCGGGAGTGAAGTTGCGCATCATGCAGCCTATTGCGCACAGTTTGAGTTGAAACACGACGTCCTGTGGCTGAACGAAACGCATTATTCAACATGGTGGCATTGCTGTCAGGGTTCCTCCGAGCGGCAATCCGTAAGTAGCGGTCATCCACTACAGTAGTAGCCCTTGGGCGGCCTGAGCGAGGCCTGTCATCGACAGTTCCTGTATCTCTGTACCTCCTCCATGTCCGAACAACATCGCTTTGGTTCACTCTGAGACGCCTGGAAACTTCCCTTGTTGAGAGCCCTTCTTGACACAAAGTAACAATGCGGACGCGATCGAACTGCGGTATTGACCTTCTAGGCATGGTAGAACAACAGACAACATGAGCAGCGTACCTTCGTCCTGGTGGAATGACTGGAACTGATCGGCTGTCGTACCCCCTCCGTCTAATAGGCCCTGCTCATGCATGGTTGTTTACATCTTTGAGCAGTTTTAGTGACATCTATGAACAGTCAAAGGGGCTGTATCTTGGATACAATATACACAGTCAACGTCTATATGCCGGAGATCTGGGAACCGAGGTGATGCAAAACTTTTTTTGATGTGTGTATATTGTTAGCTGGCACTGCATCACGCCAACCCTACTCGTGTTCTAGTACGGAATTGCTAAAATAGTTTCATCTTGTGCTGCTTACAAATTACAGCCATGGGGAGTATTTAGAGACAGAAATGTCTTAAGTCCCTTAAAACAGTTATCAACATTATCATGCATAACTGTAGGAAACATCTGTTAAATAAATATTAGACCTCTGTGCAAGTGTGATGGTGTTGAAGCAGAACATTGAGGTTGCAATAAGTGTTGATGCTTTCAACGTTTCTTTGACATACGGACAAAAATGCCACTAATGCTCAATCAGCTGATCGGGATAGCCGAAGTTATCCGAAATACTCCGATCGTTTTCCTACAGCCCTAGGTAGCAAAAGACGATAAATTTGCTCCCCTCTCTTCTAACAGCCAAAAAGATATGGACAGCGTCTTGCATTTCACTTAATTCCTTTTTCTTACCATTTTTTTCTGTTCGTTGGTAAATTACATGTGATAGTGGTCAGTAGTCGTTTCCATCTTATTATATAATACGCTAAGGCTAAGGTGTATGTTTCACAAAACTCAGGCTCCTAAACCAGAAGGAGTTAGAAGGTGTGGTTTATACCACAATCATCCAAATCTCAAGAGTACAGGAAAAGTCTACGGAAAGATATTTATTTCTGCTTTATAAAGTGCTCTTAAACAAATAAACAATACGATAGACCCTGCGAGAACTCGCTCGCCTACAGCCCGCCTAGCACTAGGGCCAGGCGGGTAGTCTGTACACATGGGGCAAACACAACCAATTATGCGAGAGTTCCCGCACGGGTCCGCTAGTTTTAATTATTATCAACAGGAGCGTCCACCACATAAAGTCTTCCTCAGCGTTGAATTTTATAATATACTAGCAACCCGACCCGACTTCGCCCGGGAACAGTTATGAATGCATTACGTGATATGCGCTTTTTTCCAATATCAATGAACAACGACCAATATCCGTTTTACGTCTCGGTTAAAATCACTGACTGGACTATTAATTATATTATCATGGAGATGCAAGTGCAACGAATTCTTGTCAGACGTAATTTAAGAATGGCGAGGTGCATGAAACACAAATCCCCCTTCCGTCCAATGTTAACTTGACTGTGAATTTTGTCAAATGAAAAGTTCACAGGGGAAATTAAGAAATGCCGGGTTGAACTTCCAATTAAACTCCAAACACAACCACTCTTCTCTAAAGTTTTTAACTCAACACGATTCGACAGTTTGCTACAGGCTGTATCTGGGGCAATAAGCTCGTCCGCTAGCTAAGCTGTAACTGGGGTGATAGACTCGCCCCTTGCTCACTCGTAAACTCTCGCCTCAGTAACTCAATGGAGGTTCTTGGAAGAAATCAAAACGTAAAAACACTTATAGTAGGCGATGTATTGAAGATAGAGATATGCTCTCCCGGGCTTTTTTGTAGAACTTTTCATGCTCAACAATTCTTACACTCATAGTGTATATGTTACGCTCAAAGGCCGAATTCGCTCAATGACCGAAATTTTAACCCACGACGCGACGTGGGTACGACAAAATACTCACAACGCGACGTGGGTACCCAAATTCGGTCATTGGCCGAAACGGAATGCCCACGTCGCGTTGCGGGTAATCCTGTTTGCTCAAAGACCGATGTAAACTTCACTTCGGAGATTGAGCAATGCAAAAATACCCACGTCGCGTTGTGGACAACGTGGCTTGCCCACAACGCGTTGTGGGTATTTTGCTTTTGCGCAAAGTCCGAAATGACCCAACGTCAGTAGTTAAGTTGTTTGATACCTTATCGGCAAACTATAGTAAAAAAGAAGTTGGTTTGGAAATAAACATTCTTTCAACATAATGAACATTTATTAATGTTCTAAAGAAAATGTTATAATTAATGTTATAAAGTATGTTACATATTATAAAGAAATTTATTGCTTTATAACACATTTGACATTGTAAACCTTAAAAATGTATGACTCAAAAGAAAACTTTAAATTAAATACTATACTGTAAGAAAAACGTATTTAAAGTTATGTTTATCACGATACATTCATTGTAAGAACTGTTTATTTATTTGCGCATGTGTTGCTGCTAAGGCACTTTGAGTTACATTTTACATTTGACTTTAAACACTTACAGGATTTTCCTGTGCACCTTTGTTTACATCCACATTTAACAAACCCTTGTTTAGACCATGACGACACCACCGCTTCTTGCGTGACGTTGATGAAAGGTTCAGGCACTTCATCAGTTTTCAGGAATTTGTTTTTTATTGGTTGGAATTGGTTCCTAGAGAATTGTTTGTCGAGGGTCCCATGTTTTGTTCCAAGTGTGTGGTGATCCTCGTCAACGTTCATGACAACAGCCATGATATTTCGCGGGGCCAGCCGGCCACGGTCTACTTCAGGAATCTGAACAAGTACATTGTCACCAACAGACACAGAAGATAATTTTTTACCCGAAATTTTCAACATTTTCTCAGCCTGTGACTCAAGTCCCAATTTGCACTTTCCCCTGGCGGTTTCAACTGCAGATTTCTTTGAGCAAAGAGAGCAAAGGGGAAATTCAGAACCGAATTCAGTTGTTGGAAAGCATCCTAGATGAAATTTTTGCCCACATTCAAAGCATATCTCAGTTGCCAAAGCACACTCATCGTCACCAATAGTCTGATCGCATACAGAGCAAACCAACATATTTCTTTCATTGAATTCAGCTTCATTTTGATCTAGCATAGCATTGTCCACGAGTTCATCATTATCTTGTGTCATATCGTTTTCGTTTATGCTATTTTTAACAAACGTGAGTTCCTGTTCCAGCTCTCCTTCACTGACAATCCGATTGCAAACCTCCTCAGTCAAGATGGAGCTACGTAGGCCATTCTTCTGTGGGGAGCCGAACATAGCTTCATAAGGTGTCATTTTTATTCCCGAGTGGTAACTATTATTTTTGGTATTCTGGACAATTCTTAGACCGTTTGCCCAATTAGAAGTGTCGTTATCAGCCATCCAAGCTACCAAACTCTCCCTTACGTCTTGGTTGGCCCGTTCGACAGATCCTTGGCTTTGCGAGTGTCGTGGTTTCCCGTGGACGAGCTTGATAGCACTCCATTTGGTCGCCAAAGTCTCGATTATCTGAAAGTTACACCAAAATGATTGATTACACCAGATTACCATTCCTTGATTGAGTTTATAACTATTTTAAAGTAGATTTCATTATAAAACTTTACCTTATTACAAAACTCCCTTCCATTATCACTGTGGAGAATGTTCGGTGCACCAAATATGCAAAATATGTCCAGGAGGACATCTGCCACTTCATCAGCTGTTTTTATTTTCAGTGGTCGAAGAATCACAAACTTTGTCAGGTGATCTTGATAGTTGAGTACGAACTTGTACTCTCCATCTGCTTCAGACTGCATGTCGATAAGATCAACCTAAGGAAATATAATAAGTAAGTAGCGTAGTTTTCATAAAAAATTATTAGCGGCCCAACTATTTTTAGATTTGTTATTATAGTCACTTTGCCCAGTCATAACTCCGTTATAAATGCGTTTAAAAAGTTTCAGTTTTTACAAACATGACCACAGGTTAATACTAGATTAATGAAGAAATTTAGAACGGATTATTGTTTTAACATTTTTTCATGTTTTGAAAACGATTATTGTATTTAAAAACATTGATTTTCCGAGGTATTTGACAAACCCTTGTACATAAGTTGTTGTAACTTTGACAATAACAATTCTAAAAATATTTCTTATGCAGGCATTATTTGGCTTGTTAGGAACAGTTTTATTTGGTTTTAAAATTTAAATTTCATTTCAATGTTATTAGGTAAAAGTATACAATTATCTTGTCACCCTTAAAAAAATTACTGTTGAGATATGTTTTAGGCAATGAACTGAAAATGATTGATAAACATGTTTTAAAGATCGAAAAGTGAAAAAAAGGGGTAAAACGGCGTTTTTTTTTTCGTTTTTTGCGATTTTACATAACTTTTGCATTTTAAGCCATCTTTAACTTTTTTATTTCCCATGTTTTTTTTACATTTTTGATACAATAGGATACACAAAAAACGCTGCCATGGAACGAACATGGTTTTTATCAAAACACGGACTGACTATTAAGGTTTTTTTATATAACCTAACCTAACCTTTTCGACCACGTCATGTCGGCGGCCACTCTTCTAAATATGTCGGCAAATAGTGCTTGTAAATCATAAAAGTGTGGTTTTTCAAGCTGACTAACTTGCAAAGAACTTGCCGACTGACTTAGAAGAATGGCCGCCGACGTTTCAGTTAGGTCGGTTAGATTAGGTTATAATAAAAAACGATGTAATACGCAACAAAACGCTGCTGTGGAACAAATATTGTTTTTTATCAAAACACGGACGGACTAATAAGTATTTTTTCTATTATAACCTAACCTAACCTTTCTCACCACGTCATGTCGGCGGCCACTCTTCTAAATCTGTTGGCGAATAGTGTTTGTAAGTCATAAAAGTATGGTTTTTAAAGCTGAGTAACTCGCATATAACTTGCCAACAGCCTTAGAAGAGTGGCCTCCGATGTTATGTGGTCGGTTAGGTTAAGTTAGGTTATCATAAAAAAATAATAGAACAATAACAAATTGCGGTGGTTGTGGCGTTGTTAAGTGTTTTTAGTGTCCCATTTTATCAAAAATGTTGAAAAAACACGGTATTTTTTGTCAAAATCGGATTGAAAACGCAAAAATTAGCCTAACATCGCAAAAAGCGTAAAAAATCTTCAATAAAAATCAATGTTCGTTCCACGGCAGTTTTTTTGTGTATCCTATCGTATTAGCAACGTCGTAAAACATAGGAAAGAAAAAAAAGGTCGTTAAAATCAGCTTAAAAACGCAAAAGTTGCATAAAATTGCAGAAAAACGAAAAAACACCATTTTACTCCCCTTTTTCATTTTCCGACCTATAAATCATGTTTATCTACAATTTTCAGTTCATTGCCTATAACATATCTTAATAGTAATTTTTTTAAGGGTGACAAGGTAATTGTATACTTTTACCTGTTATTAATTTGTTTCTCACACTTGAGTACTTCGGAAACTACTTCGAATTTTAGCCAAACGAACTCTAGTCGACTGAAACGCTGTCTATGTTTTAAAAAACACATTAAAATAGTTATTTAGTTAGTTTTCTAAAGGATAATTTTAAGGTATTAAGAATGCAGTAACGATTATTATTATGTACGCCGCATTTATGAATCAATTATTATGAAAACAGACGATAGTAGGTGTAAACTACCTAAATATTGTAGCTTACGTGATTTTACATACAGTTCATGGTACTGTATCAGGCAGGTGTGTAAATAATGCAGATTTGTAAAATGCAAACTTACTTGACATCGAGAATTCATAGAAGACATAACCATTGGTTTAACAACAAGTCCCTTCTTAATTGATCTTTTCTTCAAAGCGCAGGCCTCACACATATCTAAATATATTTTTATAACTTCTCTGGTGATATTGCAGAATTTCTTCTTTAGTTCAGCTTCCATGGCTTTTTCTTTTTATGTCCTGTATTCAAGTGGGCTGCATGTATTGCTCCGAAAATTTCTTCGTATCGGCAAAAGTATTTTATGTCAGTCAAGTCACCCACAGACTTCTCTATCAACATATGAACACTTCCGATCTGAATAACGTCGAAACGATTTATGCGACGATACTCTTTTGAGCTCAGAGTTCCTCCACACTTCTTCTTTTCTTTCGCCTCCTTCACTTGATTGATAATCTCGTCGTAACGAGCTCTGTCCATGATGAACGTGCGACCCGACTCAAGGTCCTTCGTGCATAATAGCTCCTGCAGCTTGATATAGAATGCTTCTTCCATCTCACTCAACTAGTAAACACAAACACTAACTAAAAAACTCACTAAAATGCACAGCTACAAAGCGGGTTGACACTGGGCGTGCTTCGTGTTGACTAGTGGCAGTAACAGCTAGGATTGGAGGGGAGGGTGACGGACTCGCAGACAAGTCTGTACACGCTCACGACTATATGATGTCATTTCGGTCTTTGCGCAAAAGCAAAATACCCACAACGCGCTGTGGGCAAGCCACGTTGTCCACAACGCGACGTGGGTATTTTTGCATTGATCAATCTCCGAAGTGAAGTTTACATCGGTCTTTGAGCAAACAGGATTACCCACAACGCGACGTGGGCATTCCGTTTCGGCCAATGACCGAATTTCGGTACTCACGTCGCGTTGTGAGTATTTTGTCGTACCCACGTCGCGTCGTGGGTAAAAATTTCGGTCATTGAGCGAATTCGGTCTTTGAGCGTAACATATATATATATTTTTTTAACGGTTTGCCCAGCGTGAGCTTAAAAAGCGCACGGACACCAGTTTCTTTTTCGACCTTTTCACTGAAATCGTTTATGCTTGACTTTCTTTGGTCATAAATAAATTATTTTAAACAGACACCTTCCTCGAGATATCCTTTACAGCAGGCTGTTCCAGCCGAGCAGCTCGACCGTGAGCAGCTGAGTACTCGCCGCCTTCTGTGAGTAAACCTGTAATATGCAATACAGCTCTGCTGTAGGGGCGACCGTTACTAAACGGTGAAAGCGCATGGACTTGTACTATGACCTTCGCCCAGTGGTGTTTTGGCTCACCCCCAGTCCCTCTCAACCGTGCTCCGAGCATCACTGATGAGTACTCGCGTGTACGCATACTCAAACTCGTGGATTTGGAACAGCCTGCTTTACAGAATGGTGAAAATCGCATCAAAATCCATTCAGTGATTCTCGAGGTTACCCGTGACATCCAAGAATCGGGGACTTTGTTTTATACTAAGTAGAGATTATACGCCAATCAGTATAATTTAATATAATATAATCCCCCTTCCGTCCAAATTTAAATTGACTGAAAATTTTGCGGAACAAAAGTTCACAGGCGAAATGAGAGTTGCACTTCCAGAGAATGGCGAGGTGTACGAAACTCAAATCCCCCTTCCGTCCAATCTTAACTTGACTGTGTTTCACAGGCTAAATGAAGAAACCCCAGTTGCACTTCCAGGGAAACTCCAAACACAACCACCCTTCTCAGAAGTCTTAACACAAAACGACTCAACGGTTTGCTGCTGGCTGTATCTGGGGAAATAGGTTCGCCCGCTAGCTAGGTTGTAACATGGATGATAGATTCGCCCTTAACTAGCTCGTAAATTGTCGCCTCAGTAGTTGAATGGACATAGTTGGAAGAAATTAAAACGTAAAACACTTATAGTGGGCGATGTATTGAAGATAGAGATGCGCTCTCGAGGTCTATTTTGTAGAACTTTTCATGCTGAACTATTCATACCCCCATTGTATTTAGATATTTTGAACGGTTTGCCCAGCGTAAGCTTACAAAGCACTCGGACGCCAGCTTATTTTTTTTCGACTTTTCCATTGAAATCGTTACTGCTCGGCTTCCTTCGATCATGAATAAATTATTTTCTACAGAAATCATCCTCGAGATATCCTTTACAGAACTGTGAAAACCGCATCAAAATCCATCCAGTGGTTCTCGAGTTTACCCATAACATCCAAAAATCGGGGAAATAGTTTTATATTAAGTAGAGATTTTTCTGTTTGCAAGTTTGATATATCAGTTTAAGTGTAATTCTCTTTATCATCCTTATCATTTTTTTAGGCAAATGGCCTAGATGTTACGCCCATTATTATAATAATAATCCCCAGCACATAATATATTCCTCCCCTGATTTTGAAGGTAATGTTTTTTATTAGTTTGTATAAATAAATGTAGAAGGAAAGAAAAAATAAGAATGACAGAAATAAATAAAGAAAGAAGGGAAGAAAGAGAGAAAGATAGAAACAAATAAGAAAAGAATCACAGAGAAAAATGAAATAAAGAAACAAAGAGCGAAATAAATAAATAAATAAATAAATAAAGCAACAAAGAAATAAATAAAGAACCAATGAAAGAAAGAAAGCAAGAAAGAAAGAGAAAGAATGAAAGGATGAATGAACGATAGAACGAATAAAATGGAAAGAAAGAATGATAAATGAACGAAGGAAAAAGAGAAAGATAAAAGAAAGTAAAAACGAATGGCATAAAAAAGAACGAAAAAATAAATAAATAACGCAATGAATATACAGTAGGTATATATAATTCATCAATTTGAGTGATATCAGACCACGGAGCTGAAGGAGACTTCGAGAATTCATGCTAGTGTTATTTTTAATACCAAATCATCACTTGAATTATAATTATTTCTGTTGTTTGTAAGAAACCGTCCCCGGCCCTGCCAAAAAATTTAATTCTGATCTGAGGGCTGGAATGGAGTACACTCAACGTCGTGAGACAAAACTGAGAAAAGGTGGGTTCGATTCTTACCTCAGACTTCCCGGAATGGGATTTCCGTGGTTTGCCACTTCTAATCCAGCCAAATGCTCGGATGGTTCCTAACTTATGGCCACGACTGCCTCCTTCCCAATCCTCACCTGAATTACAAATACTTCTACAGACATAATAACCCATGTTAGTAGGAACATACCCAATGATGTACCAGAATACACGGGTCAAAATGATTACGATGTGCAAGCCTCTCAAATGAAACATCAACAACTTTAAAGATGCATGGATGTCGGAAATCTCTTCTTACAGAGGAATTTACCTATATAACTTGGTAGTAAATCTACTGCACGAAGGAGCTGCGTTTCAAAAACAATGGACTGAGCCGGTATCTTGGATATTCAATGCCAGCGTTGAACCTACTACATTACTCAGTCCAACAAAAGTAACTGTAATGACACTTAACGTTTGAATTTTTCTTCCGCTTAGTTTGTAATGAAAGATTTAGTTTTCCCATGTAGGATCATTCGGAATAATTCCAATTACTGAAAAATTACCTGAACTCAACATACTGTACTAGACAAAAGTGCATATTGAGAGCATCTCACGACCTGCAGCCTCAGCCGACATACGAAAATCGTTATAGTTGATGAATAATCCCAGAGTAATTTTGTGTGTGTAATCTATGAAATAATTTTCGGTGAATGGATTAACTTAGTAATTCTACATGAGGCTAGTCATAAAAAGTTGGTGTTGTACAGGGGAGACTGTTGTCCATTCTGTGCTCGTTTGAGGAAGTCATCTGGTCTCCACCAACCATGTATGGCCTCCCAGATGACCTCTTCCTCCGAACACATACCGACGAAGAGGATTGGAATGCAAACCAAAAGGGCTCGCCGGCTATGAGAATCCTCTGTCCCAAGGATCTGGTTCCCATCATGATTTAGAAATGTCAAAGACACGCTGGTAATACACTCCCCTCCCCCCCCCAAAAAAAAAACAGCTACGAAAGAAAGTAGTCCAGTCTTTAGTAAAGATCGTTGGAAATGTTTATTAATAAAATCCAACCCTTAACCTAGGATCAGAGGGCATAAAAATCGGCTAATGCGCTACCTAATCATAAACAAACATGAAAGAAAAACAACCCCTAAACTATGAAATTAAACCCTAGTGATCAGTTCCAGTTACAATCCAAAATCCAGCAAAACTGGGGAAAATGGCACAAAATCCTAATTTAATTTACAATAGAAAAGGTGACGTTGTTCTGGGAAGAATCATCGTGCCTGGAAAAATAGTCAAAAATGGCTCCAAAAATCTAAAGTATGCTAAAACCAGCCCACATTTACATTTGATATTATCTGTCTAAGCTAAACCTTCAATTACAGAAACATCGGATCCAAAAGTCTGTGTAAAAACAAACAAATACTAGTATTACAGTCATTTGATAACAATAGAAAACATAACAAATAATTGTACAAAAATACTACAAAATAAGACTACAGTAGGTTTCACAATGGGATAAAACACTGAAATAAACCAAGAAACACAATAATTCTTGTTATTACCCTTCCTACTTCGAAATAGAGACTGTTTGTTCCATCCGTCATATAACGTGTGTGTATATCCAGACAATGCATGCTTTCCGAGCATGTCATAACAAACAAAGGGTACTCGACCTACGAGTTGAATACCTTCAGTCAGCAACTGATTCCTGTCAAGTGTAACTGTGTAGTTTCTCTCTAAAAATTCCCTTCCAGGGACATCCTGTCTCAAGCACGTTGCATTGGTCCAAGTGAAAAGCAATCACGTTCAAAGTTAAACAGTTGATTAAGAATTAACTGAAGTTTTAACCCATGTCGTTTTAATAATAATTATTTTTCATGATTTAGGTATCTGTCATTATTACTCTCATTGTTTAAGAGTATCTCAATTATGTAGAATGACCAACCATGCAAGGCTGATGGACTGAAAAATAAACACAACAGAGTACACGTGACCTCTGCTTGTCAACAATAACACAATTTATAGACCATAGTCAAAAGTCTGCAACAGATGCTTACTAGATGTATGACCTAAATAGTAATGACAATCTTGAGCAATAAGCGGCTCCAATATCATAAAAATATGATCAAGTCCACAATAACACATCTCCAGATTGGCTTGCAAAGCTCCATCTAATACCATACTAGAAATATCTTAACGTGTCCTCCATTGGATAACGAAAAGAATTCACCTCAGCAGTCATCCCTATGAATCTGCTGGCATTTACTATAAAACGGGAAATCACCCCACTATCTTCGTGTCAAAACACGGTAAACAATCAATGACCTTAAGTGAGAAAAATAAGCCTTCAAATAAACAAAAGTGTGGCTCCATTCTTTAAGAGTTACTCTGGTAGTATTAATAAGAAGGTAACAATCCTTCCTCATTCGCTTACAACATTTGCGAATTCAAATAAACATTGGGAACTTTAACTTACTAATCACCCTGTACTCAACCAATTTACAATGATGCAACTAACATTCCAATCGAGCTCCAAGAACGGCTCGATAAAGATTACCTTACTGGCAAGAACAAAAGAGAGTTGTCGTGTGTCCTTTGTCTTGCTTGAGAATCAAGTTAGCTGCTCAGCATTTAACCGTAATCTAACCTTGAGTACCGTCAGCTGTCATTCCTACGGACTCAAATGTTACTCATAGTAGCATCACGCTTCACTGCGTATCAATGTCTATCAAAACTCAGGCTAAAAACTGGTGCAATGCACTCAATAATGACTGTAGTTTTCATCTATTACACATCATAGTACAATGCCATTATTGTCTGGACACAAGGCATCGTAACTCGCCTTGAAAAATCACTATTAAACATGTACTGGGTTACAGCTTAGAAAAGAGTAGCAACAGGAAGTTTTGCATACTCACAAAGACTTTGAAAAGAGACTCCACTGTAACACAAAAATATAATCTTCCAAAAAATGTGCGCCATGCACTCAAAAGTGGTTAAATGTTATAAACAACACCATTCTCCTGGTTAATAGTTGCAAATGATACGGTTAAATGTTCAATATTCCGTTTAGAGTGTGTACAACCAAAATCACTCTTATTCACAACTCTGATTCGACTTGAATCCAGGTTCTAAGGCCTTCAAAACATATTTACATACACTTTGTGGATGCGTAACCCTTAGGGCATCGAAATGATACGACCGATTACAGTAACGTATTCAAATATTCAAATAATGGGAGCATCAAAGTAAAAAATAATGCTTTGAGCGTTTGTTAAATCAAGTAAATTAATGCTCCGTTTTAAGTTGACGTCCATTCTGTGGACTGCACAAATTATTTCTTGTTCTGCACCTGGGTTCAACCCTTGAGGTGTCTAACTCTAGGCGTGAGCTTTTGCCAAACATGTGGAAGCTCTCGAAAAGGTGAAAATACGCCGACAGTGGCGTCTACAAGAACATAGAAAAACCTCCCTAAATGACTGTTATATGTACGGTTGACTACATCTAATCCAGCCCTGAACCATAACCAGATACAAGTAAAAATTTAACGGAAACTCACGGCGCTATGTCGTTCACCTCGAAACATCACAAGTTTCATTCTGAGGGGTAAATTATGATATTCCTAGTGTATAATATTCTCCTCGGCCATGGTTTAATTAATTATTGTATCGGCTTCCATCTTGCTGGTACGTTAGATGGTCAATGGCTCCTCCATGGGGGTATTTACGCCATCATCATGTTCCTCGTGGTACAGGAATAAACTGGCATGTAGTCACGTTCAGACATTCTCGATGTTCTCTTTGAATTGGTGAAATAATTAGATGTGAAAATCACTGCTTTTCTCACTGGTGATTACTTAGCAACACTGGTTTTAAACTGTGCAGGCTGTATAATAGAAATGGTTATGTGCCTACTTTCACTGAAGCTATCATTCACAGATTCTATTACAAATGGTGAAACACTATCACTTCAATATTTATGCTATCTGTCGTTTCTAAAGATTCGCCTTTGCACGGCGTGTTTCTCGGATATAGCAAAAATATTTCAGCAATCACTAATTATGAATATTGCTATTATTTTAATCCCTTTGACAAGATTTTCACGACCCACTGTCCACCATGTGGTGTCGCGTTGCACATGTGCTATACGCCAAGAAATCACTAAATTCACTAATTTTCCAAAATATCACGTTATCGTGATCACAATCCGTAGAACACAATTTTCACTAGCACTGAGGTGCTGAAATACAGTTGGATGCCTTAGCAATCCTTCGATGAGACTCACTAGTCTTATAACAACCAAATTATCATCGGTCCACTCCACCGGACTTGTCAAATACACTTCCGTGCGGCTCAAGCGCACATAGGATTCCGCATAAAATGGCTTGTTCCGGCTTCGACTGCCGTCGAAATCATTCAGCAACTACTTCCCTGTTCCTCGCGTTTCTGCGATGAGAATAACTTTAAATTACCAAAATATTATCATTTTACAGTTGCTAATTGTGCAGAATTACAGATTATGCTTTTCTCAAAGATGCTCATCGTAGATAAAAATCTGCGATCATGATTAAATTATTTCATGGTTCCAAATGAAGTCAAAAGTTCTCCTGAAGCTGTCGACAAGCTTCCTGAGTGCGTTCAGTGATTCATGGTCGGAGTATTCCTTGTTTCCACTAAAAATCATCACCAGCATGAGCTCAGGCGGGCTCAGTACGTCGACAATGTTAAATATTGTAAATTAAATATTTGCCCATTTACTAAAGTTAGCTTTGAAGCCATTTTCAGCCTTGCGTTATTGACAATTTATATTGTAACATTCTGTCGATCAGCACAAAATAATTCCAATTATTGAAAAATTACCTGAAATAAATTACATATTAATTATTAAAATTAGGATATATATATATACAGAGTGGTTTACCAGCCCCTTATAATTTGGTTTTATGAAACCCAAATAACATTACATTTCTCCCGATGGTCGATATTGCTCTGCGCTCTGTCTGTGTGACAGCTATCTAATTGGGCCCTAGGTCTAGCAAGGAAATCACGACCTTAAAGATTTCCGCGCCAAATACTAACAAGGGAACTGTCCATACGGTCTTATCGAAACCGACAATGAAATTTCGTAGAGATGATGAGGAAACCATAATTTAGCGATGTACCAAAAATTAGCTGCCAATTCGAACTGGAAGATCCTGAAATCGGCACGGAGGTTTCTAATAGGATTGCACGCGCTAGCATATAGCTCGACGTAGACAGCCCAGGTGACCAGCTGAAGCGTGCGCGTAATCCTGAGCGCTCTGTGCTAGGCAGTTAACCCATGTTCCTTTGAGAGAGCAGTAATTTTTTTTCGTGTGGCCTCCTAAGAGGCCGGGTGCAGGTCTTTCTAGTCGACGCCCGTGGGCGACCTGCGTGCCGGGATGATAGATGGAATGGATGAAGATGAATCAAACTGGGCAAGGATGTGGAAGGAAGCGGCCGTGGCCTGTCAGAAGGTACCGTCCCAGCATTTGCCTGGTGTTGAAAATGGGAAACCACGGAAAACCATTTCAAGGACGGCCGACGGTGGGGCTCGAACCCACGCATCTACCGAGTCAGCAGAGAGCTTGGCCCCATGACCTAACGCTGCGCTTTAGCGAGCATAGCCACTCCTGTCGGTTGAGCAGTCATGAATCCGGCTAATGTTCTAGAGTATGCATTATGTTATTTCCTTGAAAAAGATGCTTGATGAAATTTAATTCCTTTTACAGAAACAATTAAAATTGAAACGTAAAAAAATAAATATGATGAAGAAAATTATAATTGAAAATAAATATGCTTGCAAAAATTAAATTAATAATCTTATAAAATTACAATCAAAATTAGGTACCGGTAAGCTTTTACCATTTAAAAAAATTAGATTTATAAAAATAGATAATAAAAATTATACAAAAATAAAATTATAAAAATATATAAACATAAAAATTAAAAAGATAACACAAATCATCATCAGCATCATCTTCATTTCCCCTTTTCCAGTTGACACTGGGTGGGGGCAAATATGGTTCCTCTCCATTTTGTTCTGTCGTTCCAACATTCCTCTTCCGACACAGTGATCCAATCCAGGTTCCGTTTTCTAATACTATTCTCCACCGAGTCCATCCAACGCATTCTTGGTCTTCCTCGTCCTCTCTTCCCTGTCATCCGTCGTTCCAGTGCTCGTCTTGGTGGCCTTACTTCATGCATCCGTTTAACATGTCCGAACCATCTCAATCTGTTTTGCTCCAGTTTGTCATTTAGTTTCTGTTCTTCCAGTTCTTTCCATATATCCTCATTTCTCACTCTGTCCCTCCTCGTTTTCTGGACCATACTTCTCAGGGATCTCATCTCAGCTGCTCGTACCCTGCTCTCATCCCTCGTAGTCATTGTCCAAGTTTCTGCCGCATATGTCATTATAGGAACATAATATGCTTTGTACTGTACCCGTTCGTCCTGGGGATGCGATGACCCATCTGCTATAACATCGCATTCCTGGAGTTCCGGGACAGAGCGGAGTTAAATGAACCTCTAGTCAAATAAGGAATGTGTCGGAAATTCAGCTGAGTTATCGAAAAAGCAGTGGGTATCACGAGACAAAGTATCTCTAGGGTCGTTACGGGCTTAAGTTTAATAAAAATAATGCAAATATAAATGGGCGCCATCAACTGAATTCCTAGCAAACCACTTCCTTTCCGGATAAGCCTTACTCAAGACAAGGAAAGAAAAAGGAAAATCACACCATCATCAGATCACAACTAAGATAAAAACAAATTTATTTTACTTTGATAGTCAGACAGACATTTTAAATATAACTCCTACCTGAGAGTATGGTCGAATGCCAAAGTTAAATTGTCATTGTCCAAAAATCGAACCATCTCCTTTCTAATCCCAAAATTATTTTTATCCACATAACAAGAAAAATTTATAAAGTTCTCTTGGGTTCTCAGGATCACTGTAGCACTATGTCTTTCGTCACTGACATTCGTGAAACCTGAGACCTAATTTCTCTTTAATTTAACATCAATGTGGATTTAAAAATGTTATTAATCTGTCTAAACATACACATATAATAATCACACATATTAAATATCACGTAATTCATGGTTTGCATGGCATAATTTGAATGTTGAACATGTTAATCAAATGCTCCTAAACATCGAATAATTAATTTACACTATTTACATCGTCATTCATAATCTCTTATCTGTGAATTACAGAAAATTCATATTCTCATTGGTCATCATTATCGTCATCATCAAAATTAAATATTTCTCATATTAATTCTCACTTCAAAATTCTACATTTTCCTGTCAGAATCCTTAATTCATCACCATTACATCATTTAAATTCTCAACTCAAGTTGCAATTCCTTCAAATTATTTCTCAATTAAATTTATTTAATTCCATATAAATTCATTAATCATCAGCTTCTTTAATTAATTATCACCTTCTAATTCAGTTATTCATCATCATTACAATCGTCTATTAATTTATTTCAATCAGTTTATTTATTCAATCTTTAATTCATCCATCTATTTAATTCATTGATTTATTTCAAAAGTTAATTTATCAACTTATTTAAATTTCAATCATCTGGTTATTTAGTTTTTCATTATTTCATCTAGTCATTCTGATTTTTATTTCATTAGGTCAGATCGTTAATATGCTTAAATCTCAGATTATTATTTCATTAATTATTATTTTCAGAAAATCTTGTATTATCAACTTCATTTATTTGTTTATTTTCCTAACAAATTGTTTAATAAGGTTTATAGAACGTTGTCTTACAGTTTTATCACTTCCAAGTTATATCTCGTATTTAATTTTCATGCCAAAAAATATTATTGCCTCCACGACATCACGTTGGATCTAACTATCCACAACGACATTACATTTCTTCAATACTTCAAATATCACATTTGAATACAACAATTACTCCACAAAACTCCATAAATATTCAGCACATACAGCATGAATCTCAACAATTACGCTAGACTGGGTACGACGACCTCATGTCTGCCTCAAAATACATTATCAACGTTGCAACTATCACATGGCAACTTCCACAAAATGCCTATCACAAACTTCACTTAACCATGTTGCATGATCTACAAAAAATATATAACTGGCTTCAAATTATCAACGCACACAATCTCCAATAACTGTAATTACTCTGATCACATCTAGACAACTTCTTAAACAATTGGAAAAATATTACTTCAGTAATTTAAGATCTGCTCTCAAATAGCATAAATTCTCTTACAATTTTTCATAACTCACACCACAGAAAAACACCAATGTGCTATAATCTCATATCAAAATCTGCAATACTGATCTGCCTTGAAGTAAATCTTGACCATTAATGATTAATCTTACAAGATTCAATTACTTTAAATCCTTCTCAAAGGTATCAAACACAATTATAAAAATCATCAAAAGCATCAGCTGTAACAGCTGTTAAACTGAAATTACTCTCAAAAGAGTATAGCAACAAAATATTGGATTGGCAAACAAGAATTACTAAATGCAATCCTGTTGACATTTATCGTTACTTTATTTAACAAAATTTCGACTGATATGTGACTAGTAGTTCCTTGTTTGATTCACTTACATCTCGTGTACACTCGGATGATAAAAATGAGTCCCTCAATGGCGAGTAAGATGTGTAACCACCGTACAGTCGTATAAATACTAAAGACCTCGCCCCGTCGACTTGGATGATATTTCCCTGAACGATGGGTAAGATGAGTAGCCACCATACAATCGTATAAATACGAAGGACCCCATCTCGTAGTCTATATGAGTGAATGTACCAGATAGGAATCAACAAGTTTCTAGTTGTCATATAAAAGCGATGTTCATTCACTAAAGTGAATAACTTCTTAACATCTCCAAACAATCCAATGGAAAAAAATCCCTACTGATGAATAATACACACTCGCTAGTATGCAATGAACTGACGAAGTAATTTTTGATAATCAATTGCAGATCACGAGTTCGAAATACTCGTTATACAAAAAAAAACTATTCATGAAAAATATCCTAGCTGGAAAAATGTCTAAAAGACCAAACATCTGCTTAATAAAGCCAACCAATGGTGAGAATTTCGTATAATGATGCCTGCCATATCATATGGTCACTCCATATTCTAGCAAATTCGAAGTATATAAAGTCAAACCATGTCTAAATAATCATGTCACTCCTATTAGAAAAATATACATGTGTGCCCAGTATTCATGAAAATAATCGTATCAGGTAGTTATGACTCTTACAGTACCTTTCATAATCAGCTGTAATTAAATTTCCAAGATCGTCGATTTTCCCTACATAAAGAATTTCTCGAAAGATCGGCGTGAATATCATTCCATCCATGAAATGACGATTGCCTTCGAAATCCCAAGTAAATCAGCTGGTGGACTCCTCTCGTCAGGAATCGAATCCATCACTCTGCGGTGCCATCTTGTCTCTATCAGTGTCTACTCGGACATGTCGAACTTCGGATTACCCATAGCGGATATTGTCCAACTCCTTCTCGAAAAAGTTCATGGAAACAGCGGACCCCCTACTCCTCTTCTAAGTTACGCCACTGTTCCGTTAAATGTTCAGTTTGAGTATTGCAAGTTCAATCTCAAATGACTGCTAAGTCTTACTTTCAAAAATAAAATTTTACTTGAGAGTGTTCAAGTTTACGAAACACCCTGTAGTTGTCTGTATTTGGTAATTCATGAAAACTGCATAAGAAATAAATCTTATTAATGCACGATCTAATGTTCATCAGTGCCTATGCTAACAACATTCCGTTTACTTGAAATAGTTAAAGTAGCTTCGAATGCATTATAGAGAAGCATAGTCATAAAGCTATTCATAAAAGCTGTGTTCAAACTGCGTTGAAATGAAGCTTGTAATAAAGCCTTCAACTACTTGCAGTGCCGTCCTAACATATCCCGACCGTCT
This sequence comes from Meconema thalassinum, assembly GCA_946902985.2. Classification (NCBI taxonomy): domain Eukaryota; kingdom Metazoa; phylum Arthropoda; class Insecta; order Orthoptera; family Tettigoniidae; genus Meconema; species Meconema thalassinum. Next base: position 605,537,288 of record OX336389.2, read on the forward strand.
GTAATCGCTTCCTCGGCCAGCCCGCCTGGATCAATGACCCGCTTGGCCTTCGCTGCTCGGCGATGCAGGAACTGTCGCCTACACTTTGCCGTGACAGTTTCTGTATGTTACGTGACCTTCACTGTGCGTCTCGCTTGCGCTATAGAGCTGCTCCTACCTGCTCGTCTGACTGAGCTCAACTGACTCCGCTGGCACTGTCTTCTTGCTTATGTGCTCGGCGCAGGCACGTGGTGTAGTCCCCCACCACTGTGCTCTTGCGTCACGATCGTAGTCTCGAACCCAGATCATCTCGGCTATTCCGTTATAAAATAACTTAAGAGTTATCTGACTTCCATAAAATTATTTCCACAAATAATGCATGTTATATATCCTCTTCTAAGATGTTTTAATTATTATAATTCCATAAATATTTCAATAAAGCTTCACATCTCTATCCATAATTCCATCTTCTCACAGATATCAATGCCTCCTTGATTCTAGACCTCCTACGTCATCTTGACATTCTTCTTGACGCGATCGGTGCGCTATCTTTTAAGAGCTCTTCTCAAAACCTCAACTACAGCTTAATGTCTGCTGGCGTAGCCGATAGCCTAAACTAGGTATCGGGTACAGTACGTAACTTCTTTAGTCTTAATTGGTATAACCCTGTTCCATACTAGTCCCCCTACCTGTTGGTAGAAAGCACTCCCGAGTTGTATTCTTCTGCTAATTTCCAAATCTAGTCTTCCATCATCAGTCAGTTCACTTCCCAAGTATTTGAAGTGTTTCACTACTTCCAATTCCTTATCTCCTACTTTGATTACTCCTTTTCCTTCTTTCTTATCTCTACTCATCACCACTGTTTTACTCTTCTCCACATTTATCTTCAATCCCCATTGCTCAATCTTTTCATTTATTACGTCTAACTGTATTTGTACCTCCTTATCATCCTCGCCCCAGATCACAACATCGTCTGCAAACATTACCTTCATCTTTGCCCTACTATATTCATTCATTGCTGCCTTCATGATGTCATCCATCACCATTACGAACAATAATGGTGACAACACACTTCCTTGTTTTAGTCCAGTGTCACTTTTAAACCATTCCGATGTCCAGACTCTAGTCTTCACACTACTGTAGCAATCCATGCACATTCCTTTTATCATTTCTCTCAGTTACTTGCCTATCCCCCTATTTGTTAAGCTTTCCCAAACTTTTGTTAGGATAAAATAATTAAATAAATACAAATTAAATAGTTCTGCCCTATAAAGGGTTAATACAGCACATGTTATTCAGATAGCTGAATGGTAGTGATGTAATAGTGTATGGTGACAATGAGGGAGAAACTATGTTGTTGTTGTTGTTGCTTATTTTAGGTGCTGCGACATCGTGGTCATATATAATAATATATTTAATGCAGCCAAATAGCCATAACTTAAAATATAAAATATAGGATACATTGATGGGTTACATATTTGCATAATCACTTATAGACATTGTTCTTTTTGTGCAGAATTCTATGTGTACCGTTCACACATTTTTCCACATAATGTGCACTCACAGTCTATACTTGTGTAATGGAAGTGTTTTGATTTGCAGAGTAGGTGGTGAAAACCGTGAACTGCCAACCTTGTAAGGACATGTCTTAGTTCGAAATTAGCTTTTGTCCACGAGCGGTCTATCATGGCCCCTGTGCCATAGAAGTCTGGTTGTACTTCTTCTCTCTTCTCCGTCAACGTTGCCAGAAGTTTCTCTGATGCACTGGTGCTCGGTAGAGGTATGCTTGTCCTGAGGTCATCTACGAGGAAAGTTTCTTTCGCCAGTAGATATACAAGTCTAGATCGTGTCGTTTTTGATACTCCTATCACCTTCTTTATGTAGTTCGCTTTCACCCTTTCCAAGGTGGATAGGTTCCTCGTAGTTAAATGTGTCCAGATGATTTCAATGCCATAGGTCATTATTGGAAGAATTTTTACTCTGAATAGCAACATTGCTGTCTCCAGACTGAGTGATCTGATGTCTTTTATTTCGTGCATTGCCATCATTGCTTGGGTTACCTTATCTGTGACATGTTTTGTGAAACAATATGCACTCGATTGTAGTGTGATGCCTAAATATTTAAAGTCTGGAACTATCTTTAATTTTATATCCCGAATGAAAATCTCTGCTGAGGCGGGTATTCGTCCTCCTTTTCGGAATATCATGGTGTCTGTTTTTGAGATGTTGATGTCCAGCTTGTGTTCAGAGCACCACTTTTGCACGTCATTTACAGTTTCCTGGAGTATTGTTAAATCTCTGGATCCCATTACAATGTCATCAGCATATGCGCAAGAGAATACTCCCTCATTTTGGGCTATTTTTAGGATATCTGTGGTTGATATTATAAACAGCAAGGGGCTCAGTGGGTCTCCCTGTAGGACCCCGTTTGATTGGGCTATCGGTTCTGATAGAGTGAGGTTGTCCGAAATTCGTACTTCGTTCCATTGCAGTATTGATGTGATGAGATTGGCCCATATGTTGTTCATGCCTAGCATCTCCTTTAGCTTTTCTGTCACTAGCTTTCTATTTATCAGGTCGAAAGCCTTTGTGAAATCTATAAAAATGGTGTAATATTTTCCGTTGTCCTCTAAGGCATCCCATATTTGGTTAAGCAGAAGTTCAATAGCGTTTAGGGTAGATCGTCCGTTTCTAAACCCAAACTGGTTCTCTGGCAGAAGCTCGTTTATTTCCTCATTTAATATTCCTGTTATAATTTTGGTGAAGATTTTGAAGGGGCAGTTTTCCAGTGCTATGCCTCTGTACTTATTGGGATCTCTTGGATCTCCTTTCCCTTTATATAAAACTTTAACAATTGACTTTCTCCACTGGTCAGGTATGGAAGCTGTTTCTATACATTTGTTATATAATTTTGTCCATATTGGGGCTAGCAGGTGTGCAGTGTCTTTTACATATTCATTATAGATCCCGTCCGGTCCTGCGGCTTTCTTATTTTTGGTGCTGTCTATGGCGATTCTAGTTTCCTCAATGGTCAGGGGTACCCAGTCTGTTGGTATTTGTGGAGAAATGTTATGTGGATCTTTTCTGGTGTGCACTAGACCCTCGATATTGAGAATCTTGCTGAAGTGTGATTCCCAATTTTCCATGTCTATGTAGTGTGTATGTGATTGTTCCTTTGGACGTAGGGCTATGAAGGGGTTTTTATTGGCTTCCTCTGCTAGCTTCCTGCCCTCTGCTTCTAAGTAGACGCGCTTCATATTCGTGGTCATATATATATATCCCGTACGTATCTGCAAGAAGAAGACGAAAAAGATGAAGTCGCAAAAACAATTCGTAGAAGCAGCTACAGAGCAATGTTTAGACTACACCCCTTCTTCAATATACAATACAGATACAGAAACCATTGCTTAATCAGTTCAGGCTCTCACCCATTCGTACACAATTATGCCTACAATAATAGTATGGCTTGTACACTTTTCCCGAAATTATTCATTGTACTACAGGAGGCAACTGGAAATTTTGGTTCGAGAGTTTCCAAAGAAATGTTTTATGCCAGTAACAGCCACAAAATCAGGAAAAATGGGGGAAAATGAATTAAAATATTGGTTTAAAGAATCCTTTTTCCCCATTTGCGGAAGAGAAGTGTTTGCTACTGTTAGATTCCTGGACTACTTATAGTGATAAAAGCTGTCTTGATGGCATTCCTCCAGGCAACAGTATAGAAATTCTCTAGATTCCTCCCGGCACTACAGGGAAAATACAGCCCTTGGATAAGTTTTTCTTCCGGAAATGGAAAGCTTTGTATCGCCGCTTAACCGACATTGTGTCGGCCTGTGAAGACGTTCAGTTTGATGTAAATCAGAGAAACAGCGTTCTGAAAATGCAATCCTTCATTCATTTTCAATTTTCTTCCCCATGGTTCATGGACATGGTTAAATATTCGTGGTTCGCAACCAATTACACAACGGAGAGACTTCCCGAGTTCGAAGTGCCTGCGAAATATTGCCATCAAATAAGTAAGGAAAACTATGAAGAACAATGTGGCCTCATAGTGCATATTCGTCGTGCATGGTGCCAAAAATATTTGTTTTTATCATGCGATTAACGAACCTCATTTATGTTTCAAATCCGTTCCCTAACAATGAAGTGTCCTTGGCGCGTGGTAGACTGCCAGTTCGTTCTCTCTCTCTCCAACACAACTGCAACTACAGTCCGCGGTGCGCCGCACGAGCCAGCAAGATGCAAGGGTTGTCCAGTAGTTGCGTTGTCACACGGATTTTGTATCGACATTTCGATACCTTTCAGTTCGAAATGGCAGCTAATTTTTTATACATCGCCAATTTATGGTTTCCTCATCATCTCTACGAAATTTCACTGTCGGCTTTGATATGACCATATGGACAGTTCTCCTGTAGGGACCATTCTACTAACATGTGATTCATTGCCCCTTGAAAGAACCCAAATAAACGTAATATGATCGAATTAATCGTTTCGGTACGTGATCTGTAATAGTAGAAAGTTAAATTAACACCATAAACCATGATTGGAGACTTTTACATGGATAATAACGTTTGAGGTGGGACGGCCACTGTAACTAGTACACGTTCAGCGCACGGTATTCACGTTGTAGTTGTGGCTGAATCGGTAAAGTTCCGGCTGGACAGGGTGGGTAAGAACGGGCAGAATGGTGCTTCGAATCCCGCCGTAGGCGTACTTTTTTGAACGACAGCCCTTGCTCTATTTTGGTGGAGATGTAATATTAAGCCACACGTACAAAGTCACATTGCCACATTTATTAACCTACGATGTAATCCAGTGAATAGTACGTTGAATTTTGCTGATTTATAAAGAGAACACGTCGAATCAGCAAGTTGTGCCACGTGACCTGCAATTGGAAAAAGTTTACAAATCTGACATGGATATTAACATACCATATCGAAGTGTCGCTCCGGAAGTCCGGGTTCGATTCCCGGATCTATCAAGAATTGTAATGCTGCTTTGGGGCGGGAAAGGGGTAGACTAAGCCTCGTGGGGAAAAACTGATAAGAGGTGGGTTCGATTCCCACCATAGCCATCCTAGAAGTGGTTTTCTGTAGTTTCCCACTTCTGCTCGCGGCTAATGCCTTGACGGTTTCTAACTTAAGGCCACGGCCGCCTCCTTCCCAATCCGCACCTTAAGTGCTAATACACACATTAATACAGACACCGCTATAGCACAGGTTATCAAAGAACTTCTACACACAACCAAGTAGACGGGTCTAAATGACTGCGATGTTCTAGCCCTTCAAATGAAACAACAACTACATATCGAAGGAGATTCTGATCGCCAGTGATAGCATCGAAGTATACATATTCCTCAGAAATTCTGTTGGTCTTATTTTGTTATTAAATTCTAACAAAAAGAAGACAACTGTATTTAAGGTGTACATATTAAGATGCTTCGTGTAATAACGCATTCGAATACTATGTAACGTTCATGGAATCCAACCTGAAAATGCACCTGCTCGCCATTTTACTAGTGCCCCATCCTTAATAATTGCGGTAACTGTGACCTCCTGTATCATTTATGTAGTAAGACATTGGTAAAGCGGTCGACACAGACGATAAAAAGTAAAGAAAAAAATTATAAAACTCTCCTCGTAACAAGCATCGAATCCCAAATATTTATATTCTATTCGCGTTACCATTTCAGCCACGGATGCTTACACACTGCACGAACATAGAAAGTGTGAATTTTTTGCGTAGGACACTTGCCACCGCCTGCTCGATCGCATGCTCAGGCCACCTGAGCTTCATGAGTTTTAGTGGGCTTTGACTTGTCACAACGTATGAATAAGGAATTGTTAAACCAGGTGTTACAGAGGGCTTCGACGCGACACGTGCGGTGGCCTGAGAGAGTCTGAGTTTTCCTTTAAACCAAGGTGGTGAACATTTCGAACACTTGCTACCCTGAATAAACAGGATATCTTGCTTTCGTTCTACAGATCATTATGTGGTCGTCCAACCTGGCTACGTCCCATCGGATAAAAACGATCCTTTTCATGACCAAATACAAATCAGTCGTTGGAATATCCACTATAAACGACATTAAGCCAAAAAAAATTACTCGCTTGGGATGGGAACATGCTACCTAAGAGGTGACGTGACTTTAGAAATGCTTGATTTAGCCACCTTAGCTACTGAGAGCCATGGTGTACTGCTGGCACGTATTGAATCTATTCGTTGACACTTCCTGTCCAAACGTAGGGTGGAGTTATTCGGAGCTGTGATCGTTTTAATCATGCATTATATTTGAGGTCATTGAAATAACACTGCCGCTAATGATTTCTACTATTTATATTCCCGAGCTTGAACTCAACGGTAAAGTTGTACTTAGGCCGTAAAGGAGCAGGTACTAATGTTTTTATGATGACTATGATTAACGCATTAGTTGGGTTGCTTTCCTGCAAAAAAAGGGGGGGGGCTGGCGAACCACTCTGTATATATACCAGGTGAATCAGCTGCCCCTAATAATATTGTTTCATGGAACCCCACTAACATTGTTATCAGGAAGATCGATATTTCTCTGCTTGCATCCCGTATGGTACAAATGCACTGTAAGCATACCCTGCAAACGTTTCTGAACACTGCTATATTTCCCTCGATGTGACAACAAATAAATAGGGGGGGGGGGGGATAATAGTGTTCAGTATTGTTTGCGGCATATGCTTGCAGTGCATTAGTACCATATGGGATGCAAGCAGAGAAATATCGACCTTCCTGACAACAGACTTTAATTGGGTTGCTTAAAACAATATTATTAGGGGCAGCTGATTCAGCTGGTATATACATTATATTGTTATGGTCTATTGAAGGAGGAGAAGAAGAAGAAAATTAAGGTATGCCATGTTTCGCTCGACAAGCGAGCATCATCAGATCTAAATCTGCAAGACAAGTAGCTACACAAAATACTACCAAACCAAATACAAGAAAAATACGTCAGAAAACTTAGTAAGCGTGGTAAAATTTATACTGGTTAATATTAAAGCATTAAGTATACGAAAAGTGAACTATTTACTTTCATGTTGCGAAACTTAAAAATGACTATTCTATAAACAAAAAACGTCTTCCTCCCCCAAATTAATCTATGTAGCTTCTGTTGCTATGATAAACTTAATAATAATAATAATAATAATAATAATAATAATAATAATGTTATTGGTTTTACGTCCCTTTTAACTAGTCCGGCTTTTAGGGACGCCAAGCTGCCAGAATTTTGCCCTAAAAGGGAACTTGAACGTGGCAGAAAATCTACGGACATCTCTCACATTTCCGCACCCTCAAATGCCAAGTGACTGCTCCGGTATTCGATCCCGCTATCTTGGACTCAGTAGACTAGAACGTTACCACTGAGCCGCACAGCCAGTCGTGATACACTTAAGCAATAAGCCCTAAAATACTATAGAATATTGTAAATTATATGCGGAATGACCTACAAGTACTATGCTATGATGATGATGATGCGCTATAACTACAACATACGAAATAGTTTTTGACTGCTATTATTGTAATGTGTCGAAAGATCTGATGTGGAGGCTTATCTAAATTGTGGAATGTCTACAGTCAGAGTATCCTCATAGTAACTGTTAAATGAAGTTATATTGATTATCCAGAATGATGTTAAATCTTCGAAATTTTGAACATATTTCGAATTATACTATGACATTATAGAACAAAATCTCAGAGTAATATCCGTAGCCTAATAGTTTCGGAGGTAAAGAATGCCAGGGAAACATGTTGGATCAGTGACTGGTACTGCATTACAATTTTAAAGACACGGTCGAGGTAGTAGTATGTCCTTACCAAGTTTCATTGAAATCGCTTTGAGCGTTCAGATTTTATTAGGGGGTGGGGCGCATACACACATACAATACATACGTACATACACGTACAAAAGCCAATCTGATAAGCCTCTCTTTTTCATATGATGAAAATAGGCTAAAAATGGAGTCGTGGTGCAACATGGGTAAACTTTTTAGGACCTGGCCACCACGCTGCATGGATGGATCACTAAAATGATAATGGAAGATTGATGGCGATGGACTACGAGATCATGGATTTCTATGACAAAATCAAAAAAAGTCAACCCCTGGCACTATACAGCCCATGACGGGCTAAGGCCGACCAAGCGACCGCTGCCCAGCCATTCGGCCTGCAGATATTGGGGTGACGCGTGATCAGCGCGTCGGGTCCCCTCGGCTGTTAATCTTGGTTTTCGTGATCGGGGCGCTGTCTCACTGTCAGACAGCTACTCAATTGTCCTCACGAGGCTGAGTGCACCCCGTTCCAACCCTCACGTCAGTTTTAAAATCCCTGACGGAGCCGGGGATCGAACCCGGGGCCTCCGGGTGAGAGGCAGGCGCGCTACCCCAACACCACGGGGCCGGCTTGGATTTCTATGACACTGGAGGAAATACGAGAGCTGGTGATGGGAGATCTAAAATCCATGAAATCCAAGTCCTATATAATCCACGTAACAGAATACTGTAAATACATAATTCAAACTTGTATTTGGTATTTTTTCCATATTTCGACCAATAAATTAAGTAGGATTTTTGTATGTAATTTTTGGCTGAAAATTGTATGCTTGGATCTGTATAATATCATTAATAATGCTACGATTGAATTGAGTTATAAATAATAGTGAGCACATTTAGTGACTGAAGTGAATATTTTGGACACTGAGAATTTCAAGTCAGATTATATCACATTATGAGTGTTAATGGAATAGTACAGTATGTGAATACATCTACAAACGTTGTGTAGCAGCAGGTTACATGTATGTTTCGATAGAGAGACGGATTTTTATTTTCTAAAAAAGGAAGGTCGAATGACAATATTGCTTGTGTGTGTAAAATGGACTTGTCCGACTAGAGACAAGTGCAAGTGGTATGACAGCTGGATAGAGAGTGAGCCACCACAATAGCCAGCTAGATTTTGTTTGTTATATGGCATTTAAATTGGATGCGCCAAGGTAGAGAATTTTGGCATGAAGTTTAGATAAAAGGGAAGAAATGTCACAGGTCTTTAAAAATGTTACATGGATGCTTGGAAGATTATTGGAAAGTTGACCTTCATGATACTAGTGATTTGTTTGAATTGAAAGCAGTGATAAGAATATTTTGAGGTCACTAAAGTGTCGTAGTGAAATATTATGAAGTTGGTACGAGCGGAATTGAGCGCAGCAGCCAGCATATTGTTCAAATAGATGAAAATATGTAAGCTTGATGTTATAAGGAGCATTTGTGGGTTTAAAATAAAGCTATTTAAAATATGAGAGTGTACTATAAATGACGAGTTATCATAGGAATAAAAATCATGAAATAAAAGAGGAGGGATTAGACATATATCAAATGATATTTAAATAATATCAGTTGACAGGAATTGATATAAACGGAGACCTAAATAAAATATTTAGCATCGTGTTAATTAAAATACTGTTTGACATAAAAATAACTTGATAAAATGATTAAATCATAACATCTAAATAATATTGACCAAGACTTAGCTTCCGATTGTACTAAAGAACCAATATCTGAGCTATGGCTGATGGTGAGACGATTTGATAAACGATGATAGGTGATTTGGACAATAACCGTAACAAGGATCAGGTCAGAAAACAATTGCATATTTTTGTAAATTTCTATATTGTGTACTGTACGATTAGGGTTGATTATCATTACTTTTATTGATAGAATTAGGGTATAATAGGTTGCTTAGCTAGCTTTATGTTAGAAATAAGTATTGGAAGTGATATTCCACATTAGCAGTTTATTTTATTGATTGACGTTTTCTTTATCGGATCTTGGCCGATTATTGCATAACTTGGCAGATTTAGCCCCCAGCACCCTATGCACAGTATCGATATGACTAGGAATATTTGTAGTTTTAAAAATTAGGGCAATTGTTTGTTGTTGTGTCTTCTACCTAGCTTGTTACTTATTTGCGTGATATGACTCTTGGGGGATTTATAAGACGAAACGTGGGATGTGTATATGTTTCTCTTAGTAGGGTTTACATAGATCAAGCTTAGCATGTTATTTACCAATAAAGTGTAAGCTAGGGATCTTTGGCACTGAATAAAGCGTTGAAGTAATATGCTTACCTAATTCCATGGCTTTTATGTTTTCCTTGTTGCTGACTTGTTTATTGGTCTAGTTCCTAACACTTCCCTTCCAACCCGCTACGCCCCGAGAATAATAGTATCATTCTTGAACAAGTCTGGAAAACCTGTCGGATGTGTGCGTTTATTTCTTTGTGATGGGATATTTAAGTGTCTGATAAGAGCCGTCAGCCGCGTGTCATCTAGAACCAGACGGGCACCGTATGTGGTATGTGAACCTTTTCTTGATTTCCAAGAAATGAGGATTGAAAATTAATGATGCACAACGTTGGAATTTTTGGCAGTTAGTCTTTCAAATATTTGCCAATATATTTCCATTATACTGCAAAAGCAGATACATATCAAGGTAAGAAGGTTTGCTCCCACATCTCACGTTAACTTGCCCAAGGTCTTCTTTCGTATACGTTTCACCCCACAATTGTGATGATTTTGTAATTATAGATAATTACAAGTATCTTACGTAAATATACTGTATGCATACATTTATATTTGCATAGATCAAGGCTATAAATTTATGATATTGGAGATAAGTGCATCTCTTTGGATGTGCTCTTTGGATAATGCAGACGAAAGCCTTATGTTTACTGGCAGAATAGTTTAACTGTAATCTTGTAGTCGTGTGTGTCTGTAATTAAGTGAAGCTTGGATTGGAAAAGATGTTCACATTGGGAATAACAGTCAATCTCTGCATCGAATCAGAGCCGTCAAAGTCACCTCAACGTTCTTACAAGGTGGATGATTCAACACTTATGGTTATGGTGGCAAAATATTCATCCATCTTTCAGGTGAAGCATTTCAAATGTAAAATAAATCCATTACATTTCATGTAGTGTGAACTGTTGGCGCCATTCAAAAGAGAAATTGCTGTAACCATCATGAAAATTAAATTTACACTATTCCTAAAGAATTAGCTAATAACTGAAAAACTCTTTTTAAACAACATTCTGAAGCTTAGTGTTTCTTTCAGAACCAACCTGCCCAAAGAGGTAATGGGCTTTCCTGATTTTCCAATACTGAAGGAGGAAGGTAGATCTTATATCCCTTCACAAGATATCCTGCAGTTTGTTAACGACTATGCGGATCACTTCCAGCTGAGACAATACATACAGGTTAGTACTTTACGAAGAACTCGTTTAACATTTATTGTTTATGTTAATGCATTCTTTTGTTTTAGTTTAACTGCCAATTGGATTGAGTGACCTTCTCGTTCTCCAACAGGATTTTCTCGCTTGTACTACTTTCACCGTTGGCGAACTGAGTTTTGGCGATTGAAACAAGATATTTTGCTTTGGTAATTTTAAAATCCATGAAGCTGGTAGTTTGTTACTGTAGAACATTAAGGGACCCAAATTGATTTAATTGTTATGGAGTACATCTGGACTCGAAGGGCCTGGGAACTCAAGCATATCAAATCTGTCTCCCTCATTGCTTGAGGACTGCATTCGATTCACCGACCTGCACACCGCAGGATCTACAGGAATACCATGAATTGTCCCACAAGTGCTAACAACTGGGTACTATATTTTCGATCTCTAAATGTGCATAACATCTCTGGTTTAAGAACAAATGAAATGAAATAAAAATCATTGCCCGATTATGAACTGGGAGAAAGAAAATTGGGATCAAGTTACATTGATAAATGTGATAGAGCCTATTGTCTTCCTTCATTATTTAAGCCTTCAGTCCCAACATGGGGAAGCAATACTGTAACTGTGTCGCATTCTTCTATTGGCACTACTTGAACTTGATGGGCGAGATGGTCACCTTTTATTCCCGGATAGCACATTACTTTGTTACCCGTTTTCTTCGATATATCCCCGCTCTACCTATTCATCGAATCACCTATTATGAGTACGTCATTGTTTAAAGTTTGCTCCTGCTCTACCTCTGCCACACGACCTCCAAATGTAAGCCGTTCTGTCACAACCTTCACTGTTTCTTCCGATTCATGGAGCTTTGTTTTATGTTCCTGTATTATTAAATTCCTTGCTTGATTTGCATCCTCAAACAGTCCGGCGTGTCACATAATTTACAAAACCAATTCCGGACATCACAATACTCCTTCCTGGCCTTAATACAGTCAACGTGAAACCATTTTTCACACATTCCGCACTCAATATCGTTCTATAATGTCTTACTGCACGTAGAACACTTTACAACTACTACTGGATCATTTGCCAGATTCACATTTGGAGTTACAGGGTCTGGATTCACATCCACTTTAGCAATTACTAAAACGCAGCTATCAATAGGGCTATACACCACAAGTTACTAGGCCTCGTACGCATACACAAACACGGGAGATCCCGGCTTCCGTTCGCATACCACAGTCCGCTCCTAGCACGATAAGCTGACAGAGAACAACACATTTCAAAACACCGGTGAGCACGGAAAAGCACGTCCTTTCACTTTGACTGCCAACTTCCAACTACAATAATTCCATTATTCAAGGGAGGGAATAGACTGAAAATGGGAAATTATAGGCCTGTTAGCCTCACATCAATCATATGTAAACAGTTGGAGCACCTTACTTCCGATTACTTTCGGGAACAGTGGGAAAAGTTATCAAGGCTTAATGGGAGACAACGCGGATTTAGATAAGGGTACTCAAGCGAGAACCAAATGTTATCACTCTTACAGGATATTAATGACTCGCTATACAGGCGAGTGCACGTTGACGCCGTAATTATAAATTTTGAGAAGGCATTTCATTCCGTCCCACATGACATACCGGTGCAACTCCGTAAATTATTGGCAACGAAGATTGATAAAAGAGTAATTTTATGGACTCAATAGTTCTTGACTGGTCGCTTGCAAAAGGTTAAAATAGGTAACGTATTCTCGAAGGTTATTTTGTTAGCGTCAGGTGTCCCTCAGGGTACTGTAAATGGGCCTGTGTTATTCCTGGCACTTATTAACGACTTACAGAATGGGATTCGAAGTGACGCCGATTGTTTACGGTTGATTGTGTAATATACCGGAAAATCATTGCTCACAATACGACGCTCAGTTATGAACTGAACTCAACCTGGTCCATAAATGTGCGGTTGACAACAACATGAAGATAAATACGAGTAAATGTATCCTCATGAGAATAGGGAGAGGCCGAAGGCACGATTTTAAATATTTTATTGGCCCGGAAATACTTGTAGAAGAAGACTCGTGTAAATATATGGGCATCCATGTAAGGAATGATGTGGGTTGTGTCGTCTCCAGAGCGTACAAATCACTTTATTTTGTAATGAGGGTGTTAAAAGGCAGTAGTTCCACTGCAAAAGAATTACGATATTTGACCCTGGTGAGGCCAATCCTGAAATACGGCTCAACGGTTTGGGAGCCGTATCAATTAGGGCTCATCAATGACCTGGAGATGGTACAAAATACAAGCTGCTAGAAATGTGCTCAACGATTTTAATCCTAGAAGTAGTGTAACTCAAATGGTAGAAGAACTAGGGTGGGAATCTCTGGAAGATGGAAGGACGAAATCCAGACTATACATTATGTTTTACAATTACAATAATCGGCCAGCTTGGGGAGAGATAAGCAAACGTCTGGGAAATCACACCTACCTGAGCAGGGCAGATCATCCGCACAAAGTTTCAGGCTGACAACAGCGTACAATTTATGGGAAATATTCTTTCAATAATCGTGGTATTGATAATTGGAACTCATTACCTGCCACAGTCTTAGAGCCATTCCCCAAACATATTGATGTGTCTAAGAGAAGACTGAAATTAAGTATAAATACTCCGATATAATTACTATAGTTCCCAAATCGCGACTTGTGTACATTAAGTGTGATTGATATTATTGTTGGAAATTTTCTGTAAATGTAGAATTTGCCACCGGGGAATTACCCGCATTTGCAAATAAACTAAATGAATGAACAACATAGGGACAGTTCGGGAAATATGGGAAGAGAGGGGTCAATGTGGCACAGATTGAGAAACTGAGGGTACAGAGCAAAAATGAACCGGTTGAGAACGAAATTTGATATTAGGGCCTAACTGCAATTGTTGAAAATGGTATGGGGTTTTAACGGCGCTTTTGGGCCTCTTGAACAGGGACGTAACTAAACATGTTAGAAAACGAGCCTGATATAGCCTGAGATGGAGCAGTTTTTGTATAAAATGATAAGGATATTGAGGAATTGAAATTTAGGATATGAAATCATTCACAGTTGGACGATAGAAATATGGCCATCTAACACAAATCAACAGCTACGAAACAGGAAGTATTGTTTGATAGCTCCTGGCAGGGCCACCCATGCCGGTAAGGTCGAGGGTGAGAGACCAGACTAAGTGACAGACTACACCATGATGGTGGGCAGCAGCGTCATCAGTAGGTTATTTCCAGGCGGAGCTGAAATTCAGCGATACGGTTGGAAAACTGTCGGGCTTCGTTTTCAGTCCTTACGGTGGCAGCCCTACCAGAAAACTAGGAAGCTGTGGGCTAATAACTCACACTCTCCGAAATTCTTTATTTTTAAAGAAACTGAAAAGAATAACAACCGGACTGATCTCATATTGACAACTTTTGGCACGAAATGGAAGACACGAATCGGTTTCTGGAATGTGAGGACTCTGAGTGAGAGTAGTAGACTGAGGCAGGTGACCAGAGAAATGATCTCGTATAAACCTGATATACTTCAGCTCAGTCAGATAAGATGGCCAGATTTTGGGTAGATAACAACTTATGAAGGTCTTTCCCTCATATACACTAGGAGGAGCGAGGAGAATGCTGAACGCAGAGATGGGGTTGGTCTTTTGCTTACTGAACATGCAAAGAAAAGCCTCATAAGTTGGCAACCCATTTCCGAGTGAATATTATCAGCACGATTTAAAACTCGCATTCGCAATGTTACGATTATACGGAACCATCAGAAGAAGAACTTAAGGAAGCATTCTACTCCCTTCTACATAAGACAGTAAAGAAAAACAGCAAGAGGGATGTGATTATAATAATGGGAGACCCTAATGCTAAGGTAGGAGAGAAATACGAGGGAGTAGAACATGTGATGGGTGTACATGGCTTTGCGCATAGGAATGGAAATGGAGAAAAGTCCCCAAACTTCAGTGCTAACCATGACCTTGTTATTGAAGGTACTTTGTTTCCTCATAAGAGGTGCCATAAGATCACGTGGGTTTCCCCTGATCATGATACTGAGAACCAACTTGACCACACCGTAGTGAATAGGAGATTCAGAATATCACTCACCGATATTCGAAATAAGAGAGGAGGTGATGCTGGCTCAGTTCAAGATGAAGATCATAGTGGCCAAAAGGAAGTTTGAAAAACTGAGTCAGAGATTTGATGTGAGGAAGTTGAAGGAGGAGAAAGTCAGAGAAGAATTTAAATAGGAGCAAAGAAATCGTTTTCAAGTACTCCAATCTGATACAGCGGAAACTGATATTGAATCTTACTGGAGTAATGTAAAGAACATCTTCCTTGATACTAGTGAAATAGTCTCGAGAAAGAGCAATCCTCTCAAGAAGGATTGGATGTTACAACAAACTTGGGAGATCATAAGTCATAGGAAAATGATTAAAGGTAGTTTGAATATGTGTAAGACTTGAGAGAAGAAAGCAAAAGTGCAAGCAGAATACATTGTCATTGACAAATAAGACAAAAGAAGTGTGATGAGAGATACGAGCAATTGGATCGATGAGATGGCGAAGAAGGCAGAAGATGCTGCATCAAAGGGTGACAGCAAAGAATTGTACCATATCACAAAAGTGCTGTCCAAGAACAGCTTCCGAAAGAACCGACCCATAAAAGACAAACAGGGAAATTTACTTACAACTCAAAAAGAACAACGAGAATGGTGAAGGGAATACTTCACCGAAATCTTTAATTTTGATCGAGGGATTGATGAGCAACACGAAGAGAGGAATGATGCTACAAATTTTCTTTTGCACAGTCCAACTTGTGCTGAAATCAAAGAAGCCTTGCTACAGATGAAAAATGGAAAAGCCCCCGGTGTAGACAACATTTCGCCAGAATTCCTCATGATTGACATGGAATCCACAGCTAATATCCTGAAGCCATTGATGGAAAAGATCTGGTTGGAATAGAAGCTGCCTGCGGAATGGAAGAAAGGTGTGATTGTTAAAATCCCAAAGAAGGGTGACTTGACGAATTGTAACAACTGGAGAGGTATTACCTTACTATCTGTACCAAGCAAAGTATTTCTCAGGATAATCTTGAATCGCGTAAAAAAGTCTATCGAGTCGAGATTGAGGGAAGACCAAGCTGGATTTAGGGAACACCGCAGTTGTGTGGACTTAATTAACACTTTACGGATTATTGTGGAGCAGAGTAACGAGTGGCAAGCAGCACTGTACATCAAGTTTATAGATTTTGAAAAGGCCTTTGATTCCATTAATGGAATATGGGTGACCTTAAAGGAATATGGTACACCAAGTAAAATAGTTAACATCATACGAGAGTTGTATTCTGGTTATGAATGGCAAGTCCTGAATGAGAGTCAGCTAACCCAGCCATTGCCCATCCAGACTGGAGTACGTCAAGAATGTATACTTTCTCCCACCCTGTTCCCGTTTGCTTTTGATAATACTCTTAGGAAGGAGGGGAGAGGAAGGAAGAGAGGGATAGTGTGGCGACTTCAAGACAGATTCGAGAATCTTGATTTTGCTGATGACGCCTGTATGCTAGTACAGCGCTTCAGAGATCAAGAAGGAAAACTGGCAAACTTAGAACTTGAAGCTGCTAAGGTTGGACTTAAGATAAATTCAAAGAAGACAAAAGAGCTGAGAGTGAACTCGACAGCACAAGCTGGCCTCACTGTGGGAGGAGTAGATGTAGAACAGGTGGATACATTTGTTTACTTGGGAAGTGTGGTGACAAGAAGTGGAAGGGCTGAAGAGGAAATCAAGAGCAGAATACGAAACGAAAATTGGGCTTTATTACAGCTCTATCCAGTCTGGAGAAACCGTATCAGACTTTTTAATACCAATGTGAATGCTGTCCTAATGTGTGCATGTGAAACATGGAAAGTTACCAATCCTATTAGCCACCAACTTCAAGTATTCATCAATCGTTGTCTGCGTCAAATTCAGGGTATACGTTGGCCAGATATAATTCCAAACGAAGAGCTGTGGTAAAGAGCTAACCAACAACCTATAGAAGTCCAAATTAAACGGAGGAAATGGGGCTGGATTGGGCATACTCTGCGGAAACAGAATGATGCAGTAGAAAGTGGAGCTCTGGACTGGAATCCTCAAGGGGCTCAGAGACGAGGAAGACCTAGGAAGACCTGGAAACACACCATTGAAGAGGAGGCCAGGAAAGCTGGAAGTGAAGAACTTGACAGCAAACAGAGTCCGATGGAAATCATTCTTGGAAGCCCTATGCTCCACACGGAGCGAAAGGAAATAAGCCATTACAACAATGCCGAACACGGATTATAAAATTGAATCAACGAGGATATCAAATGTGAAATCTACGAAGAAGATGGGGATGAGCTACTCAATACATGCAAAGGAAACAAAACTGACGATAATATGAGGATTACTGGAGTGACCTAGTAATTAACGAGTCACCTAGAAAAATGTGGAACCATTCAACTACACCATGGACCACATAATTGGAATCTCACACCGAAATTAATTGATTTACTACACCAATTTGGAAATTCAATTATTCATCATACCAAATATTAATACAGTATAACGATTTCCAATCTACAAGAAATTCAAGAGAGCAGTCGTTTGAAGAATGTTATCGACAGTTCTATCTAGAACAGAAGCAAGACGGGTTTTCAACAAGTACCATCTAATATTGGGGAGATGCAAATCCGGAAATCCAGACGTCAAGCAACTACACGACACCGAATCCAAGAAGACGTGGACGAGGCGATCCTCAACTCAGGAAGACGATGCCAGTACGAGCAGACCAAAATTCCACTATGTTTGGAAATGCAGGTTTTCAACAAGGTAGAAGGAAGAAGAACGACTTGTATTATTTCAATAGCTTGATGTAATTTGTGGATATTTCATTGATCATGATCCTATTCTAGGAAAGCTCTATTTTTCTTAGACTCCCGTTTCAATTTAGCTTGTTTGGATTTTCAAATTTGATCAGATATTTTATTTTTAGCGATGAATTATATTTTAGAATGTTCTAGTGCTGCGTTGTAAGTTTAATAGTTGGATATTTTATTCAGTATTTGGGAAATTTTAGAGACAAGGTTTAGATATTTTATTACTCGAATATAGTGTTATTCGATTGCGAATTTAGATCTATTTTCATAGATTTATTTGAGTTCTTATTAGGATTTGTGAAGTCATTTGAGACTTGAATATGATTTGGCTATGAACCAAACAGCCAATTAGGAACATATTATATAGCATTGACGAAGTATTATTCGTTTATAAGGAATGTTGTGGTGAAAATACAGAATATTTGCAATTCTAGATGTTATGACAAGATTAACCCTGGATTAATGATCATTTATGTGATGTATGGTGAAGGAAGTAATTGAAACTTCTACTTATGAAAGATCAGAGAGGCGAGACGAGAATGTATTTTTTATTATGTATAATGTTATTTGACAGACTTTCGAGATCAACGATTGTTAAGGTAATATCAGGGCATTTGTTTCATTAAATAGGAAATAAAGCACGTCATTATTATGATGACATTATGGTATTGTTACGGTAAAGCTGGCTATTGAGAACAACTGATATTGAAGATAAATAATATTGTTGTAAGCACAAGATTTAAGTAGACAGAATTGTTAGTTTGGTCCACCAGTATGTGATGGAATATCATGGTTATATCTCTTATTGATCACGGCGACAGTAAGATGAAATATGTATAGAATTATAGAAGTCCATGCGGATATGTCAAACATTTAGGAGTCGACGAGGATATTATTGATTAGAGGAAATAGGTGCTTTGTTAAGAAAGTCAAATAAGACTTGTGAAAGGTGAGTTGATATTATTAATGGATTGAAAGGTAAGAAGATGGATGATATATGGAAGTAACTGCTCATCAGAAGTAAGATTTTATTGTAATGCCATTATGATAGTTAACATGAGTAGATCGAGGAAGGATGTTCTTAGTTACATTATTATTAACTTATTATGAATATTTTAACATGATTTTGACAATTCTAACTAGAATTAGCTTAGTTGCTTGTTCCAATGCTAATTCATTTTTACAAGAGTGAGTGATATGATGTTCTAGCAGATAAGACTATTTAGAATGATGGCTGATAAGGACACTGAAGTAGGGTGGAAATGTATGTTTTGAATATTGCGTAATCGGGAGGACATATTGCATCATCATGACGTCATCTGATAGCCATGCGGATGTGAGCACGTGCACGTGCACATGTTAGCGTGGGAAGAGGTTGACCTTTAACCGCTTGAAGCAGATAACCTTTGGGTAACCGCTTGAAGCAGATAACCTTTGGCTTATTTATGCGAAGGAGATAAAAATTAATGGGT
Source organism: Meconema thalassinum (assembly GCA_946902985.2). NCBI lineage: Eukaryota > Metazoa > Arthropoda > Insecta > Orthoptera > Tettigoniidae > Meconema > Meconema thalassinum. The sequence continues at coordinate 605,556,903 of OX336389.2, forward strand.
GTTGATGTCATCTGATACCCGTGCAAGTGTGCAGCTGTGCGAGCGATCACTTGATATGTCTGCAGTGTTCGCGTGGGACGTGGTTGACGCTTTTGTAAGAGAGCGGAACTTTTAAATGATTATTTATAGATGAGTTTTTTTAAAATATTTATTAAAAAACAAAACAAAAACTAATAGGTCATTCGCTTTTTAGTATCTCGCTAACCAATAATGCGATTTAAACATATGGGGTGTCGTAGGACTCGTAGTGAATTCTCCTTTTGTATGAACGAGGTATGACAACCCCCAAAATAAAAACTAGCCTTACCCGGGAAGAAATAGTAATTTTTTGTATGTATGCACGCCGGTGGCTTTTGTCAAAAGGGGCTAACTACACTTTTGTTAATATTTTCTGAACCCCTGATGGGATTTTGCCATGGGCAGTATCCTAGCACTTGGGGTGACGCCTCGTTTTTGAATGTGTGATTCAGTTTTTTGTTAAAAGGGCCTAACTACTCTTTTGTTAATATCTCGCGAACCAATCATGCTAGGGACTTGTATGAGGGGTCCTAGCACTTGGGGCGACGACCCCCCTCCCTTGGGGGTGAAACTACCCCTCAAAATTGAAAACTCAATATCTTGGAAACTAAGAATCCTAAAATTTGGCGAGATAGCTCTAAAAATAGGTGATTTTAGCTGGATTGGTCATTTCACCCCTAAAACAGTAAATAGTCATGTTATGGGGGAAAACGTGTTTAACACCTAAAAATGATAAATGAAACTAAGATCTTCTGTTTTTGATGAAAAATAGCAGGGGGTGAAAACTACCCCTAAATTGAAAAATCGATACCTTGGAAACTAAGAGCCGTAAAATTAGGTGTAATAGCTTAAAAAATTGGTTGTGACATAGGCTTTTATCTGGATAGATGATTTCACCCCTAAAACAGTAAATAGTGATTTTACACTAGGGAAAAATGTGTTAAAAGTGTAAAAATGGTAATTGAACGTATGATCTTTTGTTTTTGATGAAAAATAGCAGGGGGTGAAAACAACCCCTAAATTGAAAAATCGATACCTTGGAAACTAAGAACCGTAAAATTAGGTGTAATAGCTTAAAAATTGGTTGTGACATAGGCTTTTATCTGGATAGATGATTTCACCCCTAAAACAGTAAATAGTGATTTTACACTGGGGAAAAAGGTGTTAAAAGGGTAAAAATGATAATTGAACGTATGATCTTTTGTTTTTGATGAAAATAGCAGGGGGGTGAAAACTACCCCTAAATTGAAAAATCTATACCTTGGAAAGTAAGAACCATAAAATTAGGTGTAATAGCTTAAAAAATTGGTTGTGACACAGGCTTTTATCTGGATAGATGATTTCACCCCTAAAACAGTAAATAGTGATTTTAAACTGGGGAAAAAGATGTAAAAAGGGTTAAAATGATAATTGAACCAATGATCTTTTGTTTTTGATGAAAAATAGTAGGGGGGTGAAAACTACCCCTAAATTGAAAAATCGATACCTGTCAAACTAAGAACCGTAAAATTAGGTGTAATAGCTTAAAAAATTGGTTGTGACATAGGCTTTTATCTGGATAGATGATTTTACCCCTAAACAGTAAATAGTGATTTTACACTGGGGAAAAAGGTGTTAAACGGGTAAAAATGTTAATAAAACCTATGATCTTTTGTTTTTGATGAAAAATAGTAGGGGGGTGAAAACTACCCCTAAATTGAAAAATCGATACCTTGGAAACTAAGAACCGTAAAATTTGGGGTAATAGCTTAAAAAATTGGTTGTGACATAGGCTTTTATCTGGATAGATGATTTCACCCCTAAAACAGTAAATAGTGATTTTAAACTGGGGAAAAAGATGTAAAAAGGGTAAAAATGATAATTGGAACTATGATCTTTTGTTTTTCATGAAAAATAGTAGGGGGGTGAAAACTACCCCCAAATTGAAAAAATTGATATCTTGCAAACTAAGTACCCTAAAATTATGTGTGATAGTTGAAAAATAGGTGATGACATACGCTTTTACCTCGATAGATTATTTCACTCTTAAAACAGGGAATAGTAATGTTACAGGAGAAAAAGGTATTAAACACTTAAAAGCATAAGAGTTTTGTGAAACCATGCTTTAATGAATGTTTGTATGGAGGATGACAGCTTGCTAATTATTATTATTATTATTATTATTATTAGGTAATTAAGGATTAATGTGTTTATAGCTAACGAATAAGGCTACAGAGCTTTATCAATTGTTGTACAAATCAGGATGTCCAACCCGTTGCCATGCCCCATGAATTTACCCAAAAGAGCCAAAACGTTAAGGATATCGACCTGAGATTTTATAAAACTAATTATCGGAGAGGGTGTTGTTTTGGACTGACCATGGCTAACCCCTTCCCATGATTCATGAATTGACCCTAAACGTTTTACCAGACAAGACGGAGTGTACCGTGTTGCAGCCTTTAGAAAATTGAACCTGGAGTTCTGTGGTGACAGTTGAGTTATATGAATGAAGCTTTTTGAACAAACACACACTTGCATACGATCGCTGGGTTGAATCTGCACAGAGCCACTGGCTTTGTTTATGTAATGAGTCTTGGTGATAAGAACACGGCGCTCTTGCCAGCAAGTTTCATATTACTCGTCTGCTTGATAGTGGACGAGCTTCGCACCGTGTTAATTTACATGACTAAATAGTTGTTGGTAAGGGTTGACAAGGCTCAGTGAACCTTATTGCAACCTTAAAATGAAAATTAATTTCTTGGTATAGTCGGGGTTGGAAGCCAAGTCCTTAGGGTAGACAACCAAGTATGATAAACACTACACTGTGAGATGGTCAAATGATAATGTAACAGAACATAAAGAAATGTTTTCTGTAGTTGAACGAATTGACTAAGAGCCATACCTTGAGAGGTATAGGTAATTGAAATTGAATCCCTAGCTGTTGACCCTACTACATGTAAGCTATAGCAATGCCCGCCTATAAGCTATCATGTTAGAAAAAGAAATTTATGGGTTGTTTTAAACGGAGAATGATTGTGTTTACTGTGAAACACAAATCTGAATTTAAAAATAGTTTATGTCCTACATGATGTTTGAACCCCTTTTCTTATTTATACTTTAGACAAACGCTAACATAGTTGTAATTCAGAAGCCATGGCCGCCTCCTTTTCAATCCTACACCGTACACTGAAGTTAAAATTAATAATGATCACGTTACAGACAGCCAGTTTCAAAGCCATGAGAAATAAGTGAACAAAGTATAAAATTCTTGACCCAGCCTGGAATTCAACATGGTGTTGTTTCAAACAAAAGACAAGCGTTCTATAATCTTAACCACCAAGCTGTCCTATCGACCCCTAATTGTTTGGCTGATGGTGAAAATAAAATTAAATGTAAACTATAATTGTGGTGTTTGAAGCCATATTTTCAGTGTTGCCTTAGTAAACAAGAGTTTAGTGCTTTTCAGTCGGTCAACACGAATGTACCCAAAAGAGATGGGTTATGCCCTAATCCTGAAATAAATTACATGAGATTAATAAAACACTAGGATGACCAGTTTCGATCGTCAAGCGATCATCATCAGATCCATTACACTTAGGCTACAAAATCTATGTTTGAAATACAGGTGAAAATATTTACAATATGTACAATTATTTAGTTGCAGTATTGGTACTGCAACTGTCAGTGTATGCTAAATGCAGTATATATGTTAGGTGAAATGCTAAATGGTGATAGCTATCCGGAGATTGCACTTTAGAGAGATTATATGGTTGTAAACTATGGTTAAACTATAAAATTTTTGGCTAACTACTTATCTGATTGTCTTCCGTATTACAGCTACTCGCAGTTTTCGTGCTCACTGGAACTCGCTGTGCGGTCGACTGCGGTGGTTATCTTAACGACTGGTTTTTCCCCTGCCTCCTCCCCCCTGTCCCTACGTGCTATGGGGAGTGATAGCGATGTGTTTATGTGAGGTGTTGCCAACCTAGATAAGATGTATGTTATTGAATGAGGTGGGTCCACAACTATTAAAGGCCGTGGATTGGCCCTCGCCACGCGTGAAGCATAACCCATTCGAACTAAGCGGTGACGGTCTTATGAGGACGTCCCGGCACCTTTAATACTGCCGCGAATATGGGCCTTGGTTTATTGCAGAAGCAAAGTACATCGTACACCTGATCCAGATAACATTTACCTATTAAAAACCCCCTAATTACCCCCCTTTTTTATCTAGCTTGGCTGTGTCGCTAAATTGTGTTTTGTTTCCGACAGGGTGTGTTTTTTAGTAGCGTGAAGAGGGGTGAGCTCTCCATGAACGTGTGTTCATTTAGATTGTTGGGATTGTTTCGTTTGGCTAGGTGTATCTCGATTGCTTCTTTTATGTCAAGAGCTCTGCCTTTCGATTCGTGATGGATTATTTTAAGGTCCGACTCTATGTTGGTAAAGCTGTGCCCTGCGTCACACATATGTTCGCACACGGCTGAATGTGTTCCGTATCTTATCGCATTCCTATGTTCATTATAACGTGTGTCTACTCGCCTTCCACTCTGCCCGATGTAATTAGCTTGACAATCGGTGTCTTGGCACGTTATAGAATATACCCCTGACCTAGAATACGGGTCACGTTTATTTAGATTACTATTTAGGAGGTGCCTAGCGGTTGTGTTTTTCGTCGTGAAAGCTATCTTTATGCCTTGTTTTTTGAATAGGTTAGTGATTTTATATGTATTCGCATTCACATAGTTGAAACGCGCAAATTTTTTCTCATTACTGTCCGGTTTGGGAATCGTTTTATCTTAATTTTTATGTTTGGCTATAATTTGATTTATTTTGCTTGGCGAGAAGTTGTTTTCCTTTGCTATTTGCATAATAGTTCTTATTTCCTTATTATAGTTGTCTTTTGACATGGGTATGTTTAAAGCTCTGTGCACCATTGAATTGAAACCCGCTAGTTTGTGCGTACTGGGGTGATTAGACTGATTGTCGATTGCATGCGAGGTTTGTGTTTCTTTCCGGAATATGGAATATGAAAGGTCGTTGTCTTTACGTTCAATAGTTATATCGAGATAATTTATTTTCCGGTCTATTTCGGATTCCTTCGTGAATTTGATAGAGTGGTGAAGGCTATTAATGGATTGGAGAATTGTTTCTTCGCTTGTTAGTTCAGTATCGTAGATGCAAATTACATCATCTACGTATCTTTTCCATATTACTATTCCCTTTGTTGAAGTCTTTTCTAAGAACGCATTTTCTAGTGCATTGATGAAGATGTCAGCGATTAACCCACTTAGTGGCGATCCCATTGCTAGGCCTTCTCTCTGTGTGTATATTTTATTGTTGAATTTAAACACGTTTTGGGTGAGAACGACCCTCAGTAATCTCACAATCTCTTCAATTTCGTTTACCGAATTGTTGGATTTTAAGTAGTTTTCGATAGTGTTGATTGCTTCAATAATCGGAATATTGGTGTACATGTTAGTTACGTCGAAGGATACTAGCCTGAAGCTAGGTTTCATTTGTAGGGTGTTCAATGCTGTTACTAGTTCTGTTGTGTTCTTTACAGAGTTGTTTTTGTCGTTGGAAAGACGGCATTTTAAGAATGTTAGTACCTCTTTGCTGATTTTGTAATTAGGGGCATTCCTACAATTGTCTATTGGTCTCATTGTGCATTCCTTTTTGTGTATTTTTGGTTGTCCCCTCAATGACGGTATTTTCGGGTTCATGTTTATTAGTTTTGATTTTTCGGCTTTGGTCAGTATGTATTCTGTTTCTTTTAGCGCACTTTTTATTTGTTTTTGGAATTTGTTGGTGGGGTCTTTTGTTAATTCCTTGATTTCGTTGTTGTTTAGGAATTCGACTGTTTTTTTTTCAAATAAAAAGCGTTCTAGAAACTTAACCACCAAGCTGTCCTATCGACCCCTAATTGTTTGGCTGATGGTGAAAATAAAATTAAATGTAAACTATAATTAAAACTAACTACACACTTATAACTAGAAAAAAGAAATGTAAGACAAAAGGATAACAGGACAAATAAAGGACAGAAGGAATAAAAAAATGCCCCTCAAGAATCAAGAATGTGGATTGATGGACTTGAAAGGAAGGAGAGCCATAAAAGGTAGATATGAAAGTATAAGAGGAGAGGGTCCCGCTCCAGTGGTAATCGATAAAAAGGAGGAAAACTGGACCCAGCTCAACTTCCAAACTGATCAGCCTAAGCCCCTGAGGGTGTAGCCATATCCAGGGTGCACCACAAGTGGTGGGGCTACATACACCCTACCTTTAGTGTGGCTTCAGTAAAAGGCAGGAAATAACACAAAAATAGAACGAAGGCTGCCTCCTCACACAAGGAGGGTATCAGAAAAAAATAAACAAGGGTCAATTAAGTCAGAAAATAAAGAGACTCCCTAAGCCTTGGATAGCCTAATAATGTCGGAATCGGTAGAGAACAAGTGTTGACCTGGTGTGGTCGACAGGAAAGAAGATAGACAAGAGCCTAGCACATGTCAGTGGAAGCAATGATGGACTCAGCTGGGGTTCCATGGTCGTCAACCTACATTCCACTAGATGTAAGCCCATGTTTGGGGGTGGTGGAAAATAAAGCCCTCTTTTGTTTTAAAGCACTGGCTTTAAGGACGGTAACACATGGCATGCCTTTATAATGCGATACTGGTCCAAGGGGTATGCAAAATTGTATTAGATACTCAGCTAATAATAGTGTACACGACCCCTTATTATTTTCTCTAAGTACAGTACATGGGAAGGATGAACCTGATTTCCAAGCCCCTAAGTAAGACAAAAACAAATTATTTCCATTTCCAAACTGTTGGGGTGAGGTGAGGTGAGTTTTCTAAACGTCCAACTTATGTGGTTTTTCCACTTGTCCTCCAGGTAAATGCCATGTTTGCCCACAGACAAGTGCAAAGAAAATCAAAACATGTTATGTTTGGATCAATTCCTTACCTACATGACAACATGTACTTGAAATAACAAGTAATGAGCATTCTATGTTAACAATAGTGAGATGGTTGCAAACTGCCAATGCTTAGAGCTCATTAGCGGCTTCTAAGGGAGGCATGGAGTACACTTACTTGAAAAACTACTGAAAGTAAATATAATTGACTATGCACTTAAGTCCATAACCAGCTCCTTACCATTCCTACCCTTCATAGTCGAAGCACACATTAATACAGCCATCACAGTGACAGAGGTTATTTGTAAAATATCTAAATATCTGAGATTTATCTTCAAATTGACCACAATTTTGTATAATCCACTAAATTTACCGCAAATTTAGCAAATTCCACCAAATTTCAGCAAAATCCAACAAATGACTACCAGATTTATTGAAATGCCATTGAATTATTAAAGAATGGTAGAAACTACCTCAAATTTATATAAAATTAGCCGAATATTGATGAAAATTCACTAAATTCTACCAAATTTAGCCATGAGGTCTACAAACCATGAAATTCAACCAATTTTTTAAAACATTCACAACATATACTCGAAAATTCCATAATATTCCCTTTACTTGTATGCTTTTTAGTTGTTGTTTCGTTTCCCACACTCCCTGCAGACAAATACCTGAACGTGACTTTCTCCTAGACTAGGAGCTCCACATTCGACATAATAGCTGAGTTTCATCTCCCTTAAACTCGTCTCTGATGTGGGTGCCAGAAAAGGCATCCAACGGTAAAAACCACACCCTCACATAGACTTTCATAACTTCTTACGTTGAGGTTCATAAACCTTACTACATTGAATGATTTAGCGGCTTCCTTTTCAAAATTCCTGTCTATACTTTCCTCTTGAAGGCTGCAAGATGCTTGCAAGTGTCCTAAAATGCAATTAAATTTAATAAATACCTTAAGATGGATTGATTTGTTTAGTGATATGGTATTAATACTATTTTTTTAGGTCTTGACTGGCTTTGCAATAAGAATTGACTAACCAAACATGAGTTACCTATCAGGGAAACATTTTGGCCACTATGTTGGTTATTGACCAGTGAGTTTAGCTGTTTATAATTTTTTGAAATCATATTCAACCTATAGACGAACCGCCTACTATTTTTCATGAAAAACAAAAGATCTCCGGTTCAATTATCATTTTTACCCGTTTAACACCTTTTTCCCCAGTGTAAAATCGCTATTCACTGTTTTAGGGGTGAAATCATCTATCCAGGTAAAAGCCTATGTTACAGCTGTGGCTGAGATTGATACCACGACGTACTGTCGGTTATGTAGCTATGTGGAATGTATATCAAATATGGTTTACTTCAAGGTATGGAGATCCCATTAAAGATATTCTTACAATAAATGATCTTGAAATGGTCATTCTATGGTGTGAAAATATTTATTAGGTATATGATATTTAATGAAAACAATTATGATTTATTAAATGTTTTTATGTTTACAGTATTGTTATTTAATGTAAGCACTTGAGGCACTACCGACCAAAATACAGCACTATCTGCAATGTATATTGCATACTTGAAGGTTTGGTGGTCCCATTAAAGGTATTCCTACAATAAATGATTTTCAAGTTGTCGTTCTATGACGTGAAAATATTTAATATATGATATTTGCTAACAGGGTATGCCACTGGAATTATTTTACAAGTAGTTATTTTAATGACCAACAGAGTTCACTGATAAGAAGGGAGAGCCCTATGTGGAATGTAGGATAACATGTAACATATTATACGTGATATGTCACAACTGTAATGTTTGTGATTTTTTAAGATGCCTTTATACCTATATTAATCACCCAGTTTACAAGACTGATAACTGTAATGCTACGTAAAAATCAAAACAAATCGAAAATGTGCATTGAAAAACCAAAAAGTGGTTGAGGAAATATACAGTCAACATGCAAAAAAACAAGAAATATATACAAACTGTGTTAATTAATTTAATTCAAATATATATATTTTTACAAGAGGTATACACACACACACACACACAGAATACAGCTCTTTTTTGTTCCGGTTTGCTTGTTATAGTTTTTAAATATAACACTTGCTGAACATTATTTTAGGGGATGGGGGTGTTGCTACGTTGACCAATTACACTATAATACCAGCTTTACGAAGTTCATCTTCTATTTTTAACAGCTCTTCTTCATAACCAATATGACCAGCCTGTTTACAGGCATGCAAGAGCTGTAGACGTTCTACTAATATATTAGGATCGTTCCATTTGCTATTTTTTATGAATGGTTTTAAATACTCGGAAACAGTTCATCATTTTCACCATCATCATCATTATCATCCTCATCATTATAATCATCTTCATAATGATCATCATCATCGTCGTCATCTTTACCATCATAATTTCCACCTGTGTCCACATCTGTTCAATGGTTTGAGTTGCCTTTGATAGTGTTGAAAGCTTCTTTTTAGATGTGCTAGAGTGCTTTAACATTGTTACGTTATTATTATCATCACCATCACCATCCTTTTCACCTTCCCCAACCAACTTCTTGATGGGGTATGTTGTCTCTGACAGGGTTGAGGGCTTTTGAGATGTGGGTGTGTGTCTGATCATGGGTTTTACAGGAGATGTTAAAGGTTTCTCATTAAACAACTCGCTAACAGCATGAGTGCGTTGTAGTGTATTAGACCTGAGGTTAATATTATCTTGAGCAGCACTATTTTTTTCTTGAACTTGGTTCTTTGCTTCGGTTTTAGTTTTCCTTACATTTACACTAGCATGATTAGTAACTTTACAATCATGATTGTTTGAAGAGAGTATGCCCAATTCTTTTGTCTTAAGCATTCCTCGACACTGTTTCGATCGTTGCTTTGAACAGCGCCAAATAACAGTTCCATTTTTATTGCTTCGTTTCACAATATATGAATACCCTTTATAGTATACATAAGGCTTACCATACCTAGTCACTGATATTTCCATATCAACTGTCAAGCATAAAATAATTTCTAGTAAAGACCACTTGGTAATAACAACAATAGATTAATGTGGGAGCATATATAGATGCAAAAAATGGGAGAAAAAGTGGGGGTAAAAAGTGTCAGCAAAAGTGTGAGCAAATGTGGGAGCAAAAACTGTGAGCAAAAAGTGGGAAGCAAAAAGTGGGAGCATATATGGGATGAAATGTGGGAGCAAAGCAAATATAAAAAGAGGGAGCAAATATGCTAACAAATATGTCAACAAATATGCCGGCAAAAGTCAATACACAAGTCAAGATAGTTGAAAGTGCAAAGAAAATATGGAACCAAATATCAGAGCAAAAGTGGTGTTTTTCTAAAACAACTAAACATAACAAACTTAGCCATAACCTAACCTAACCTAACCTACCCTAACCTCACCTAACCTAACTTCACCTATCCTAACCTAACCTAACCTAACCTACCCTAACCTCGCCTAACCTAACCTAACTTCACCTATCCTAACCTCACCTAACCTAACATCACCTAACCTAACCTAACGTAACCCAACTTCACCTAACCCAACTTCACCTAACCTAACCTAACTTTACCTAACCTAACTTGACCCAACTTTACCTAACCTAACCTTAACTATCATAACTTCACCTAACCTAACTTTACCTAACCTAGCTTCACCTAACCTAACCTTTCATCTCTCAGATCAAAATTAAATTCTGGGCATAATTGAGTTGGAACCCAAGACCTCAGGGATAAAACCAAAGTCTACTAACCACTAAACCGCGAGATCGGCAAATTATCACGCAACACAACACAAAAATAAAAGTATCCTGTAGTGTAACTCATTGGCTGACAACCATAGTTGGGAATTCAAACCCAAGACCTTAGGACTTTTGTTTTGAACATTATCAGAAATATTATTCAATCTACATTTTTCTGCTGCTTATAATTAATACACTTTTTTAATTATAAACTAATTTTGAGTACCTACACTTTTAAGAAATTTTATTATTTAAATCTCTATGTCACCCCAACACAAACATTAGGAATAATTTATGCTATACTAGCCAAACTTTTTTAATATTATATATTCCTATTAACACATAACTGTTAAAGGTACTTGTGTACAAGAGTTGGCATTAATATTGGAGCAAAAAGTGGGAGCAAAAAAGTGGGAGCAAATGTGGGAGCCAATATGGGAGCAAAAGTGTGAGCAAAAGTGGGAGCAAATATGGGAGAAAAAGTGGGGGTCAATATGGGAGCAAATGTGTGAGCAAATCAGCTCACCTCGGATATCACCAGTGAGTGCTCATATCCACCGCTAGGTAGCGGAAACACACTTTGCGTGTTGTATGTAACTATCTTACAAAGTTTGACTGCATGCAAAACGTGCTTGTATAAGCAGTGCATAAAATTTTAATATACAATTACCACTAATTGTTCAGAACTAACATGTATAGCCTTTTCTAGGGTATATAGAGCATCCTTAGCAAGAAAGACTGACTAAACCAGGAGTGTAAGGCCTTGCCATATGCAGTAAGCATCTGTTGGCAGAAAATGTTTCCTGATAATAACGGACTTAATGAATATGGAACGTCTTTTGAGTGTCGTCAGTACAAGTGGAAAAACCACATGAGTATGGCGTTTAGAAAACTCACCTCACCTCACCCCAACTGTTTGGAAATGGAAATAATTTGTTTTTGTCTTACTTAGGGGCTTGGAAATCAGGGTCATCCTTCCCATGTACTGTACTTAGAGAAAATAATAAGGGGTCGTGTACACTATTATTAGCTGAGTATCAAATACAATTTTGCATACCCCTAGGACCAGTATCGCATTATAAAGGCATGCCATGTGTTACCGTCCTTAAAGCCAGTGATTTAAAACAAAAGAAGTCTTTATTTTCCACCACCCCCAAACATGGGCTTACATCTAGTGGAATGTAGGTTGACGACCATGGAGCCTCAGCTGAGTCCGTCATTGCTTCCACTGACTTGTGCTAGGCTCCTGTCTATCTTCTTTCCTGTCGACCACACCTGGTCAACACTTGTTCTCTACCGACTCGGACATTATTATGCTATCCAAGGCTTAGGGAGTCTCATTATTTTCTGACTTAATTGACCCTTGTTTATTTTTTCTGATACCCTCCTTGTGTGAGGAGGCAGCTTTCTTTCTATTTTTGTGATATTTCCTGCCTTTTTCTGAAGCCACACTAAAGGTAGGGTGTATGTAGCCCCACCATTTGTGGTGCTCCCTGGATATGGCTACACTCTCAGGGGCTTAGGCTGATCAGTTTGGAAGTTGAGCTGGGTCCAGTTTTCCTCCTTTTTATCGATTACCACTGGAGCGGGACCCTCTCCTCTTATACTTTCATATCTACCTTTTATGGCTCTCCTTCCTTTCAAGTCCATCAATCAACATTCTTGATTGTTGAGGGGCATTTTTTATTCCTTCTGTCCTTTATTTGTCCTGTTATCCTTTTGTCTTACATTTCTTTTTTCTAGTTATAAGTGTGTAGTTAGTTTTAATTATAGTTTACATTTAATTTTATTTTCACCATCAGCCAAACAATTAGGGGTCGATAGGACAGCTTGGTGGTTAAGTTTATAGAACGCTTGTCTTTTGTTTGAAACAACACCATGTTGAATTCCAGACTGGGTCAAGAATTTTATACTTTGTTCACTTATTTCTCATGGCTTTGAAACTGGCTGTCTGTAACGTGATCATTATTAATTTTAACTTCAGTGTACGGTGTAGAATTGGAAAGGAGGCGGCCATGGCTTCTGAATTACAACTATGTTAGCGTTTGTCTAAAGTATAAATAAGAAAATGGGTTCAAACATCATGTAGGACATAAACTATTTTTAAATTCAGATTTGTGTTTCACAGTAAACACAATCATTCTCCGTTTAAAACAACCCATAAATTTCTTTTTCTAACATGATAGCTTATAGGCGGGCATTGCTATAGCTTACATGTAGTAGGGTCAACAGCTAAGGATTCAATTTCAATTACCTATACGTCTCATGGTATGGCTCTTAGTCAATTCGTTAAACTACAGAAAACATTTCTTTATGTTCTGTTACATTATCATTTGACCATCTCACAGTGTAGTGTTTATCATACTTGGTTGTCTACCCTAAGGACTTGGCTTCCAACCCCGACTATACCAAGAAATTAATTTTCATTTTAAGGTTGCAATAAGGTTCACTGAGCCTTGTCAACCCTTACCTAACAACTATCTAGTCATGTAAATTAACACGGTGCGAAGCACGTCCACTATCAAGCAGACGAGTAATATGAAACTTGCTGGCAAGAGCGCCGTGTTCTTATCACCAAGACTCATTACATAAACAAAGCCAGTGGCTCTGTGCAGATTCAACCCAGCGATCGTATGCAAGTGTGTGTTTGTTCAAAAAGCTTCATTCATATAACTCAACTGTCACCACAGAGCTCCAGGTTCAATTTTATAAAGGCTGCAACACGGTACACTCCGTCTTGTCTGGTAAAACGTTTTGGGTCAATTCAAGAATCATGGGAAGGGGTTAGCCATTGTCAGTCCAAAACAACACCCTCTCCGATAATTAGTTTTATAAAATCTCAGGTCGATATCCTTAACGTTTTGGCTCTTTTGGGTAAATTCATGGGGCATGGCAACGGGTTGGCCATCCTGATTTGTACAACAACTGATAAAACTCTCTAGCCTTATTCGTTAGCTATAAACACATTAATCCATAATTACCTAATAATAATAATAATAATAATAATTAGCAAGCTGTCATCCTCCATACAAACATTCATTAAAGCATGGTTTCACAAAACTCTTATGCTTTTAAGTGTTTAATAACTTTTACTCCTGTAACATTACTATTCCCTGTTTTAAGAGTGAAATAATCTATCGAGGTAAAAGCGTATGTCATCACCTATTTTTCAACTATCACACATAATTTTAGGGTACTTAGTTTGCAAGTTATCATTTTTTTCAATTTGGGGGTAGTTTTCACCCCCCTACTATTTTTCATGAAAAACAAAAGATCATAGGTCCAATTATCATTTTTACCCTTTTTACATCTTTTTCCCCAGTTTAAAATCACTATTTACTGTTTTAGGGGTGAAATCATCTATCCAGATAAAAGCCTATGTCACAACCAATTTTTTAAGCTATTACCCCTAATTTTACGGTTCTTAGTTTCCAAGGTGTCGATTTTTCAATTTAGGGGTAGTTTTCACCCCCCTACTATTTTTCATCAAAAACAAAAGATCATAGGTTCAATTATCATTTTTACCCGTTTAACACCTTTTTCCCCAGTGTAAAATCACTATTTACTGTTTTAGGGGGGAAATCATCTATCCAGATAAAAGCCTATGTCACAACCAATTTTTTAAGCTATTACACCTAATTTTACGGTTCTTAGTTTCCAAGGTATCGATTTTTCAATTTAGGGGTAGTTATCTCCCCCCTACTATTTTTCATCAAAAACAAAAGATCATAGGTTCAATTATCATTTTTACCCTTTTTACATCTTTTTCCCCAGTTTAAAATTACTATTTACTGTTTTAGGGGTGAAATCATCTATCCAGATAAAAGCCTATGTCACAACCAATTTTTTAAGCTATTACACCTAATTTTACGGTTCTTAGTTTCCAAGGTATAGATTTTTCAATTTAGGGGGAGTTTTCACCCCCCTACTATTTTTCATCAAAAACAAAAGATCATAAGGTTCAATTATCATTTTTACCCTTTTTACATCTTTTTCCCCAGTTTAAAATCACTATTTACTGTTTTAGGGGTGAAATCATCTATCCAGATAAAAGCCTATGTCACAACCAATTTTTTAAGCTATTACACCTAATTTTACGGCTCTTAGTTTCCAAGGTATCGATTTTTCAATTTAGGGTTAGTTTTCACCCCCCTGCTATTTTTCATCAAAAACAAAGTATCTTAGTTTCATTTATCATTTTTAGGTGTTAAACACGTTTTTCCCCCATAACATGACTATTTACTGTTTTAGGGGTGAAATGACCAATCCAGTTAAAAGCCTATGTCATCACCTATTTTTAGAGCTATCACGCCAAATTTTAGGATTCTTAGTTTCCAAGATGTTGAGTTTTCAATTTTTGGGGGTAGTTTCACCCCCAAGGGGGGGACGTCGCCCCAAGTGCTAGGACCCCTCATACAAGTCCCTAGCATGATTGGTTCGCGAGATATTAACAAAAGAGTAGTTAGGCCCTTTTAACAAAAAACTGAATCACACATTCAAAAACGAGGCGTCAGCCCAAGTGCTAGGATACTGCCTATGGCAAAATCCCATCAGGGGTTCAGAAAATATTAACAAAAGTGTAGATAGCCCCTTTTGACAAAAGCCACCGGCGTGCATACATACAAAAAATTACTATTTCTCCCCGGGTAAGGCTAGTTTTTATTTTGGGGGTTGTCATACCTCGTTCATACAAAAGGAGAATTCACTACGAGTCCTACGACACCCCATATGTTAAAATCGCATTATTGGTTAGCGAGATACTAAAAAGCGAATGACCTATTAGTTTTTTTTAAATAAATATAAAAAAAACTCATCTATAAATAATCATTTAAAAGTTCCGCTCTCTTACAAAGCGTCAACCACGTCTCACGCGAACACTGCAGACATATCAAGTGATCGCTCGCACAGTTGCACACTTGCACGGGTATCAGATGGCATCAACACCCATTAATTTTTATCTCCATCGCATAAATAAGGCAAAGGTTATCTGCATCAAGCGGTTACCCAAAGGATATCTGCTTCAAGCGGTTAAAGGTCAACCTCTTCCCACGCTAACATGTGCACGTGCACGTGCTCACATCCGCATGGTTATTAGATGACGTCATGATGATGCAATATGTCCTCGCGATTACGCAATATTCAAAACATACATTTCCACCCTACTCACTGACGAATGTTTCTTAACTTCGGGGATTGTAAAATGTGTAAATACTGTAGAGTGATAAATATTTTCTTATGTTTAACGATAGTTACCATTAGTAAGATAATGAATAGAATTAAGGAGTTAGTAATATATTGATTAAAAGAAGTAAGGTAATTGTAAAGCGAGAATATTTTTATTGTTATTTAGAGCTCAGAGAAATCAGCTGTTTGTTAATTTGTTGAATAATTTATCGATTGGAGGAAGTTGTTAGAAGATAATTTTAATACATTTATAACTCCGTAACTAGTATGGTTCTAGGAATTCATAAACCGAAATCACGGCTAGGTACAGTAGTTTATTTATTTTCGATTATTATTATCATTAAGTTTTATTCGTTTTATTTTTGAGAATAGATTTCAGGAGGGATATTTTTAGTGTATTTGTTTTTATTAATAAATTATCAGGCACTGTTTAGTTTGCTTGCTCCATTTTATAGAATCCACGAAATGTATCATTTAATACGAGAGTCACGGGTGTACTATGAATATTCTATAGGCGCCCAATATTTTTTTCCACAACCGGCACACCCCAAGATTCCAAGAATCTCACTCTCCCTATGTAGATAGATGTGAACCAATAGTAGTTAGAACATGGTGCATGCATATTTCAGTAAACATATGTACGACGAGTTCAGTGATCGCCGGCCAGCAGGGAACAGTTGGTTTATCTAGCTGGGGATCAACGTCCTTTGCGATCCTCTACATCCTCGGATAACGGTTGGTATTACATTAATTCGGGTACAGTGTTATGTCCTGTATTATGTTTTCCTCATTTTACTGTATCTTCTGTTAAAAGCTGGGATGGTATTACTTGTCCTCAGAATCCTATCTCTATTCCGACCCCACACTATGTATAACCACGCACAGGCACCATAGTAACGCCAAAATCAACCAGAAGACTGCACAGTATTGTTTGTGAAACTAGTATGAGTAGAGTTACTCTGGCTAGCTTGTAACGTACAATACGGTACCTAATGAATGCAGGTATCGTAGACTTACACTGCGACTATTTCAAACCTGCCCACTTCTTGGTGTAGTGGCTAACATTCTTAGCTGTCGCCTCAGAGGTCCGGGTTTGATTTCCAGATCTGCGAAGAAATTTAATTCTGGTCTGAGTCCTGGAACGGGGTACACTCTGCCTCGTGAGGTAAAACTGAGAAGATGTGGGTTCGATTCCAACCTCAGCCATTATGGAAGTGGATTTCCACGGTTTCCCACTTCTGCTCAAGGCAAATGTTGCGATGTTTTCTGACTTAAAGCCACGAACACCTCCACCTCAAACACCACCTGAATTACAAATACACACACTAATACATACACCACAATTACACAGAGTATCAGACAAATTCTAAGCACTCACAAGGTTACGGGGATAAATGACCACCATGTCCAAGGGTGTACGATTTTGGGGTATAAGAGGTAAAGCGTAAAATAGAGGAAATATGACGTTCCGCACATATCGAATTGTTTACTTATATTTTAAAATCCAATGTCAAATTAGTATATTTTAATTACGCTATGCCGTTAAAATCATTATAATTTGTATTATGAGTTTTCCTATTGTTCTATTATATCCCGTTGCAATAGTATAAATAAAAGAAGCAACTATCGAATTTCAATGAACAAGCCGGAAGTGGAAGCTTAACACGAGGAACTTTTCGACTGGAGCTGGATGTGAGAGAGAGCTAGGATGTTAGTGTCGAACTTATCCGTGAAAATCGAGTAAATATTTATATTTAAACCTTGTGAAATTTTGCAAAAGTACTCATTACTATTGCGAGAAGTGATCTACGACACAGTATTCGCGTCAGAGTGAATGCAAGTAAATTTTGAGTGATTTTGCAAAGTGTAAGTCAGCGTGGTTGGTGCACGTGCGAGTGAAAAATTGCATCGTGCTTAAATATCGCGCTAAAGCAAGATAAATCAGTGAAATATTAAGTATAGGATCATAAAATTATTCGCAATTGATTTCTGTGGAGTGATTGGTCAGATATCACCGGATTAAGTGCTACCAGGAAGTAGATTTCCTTTTACACATATCGAACATTACTTTACATTGAATCTCGTACCTATTGGCCTTCAAACCTTTGCCATTTCATCCCAAATTCTTCCATCAGTTATAATCCAAAATCATGTTGATACACTGCAGTGTTTCCGAGAATAACGGAATGAAATGTGAAAATCGAACTGCTGTTAAAGCAACTCTGTGTGAAACACATCCTTGAGATATACAGAGAAAGGCAACCCAACTAACGCGTATATCATATTCATCCTAGAAACATTAGTACCTACTCCTTTATGGCCTTAGTACAACTTTACCGTTGAGTTCAAACTCGGGAGTATGGTAGAAATCATTAGCGGCAATGTTATTTCAATGACCTAAAATATAATGCATGATTTAATCCATCACAGCTCTGAATAACTGGACCTTACGTTTGGGTAGGAAATGTCAACGAATAGATTCAATACGTGTCAGTAGTACATCATGACTCTCAGTAGCTAAGGTGGCTAAATCAAACATTTCTGAAGTCACGTCAGCTCCTAGGTAGCATGTTCGAACCCCGAGCTAGTACGTCTTTTTGGGCTTATTGTCGTTTATAGTGGATGCATACTCGTATCAACCTGTTCCAACGAGTGATTTTTATTTGGTCCTGAAAAGGACAGGTTGGACAACGACATAATGATCTGTAGAACAAAAGCAAGGTACTCTGTTTATTCAGGGTAGCAAGTGATCGAAATGTTGACCACCTTGGTTTAAAGAAAACTCAGATTCACTCAGGCCGCCACACGTGTCGCGTCAAAGCCCTCTGTAACACCAGGTTTAACCATTCCTTATTCTTACGCTGTGCCAAGTCAAAGCCTTCTGTAACCCATGATGCTCAGGTTGTCTGAGCATGCGATCTGGCAGACGGTGGCAAGTGTACAAAGCAAAATGTTCACACTTTCTATCTTCGTATACTGTTTAAGCATCCATGGCTGAAATGGTAACGCGTTGGACTGTGGATTGAAATGTTTGGGGATCTATACTTGTTACGGGGAGAGTTTCATAATTTGTTTTCGTTAGGTTTTATCATCTGTGTCGACCGTTTTTCCAATGACTTACGACATAAATGATACAAGAGGTCACAGTTACCGTAATTATTGAGGATGGGGAACTAGTAATATAGCGAGCAAATGCAATTTTCAGGTTGGATTCCATGAAAGTAACATAGTGTCCGAATGCGGTATTAAGTTACACGAAACATCTTAATATGTACACCTCAAATAGTTGTTTTGGTAGAATTTAATAACAAAATAATACCAAGAGAATTTCTCAGGACTATTTATACTTCGATGCAATCACTGGCGATCAGAATCTCCTTAGATACTGTATGTAGTTGTTTCATTTGAGGGGCTAGAACATCGCAGTCATTTAGACCCGTGTACTTGGGTGTGTGTAGAAGTTCTCTGATAACCTGTGTTATAGCGGTGTCTGTATTAATGTGTTTATTTGCAATTAAGGTGAGGATTGGGAAGGAGGTGGCCGTGGCCTGAAGTTAGAATCCGTCCCGGCATTTGCCTGGAGTAGGAGTGGGAAAAAACAGAAAACCACTTGCAGGGTGGCTAAGGTGGGAATCGAACCCACCTCTTCTCAGTTTTGCCCCACGAGGCTTTGTGTACCTCGTTCCAGCCCCCAGAGCAGCATTGAATTTCTTGGCAGAGCCGGGAATCGAACCCGGACTTCCGCAGTGACATTTCAATATGTTATGATTATATCCATATCAGATTTCTTTTCTGCCATTATAGGTCACGTGGCGCAACCTGCTGATACGATCGTATTCTCTTCATACATCAGCAAAGTTCAACGTAGGCCTACTCTTCACAGGAGTACACCGTAATTTAATAAATGTGGCAATGCGACTTTGTACGTGTGGCTTAATATTACATCCCCACCAAAATAGGGTCCGGGCTGTCGTTCAAAAAAGTATGCCTACGGCTGAATTCGAAGCACCATTCTACCCGTTCTCACCCTCCATGTCCGGCCGGAACTTTACCGATCCTGCCACTACTATAACATGGAAACTGCGCGTTGCACGTGTGCTAGTAACAGTGGCCATCCCACCTCAAACGTTATTATCCATGTAAAGGTCTTCAATCATGGTTTATGGTGTTAATTTAACTGTCTAATATTACAGATCACGTAGCGTAACTATTAATTCGATCGTATTAGGTGTATGAGTGTTCTTTCAAGGAGCAATAAATCACATGTTAGTAGAATGGTCCTTAGTATTTGGCGCGGAAATCTGTATGGTCGTCTTTTCCTTGCTAGTCCCATGACTCAATTACATTGCTGTCACACAGGCAGAGTGCAGAGCAATATCGACCATCGGGAGAAATGTAATGTTATTTGGGTTTCATATTTTTTTTATTTAGACAATTTACCCTCTAGGTTGGTGGTTCCCACGGACTCAGCGAGGGAACTCACCACTACCGCCTCTATGGGCAGTGTCCTGGATCCGGGAACATCTGGTTGGGATGGATACAACTGGGGAGGTGTGATCAGCACTTCGCCCAGGCGGTCTCACCTGCAAAGCGAACAGGGGCCTCATGAGGGATGGGAAGGGATGGAAGATTGGAATGGACAGGCGAGGAAGAGGGAAGGAGGCGGCCGCGGCCTTGCAGTAGGTACCATCCCTGCATTTGCCCGAAGACGGAGTGGGAAACCACGGAAAACCACTTCGAGGATGGCTGAGGGTGGAATTGAACCCCCTCTAGTCATTTGGACCACCCGAGGCTGAGTAGACCCCGTTCCAGTCCTCATACCACTTTTCAAATTTCGTGGCAGAGCCGGGAATCGAACCCAGGACCTCCGGGGCGGCAGCTAACCATGCTGACCGCTACGCTACGGAGGCGACTGGGTTTCATAAAACTAAATAATAAGGGGCCGGTGAACTACTCTGTATATTTCCTACTGCACCGGGTATGAGCATGAGAATTAGCTTTAAACAGATCGGGGGTTTGTCTCCATGAGTAGAGGATCTCGCTGGTATCGGCACATCATCGTTGATGAATTACCTTACAGTGAGCTTAAGAGAGTTTCCAGTAACTCCACATAGGCCTCCAGAGGATTACGAAATGATGTAGTATACTGGCCAATGGCTTGTGAAAAAGCAGTATGACTTGGCGTCTGTTAGGGCATCTTTGTATTACACTCTGAAGAGTTCATACAATAGTATATATGAGAAAAATTGAATGTAGTTGATTTGATATCAGCACAGAAATTTTAACTAACATGTAGTCACAGATCTTTGGCATCAACGGAACCAAAAACTAGTTCCAGAATTTTCTCTGAAATTTCAGGATTATTCATTACTAGTCGTGAATCTAGAAAAAACGCCATCAACTAAGATTTACTAGATTGCCACTCTTGTCGTCAAAGGATTATCAGGCATAGCTGTAATTCGAAAGTGAATTAGAGGTGAAACCTCATGATGAATATTGTTGGGGGTCCATGCATTACTTTTCACTTCACACACATTAATTGACTAATGTCTTACCCTATAAAAATCCACCGGTGAGAGCTACTGTATTACTCCTGCTTCAATGTTTATAATGGCTTCCTTATACTCAAGGGCATCTTGCCACTGTGTGCATTTCAGTGCTAAGCTGATGTAGAAAACTACAGGATAGACTTTAAGAGGGTGATTCTCTAGAGAAAGCATGTCCATTTACGTTTTTCACAGGGCTGGGATAATTTTCAGGTTCACGTGCACAGGAATGGCATTTTAAATTGAAGAAATCTTGAAAACATACTTCTAGCAAGGATTGTAATGTAAAGTTTTGAAACCACTTTCCAGTGTTGCCTATACACAAAAACTATCAGCTGTAGCTCTTCAGTCAGTCAACACAAATTTGATCAATGACTGGGCTGGGTACAATGTATATGATATATGAATAGCAACTAAATAACACTGCTGGAAAAATACAAATATTGGTTACGATTAGATCATAACTAATACATGTATTTTTTCCAGGAGTGTTATTTACTTATTGTTCATATATTATAAACATTGTACCCCGCTCAATCAGTTGTCGAATTCGTGTTGACTGACTGAAGAGCTATAACTGCCAAGAAGAAAGGATTGCTCTAGTCAAGGAACGTGCATTTCAATCCACGTAGGAGATCCATTATCAGGACATAGCCTTAGTACTTGTCTTGGCATTTAAACTGCACAGTTCAGTTCGTTTTGCAATCTCCACATGATCTGTGTCATCTGAACGCTAGCAAGTAGTGGCTTTAATCTTGATTCACTATTATTATTGTTGTCTTTGATCTGTAGTTCATGGTAAAGTATATCTCATTATAAATTTTGTAAAATAATAAATGTGAAGAGTCAGTTCGATTTAATTAAGGTCGTAAAACTGTCGTAAAAATGGCACTTGTCCAATTCCGGGTGTTGAGTGGAAGCGACATACAAGGCACAACCTAGCATTGAAGGTTCAAATCACACGGTAATAGAAGGTTGTAGGGCTATACCAGCTATCATATCCGTGCTGGCAAAAGCTTCCATACTAACGAGTGTCGTGGGAAACGAGCTTCAGTGCTTAACGCTTTCGATCTGAAATTGTAAATAATAGTAGAATAAACATAGCATGTCTGCAAATGAATCATGTCCTTTTCAAGAAACAATGTACTGTATACTTCGAGTAGTAAAACAAAAATAGGTCTCGAACAAGGTAGAGCACAAATAATTTCAGAATTCATAGAAACAGCTCGAAGATGATCTGAAATGCAAGGTTAGTTCCTCTAGAATACATACAACCCAAACCTTAAACAAATCGTGGGCCTGGGTGCAATAATGGTATATCTATTTCTCCAGTGTTATTGTCTCTTTGACTTTGCTACATAAATTCCATAAATCTTGTATTCTGTTGATTAATTAAGTTAGAAACTTAATGAGATCGAAGTGCTGGAGGGGGATGTGTTGCTCTGTTTAAAAATGGTTAGAGATCATTACGTCACCTACAGTAAGTCTACGTTATAGTCAAAATATTGAAACACTGAGTCGAGTGTAAAATCCACATGTTACATAAGGCTTTCGTTGCTGGTCACTATGATTGTTATTCTGATTAATAATTATGAATTAATAATACTAGTAATTAACATATCATAACATTTTTAGCCATCGCATAGGAGAGGAACCTGCCTGAAACCCTACATGTTCTGTACAATGAACAAAGTAAATATAATACTGTGTTATCGCTGAACTTGCAATACCATGTATCATCATTTTTCTTATGGAAAGTCATACCCCCAAGCATATGTGGCCATACAGTCCAACGGAACAATTTTCGTTAGGTTAATTTTTTAGCCTACATTGGATTTAAACAAAAAATACTGTAGACATGAGATCTACTTGGGTAAAATAACCGTGTGCCTGTTTGTGAGTGTACAGTGTATGTCGGTCCCCCATATCAATTCAGACATGACGAAAACAAATTGAACTAAATTTAGTACACAGGTAGCACTAGCAAAGGACACCTCAGTGTCATGTTTTATATTGCTGCCAATTAAACCCAAACAAAATGGCAGCCTCTTTAATATCCAGAGCTTAAATAAAATTACGACCTAACTAATCATTGGTTCTCTATAAAATGTTGGAAAAATATACCTTCATGTGTTAAGCGTCTGGATCCCAATTCAAAAGGCCCTCAGCTAGACCATTTAAACTTGGCGAATTATGCAAGCATTATAATCCATATATTTTGATCCAATGAATCAATGTTCATAGTATTTGATTATCAGATAGTTGTATATAAGAACCCTCTGCTGCCAACGTGATAACAATACGAAACTGTATATTACGCGCAGCCGCCATCTTGTTATTATACAGTATTCAAAATAAATAACTCTCAACATTTAAGAGCTATTAAAGCGACAATTAGTGACAAGGTTGGACTGTGAGTAGTGTGTTTGTGGGGGTTCAGATACCACCGCCACCGCTCCACCGCTGGAATACTAAAAAGGCAATATCTCGCGAACCAATCGGGCTAGAGACTTGTACGAGGTGTTGTTGAACTCGGGCGGAAACCCCCTTTCCAATGGACAATATATTTCCACCCAAAGATAAAACCTACCCCTACTAGGGGGTGAAAATGTATTTTTTTAGAAAATCTCTCTTTCCAAATGCAACATGTAAGAGTTTGAATGCCAATATGGAATGAAACGTTGTTCTACATAAAGTGCATAACTTCGGTGGATAGCCACTATGAATTAACATGCTTGTTTTTTTTGTTTTTTACGCATGCCAACTCATGGCTTTTATAAGAGGGTGGGCTTTTTAAAGATGGCAGCTGTAGTGTAACCTAACCTAACCCAACCTAACGGGTCCTTGTGGGCAAGTCCTTGTGGACGAGTCCTTGTTGACAGGTCCTTGTGGACGAGTCCTTGTTGACGAGTCCTTGTGGGCAGGTCCTTGTGGACGAGTCCCTTTGGACTGATCCCTTTGGACCGGCCCCTTTGGACTGGCCCATGAATTTATCCAAATTATGTCAAAGGGCTTAACTAACGGACTAATAAGGCTAGGAACTTGTATGAGGTATTGTAGGACTTGGGATGAAGCCCCCTTTTAGAATGTATTTTTGAAATTTTGACGAAGGGCCTAACCACACTTTTGTTAATATCTCGCGAACCTATCATGCTAGTGACTTGTATGAGGGGTCCTAGCAATTGGGGCGATGTTCCCCTTTGGGGGTGAAACTATCCCCCCACTCCCAAATTGAAAAATCGATATCTTGGAAAACTAAGAACCTTAAAATTATGTGTGTTAGCTTTAAAAAAAAAGGTCATAAGATACGATTTTACCACGATAGGTCATTTCACCCCTAAAATAGTAAATAGTAATGCTACAGGGAAAAAAAGCGGTTAAACACTTCAAAATGATAAATGTACCTAAGATCATTTGTTTTTGATGAAAAAATAGTAAGAGGGTTAAAACTATCCCCAAAATTTTAAAATCGTTATCTTGGAAATTAAGAGCCTTAAAATTAAGTGTGATAGCGTTAAAAATAGGTCATGACATACGCTTATACCACGATTGGTCATTTCACCCCTAAAACAGTGAATAGTGATTTTACAGTGAAAAAGGTGTTAAAGGTCTAAAAATTATAAATGAACCTAAGATCTTTTGTTTTTGATGAAAAATAGTAAGGGGGTGAAAACTACCCCAAAATTGAAAATTCGATATCTTGGAAACTAAGAAACCTAAAATTAGATGTGATAGCTCAAAAAATTGGACATTTAATACTCTTTTACCACGATTGGTCATTTTAACCATAAAACAATGCATGTAGATTTTACAGGAAAAAAGGGGAACCAATAATCAGATTTGGACACATGAGGTGTTATAAGACTCAGGGCGACAATATCTTCTTGAATTTATTATTTATTTTTTGAAATTTTGAAAAAGGGCCTAACCACACATTTTGAAAATTTAGATTTTTAAAATTTTTGAATTAATTTTAATATTTTCTTTTTTTTAGTAGAGAGAGAGACAGTACCAGTTGTGTTTAAACGAGCATGTCGCCGATCACTGTGGCCATGTTCAATGGATGAATCGATATTTTGTGAAGCATTGATTGAAGAGGGTCATGCGACGACTTGTTTTAAGAATATTTTTATGATTTTTCCTATGATGCATGCAATTATTTAAATATCCCAAAACGGCAAGGTTACTGATTTGAGTTTTATAAACTAATAATGGGATTTGGACTCATAAGGTGTCCTATAACTTGACATGACGCTTTTTTTATATGGCTTATGAATTTTCCCAAAAAGATTGAAAACAACAAGGTCATGGACTTTTGTTTCTCTTAATATATTGCAAACCCATAATGTTAGATGTTTATGGTGAGTGTTGAAACATAGCTATGTAGAGAAATAATTATTGTAGGCTTCACGTATGGTGACTGACAAGTCTTTGACTATTTAAACTTGTTTTTAAACCTGACCGCAGTACATAGGGAGTATAGGTTTCAGGCATGACATGACAAACGGTGTGTACAAAATTCAATTTATCGATTCAAGAATTAAGAGTAGACTATCTTTAATTGATTAGTTAAAGAGGGTAGCTAAGAAAACAAGATGGTGATTACACTGAACCAAACCGAACCAATACAATCCTTTATGAATGTATAATGTTACTTGCTAACCATTTTGTGCTGCAGTGGCAAGCACTTTTGGCTCTTGCACTAGAGGCCTTAACTCGGTTTTACTTTAAGGCTTAAAACGAACCAAACTAAGAAAGATGGTTATAGTGGTGCAGTGGTTAAGCTGTTATCCTTTGACTAAGGTAGACCAGGGTTTGACTTTAGATTAATACGCATGTCAAAAACATATAAAAAGCAGGGATAATATTTTAAGACTGATTACACTTGTATAATTTTTTAAATTATTACTTGGATTACAAATACAAAGGAGGACTGGGTTCAATATACAGTTAATGCAAGTAAGAATTTATGTTTGTTTTTTTATTTTAGACTTTAGATTTTAGAATTTACATTTTACATTTTAGATTGTACAAAAAGACCAAACCATAATGTCATGACTTTAAATTTTCTGTAACTAATTATTAAAGAAACACATATAAGGATTTGTATTACTTGGAATTATGTTTTCTATACTTTATGTTATTTTGGTTTTAGATTTTAGAAATTTGATATTGGATTTTAGATTTTAAGTAAAGACCAAAGTAATATTGAGTATTCAATTGACACTGGTATGTAGATAGAAAGATGATTAGACTATATGTTAAGATGAATTTTTAGGTGTTGACTGGCCTTGCAATAAGAATTGACTAACCAGACATGAGTTAACACTTTGGCAACTATGCTTGTTAATGACCAGTGAGTAGGGTTTTAGAAAAACTGTTTGCAATTTTGGGTTATATACAACAAATGCATAGACCTACTGAGCGACTATGTTTGCTAAATAAGACATTATACCAGAGATGATTAGGATTCTTATGCAGCTCAGGCAAGGAATGCATTTCTACAGAATTTGTTGATATTGAATATAGATTTAGGTATTAGGATGTCATTTTTAAAGACTTTGTCTGGAGTGTGACGCTCTATGAAAGGGAAACTTGGACTATTGGTGTAGCAGAAAAGTGGAGAGTTGAAGTGCTTTGAAATGTGGTGTTACAGGAGAATGATGAAGATTAGATGGGTAAATAGGGTTACAAACAAAGGGGCATTAAGACAAGTGGGAGAGGAGAGATGTTTTTGGCGACAGCTAATGGTGTAAATCGATAGGTTGGTAGGACACATACACCCAGGAATAGCGAGCTTAGTTATGGAAGAACGGGTTGAGGACAAGAACTATAGGGGTAGACCAAGGATAGAATATGTTAAACAGATAGCCTTGGATGTATAGAGTGTGGTAGCTATATAAGGATGAAACGATCAGCTCAGGACAGGGAGACATGGAGGGCTGTATTAAACCAGTCAAAACGCTGAAGACTCAAACAACATGTAGAGCTTACCAAAATAATGTTGTGTAACGGTAAATACTAGTCAACAAACATTAATGCATTACTACAACCCATGACAGCTGAGCTGACCCTGAGAGCTTTTCTAAAATTATTTTAAGATGTCTTTAACCCTATATTAAACACCTAGTTCTCAAGACTCATAACTACAATGTAATGAAAAAACAACAACAACAACAACAACAACAAAATTTCAAAACGAGCAAGTGGTTGAATCAATGTACACTGGAAAATTTTGTAAACACTCAAGTGCACAAAACAAATTATATTATTAACTGTCAGGTTGACCGAGTGGTTAAGGCGTTTGACTTATGTTCACATTTTCAATACAAGAAAGCAAGGATTTGAACCCCTTACCTGACAAAACTATTCCTTTAACATAGCTTAGCAATACTGTATTATTATGATACTCGATACACAAACCATAGATAGAGTGTACTGTTTAAGTCCACTCTCTCTTTCTAAACATAGCTAGAGACTTTCAATGGTCAACAATTGCATTAATAGTGGGAGGATGTAGTGATAGTAATTAAGAAAAAAGCAGACAATAACCATAAAATATTTTTATTAAATTCATTTTTTAATAGATACACACTGAATACAACTCTCTCTATTTACCTTTGCTTGATATAGATTTTTTAAACACAACGCTTGTTGTAGATCCTTTTATAACTTTCTCCAGGTACTCTTGTTCTTAAAAAATGGGGAAGTCGCAGTGGTTTTATAGACATAAAACCCTCATCCTTTTCTTTTTCATCATCATCATCATCATCATCATCATCATCATCATTATGAATATTATCATCAAAATTATGATAGTCATTGTCACCATCATTATCATCATCATCATCATCATCATCATCCTCAAATCACTAGAACAATCCAATTCCTCTTGTTCCTTTTCCACAGGGACCTCTTCTAAAGTCTGCGTTGCTTTTGATAGTGTGAAGGGTTTCTTAGACATTGACAACTGTCCTAACATGACTTTTTGAGGACATGATAAGTGATTTTGAACAAACACTGCACTATCTTGAGCAGCAATATTTTTTTCTTGGACTTGCTTTTTTTTTTACCTTGGTTAGAGTATTTTGTCCACTTAAATGTGTATTAATTTGAGATTCACAATGATGCTCGTTTGAAGTAGGTACGTTGGAGTCTTTTGTTTTAATCATTCCTCGACACTTTTTAGATCACTGTTTTGAACTTCGCCAAATAACAGTTCCATTTTTATTGGTTGTTTTTACAATATATGTATATCCATTATAGTAGGCACATGGCTTACCATGGCTGGTTGTTGAGACTTCCATATTAACTAATACACATTAATTTAATTTTAGTAAAGTCACTTTAGTAATAATAACAGTAAAATAAATGAAGTGGATTGATATTTTTTAAAGGTGGAATTTTCAAAGTACTGTCAAGAATAATAATCACATGAACAAATTTTAGACTACAAGTGATTAAGACACACATTGCTCAATGTCAAGATTTATACTGAACACAATTTATAGTGATTATGATTTTTATTGACTGTAATTGATAGTAGCCATGGTTAGTAGAGGCAATGTATACTGGGTGTGTTTTATAGCACGCTCAATTTATAGTAGGTACGATTAGTAGACGCGTTTGATACTGGGCGCGTTTTATACTGATTATGATTTATACTGAGCGCGATTTTTACTACAAGCGATTTTTACCAGCTGTAATTGATAGCAGTTTATACTCAACGCAATTGATAGTAGGCGCAATTGATAGTAGGCGCGATTGGTAGTAGGCGCAATTGGTAGTAGACGCAATTACTAGTAGGCGCGATTGGTAGTAAGCGCAATTGATAGTAGGCGCAATTGACAGTAGGCGCGATTGGTAGTGGCTGTAATTGCTAGTAGGCGCTATTGATAGTAGGTGCAATTAGTAGTAGGCGTGATTGGTAGTAGGTGCAATTGATAGTAGGTGCAATTAATAGGCGCAATTGATAGTAGGTGCAATTGATAGCAGGCACTATTAGTAGACGTGTTTGATAGTAGGCGCGATTGGTAGTGGACGTAATTGATAGTAGGCGCTATTGATAGTAGGTTCAATTTACAGTAGGCGCGATTGATAGTAGGTGCGATTAGTAGTAGGCGCGATTGGTAGTAGGCGCAATTGGTAGTAGACGCAATTACTAGTAGGCGCGATTGGTAGTAGGCGCAATTGATAGTAGGCGCAATTCACAGTAGGCGCGATTGGTAGTGGGCGTAATTGCTAGTAGGCGCTATTGATAGTAGGTGCAATTGACAGTAGGTGCAATTAGTAGTAGGCGTGTTTGGTAGTAGGTGCAATTGATAGTAGGTGCAATTAATAGGCGCAATTGATAGTAGGCGCGATTGATAGTAGGCGCAATTGATAGCACGCGCTATTAGTCGACGCGATTGATAGTAGGCGTGATTTGTAGTGGACGTAACTGATAGTAGGCGCGACTGATAGTAGGCGCGATTTGTAGTAGGCGCGATTGATATCAGGCGCTATTAGTAGAGGCGATTGATAGTAGGCGCGATTGGTAGTGGACGTAATTGATAATATGCGCTATTGATAGTAGCTGCGATTGATAGTAGGCGCGATTGATAGTAGGCGCGATTGGTAGTAGGCGCGATTGATATTAGGCGCAATAAATAGTAGGCGCGATTAGTAAGCGCGAATGATAGTAGGCGCGATTGATCGTAGGCGTAATTGATAGTTGACGCGATTGATAGTAGACGTGATTGGTAGACCTTGAGGTGATAACCCCTTTTGATTGATCCCTGTTGATTTGTCCCTTTGGACTGGTCCCTGTTGACTAGCCCCTGTTGACCAGCCCCTTTGGACGGGTACTTTATGAAGGGAGTCATTTTTGACGGGTCCTTGTGGACGGGCCCATGCATTTATCCAAATTATGTCAAAGTCACTTAACCTAACCTTGTCACATGACCTGTTCTACAAGTTAAGACTTGCTTTGAGACAGGCTATGACGTCACAGAGGCTGGACATTACATTTTATTACACAAATACATTCTCCTTAAAGTGAGAGGAAAAGTGGGTGCAAGAGTGGGTGCAAAAGTCAGTGTAAAAGTGGGTTCAAAAGTGGGTGCAAGAGTGGGTTCAAAAGTGGGTGCAAAAGTGAGTTCAAATGTGGGTGCAAAATAGGTGCAAAAGTCAGTGTATAAGCCAGTGTAAAAGGGAGTGCAAAAGTAGGTGTAAAGGTGGGTGCAAAAGTGGGTGCAAAAGTGGGTGCAAAAGTGAGTGCAAAAGTGAATGTAAAAGCGGGTGCAAAAGTGGGTGCAGTTTATAGTAGGCACGATTTTTACTAGAATGTGATTTGAGTAAATGTAATTTCTAAACCCAAGTAGTGAGTAGCCAGTTGGTTTTGATCTATGCAAGCGTAAACATGTCTCATACACTGATGATGGATACTCAAGGCTTTAAGGTCAACGAAAACAAGTACAGTATATATTTAAAGAGGTGGCTATTATTGATTGTACAACACTGAATCTAATTTTGAAATTTTGACAAAGGGCCTAAGTGCACTTTTGTTAATATCTCGCGAACAATAAGTCTAGGGCATTGTATGAGGTATTGTTGGACTTTTCAATGAAGACTGCGGGTAAACACCTATGTTCCCACTGCCTTTTTAAAGGTGTCGGTTGACCCACGAGGGGTGATTAAAAAGTATTCCAAGCGGCGCTTGTCGATAGACAAACCAATAATCAAAGAGGGGTATGACAGACCTTGAGACGATAACCCCTATTGATTGATCCCGGTTGATTTGCCCCTTTGAACTGGTCCCTGTTGACTAGCCCCTTTGGACGGGTCTTTTTTGAAGGGAGTCATTTTTGACGGGCCCCTGCTGACGGGTCACTTTGGACGGATCCCTGTGGACGGGTCCCTGTTGACACGTCCTTTTGACTAATCCCTTTGGACCGGTCCCTTTGACATAATTTGGATAAATGCATGGCCAACCCATAGGGATCAGTCCAAAGGGACCGGTCCAAAGGGATTAGTCAAAAGGACCTGTCAACAGGGACCCGTCCACAGGGATCCGTCCACAGTGACCCGTCAGCAGGGGCCCGTCAAAAATGACTCCCTTCAAAAAGGACCCGTCCAATGGGGCTAGTCAACAGGGACCAGTTCAAAGGGGCAAATCAAAAGGGATCAATCAAAAGTGGTTATCGCCTCAAGGTCTGTCATACCCCTCTTTGATTATTGGTTTGTCTATCGACAAGCGCCGCTTGGAGTACTTTTTAATCACCCCTCGTGGGTCAGCCGCCATCTTTAAAAAGGCAGTGGGAACATAGGTGTTTACCAGCAGTCTTCAGCGAAAAGTCCAACAATACCTCATACAATGCCCTAGTCTTATTGGTTCGCGAGATATTAACAAAAGTGCACTTAGGCCCTTTGTCAAAATTTCAAAAATAGATTCAGTGTTGTGCAATCAATAATAGCCACCTCTTTAAATATATACTGTACTTGTTTTCGTTGACCTTAAAGCCTTGAGTATCCATCATCAGTGTATGAGGCATGTTTACGCTTGCATAGATCAAAACCAACTGACTACTCACTAGTTGGGTTAAGAAATTATATTTACTCAAATCACATTCTAATAAAAATCGTGCCTACTATAAACTGCACCCACTTTTGCACCCGCTTTTACATTCACTTTTGCACTCACTTTTGCACCCACTTTTGCACCTACATTTGCACTCCCTTTTACACTGACTTTTGCACCCATTTTGCACCCACCTTTGCACTCACTTTTGCACCCACTTTTGCACCCTCTTTTGCACCCACTTTTGAACCCACTTTTACACTGACTTTTGCTCCCACTTTTGCACCCACTTTTGCACCCATTCTTGCATCCACTCTTGCACCCACTCTTGCACCCACTTTTCCTCTCACTTTAAGGAGAATGTTTTGTGTATTAAAAAGTAATGTCCAGCCTCCCACCACCATTCATCTGTGACGTCATAGCCAGTCTCAAAGCAAGTCTAAACTTGTAGAACAGGTCACGTGACAAGGTTAGGTTAAGTGACTTTGACATAATTTAGATAACTGCATGGGCCCGTCCACAGGGACCCGTCAAAAATGACTCCCTTCATAAAGGACCCGTCCAAAGGGGCTGGTCAACAGGGGCTAGTCAACAGGGGCTAGTCAACAGGGACCAGTCCAAAGGGACATATCAACAGGGATCAATCGAAAGGGGTTATCACCTCAAGGTCTACCAATCACGTCTACTATCAAACGCGTCAAATATCAATTACGCCTACTATCAATCGCGCCTATTATTTATTGCGCCTAATATCAATCGCGCCTACTACCAATCGCGCCTACTATCAATCGCAGCTACTATCAATAGCGCATACTATCAATTACGTCCACTACCAATCGCGCCTACTATCAATCGCCTCTACTAATAGCGCCTGATATCAATCGCGCCTACTATCAATCGCGCCTACTATCAATCGCACCTACTATCAATAGCGCCTACTATCAAATACGTCCACTACCAATCGCGCCTACTATCAATCGCGTCTACTAATAGCGCTTGCTATCAATTGCGCCTACTATCAATCGCGCCTACTATCAATTGCGCCTATTAATTGCACCTACAATCAATTGCACCTACTACCAATCACGCCTACTACTAATTGCACCTACTGTCAATTGCACCTACTATCAATAGCGCCTACTAGCAATTACGCCCACTACCAATCGTGCCTACTGTGAATTGCGACTACTATCAATTGCGCCTACTACCAATCCCTCCTACTAGTAATTGCGTCTACTAACAATTGCGCCTACTACCAATCGCGCCTACTGCTAATCGCACCTACTATCAATCGCGCCTACTGTAAATTGAACCTACTATCAATAGCGCCTACTATCAATTACGTCCACTGCCAATCGCGCCTACTATCAATCACGTCTACTAATAGCGCCTGCTAACAATTGCGCCTACTATCAATCGCGCCTACTATGAATTGCGCCTATTAATTGCACCTACTATCAATTGCACCTACTACCAATCACGCCTACTACTAAATGCGCCTACTGTCAATTGCACCTACTATCATTAGCGCCTACTAGCAATTACACCCACTACCAATCGCGCCTAGTGCCAATTGCGCCTACTATCAATTGCGCCTACTACCAATCGCGCCTACTAGTAATTGCGTCTACTACCAATTGCGCCTACTACCAATCGCGCCTACTGTCAATTACGCCTACTATCAATTGCGTTGAGTATAAACTGCTATCAATTACAGCTGGTAAAAATCGCTTGTAGTAAAAATCGCGCTCAGTATAAATCATAATCAGTATAAAACGCGCCCAGTATCAAACGCATCTACTAATCGTACCTACTATAAATTGAGCGTGCTATAAAACACTCCCAGTATACATTGCCTCTACTAACCATGGCTACTATCAATTACAGTCAATAAAAATCATAATCACTATAAATTGTGTTCAGTATAAATCTTGACATTGATCAATGTGTGTCTTAATCACTTGTAGTCTAAAATTTGTTCATGTGATTATTATTCTTGGCAGTACTTTGAAAATTCCACCTTTAAAAAATATCAATCCACTTCATTTATTTTACTGTTATTATTACTAAAGTGACTTTACTAAAATTAAATTAATGTGTATTAGTTAATATGGAAGTCTCAACAACCAGCCATGGTAAGCCATGTGCCTACTATAAAGGATATACATATATTGTAAAAATAACCAATAAGAATGGAACTGTTATTTGGCGATGTTCAAAACAATGATCTAAAAAGTGTCGAGGAATGATTAAAACAAAAGACTCCAACGTACCTACTTCAAACGAGCATTATTGTGAATCTCAAATTAATACACATTTAAATGGACAAAATACTCTAATCAAGGTAAAAAAAAAGCAAGTCCAAGAAAAAAATATTGCTGCTCAAGATAGTGCAGTGTTTGTTCAAAATCACT
Organism: Meconema thalassinum; assembly: GCA_946902985.2. NCBI lineage: Eukaryota > Metazoa > Arthropoda > Insecta > Orthoptera > Tettigoniidae > Meconema > Meconema thalassinum. The sequence goes on from OX336389.2 coordinate 605,591,269, forward strand.
TATCATGTCCTCAAAAAGTCATGTTAGGACAGTTGTCAACGTCTAAGAAACCCTTAACACTATCAAAAGCAACGCAGACTTTAAAAGAGGTCCCTGTGGAAAAGGAACAAGAGGAATTGGATTGTTCTAGTGATGTTGAGGATGATGATGATGATGATGATGATGATAATGATGGTGACAATGACTATCATAATTTTTATGATAATATTCATAATGAAGAGGATGATGATGATGATGATGATGATGATGATGAAAAAGAAAAGGATGAGGGTTTTATGTCTATAAAACCACTGCGACTTCCCCATTTTTTAAGAACAAGAGTACCTGGAGAAAGTTATAAAAGGATCTACAACAAGCGTTGTGTTTAAAAAATCTATATCAAATATTGGTAAATAGAGAGAGTTGTATTCAGTGTGTATCTATTATAAAATGAATTTAATAAAAATATTTTATGGTTATGGTCTGCTTTTTTCTTAATTACTATCACTACATCCTCCCACTATTAATGCAATTGTTAACTATTGACAGTCTCTAGCTATGTTTAGAAAGAGAGAGTGGACTTACACAATACACTCTATCTATGGTTTGTGTATCGATTATCATAATAATCCAGTATCGCTAAGCTATGTTAAAGCAATAGTTATGTCAGGTGAGGGGTTCAAATCCTTGCTTTCTTGTATTGAAAATGTGAACATAAGTCAAACGCCTTAACCACTCGGTCAACCTGACAGTTAATAATGAAATTTGTTTTGTGCACTTGAGTGTTTAAAATTTTTTCCAGTGTACATTGACTCAACCACTTGCTCGTTTTTAAATGTTTTTGTTGTTGTTGTTTTTTTTTCATTACATTGTAGTTATGAGTCTTGAGAACTAGGTGTTTAATATAGGGTTAAAGGCATCTTAAAATAATTTTAGAAAAGCTCTCAGGGTCAGCTCAGCTGTCATGGGTTGTAGTAATGCATTAATGTTTGTTGACTAGTATTTACCATTACACAACATTATTTTGGTAAGCTCTACAAGTTGTTTGAGTCTTCAGCCTTTTGACTGGTTTAATACAGCCCCCCATGACTCGCTGTCCTGAGCTGATCCTTTCATCTCTATATAGCTACCACACTCTACATCCAAGGCTATCTGTTTAACATATTCTATCTTTGGTCTACCCCTACAGTTCTTGTCCTCAACCCGTTCTTCCATAACTAAGCTTGCTATTCCTGGGGGTATGTGTCCTACCAACCTATCGATTTACTTCATTAGCTGTCGCCAAAAACATCTCTCCTCTCCCACTTGTCTTAATACCTCTTTGTTTGTAACCCTATTTACCCATCTAATCTTCATCATTCTCCTGTAACACCACATTTCAAAACAATTCAACACTCCACTTCTCTGCTACACCAATAGTCCAAGTTTCCCTTCCATAGAGCGTCACACTCCAGACAAAGTCTTTAAAAATGACATCCTAATACCTTAATCTATATTCAATGTCAACAAATTCTGCTTTCCTTGCCTGAGCTACATAAGAATCCTAATCATCTCTGGTATAATGTCTTGTATAGCAAACATAGTCGCTCAGTAGGTCTATGCATTTGTTGTATATAACCCAAAATAGCAAACAGTTTTTCTAAAACCCTACTCACTGGTCAATAACACGCATAGTCGCCAAAGTGTTTCGTTGGTAGTTAACTCATGTCTGGTTAGTCAATTCTCATTGCAAGGCCAGCCAACACCTAAAAATTCATCTTAACATATTGTCTAACCATCTTTCTATCTACATACCAGTGTCTAATGGATAGTCAATATTAGTTTGGTCTTTACCTACAATCTAAAATCCAATATCAAATTTCTAAAATCTAAAACCAAAATAAAATATAGTATAGAAAACATAATTCCAAGTAATACAAATCCTTGTATGTTTTTCTTTAATAATCAGTTACCGAAAATTTAAAGTCATGACATTATGGTTTGGTCTTTTTGTGCAATCTAAAATGTAAAATGCAAATTCTAAAATCTAAAGTCTAAAATAAAAAAACAATACAAAATCTTACTTGCATTAACTGTATATTGAACCCAGTCCTCCTTTGTATTTGTAATCCAAGTAATAATTTGAAAAAATACACAAGGGTAATCAGCCTTAAAACATTATCCCTGCTTTTTTATATGTTTTTGACATGCGTATTAATCTAAAATCAAACCCTGGTCTACCTTAGTCAAAGGATAACAGCTTAACCACTGCACCATATAACCATCTTTCTTAGTTTGGTTCGTTCTAAGCCTTAAAGTTAAATCGAGTTAAGGCCTCTAGTTCAAGAGCCAAAAGTTTTTGCCACTGCAGCACAAAATGGTTAGCAAGTAACATTATACATTCAAAAAGGATTGTATTGGTTCGGTTTGGTTCAGTGTAATCACCATCTTGTTTTCTTAGCTACCCTCTTTAACTAATCAATTAAAGATAGTCTACTCTTAATTCTTGAATCGATAAATTGAATTTTGTACACACCGTTTGTCATGTCATGCCAGAAACCTATACTCCCTATATACTGCGGTCAGGTTTAAAAACAAGTTTCAATGGTCAAATACTTGTCAGTCACCATACGTGAAGCCTACAATAATTCTTTCTCTACATAGCTATGTTTCAACACTCACCATAAACATCTAACATTATGGGTTCGCAATATATTAAGGGAAACAAAAGTCCATGACCTTGTTGTCTTCAATCTTTTTGGGAAAATTCATAAGCCATATAAAGGAAGCGTCATGTCAAGTTATAGGACACCTTATGAGTCCAAATCCCATTATTAGTTTATAAAACTCAAATCAGTAACCTTGCCGTTTTGGGATATTTAAATAAATGCATGCATCATAGGAAAAATCATAAAAATATTCTTAAAACAAGTCGTCGCATGACCCTCTTCAATCAATGCTTCACAAAATATCGATTCATCCATTGAACATGGCCACAGTGATCGGCGACATGCTCGTTTAAACACAACCGGTACTGTCTCTCTCTACAAAAAAAAGAAAATATTAAAATTAATTCAAAAATTTTAAATATCTAAATTTTCAAAATGTGTGGTTAGGCCCTTTTTCAAAATTTCAAAAAATAAATAATAAATTCAAGAAGAGATTGTCGCCCTGAGTCTTATAACACCTCATGTGTCCAAATCTGATTATTGTTTCCCCTTTTTTCCTGTAAAATCTACATGCATTGTTTTAAGGGTAAAATGACCAATCGTGGTAAAAGAGTATTAAATGTCCAATTTTTTGAGCTATCACACCTAATTATAGGTTTCTTAGTTTCCAAGATATCAAATTTTTAATTTTGGGGTAGTTTTCACCCCCTTACTATTTTTCATCAAAAACAAAAGATCTTAGGTTCATTTATAATTTTTAGGCGTTTAACACCTTTTTCCCTGTAAAATCACTATTCACTGTTTTAGGGGTGAAATGACCTATCGAGGTATAAGCGTATGTCATGACCTATTTTTAAGGCTATCACACTTAATTTTAAGGCTCTTAATTTCCAAGATAACGATTTTTAAATTTTGGGGATAGTTTTAACCCTCTTACTATTTTTTCATCAAAAACAAATGATCTTAGGTTCATTTATCATTTTTAAGTGTTTAACCACTTTTTTCCCTGTAACATTCAGTTACTATTTACTATTTTAGAGGTGAAATGACCTGTTTCTGTTTGAGTCTTCAGCCTTTTGACTGGTTTGATGCAGCTCTCCATGCCCCCCTGTCCTGAGCTAAACGTTTCATCTCTACATAGCTACCACACCCTACATCCAAGGCAATCTGTTTAACATATTCTAACCTTGGTCTACCCCTACAGTTCTTGTCCTCGACCCTTCCTTCCATAACTAAGCTTGCTATTCCTGGATGTCTTAGTATGTGTCCTACCAACCTATCTCTGCTCTTCATTAGCAGTCGCCAGAAACATCTCCCCTCTCCCACTCGTCTTAATACCTCTTCGTTTGTAACCCTATCTACCCATCTGATCTTCATCATTCTCCTGTAACACCACATTTCAAATGCTTCAATTCTCCTCTTTTCTGCTGCACCAATAGTCCAAGTTTCACTTCCATAGAGCGCCACACTCCAGACAAAGGCTTTCAAAAATGACTTCCTAATACCTAAATCTATATTCGATGTCAGCAGATTCCTTTTTTGTAGAAATGCTTTCTTTGCCTGAGCCAACCTACTTTTTATATCCTCTTTGCTTCGTCCATCACTGGTTATTCTGCTTCCTAAGTAACAGAAGTCTCCTACTTCCTTCAGCTTTTCACCTGCCAATTTGATCTCCATAGAGGTTTCTGAATTATTTCGGCTGCATTCCAGTATTTTTGTTTTACATTTATTAATTTTCATCATGAATTCTTTCCGTAAGACAGAGTCCATACCATTCAAAAACTCATTCAAATCCTCAGGCTTGTCGGCCAAGATGACGATGTCATCAGCTAATCTCAGAGTTGAAATTATTTCTCCTTGAATCTTCACTCCCACTTTACATTTTTCTCTAATTTCCTTCATTGCTTGTTCAATGTAAAGATTGAAAAGTATGGGTGATAAGTTGCAGCCTTGCCTTACACCTTTCTGAATACCAGCTTCTCTCTCATGTCCTTCAACTCGAATGACTGCTGTCTGGTTTCTGTATAGATTGTATATCACCCTCCTATCCCTGTACTTTATTCCAATGGATTTCAAAATGTCAATCAATTTAGTCCAATCAACGTTATCAAAAGCCTTTTCTAAGTCTACAAAAGCCATGAACGTTCTCTTATCTTTCCTTATTCTACCTTCCAAAATCAGCCTATGACTTAGTACAGCTTCCCTTGTTCCTACATTTCTCCTGAAACCAAATTGGTCTTCGCCCAACTCCGTTTCTATCTGGCTTTCAATCCTCTTGTAAATTATTCTAGACAGGATCTTTGAAGCATGAGTAATCAAGCTGATTGTACGGTAATCTTCACATCTGTCAGCTCCCACTTTCTTTGGTATAGGGATGATTACATTCTTCTTGAAATCAGGGGGTACCTCACCTGTCTCATAAATCCTACACACCAAGTGAAATAACCTGATCAGACCTTCATCTCCTATGCAGCGTAGCAACTCAATCGGTATATCATCTATGCCTGGTGCTTTGTTCCTGCTTAAGTCTTCCAAAGCTCTATCAAATTCTGATCTCAATATTAAATCTCCTTTCGCATCCTCATCAATTTCCTCCTCCCTTTCCATTACATGATTCTCAATCTCCTTTCCCTTATACAAACTCTCTATGTAAGCTTTCCATCTCTCAACCTTTTCTTCCCTATCTGTTAGAGGCTTTCCATTTTTGTCCTTAATATTACAGCACTTAGTCTTCTTTACCCCAAAAGTATTCTTAATCCTTCGATAAGCTGTGTCTACTTTTCCTAATTTCAGATAATTTTCTATACCTGCACATTTCTCTTTCAACCATTCTTCTTTTGCTTCCTTGCACTTCTTGTTAACCTCATTTCTCAGACGTCTGTATTCTGCTTTCCCCTTTTCATCTCTTACATTCTTGTGTTTCCGCCTTTCATCCATCAATTCTAGTATATCCTGAGTGATCCACGGTTTTCTACCTATTCTTTCTTTCCTACCAATATTTTCTTCTGCGGATTTTGTTATTTCATTCTTCAAACGTGCCCATTCGTCTGCAATTGAAGTTTGTTTAGGGTTTTTCATTAGTCATTCCTTTATACTCTTCTTGAATCTTTCGTTTACATCCTTCTCTTTCAGTCTGTCTATTGACCTATCGTGGTAAAATCGTATCTTATGACCTATTTTAAAGCTATCACACATAATTTTAGGGTTCTTAGTTTTCCAAGATATCGATTTTTCAATTTGGGAGTGGGGGGATAGTTTCACCCCCAAAGGGGAACATCGCTCCAATTGCTAGGACCCCTCATACAAGTCACTAGCATGATAGGTTCGCGAGATATTAACAAAAGTGTGTTTAGGCCCTTTGTCAAAATTTCAAAAATACATTCTAAAAGGGGGCTTCATCCCAAGTCCTACAATACCTCATACAAGTTCCTAGCCTTATTAGTCCGTTAGTTAAGCCCTTTGACATAATTTGGATGAATTCATGGGCCAGTCCAAAGGGGCCGGTCCAAAGTGATCAGTCCAAAGGGACTCATCCACAAGGACTCGTCCACAAGGACCTGTCCACAAGGACTCGTCAACAAGGACTCGTCCAATAGGACCTGTCAACAAGGACTCGTCCACAAGGACTTGTTCACAAGGACTCGTCCACAATGACCCGGCAACAATGACCGTCAACAATAACCCATCCACAGGGATCCGCTCCCCCACCCTCTTACAAAAGCCATGAGTGGACATGCGTAAAAAACAAACAAAAAACAAGCATGTTAATTCATAGTGGCTTTCCACCGTATACATGTCTCATGTGGTGAACAACGTTTCATTCCATATTGGCATTCAAACTCTCACATGTTGCAATTGGAAAGAGAGATCCTCTAAAAAAATACAATTTCACCCCCCTAGTAGGGGTAGGTTTTATTTGGGGTGGAAATATGTTGTTCTTTGGAGAGGGGGTGTCAGCCCGAGTTCAATGACACCTCATTCGTTAAAATCCGACCATAAGTTCGAGAGATATCTTGCCGCCGCCATCTTGTGTGGAGGAATGTGGAGGTGGCGGTGCTAGATTTGTCACAAAACCACTACTACTGTGTATGTGGCCATGTACGGCTACGTCAAGAGAACAGACTCTCCATATATCATGATGGCGGCTGTGAAAACTATTAGAACATTAACATCGACAATTAACACGAATCATGCCGGATGGTGAGCATCATATTAAAGCTCTCACATGTGTTAGACAGAAGAACATCACACTCAATATTGCGCACAGCGGCCATCTTAAAATTTTAAAATAAATTAATAACTTTTGAAATCCTACAGCTATAATAACAAAATGAAGTAACGAAATAAAACCTTATAAGTCGTTTCGCCCAAAGCAAAAACAAGTGATTCCTTAGATTCAATATGTTGGCTAGGTGTACAAAAAGTATACACAATGCGAGGGAGCCGTGTCAGTACTTTTACTGGCAAGTTAAAGATCCCCTTCGAGGCAAAATTCCGGCTTCCCGGCGTCTGTAAAATTCCTGGTAGTTAAAAGGGACGTAAAACCAATAATACTATCATTAATAAAGTATACAAATTAGTAACTCAAGATATTATTGCACAATTCAGGCAAAACTTGGTATAAGAGGAGTATTGTATAAGAGACGTTAGTAGCGTTAGTGATTTTATCAAGCTTAATACATATTGCACAGTGGAAATCCTGAAAATTCAGAATATAAAAATAAAATACTTTCTGTGTTTTGGAAGTACAATAACGGAATTGAGTGATGGGGTACAAATCTATACGGAGTATCCTATGTCAAATAGAAAAAAACAGCGACTATAAGTTTTCATGGTGGCGCCCGTTCGTAATATTAAAACGTAATAGTGAATCATTCTGAATATAATTGCGCAACTGAAACGAAACATAGTAAGAAGGATGTACCGTATAAGGGACATTGCTGAACTAAGCCATAAGAATAACACATTGAATATAACGTGAGGCGGCCATCTTGAAAATATAGAATATAATAATGAATAGCTCAAATAACATTTAAGATACAACGACAAATATTAGCAGCAATGTAGAAACTCTCCAAGCGTCTTTTTGTGGCCAAGTCAAAATAACAGCGACTTCATACGTCCATGATGACGGCTGGGCATATTCTTAAAGATTTAAATGTCACTAAATCATGACGTACTGTCATAGCACAATTAACCGGAAATTTTGTACGGTAAGTGTACCATACCTCACTACCATTATCCATTGGAATTTAACACTCAGTATAGCATGCAGCGGCCATCTTGAATTTATAATATAAGTATATACAAACAAATAACTCTTTGCATTTTAGAGATACAATATCCCAAATAAGCACTAATATAGAAGTGTATATGGGATTTGCATGCCAAAGGCAAAATAACCCTGACGCCATATATTCAAGATGGTGGCTGAGCACAGGGTAAATATTTCAAATTCAAAAACTCAGGATGCCAATGGGCAAACAGCGCGAAATTTGTGAGAGATGTATCATATAAGGGACATCGCTAGCATTATTCATAAAACTATCAGTCTACATATGGCACGCAACCGCCATCTTTTATATATAATTCATTAATATCGACAATCCACTATGTATTACAGTTGCAATGAATAAATGCAGCAATGATGTAACAATAATAATAATAATAATAATAATAACCCTGGCACTACAGCCCATCAAGGGCCCATACCTACCAAGTGACCGCAGCCCAGCCATTTTTCCAGCAGATATTGGGTGACGCGTGGTCAGGGCATCGGGTACCCTCGGTCGTTAATCCTGATTTTCGGGACCGGGACGCTGCCTCACTGTCAGACAGCTACTCAATTGTCCTCACGAGGCTGAGTGCAGCCAGTTCCAGCCCTCACGTCAGTTTCTAAAATCCCTGATGGAGCCGGGAATCGAACCCGGGGCTTCCGGGCGAGAGGTAGAAGCGCTACCCCAACACAAAGGGGCCGGCGTGCAGCAATGATGTATTTTCACATAAAATGCTTTCCCTCCAGAAGGCACAAGATAAACGTTTCCATACATTCAAGATGGTGGAAAGGTGTACATTTCTAATGATTCATTCAGTTCCTCAGGCTGAAAAAGCGGAATTACAACGAATCTTAGCAAGTGGGCAGTGTTATGTAGGATACAACACTTAACGTGCATCACAAGAACATTCTATTGTACTCCTTGATAAAGACAAAGAGTTATAACTATACCTATAGATTTAGGAGAAGGTAGGGTATATATTATCTACTGAACATCTTGTTTGTGTATCTGCATCAAGAAAAATAAATCTTAAAGAAATGGTATTGTAGGAATGAGTGACTACATGCAAACACGCATTTATTCAGTACAATGCATTTAAGATTAATTTTCAATTTCGCCCTCTCATAGAAAAAATAACCTAAGCAAAATTGTTCTGTAGGAGTATATATCCACATAGTCGTATGGCTGAGATTTGTTACCTATTACAAGGACGCAGATGAGAAGGATGAGCACTGTCAGATACGCTCTCTTGCCGGTTCAGCGACGATATGGAAAAGAAACATTTTCCATCGAGAAGATTGGCATAATAGTGACCGAATTATCGTTAAATTGGATCATTGTTGATCTAACACCTATAGTAGATTCCTACCACATCCCATTATATAATGTGACTCATTATTACTGTTTTTCTTCCAGTTCTTCCAGCAAGTGAGGAATGTGGTACCTGTGTCCAGCCAGTGGGACGTAACAGTTCAAGACGTAAGGACGAAAGAAATAAGGACGATAAGATTTGATGCTGTCATGGTCTGCAATGGGTACGATATTTTCACTGAATCTATCAGTTTGTTTTTATATATTCAGTTGTTGCTTGAAGGGAGTGTAACGGAATTTTAAGCTATTGATGCGCTTTTGTAGATGTAGGGAGTAAGTAAATCCGCTGTTTCACTTGGCTTTCTCAAAAGAAACTCCCTTTCTTGTGGCTTGGATTTTAAGACAGTACAATGTATAGCGGATCTATAATGATGATAGGAACTAATGGAGAAGATGTTTTCCAATCACATTGCTAAGTATGAAAATTCATACACTCTTTCTTCGTTCTTAAAACTAAATTGCACCATAGTATGCTGATAGAAAGTGGGATTCAGTCTTTCACGTATAGAGAGCGCGTTCTTCAGCATCTGCGGAATCTGATCAATGTAGAGTGCCATTCCCTGGCAGCAAAGCGACGAAGAGTTTCACCATACGTCACTGCGTTCAACCATACTTTCTGCAACTACTCGTAAATTATGGATGTTTGGGCAGAAGGTTGGAGGTGGATCAAGGGTCGAGCCTTCATACTTCATACTACGTGTAAATAGGGAACAAATCGAAAGACGCGGCAGGCTAGTGAATGGTGCCCATAACTTGTAAAACCTGTTGGCTGATACGAGCAAGTTGGGAATGTGCATCATAATGCTAAATAATACTTTTAATTATGCTGCGAAGAAATTTCAGAAAATAAGTTCGTAGAACCTCATAGATATATTTCTGTACTGTATCTGTGCCTATAACAAACACAAGACATGATTGGAATTAATAACTGAAGACACCTCATACCAAAACTTCTAGTATCCGGGACGCATGGCATTTACGAATTTGTGCAGGATCGTCGTAATGATATCTCTGGCGCCGAACCCCGATGTATCCATCATATGGATTAAGACTAAATAGTGACTTATCGGAGCACACAATGTTATCCCATTCGTTAGTCTGATGTTGACGTTTCTGGGTACATTGGTAACGTGCTGCACGATGCCAAAGTGCCCAATATAAACGGTGCAGAGGATGCCGTAGTAGGCCAGGGTCATGCAAACAGCGACGAATGTTTCGTACTGAGATCGACAAATACAGACCAGGACAAGCCCCGGACTCTTCGGGCTCTCTCTGGATGAAGTGCCATGTATTTCTACTTCACGTTAGTAGATAAGACGGTCTTTTCTATTCATCTGGCAGTACCAGTATTAACTGAATGTGATGTACGACCTGCACCAATCTATCTATCTATCTATCTACGCATGCAAATATTGTATCACAGTTGTGGCCAAACAACCAAGCTGAATGTACATGCTGACATAGGATTTCGTGCTGTCCGAGCATACGTCCCCATCCTAACAGGTCTCGTGACTACAATGCCGTGTCATACTTCTCTGCTTCTTGACATGCAGTAGTATGATTTCCCAGCCTTTTGTATGGCCCTTGTAAACGTTGAAAATAGCTAACAACGCCTCTTGGTGTGATTAGTTACCACGAACCATTGGATCAACCAATTAAAGTTTTTCATTATCAGACAGAATTCTGAGTGTGCTCAGAATCGAATCAAATATGAGTGTTAAGAAATACACACATCAAAAAAAGTTTTGCATCACCTCGGTTCCCAGATCTCCGGCATATAGACGTTGACTGTGTATATTGTATCAAAGATACAGTCCCTTTGACTGTTCATAGATGTCACTAAAACTGCTCAAAGATGTAAACAACCATGCAAGAGCAGGGCCTATTAGACGGAGGGGGTACGACAGCCGATCAGTTCCAGTCATTCCACCAGGACGAAGGTACGCTGCTCATGTTGTCTGTAGTTCTACCATGCCTAGAAGGTCAATACCGCAGTTCGATCGCGTCCGCATTGTTACTTTGTGTCAAGAAGGGCTCTCAACAAGGGAAGTTTCCAGGCGTCTCAGAGTGAACCAAAGCGATGTTGTTCGGACATGGAGGAGGTACAGAGATACAGAAACTGTCGATGACAGGCCTCGCTCAGGCCGCCCAAGGGCTACTACTGTAGTGGATGACCGCTACTTACGGATTGCCGCTCGGAAGAACCCTACAGCAATGCCACCATGTTGAATAATGCGTTTCGTTCAGCCACAGGACGTCGTGTTTCAACTCAAACTGTGCGCAATAGGCTGCATGATGCGCAACTTCACTCCCGACGTCCATGGCGAGGTCCAGCTTTGCAACCCCGACACCATGCAGCGCGGTACAGATGGGCCCAACAACATGCTGAATGGACCCCACAGAATTGGCATCACGTTCTCTTCACCGATGAGTGTCGCATATGCCTTCAACCAGACAATCGTCGGAGACGTGTTTGGAGGCACCCTGGTCAGGCTGAACGTCTTAGACACACTGTCCAGCGAGTGCAGCAAGGTGGTGGTTCCCTGATGTTTTGGGGTGGCATTATGTGGGGCCGACGTACGCCACTGGTGGTCATGGAAGGCTCCGAAACGGCTTTACGATACCTGAATGACATCCTCCGACCCATAGTGCACCCATATCGGCAGAATATTGGAGAGGCATTTGTCTTCATGGACGACAATTCTCGACCTCATCGTGCACATCTTGTGAATGCGTTCCTTCAAGATAACGACATCGCTCGACTACAGTGGCCAGCATGTTCGCCAGACATGAACCCTATCGAACATGCCTGGGATATGTTGAAAAGGGCTGTTTATGGACGTCTTGACCCACCAACCACTCTGAGAGATTTACGCCGAATTGTCGTTGAGGAGTGGGACAATTTGGACCAACAGTGTCTTGATGAACTTGTGGATAGTATGCCACGGCGAATACAGGCATGCATCAATGCAAGAGGACGTGCTACTGGGTATTAGAGGTAGTGGTGTGTACTGCAATCTGGACCACAAATGCTGAAAGTCTAGCTGTATGATGGTACAACATGCAATGTGTGGGTCTCATGAGCAATAAAACGAGCTGAAATGTTGTTTGTGTTGATCTCTATTCCCTTTGTATTTAAAGGTTCCGGAACTCTTGGAACCGAGGTGATGCAAAACTTTTTTTGATGTGTGTATGATGGAGATATTAGCATATGCAAAACAAGAAAAAGAGAGAGAGAGAGCAGGTTGCTTGATCATCTTAATATATTTAATCCTTGAAAAAAAAAAACGAATTAAGCATATATACATTTAGAAAATCATTGTTACATGTTCTTGGGTGTTGAACCCAGAACAATACAAACATTTTTACATTGAGTAGGGTTTGCTCCATTAGTATAACAAATCGCAAAGAAGAAATGGTATAGGCCTAGTCAACTTCCATACATATGGAACACTTTGAGCTCTTAACCCAAAATTGGTTTTAACATAAGAAAGGAAAAGGGTGAAACACCTTCCTATAAAGAAAACATTTGCGAAAGTTACACAGATCATTTGGTATGAAAGAAAAGAATAGAAACATAGCCTATAGAAGGAGCTATGACGGTCAGGGCCTCACTCCTGCCACACCTTGTGAAAGAGAGAAAGTTATGAAAGCTATCTGAATTTAAATGGAAGCAAGCCATGAAGTGTTCCTAAAAGGAAAATGGCAAAAGTGATCCGTTACGTTAATCTTTCCTCGGAAAGGAAGAAAATGGCAAAGGTGAGCCGCTACATAAGTCGTTCCTCGGACAAAATGAAGAAGATTATAGTGAATATTCTAAGGCATGTAAATTTTGAAATACCATGTTTCTTGTAAAGTACAAATTACACTGGACATAATACATAGCTTGTAGAAATACACAGTTTACTTAGCTTTTTTGTTTTGAAGGTTAGCAACCTTAGAGGAGTTCCGAACAGCTGACGACATTAGACACATGTCACACGTGGTACACGTAAATACGCAGGAAGGTTGAAGCACTTGTAGAATGTTGTAGCATTCACAAAAAGAATAGCTTTCTAGAAAAGCCATCGAAGACGAAAACATAGGTAATAAACCTATTCACGTTGTAGAAGGTGCATAACGAAACAGTTCCTCATTGCACGAATGATGTGAAGTTCACACATGAAGAATGTTCATTTTTCAAACATGTCGTTTGAAACACAAAGATTTCGATCAAGTGTAGATCACGAAGTTAAGATGTCTTAAAGACATTGCGAAGTGTAGTTATGACTTCTTGATGCAGAATTTAAGATGATACATTACAATTAGATGAACTTTAAGTCTGGTGGTCAAGACTGGTGAGCATCTCAAGTCTGCAAGGAAAATCAAAAAGATCTAGGCAGGCAAGCTGCTTAAATAGGCGGCCAACAAATCTTCCAGGACATTCCATGACACGCAATTGGAGAAGACGTGCTGTGATTGGCTGAAGCTTGCAGGCCGACCAATAAGAGCGTAGCTATGGTAGCCAGTTCCTGTTCAGCTTTCTTGTCGTGCAGACTGAATGTAATGTTTCACTAAAACACTTGGATAAATGTCTTAAAAGCGAGCATGGCTTATGAAATATTATTTAAGTAATTTACAACATACTTAATTTGAAATAGAAGAATTATTACAAAATCAAAGATCACGAACACGTGGTGACCGAATAGAGATTATGAGAAAAAATTAATTTGGTCTGACTGACATAAATTAGGTAAACTTGAAAAATTACTAAATTAATTTATTCGCAAATGCGAACACCTCTTATTTTATCAGTTGCAGTAACGTTCCTAGACGTAATTTTGATCACCTGCATTGCGCCATTGATAAAGTATATGGTTTGGATTTCATTTCGCATGGATGAATTTTCGTATCCAGTAGTGCACTTGAAGGACCATAATGGTACTCCTGATGGTACCACCCATTATGATTAGCTACAATCGTGTTGACCGACTGAAGAATATTATATTATGGTCTTCAATTCTTTTAGCGTGTTTAATACATTGTTTCCAGAGTTCGGGAGTAACGGTACGCAAGGCTTCTCGGCATAAAACATTCATTGCTTCCATACTTCTACTATTTTGTAATATGTTAGCCATATTTGTTTTTGCTACTTTTCCTTTAACGTAAGCCCAAATAAGTTCGACTGGATTGAGCTCGCAATGAGCCACTGGTAACCAAACAAGCTTTACATCCGGTCGAAGTCGTTTGGTTAGTTGTTCCTGCTTTTTCACTGGAGTTTGAAAATAAGGCCTGGCAAGGAAAATCAGCTCTGATTTAGTCAGCTTGTTGTAATTGCCAACTCCAAGGAGTAGCGATATATTCTTTGATGTTATCGAGGTTATAATGTTTGGTTTCAGCCACGACATGTTCGGGTTTTTAGTTGCAGGATCGACCTTCTTCGATCTATAATGACTGCCGACCTTTGAGGCAATAAACTCAGCACTTTTGTGAACCATTCTTCGTAATGAGTCGAGTTCATTTCGTTGTGGTAACCACCGCTCCCTTTCTTGCCGATAAAACAAAGTTCTGCACCGTCCAGAAATCCTTATTCACTTCCTATATGCAAAATTATGACCCGTTTCCCAGCTCCAGATGGTGTCTTGAAACCTCCACGCCATCCATAAATTTCCTGAATGTATTGATCATAATTGTCGAAGTTCTTTTCCAAAGCATCAACCACGTTTTCTTGCCACCCATATTTCATAGAGTGGTTCTGTCCGCACCAGGTCTCGTCTGTAAAGAAGATCTTGTAGCCCTGTGCTCGAAGTTATCTCATTCTTCTCAGGAATGTAAGTTAGGATGCAGCAACAGTCAAAGATTCCATTAGAACTGGCTTCCCGTTCAGTTTTTGAATCGGAATCTCAATCTTTTGACTACTTTCAAAAGCGTAGAAACTGACATATCGGGAAAATCGTCCATATTTTCTGACAGTTAATTGCGGAGGTTTTTAAATGTGTGGAATACCTTATTCATGTAAAAATCGTGTATAATTTTTCTTATTGTGCCCAAAGGAAAATCATCGAGTTGGATTTACGGACGACCTGGCCCCAGCCTCACACACTGTTTCTTTCTTGACCTGGATGACATATTTTCATGGTTCTCCCTTGAAGTGGCTCCTATTCTCTTCACTGATGACACTGATTATCCAAGACAATCTGCCACATTCCGATACACAGGAAACCTCTTGCCCCCTAATTTTACCCCCTCACTTCGAAAGAAGCAACTGGCACTGAGAACTACCGCAAGTTCACCCTCAGACAATGGTGGTCTCGGAGGCATCTGGATGTGGTGTGATGAGGCCAATATGCAGTAAACAGGAAGACTGAAAATAGCATGTGGACAAAGCCAGGTCAATCGCATTCCATTACACAACTGCCTGGGACGAGTACCCGGCAACAATGCACTCGAATTCACCAGCCCGTCCGCTTTTAATCGCACGGGCCAGAACGCACAAAACCGCCCATTAATATTATTATTCATAAATTTGTCAACACACTATACGTTTACAGTGGTCGTAGTTTCCGATAATCACGAATGAGAGCTTCAAAATGAGCCCAAGTTTCCTGCTGTATGTTTATCCTGGGATGAGAAAACGTTACGTCAGAAAAAGTATACGACATTTTTATTGGGTAGTTGAAAAACATCCAAACTTGCGATTTGCACTACCAATACTTGTGCCTATAACATATAAAAATTTCATTACCCTCAGCCATGTAGTTTTCTATGTATATAGTTTTAAGTGAGCGGTTCCTAGAAAAGACGTAAAAAACCCAGAAAATTTTTCATACAACCACAAATAAAAATATAATTATTAAACTTGAGAATAATTGGCTTACATCGTCTAACGCAGAATTAAACAAGGAAAATATTTGTATAACTCGTTTTTCAATAGGTCTGTTGGTTTACTTGTAATTAAAGCCTAAACTCGAGTATCCATAATAAAAAATATATAATAGTAAGCTGTTTGTTTCCACTAAAGAGAAAGCACACCGTTGTGAACGAAATACTTGGTGTAATTGCGTATATAATTGACCTTAACGTCCACCATTCTGACACCAGACTCAAAGAATTAGCCTCTGCAGTCTTCTTCCTGTTTGTAAATATCACCTCAGTCATCCTTTCGCGAAAGGGGTGAGTTATGTTAACATTAGCCTTCCAACGAAGCCAAATTTCCAAAGAAGAGAACACGTGCCAACGTAGCCATTAAGTGCAACATGCAGAATATACCCCACGACATCGCATGAGGATGTCAGAGTTGATAGTGGTACTGATGATGGATCACTGATAAGTTTTAATTACAATATTAACAGACGAAACGGTCGGTGATAGATGAATAGTAATCATGGAACAAGACCAGCAGGTGCACTCATTGCACAGCAGAGGTGGCTAGTGGCCATTAGACATTCCTTTTACTGGTTCAAAAGCGGTCGATCGAAACGTACTTGACAGACTTCTTAAAGAACTGGATTCGTGATTTACTACCTATAATTTATTATTCCGTTTGCAGCACTCTAATATCGAGTTATATTCGTTAGGGGACTTCATATCCCCTTCTTTCCTTTCACTGTTGGAACCAAATTCCTGTACGAAGTCAATCAAATGCCACCCCAAATCTGGCTCATGATGTGTGAATGGCACATGAGGATAGAGATGAGCGACACAGAGGTAAATAACCTCTCTTAGAATGTCTTAAATAAAATTGACAAAATTCATCGTTTTGGATCTGGGAAATTTACATTATATTTTACATGCATAAAGGGGTTGTGTATGACACTTAGTCTCCAAATAATCAGTCACGGAACCCGAAATTTCACACTGAACCCGGTCGACGGAACGCGGTCAATTTCATTTGACTGAGATACGAATGCGCCTATCTTGATGAAATGCTAATCAATAAGTCAGGGTAATAAGTCTCCACTTTTATTTATCGTGCTATGAAACTATTTACATGGAGTTCTTATACAACTGAGAAATAGAGCTGATGGTGAGGGTGATTGTTCTCTAATAACATTGTAGACATTTTTGGGCTCTAAGATAAGTAAGAATAATAAGTGGACGCCAGAGCAGTTGTGCCTCACTCAGATGCCAGAATGCTTACGGAACACGTGACGTAACAACCGTGCAGATAGAGCGAATATTTGTGATGGAAGAGAGACAAGAGAGAAGTTATCTGGTTCGCACTACTTGTGAAACCTGACAGTGTTGGGTAGTTATATGAGCTGAAGTAATATTTCATATCGTCACTGCTCCTGAATAACACACTATGTGACACTGTAGGTATCTGCCATTTTTCCTTAATATGGGCCACTTCCTTACCAATATGTCTGTACAGTAGGCTATATAGCTCCGAATAGCAAGTTCATGGTTAACTTTGCTATGTCTTATATAGAGGAAAACAATCTTTCGTCAATATGTGTTGGACTTAAGATCCAATTTAGTTCGTGAGGCATGCCTGTTTTGCCGTAAAGAAATGATAAAGAGTAACATTCTCACTTAGTGGATTTCATAAGTGCAGCGACGATATGCAGTGAGTTAAAACGATAGAAGCACACTTGGTATTTAAATTATCATCATTAGTTTTATTATTATTATTATTATTACTATGATTGAGTGCTCTCAATGAGGATGAAAGGGCGCATATTAGGCTGTGGCGTCACTAGGGGGAATGTACGAGATGGATCACCTGCATAACACAATCAGGGGAGAGACACCAGAAAAGAAATCAATATATACAGTAAAACATGTTATACGGATAAATAATTTCAAATGCTCTCCTGTGTGACATTACGTTAAACCTTGGGTTTGTTTTAATTTACTGATAACTACTGAAATCGAAGTACTATATTTGGCTGTTACCAGCTACTTGTCCGGACCTACAAATAAATGACATTTGATTGCAAAATATCTAACCGAAGGTATTTGAGGATTTTGGCATTATAAGGCTTCCTGGATTCCTCTCTAATGCTTTAGTTTGTAAGGAGAGAGGAACTGTCATGTCCTGTCTTAATCCAAAGCATGTAAAGTTGCTGAAGATAACTCACATCAACACTCTTCCAGCATTGGAAAATATATGTCCAAAGTTACACGATGAGGTGTTATGTATAATATAATTAGTACAATACCAAAGAATTGATAACTGTTAGGAGAATTTTTAGTTTATGGTAACTGTTTTCAACATTCCGAAAGACCGGTTCAATAGAACACCAGTATGACATGAAGATTTTCAGAAAACTGTAGTCTATATTTTTACTTCACCTAAACTTTGAATTTCGTATTGCCTCCATATATAATTTTTAAAATTAATTGAACATCATTAGATACCAATGTATTTATCAGATTCACTGTATTCAATTTCTCTGCGCTCGGATGAATATATCACCAGGAATGTCATTTCAAATATTTGAAATTTGCGTGCCCGCCAGGGTTTTCATATTCACACATATCTACTTATTTAATAAGTCCTCTTTGATCATATAAATTTCAATTCGATTGCTCAAATAGTTTTTAAGATCCGGAGAAATATTTATCTTGGCCACCATGTTGGATTGTTTTATATAGCCACAGAGAAAAATACCAGTATACTGGTATAAATATTATAACAGGAAAGGAGGAAGGAATGCACTTAAAACAGAATGACTCTTCACAACAAACCACTAGAAGTAGTGCCGAAATTCAAGTACCTCGGAGTCGCCCTCCTAACTACTCAAACATCCTACAATATCCACGTTAAAGAAAGAGCGGCCGCAGCAATAAAAGCCATCTACCACATCGAACTACCTCAACAAATATCATTGGGTACAACAACGCTACTGTTCAGCACAGCCATATCACCAATAGCAACCTATGGGATTAGCATTACCTGGGAAAAACTCACACTCAGCGACCTGATGATAATAGAAAAAGTCAAGGCCCGATATCTTAAGAGGATTTTAGGCATAGGAAAGTCTGCCCCTTCAAGGTTGACATATGTATTAACTAAGGAGGACTACTTCATCGACGACATCAAAATACAGTTTTACCTACCAAACACCAAAGCCTATGAGAATGCACGCCGAACCTTAAATGAGAAATGAAATGCCATTTGGTCCGACTTTTACTCCACAGATGCCATAATGACGGAAGAGTGGAAACAAGCTAATTACGAACTACGACAAGTAATAACACGTTACGCCACCCATGGATTTCACTATAGATTCTGAAAAACCAAGAATTTCCACCAACCAAATGAAGACTGTGTGACCTGTGCAACGGTCATTGTGAAAGGTACCACGCACAAAACCGTCAAATGAGGACAACCTCAATAATAAGACTGGCATTAGCATAACTGATCATATGTGCAAATATGTATTTGCACATTGTGCGCTTTTCTTTTAATAATAATAATAATAATAATAATAATAATAATAATAATAATAATAATAATAATAATAATAACACTGAGTTTCACTTCGATCACTTGATTAGGACACAGAAAGTTAAAACATGTTTTCATGATGTGGACTTATTGAACCCGATGTCACATTTGCCATGTGACCTCTTTGGCTCATGTAGAGTTCACCATCCATGGAGGAGGCCGATTTAGCGCTCATTTGACTTATATGAGTTGCCGCGCTGAAAGTGTATTATATTTTTATGTTTTGTAAAACACATTATTTTAAACCGATGTTGTAAATATTTTCAATGCACAGAAGAAGAAGATGATTAACATGACAGGCATGGTCCTGAACAACGTCAAAACGTGCTCGACATAATCGAGGAATATCAGTATCATTTAACTCAATCTGATACATAAGGATACGCGTTTGCGTGCAGTATAACTGCTGAGTGCATTTAAAACCATCAGAAATAGTAAATTATGAATATTTGTGATAATTCAAGTACTATCTAATACAGGCATTGAGCACACTGCCAAACCACGTTTTCATAAGTGCAGCGAAATTTATAGAACAGTGCTGAACAGTGAAGGACAGTTTACGTGTGAATTTATAGTAAACCAGTTTTTAGTGTGTACTGTAGCACAAGCTACAAGATTTAAATTCTGTGAGCGGAAAACCAATGGCCTTTATAACTTGCTAACCGCTACACCAGTGCAAATTCAGTGCAATTCATATTTGAGGCGTAATAGTAAATTCAGTGCAACCAAATCTCAGGTCATCATGGCATTATTAACGAACATTTATTGTACAGAAGAAATTCCAATTATTCATTCAACTATAACTGTAGAGATGGAGTAACAAACTACAAATGGTTTAGCGATGGTTGGATCGCATCACCAGTGGTCTAGTGACGGTTGTATCGCACTACAAATGGATTAGCGATGGCTGGATCACACTATAAAGCAAGCACGTGGACTACAGGTATTCCATCCACATGCCTAACTTGCTACTTAAACCATGCAAGAAAATATGAAGAGCACA
Source organism: Meconema thalassinum (assembly GCA_946902985.2). NCBI lineage: Eukaryota > Metazoa > Arthropoda > Insecta > Orthoptera > Tettigoniidae > Meconema > Meconema thalassinum. The sequence continues at coordinate 605,611,981 of OX336389.2, forward strand.
CGTGAGTCTGGCGGATTGCCGAACATGTTTTATGTACGATCCTGTTTTTGGGGATTAGATTAGTTATGCCTTTACGACGCACATTCCTAGGTAGGCTTTATTGATAACATGTACTCTTAATGGTGGAGGAACCACAAACTATCGTATCATTTGCACTTGCTGAGGATAAATGCATTTGCCAACAGTTTTTGTAGATAACGTTTTTATATAATTTCGATAGAGCATCGAACCAACACACTTTACCGTGTAGGAATAGTGACACAGTCATGTCTCAATAGTTGTATTTTATTTGAGCAGTGAAATTCAACGACCAGCTGTTGACCGTGAAAGAAGCCAATGCCACACTTTATTTTGTTTATTTTTGACCTTGTAAACGCGATGACAGCGCACTCCTTTCTTTATTAAATTACATAGAAGGCAGTGGGCCCAGTGAATATCGAACATTACTACCTGAAAACCCGTTTATGCAGTGTGGAGAAGTGAAGCAAATACCTGTATTAATTTGACAAGCAGACGACTGCCAAATCAGCTATGAATCGTAACATTATAAGATGAGCTGAGCAAGCTATCTTGGGTTCGAAAGAACGGGTCATTTTATAGGACTGTAATCAAAAGACCCTGGTTTATAATACTAGATTTCCAGACATTAGGCGTCTGATATATAAGTAAATGAAACACCTTTATATAAATTCAGAGTATGCAGCTATTGTGACAGCACTATTAAACCTTATCTTCAAGCTTGGATTGTGTAGATTTAAACAGAACTATGTTATGTTAAAACGCACTACAGCGGTAGGATATGATTACCCTTAGATGCAAGTACAAGTTTTAGTACTTTATGGGCTGGTAACGTGTACGACTTTTGTCACGTCATTACAGCTGATGATCAATGGATCAGTGGTATTGATCAGAACACAGATGTGATTTGAGGTTGTAGAATTGATTTTTTCTTCCAAATATGTGTTTGTAGTGGATGTTTGGTACACCAATTGTTTACACTACACGAGTTTAACATGGTCATTAAAAATACAATGGAACTGATAGGACTCAACTAATCTGATAAATATAAACGTAATAATCAAATGTCAGGATTTTCAACTAAAACTGAGTATAAACCAAAAGCTAGGAACTCTCATAAAATTTAACCAAACCTATAAACTTAAATGAACCTTGATGACCACAAATTAGATTTGCTTCTTCGATTCTTTTTAAATACAAATATAGCTTCCCCTATTGAGCGACGCCAGTCAGTAGTTACGTGTCTAAACGCGGTAACTAACTGATAATGCGATGTCAGACATGTTTTACTCATGCTATCGCCGACGTAACTTTTCTCTCCCAACACTAACATGACCCAAGTTCACAAACAGTGGATTTGCGAGGTAGGAAGGTAACTGCAGTGGCGCCCATTGCGCATATAATTTAAGAGTGTTTACATGTTATACATTTGTGTTGTAATTAGGCTAGATTTTTCATACTTTCTGTTTGGATCAGAATGTGCATAGCTTTAGCTTGGAAATAAATTTTGGATGAAACGCTTCTCGTTTACATCGTTGCTATTATTATTAACGTACGATAGGCATTAGATTAAATGATTTTAATATTAAATGTTGGAGATGACACCATCATAGCGTAGCCTTAAACTTATTGTGCTTTAAATGTAACTAATATCTTGCATTGTAAACAAGTAAATAACTCACCTTGCTGTAGAATCATTCTTGTACTATTACTATTATTGAATCTCCGAAGTATTTGGATAAGGAAAATCTACGTGTCATTCTCTTAGATTGCATTCTTTGTTTTTCCATTTTTGCGTAGGACTTCGAGAGGCTAAATTTTTTAGGATTATCGCACGGAGACGACTTACATTATTATGAACATTGTTAGCCCGGACTCGCCATTTTTACCTCTCGGAAGTAGTTAGGGGTCTGCCACTTTTTTGAATAAACTGAGTGTGATTTAAATGTAAACCTTGCCTCTTTATTGTATTTGTTGAGTTTGTATTCCTCTGGACTGGTAGTTTTTCCTCTCATTACACCCGACACCCCCCGAGTACAGTTTCTTGAGTGCTTTACCAGTCCAAGAATGCATTCCTTCCCGACCTATATGTCTTCCTGGGAGATGGGGGTTTCGGAAGGGTCATTTAAGGTCGATGGCTCCCCAGAATCCTCGTCAATCGGGCACATTATATTAAATCTCACTGGGGAGAAGTGTTCTCTGCTTTTAAGTAGCGATTTATCGTGCCAAACTTAACTGCACTCCGTTAATAAAGCGAAGAGAAAAGCCCATCAAATGCTTAACTTCACATGGCCACAAGGTTGGTTCTTAGCTCATCACGTTTTTGAACGTCACGTTCTTAATAGTCCTCTATACCATGCAAAATTTCAAGATGGTTGCAGCAATTGTTTCCGTGATATTCAATACAAGTGAAGTATTTCGCATGGGCACCATGTTGGATAGGTGACCATTATTAAAATTTGAAATGGACATTCGTTGTAGGACGTCTAATCAAGTTTAAATGAAACTCTTCGATCCAATCACAATTCACTCGGAGGACACACGCACACACATACAGAAGGTGATCATTATATGCTTACTAGCAACGCGACCCGGTTTCGCCCGGGAACAGTTATGAATGCATTACGTGATAAGCGCTTTTTTATCAATGTCAATGAACAACGAACAATATCCGTTTTACGTCTCGGTATGATGGGTTAAAATCACTGACTGGACTATTAATTCTATTATCATGGAGATGCATGCGCAACAAATTCTTGTCAGACGTAATTTAAGAATGGCGAGGTGCATGAAACACAAATCCCCCTTCCGTCCAATCTTAACTTGAATGTGAATTTTGCGGAACGAAAAGTTCACAGGGGAAATGAAGAAAAGCCGAGTTGCACTTCCAGTTAAACTCCAAACACAAACACTCTTCTCTAAAGTTTTTAACTCAATACCACTCGACAGTTTGCTGCTGGCTGTATCTGGGGCAATAAGCTCGTCCACTAACTAAGCTGTAACTGGGGTGATAGACTCGCCCCTAGCTAGCTCGTAAACTGTTGACTCAGTAACTGAATGGAGATTGTTGGAAGAAATGAAAACGTAAAAACACTTATAGTAGGGCCTTTTGTAGAACATTTCATGCTGAACAATTCATACACTCATAGTATATAGATATTTTTAACGGTTTGCCCAGAGTAATTCTAAAACGCACGGACACTAGTCCTTTTTTCGACCTTTTCACTGGAATCGTTAGAGCTTGACTTCCTTTGGTCGTAAATATATTATTTTCTTCAGAAAACTTCCTCGAGATATCCTTTACAGAATGGTGAAATCCGCATCAAAATCCATCCAGTGGTTCACGAGATTACCCGTGACATCCAAGAATCTGGGACTTCGTTTTATACTAAGTAGAGATTATACGCCAAATGTTATAATTTAATATATAATATAATCCCCCTTCGGTCCAATCCTAAATTGACTGTGAATTTTGTGGAATGAAATGTTCACAGGCAAAATGAGAGTTGCACTTCCAGGGAATGGTGCGGTGATTGAAACTCAAACCCCCCTTCCGTCCAATCTTAACTTGACTGTGTTTCACAGGCGAAATGAAGAAAACCCGAGTTGCATTTCCAGGGAAATTCCAAACACAACCACCCGTCTCAGAAGTCTAAATTCAAGAGGACTCAGCGGTTTCCTGCTGGCTGTCTCTGGGGCAATAGGTTCGCCCGCTAGCTAGGCTGTAACAGGGATAATAGACTCGCCCTTAGCTAGCTCGTAAACTGTCGCCTCAGTAGTTGAATGGACATGGTAGAAGAAATTAAAACGTAAAAACACTTATTGTGGGTGATGTATTGAATGAGACATATGCTCTCGCGGAATATTTTGTAGAACTTTTGATGCTGAACAATTCTTACACTTATAGTATTTAGATGCTTTAAAGGTGTGCCCAGCGTAAGCTTACAAAGCGCTCGGACACCAGTTTTTGTTTTCGACTTTTCAACTGAAATCATTACTGCTCCTCTTCCTTTCATCATAAGAAATAAACACATGTTTTCGTTTGCTGGAGATCGATGGGAGGTATGTTGAGCAAGGGTGGCAGCTGTGATTTAAAACATGGCAAACTCTAGGTTGCTAAAAACACAAAATTTCTATCAATTTTTAGCCTATTTTTTCATCATAAGAAATACAGGCTCATAAGATCACATTTTTCCCGCGTATGTGTGTGTGTATTGTAACCTTTATGCATCTGTGATGACATAAATGCCACATATTATTTAAAAAAAAATTGTTCATGTTCGGAATTCATGGAAGCAAGACGTTGCTTGAAAACCAAGCTGGTAACAAAGAAGCGAGTTGTACGTGCTTCTTCACGACTTTCACCAAGCGCGAACAATAGAGGATGGAACAAGGCAGCGAACGTCTGGAAGCCACATGGGCAGAAAAAAGGAGAAGCGGTCACTCAACTTAGCGGGTGGATGCCGAATTTTCTACGATCATCTACTGGATAAGCCCCGCCTACTTGAGAGGAATTGGAGCAACACTTAAAATTCAGGAACAGGAGTTACATCACCAGAAAGGGGACGATCCCCTTCAAATTTAAATTAAGTTATGGTGTGATTTTTGCCAGAAATAAAACCAAATTAAGGGGCGGATTTTAAACCACCATTCGCAGCCAGGGACGCGAGACGCGGCCAAATCCCGCTGAAATTATGGAACAATGAAGAAATTTACGGAGCTCATTATCTAAGGATCCAGCGATAGAATTTTGAGATAAGAAAGAGCAATGAGGCATTGAGAGCCAGCCTCCGTGGCCTAGGCAGCAGCACGCCGGCCTCTCATCGCTGGGTCCGTGGTTCAAATCCCGGTCACTCCATGTGAGATCTATGCTGGACAAAACGGAGGCAGACAGGTTTTTCTCCGGGTACTCCGGTTTTCCCTGTCAAAATTTCATTCCAGAAACACTTTCCGCTATCATTTCATTTCATCTGTCATTCATTAATCATTGCCCCAGAGGAGTGCGTCAGGCCTCGACAGCCGGCACAGTTCCTATCCTCGCCGCTAGATGGGGGCTTCATTCATTCCATTCCTGACCCGGTCGGAGACTGGAAGCAGGCTGTGGATTTTCAATGAGGCATTGAGAATGTGGACTTTCGAATGAGCTACTTTGGATATTCATGCGAGTGATGGTATAGAATAAAATTGTGGAAACCCCCTACTCCTGTAACTTTCTCCGCAAATCATATAAATAATAGCTGGGCATTCAGTGAAATCAGTCTACTTTGGGCATTGCGGGAGACGCAAGCCCTTGCCTGAAACAGTCAGAAATTGCCGTCATATTCTAAGTCCAAACAGTCTACTTGGGACATGTTACAATCATAATTATTTTCAAGCGAAGCAGAACAGTATTACGCGAAGTGTGCGTACCATTGCCAGTGAAAAAAACGGGAAAAGTTATAGATAGCCATCCGTGCTATAGCAGAATGTCAGTGAGGCAGGAAGCTGTGAACTATCGGCTGAATTAAGTAGGTCGAGGCAATAGATTAGAGTTAGGAGCTCCATACACGAACCGTGCATTGTGTTAAGAGTAAAATCACAGTGGGCCTTTGTTTTGGTGATTTTTGTTGGAACCCCGCTGCAAGATGGAAAAGATGGACCAGCTGACTGAAGTCATGGTAAAAATGAGATAGGTAAATATAAGATGGGGCGTGCACGCTTTACGTTTCCTATCCTGGGAATTGGATAAAATTTCTCCATTATAAACAATTATAATAAAATAGGTATTTTTTTTGGCATAGCAGGCATATTTGTGCAAGTTGGTATATATTTTCATGTTAGATTTATTGTGTGTTTTGTATGATAGGATTCTGCAATGGTCATCAAATTTGTGTTCTATATTGTGTGTGCGGGTTAAAGTAATGCTTGTTTTGAATGAACAGTAAGGGATAATGGGAGGAGTGTTTATTGTTCGACCCTTAAAGTAAAGAGTAGTTATAGGGGGGAAACAGAAGATATTGTGACAGACCAGTATGATGCAGCCATATGAGCTCAACTAAAATAAGGTGCTGATGACCTCGTCCGAGGAGAGATAAGACAATGGCTAGATAAGAATTGTGCATTCAGGTGAGAATGATAGTGGGTCTTGGTTGAGTTGTAATAAGCGGACGGTCAATGCCCGCAGTCCTTAGACGATAATATGGTAAGTGATAAAGTGCGCGGATGGACAATGCCCGCAATTCTTCGATGTGTGTGATAAATAAATGATCAGTGATGATTGAATTCATTAGGTGATGAAAGCCTGTGTTAGCTTCGTCAGACAAAAGAGAAAGGTAATTTGCATCTCAAGTACCAAGGCAGTCGAACGAGAGAGCAGGTAGAAAGCCTTGGCCGAGTGTCTGAATCTTAGGGGTAGCGAAGGTTTTTGTCTCCGGGGCTGGTTTGTTTTGAAAGGGAACGGCTGTCACAATATTGGAAGCCACGTGCTTGGCAATGTTGTCGTTGAGGAAAGGCGTGGTCGCACTTTCCAGGTCATGTTTGTTTTGCCGCTTTAGAAGCGATGTCAGATAATATTTGTGTTTGGGTGCATTCATTGTAATTATTAATTGATTTAATTAACGGAGCACAGGCTACCGGGGTGTTTATTTTGATGACTCATGTTATTTTTGATTTGTTTCATGGATTTATTTGTGCTTGGTGGAGCCATGGCTCTGAGTGAGTTAACTGTTCTTGTAGAGTAAGTGATGCACGCATGCCTGCAGCCGAAAGATAAGCCTATGCCTTCATCCCCGGACTCATGAGAGGATGGTGATGATTGTAGGAGAGAATTTTGTCCTAAACCCTAAAACCATTTTATAATTATAAATAATGAGTGCTCGATTGATAGAATGGCTGGACTTTTTAGGCCATAGTTTGGATTAAGTCTGTTGACACATTTATTTTGGACTTGAAGCAGTGGACTGCTATAAATTAGATTATTTTTTCTTCCTGGTTTCAGCCAGAGTGTTTTGTTTTTCTCAGTTTTGGTTTGCTTTGTTTAGAATCTTAGCTTGTGTTTAAGAGTAATACTTAAGGGAGTTGTTTATTTTTTGTTGTCTGTGGATGGGATAAGAGGGAAGATATTGTTTTCTGAATAAATTATTTTGGCATTAGGATTCCTCTGGCATATTGATTTTAGATTAAGCTTCCTGTGATCCTTCATAAAATCCCTAGAATGTTTAAGTTAAGTTAGAGCCACCCGAACAGTCCATTACCCCGAGCTAGAGTCGGCATGCTAGTAACCTGAAGGGTACAGTATATGCGTAGTGCATTTAAAATTTAATGAGTTTCACCAATCCAACATTACAACTGCGCGAAATATTTCACCTGCATTTAATATCTCCGAAATTATGAATGCGTTAAACCTAAAAATTGTTATGCTAACAGAACATTGAATGGTAATTTAGCTTATTTTCTTTTCAAAAACCTAATAGGCACAAATCCACCAAGGACAAGAAATTCAGATATTTCTATTGACTTTTGTCTCGACTTAAACATTCAAACCCAGTGAAACTAGGCATAGTAAATTGTTTTACAAGGTTTAATATACTGTCATCTCTATTAATTCAATTGTATCATTTAACTCAAAATGGCGGCTGTGCAAAATGTCAAAATTAGTCTTTTATTCTTGTACTCTAATCAAATGATCGAAATGGAAGTTGTGTAATGAACTAACACAATAATCTTTAGCTATTGGTGCGTACCTCCATGGCCTACAGATATAATAAACCAACATGGAGTTCATGTAATATATTTCACCAGTTCACGATACCAGCGTACAATTGCAGAAATCAACCTGAAATTTAGTATGTTCATAAAGGCCATTAAAATAAGTTCACATATGTGATATTCAATATCCTGATAAGCACCAAACTAACATGGTGGCCACGCAAACTTTAAAGATGTAAATGGGATTTTCATGACCTATTCATCTGAGCGCAGTGAAACTAGGAACGGTAAATCTTTACACAAGACTTAATATACCAGCGTATAATTAAATTCAAGTTTTACGGGAAATTCGGAATAACTTCTATGCGAAATTTTAAGTTAGGTTTTTATTTTTTGTGCATATTCAATGTACCAAAAAGTTTTAATAATGAACTACCATTAGATTCTTCACCTGCTGACATAATTCTATGACCTATATATAAAACAAAACAACATTGCGTCGACGCGATATACTTCCCCGGTTCTCAATATCTCCGGAACTATTACAGCAACCAAACTGAAAGTTTGAATTTTGACAGAGGACCATTCTTTAAGTACATATATGTGACTTTAAGAATTCTGATAAACAAAACAAAATCATTGTGGCTGCGCGATTTTCGATATTTAAAATTTCTTTTCTGTCGATCTAATCATTCGAGAGAACTGAAACTTGGTACAGCGAATTCTTATTCAGAACTTGGTATATACAGTAGACATCTAACGTTTTTGAAAGGTTTAAAAAAATCAAGGTGGTGTCAGTTCGAGATTTTACGAACATTCAAGCGATGGAATAAAAGCTTCGTATACTGAACTGTTGTAATAATTATTATCTAATGAATTCTGTAGCATACTTTTCATAAATTGTGGACGTCGAACGTATGACTTTCATTAAAATTAATTCCTGTTAGGCCTAATGCTTACAGAAACATACCATCCCCGGGGAGAAGTCTTATTCACCGATACTAGAAGTTATAGCCTATATTCTAGCACATAACTTCTTATTGCAATGGTGGTGATTGTTTAAGGGGTGGAACATCAAGGTCATCTAGCAAAATTTTCTATTGTAGGTATCGTAGATTATGGATTTTTACGAATGTTCGTTTCTGAAAAGGAGCATATTTTTCTGTGTTCTATTGAACCGGTCTCTATGTAAGTTGATAAACCAATACACTAATCCTTTTGTAGTGTAATATTCATATAACTAGCTTGCCACGGTGGGTGAGTGGATATCGTGTCGAACTACCAAACCCAAGCTTGCAGGTTCGCTTTTGATCGTGGTAAGTGATTTTCGAAAGGCGACAAAAATCACGACACGCATGGCATACGTTGTTGGCGTGTTAATGAACCCATTTGAATTCAGTAGGCCGTGTTCATAATGGCAAATTAATCTCGGGATTTTCCCCCAAAACAAATGTTCCTATATTCTCTGCTAGAAAGCGCTATAGTGTCAAAGAGCTTAGATATCTAACCTCCTTGACTTCCATAGCGTTCTAAGGAACGACAAAATTCGACATGCAAGCTGCCCTCTGGGCGCGAATAACATAGCTTGCACCCAGCACCCGAGGCCATACGATATTATTATTATTATTATTATCATTATTATTATTATTATTATTATTCATATAACTTGAAAAAATCCACAGCCTGCTTCCGGTCTCCGACCGGGTCAGGAATGGAATGAATGAAGCCCCGATCTAGCGGCGAGGATATGAACTGTGCCGGCTGCCGAGGCCTGACGCACTCCTCTGGGGCAATGATTAAATGAATGACAGATGAAATGAAATGATAATGGAGAGTGTTGCTGGAATGAAATTGTGACAGGGAAAACCGGAGTACCCGGAGAAAAGCCTCCGTGGCTTAGGCGGCAGCACGCCGGCCTCTCACCGCTGGGTCCGTGGTTCAAATCCCGGTCACTCCATGTGAGATCTGTGCTGGACAAAACGGAGGCAGACAGGTTTTTCTCCGGGTACTCCGGTTTTCCCTGTCACAATTTCATTCCAGCAACACTTTCCATTATCATTTCATTTCATCTGTCATTCATTTAATCATTACTCCAGAGGAGTGCGTCAGGCCTCGGCAGCCGGCACAGTTCATATCCTCGCCACTAGATCGGGGCTTCATTCATTCCATTCCTGACCCGGTCGGAGACCGGAAGCAGGCTGTGGATTTTCATTCATATAACTTATTGCAGTTAATTCTTATTGGTTGAATTTGGACATATAATTTCCAGTGCTGGTGGTGTATTGATGTGATATATTTTAAGTGAAAATGAGACAAGGCATGCACTAGTTCTATATTAAAACCATTTTGGTTTCTTCAAAATATAATGTAATGTACTATATTCATCTTCTGGAACGTATGGATATTGAGTTTTGAGTTAAGCAATGTTGCTCTCTACTGTATCACCAAAATGCACCAAAAGCTACTTAGTACATCATGGATAATCCTTTTAGTAGGTGGGAAAGTTTTTAGAATGAAAATACCAGTAGGCTTTATGAAAATAAGCTATCTAACTCTTCAAAGAACACTAATAATATTGTCTAAAATGGCTACAATGCTTGAAGTTTGAGTTACAAGTTTATATTGTTAAAATTTTAGCACACTGTAGGTGATAAACCAAAATTTATTTAGTCCATTACATGGATACTAATCTATTCAATTGGCAGGGGTTTTTGTGATGAGTAGTAGGCCTACTAGTTGAATATGTGAAATTTGGCTATGCTAGTTTCTCACGGAACTATTTGTTCAATGCTCATTTCAGGCAAATCGTGGTACCGTATATCCAATTTCATATACAATGCCACCTTATCTGAACTTCAATTCAGCTGGATGGTCAATATTACAATATATCAAACAGCCTGCATAAACAGTGTATGTACAGAATAACCATTGACCCTGTATAAGGCAGCAATAAAAATAATTATTTTCATGTATGCTTACATTAAAACTCACTGAGGAGAAGGTTTCTGTGTTTTAACTTTTAATTACAATAAGAATTTGCTGCACGTTAAACAGCTTGGTAATATTTACTGCCTTCTAGAAACTGTTATTAATGTGGACGTATTTGCTTACTAAGAAACTCGAGAAGTTGAACTTGTTGCCAGCAACGTGGCGTAATATCCGCGATATACTAAAGTCTGGTTGAGATTTTAAAGAAAATGCTCGGAGAACACCAGCTTGTCTGGTAACCATATGTCACTATTGAGGTAGCCGGGCATCCAGAAGAGATATAATTTACAACTTCTGAATTCTCTGCGTGAGCAATGCCGTAAGGACACGGCAATTCCTTAGAATATTGTTGTCTTGGGGAACAATAAGAGCATCTCTTTGTCCTCATCTTTCTTAAAGGCAAAATTTTCACTACCCAGCAGCGTAGCCAGGCAAGGTATGTCACGCTCCACAACTGCGTTGAGTTGTTGCAGTTCGGAGATCCCAAGTTTCATCCCGGCACTGACAATTTCTATACTGATTTTGACTCTTCCCCAGATATTTCCATTTTCACTCAAAGCAAATGCCTGGATGGTACCTTATGTCACCAACCCTAATCCTCATAACTACAATCGCACCTTTTAATTCAGCCACCATGAAGCACAGTTAATCAAATACAATACACGTACGAGTAAACGTGACTGATGACCAAATTTGTCGTAAGCCGTCATGTGAATCGACCAAAACAACAGAAATGTTATAAAAACTGAAATGCTAATTGTCTTGTCACACCTCGGGGTGTCAGATTTTTTTTTAGTACTCCTGTTATTAGAATGTTCTAACTTGTCACGGTTTCTGATACTGAACAATTAAGCGCTCCAGAGACAGGTCAAGGAACTCAAGAGCAGTTTATTCTTCTCACAGTTAGCGATACACTCTATCTACCAGTGTCTATACTCAATTTGAGATATTGCCATACAGTATGTGGTGGATGTTGTACAGATCTAGAGGGACTGGGAATTCAACTTTGAATCCGGGTGAGACTAATATTCCCATTTGTTAATGTAACTTGTGTTACTGTTGTTAATGATTATAAAAAATATTGTACAATAATATACAAATATAAGCCGGCCCCGTGATGTTGGGGTAGTGAGCCTACCGGCTCCATCAGGGATTTTAGAAATTGGCGTGAGGGCTGGAACGGGGTGCACTCAGCCTCGTGAGGACAATTGAGTAGCTGTATAATAGTGAGTCAGCGCTCCCGTCATGGAAACCAAGATTAATGGCCGAGGGCACCCGACGCGCTGACCACGCGTCACCCCGTAATATGCAGGCCATTGGGTGAGCAGCGGTCGCTTGTTAGGCCTAGGCCCTTCATGGACTGTAGCGCCACGGGGATTGGTTTCGATTATACAAATAGGCTATACTGTGTTATTCAATACCAACATTTATTGTTTTAGTACTGTTTGTCTGACAACCTGTGTTTGATCGGTGACTGTAGTAGTGTGCGCAACATTTTCCACTCCGGGGCTTGTAATAAGGTATTATTGTTATTATTATCAATGGGATCTCAACGAGTTATCGTAGATCGCCGCACAGGTGGCACTAGTAACGCCTGTACCGCGAAAGCTCATGTCGCCGAGTCCCTGGATCAACATAGGCATGTACTAATGGTTCTATCTACGTATGAAACCGAAGCATATAACTCACGTTCAAAGATAATTTCAGCAACTGGACACTTTGGAGTATTTTCTAGATGACTTTGCTGACATGGACGTAGCCATCTCCTTTGAGTGGAAGTAGAATCGACATTTCAAGTAGTGAAATACAAGTTTAGGTAACATAAACAACACATGATCTTCACAACGTCCCAATTGCGACGACTTTATTACACTCTAAACTCTCTAAACACTCAAAACATACATCCTGCCGTAAACTATTAGCACGAGATAGTTCTTTCGTTACAAACTTTTTCACCCGCAACAACACTCTCTGATGTATACGTTAGATAGCCTACTCATAAGTTGAAGATTCATGTAGGGGCTTTGCAACATCGTGGTCGTGTAGCCCGGTGTACATGGGTGTGTATGGATTTGTCTAATAATTTGTGTTATTGTGATTGCTGTATTAGCGAGTGTAGTTGTAATTCAGATGAGGATTAGGAAGAAAGCGGCCGTGGATTTAATTTAGGAACCATCCTGACATTTGCCTGGAGTAGAACTCGGAAAACAGAGAAAACCACTTCCAGGATGGCTGAGTTGCGAATCTAACCTGCCGCTTCCCAGTTTTGTCTCACGACGCTGAGTTTTCCCCGTTCCAGCAGTCAGACCAGAATTAAATTTCTTGGCAGAGCCGGGAATCGAACCCGGGTTTCCGTGGTTAGATAAGTACCGCTCTATGTAGAACCATAATCTTTATGTAGTGTTAGCGAAGCAGCTACATTATCAGTTGGTTTTCCGTGGAGGAAATATAGGCATAATTAACACTGCGTCACTTTTGAAATATTTCGCACCATCTATCCAGTTAAATGATACACTTGACATCCTTTGCCTACCTGAAGACGCTCGATATCCAGATCTTCAGCCGGGTAAGAAATACGTGGGCATGATGCGTGCGCTGAAACACGCTGTCTCAAGCCTCAATAGCTATGTAGCAATGTAGACGGTAAAACATAAAAACTCACTCATGAACACTTCAATGAAAACAGCCAAACAGTGACAATGGAGAGCAAAATAATTCCGATAACTTGACACAAATGTAACACGCACTAATGACAAGTGACGTCTGTTGACGTCTCAATCTAAGGTGCCCCTGCTGGTGGAAATACCAGCACTCTCTTCCGTTGGCTTATGAGTGAAAAGAGAGGAGCGTACACTTCCTCTTCCATACGCTATGTTCACCAGAGCATTGACATATTTCCAGAAGTTAAAATACAGTATAGCCTATGCACTGTGAGTGGAAGAAGGGATGAGCATTAAACAGTAGTAGTAGTAATTGTTGTTGTTGATTCTTTAGGGGCTTTTTGACATCGTGGACATGTAGCCCTGTATACTTGGGTGTGTGTGTAGAAGTTGTCTGATAACCTGTGGCACTGACATGTCTGTACTAGTATGTTTTTGTAATCGAGTTAGGAATAGGGTAGGAAGCGGCCGTGGCCTTAAGTTAGGTACTGTACACGTTTTACCTACCATTACCTATTGAAATCCCTCGAAGACAGCTGGATCGTAGAACCTGAAAATCCCCGGCTAGAGGAACCCCCAGATTCTACCAACAAGTAAAGGGATAATAGGGTACAAGTTATCCTAACAGGTGGCATTAAGAAAGACCATGGCTCAAAGAATACGATCTAGCTCAGAGAACACAAGATTCCACCAAAAGGAATATCTGAAGAGAGTGGTATACCCTAGAAACACCCAGCGATGGCCTTCTTAACGCGACCTTCCATCACCTCTATAAAGAATCACGCAATAAATTTAAAATCAGAAAATTGAAAATTTATTCAAAAAAAGGCAATGTCATCATAAATAACTTGATAATCCCCCCCAAAATGGGATTTAAATAATGAAAGTGGAACATGGTTCAACTAACACTTATGCGCTATCAATTGGACACAAATTCCAATTTCATAAATTATTTACAAGTGGAATGATCATGTAAAAAGAAAACATTGGATACACTTCGCCAGGATATGATTATCCTAATCATCATAATTACATTTACCATTATAAACATTTTAGTTATTATTATTACAAATATTATTCAACGCTGCTCAATTATTTGTAGAATATTTATATATATTACAAACTGTACATTACTGTGGGGATATTCTTAAGTGTTTCCCATACTGAGTTGCTTACGATAGTCACATTTGCTAATTTTTCTTCAAATTATTGATTCATATCATTCAAATTCTGGTTACTTCCATCGAGCGGTTAAGCTTAGTAGAATAATTGGTTTAATCCAATACGTAATATATATAAATTATGATTTATGCAATTGCTCTGACCTCGTTATTCAAACTTCAATTACAATATTAAAAACTGATAATCCATTTAACTATAACAATGCTGTGTTCAGTATAACATAATCATCACACAGGTCTACCCTGATATTGTAATATGTTGAACTTGCTTATTATTATTATCAATGAGTCTCGTTGAATTATTATTATTAGTAGTAGTGCTTTCATATATTGGCTTACATGTCAGGTGACATACCTTGATTCACTTATTATTATTATTACCTATATTATTATCATTTTGATTATCAGCTTTTTTAAAAGTCATTTAGCCGTCATTTCAATGCATAGGAATTCATTTCAATTGGCTGGAGGAACATAGCGATGGGAAGAGTGGTAGTTTTAAAGATTTTAGGGTTGAAAGGCTGACACCAAGAGGATTACTGGGACGACAATTCACAGCATGAGTTGTCCCAACCATAGCTCCGATCAGGGGAGTGCTCGTTCCAGGAAACTCGCCGGGGAGACAAGCCTTTTGTCCCAGGTCTATCGCTGCTCGTTAGGACATGGATACAAAGCACTGACGTGAGTGCTTTGTCTGGAGATTGGGTGTGACGAAGAGACGATTGGAAGAGGGTGAACTCGCTGGTGGAAGGTGTGGCGCAGTTTGAAATACCGAGGACAAGGGGGAAGGCAGGCGGCTGGACATTACAAGAGCGACTTCTTCGACTAGAGGACACAACAGAGAGGGTTCTCTATGAGCTCGGAAGTAAGACAGTACATCGGTCGAGTGTGGTAGGCGAATTCATGCCTATATGCACCAATGGGGATAGTCGTGACTGGGCTATCACCATAAGAGTGATTTTAGGGATTATATCCCATCACTAATCATACATCAGAGCAGATATCAAATCACTGTTAAATGCAATAAACATAATTCACCGCATCATGACGAGCAGAGGAGGGACGACAACGAACCAGCCCAACATCACATCACTGCCGTGAACCACGAGGACGAGAGATGATCTACATTGGTAAGCCAAATGACGCGAATTACACAAAGTCTCTATTTGCAGTAAATTCATCGGCACGTAAATTCCAGCTTTTGTTTTTTAACTTTAACTTATAGACCACCTCCAGTTGCTATTTTCGCCGAGCCTTAGTAAATTCAGTAGAGTCATTTAATTTTTATCATTTATCATTTATCTTCTATCGTCATTTTCTTGCTTTTAACTTTATTAAATCTTCTATATTATTTGATGCAGGTCTTTTCTTCCTTAGTAGTTAGAAATAGCTTTAAGTCATCCCTTATTCCCAAAACAAATACTATCTCGTCCTTGAGAAGAAGAGAACTCAGCTGCTCAACAAATTGTGTAAGTGACTGTATGTTTGGTCATTTTATGGAGATCATGAACATGGCGCCCACCGAGTAATTAAATTATCCATCTCTAATACCTCAATCAATTATTATTTCAATTTCTCAATTCAAATGTCATTCGTCAGTCTAGAGGGAGAGTTGCCGTGGAATTTCCTCAGACCAACCAGTAAGACGGTTACATTTGTGCGCTCAACGTGGAGCAAAAACGGTTACATTTGGTACTACAACGTAAGGCCGAAAACTGGATGGTATTTGTGGAGGGAAGAAGTGATATTTCTGTGCAAGTGTTTTTTTGTTTTTTTTTACAGTGAGTGATACTATATCAGCATGGCTGATGGCAGCGATATGCTGTTGAGAAGCGGGCAACAGTTAGGCGGTGGTATGACAGAGGAGAGCGTTGATGAGCATGATCAGTTGGCAAGGGGGAGTGAGAATAGTACAGGGTTAGCGGAGGTAGACCTTGATACTGACAAGAAGGGAGAAAGTCAGGAAGGTTTTCAAAACCTAATCTTGAAACTCATGCAGGACTTAAGCGGCAAAATGGAGGCCACAAATAGCAAAATAGAAGCCACAAATAACAAGATAGACGCAAACAATCAGGAGATGACGGTAAAATTGGATAGAAATAGCAGGGAGATGAAGGATAGGTTGGACAGCGTGGTCAAAGTGAATGAGGAGTTGAACAGGAAGTATGGAACACTGCAGTAAAGCATTAAGGGGGTAGAACAACAAATTAGGGGAGAAATTAAAGGGGTGGAGGAAGAAGAGGCTAGGAAAATTATTGAAATTGTAGATCAGAAATTGGCAAAGGAAAAATAGGAAAGTCAGGAGAGGAGTGGTACTCAGACGGAAATTTTCAAGGAATTAGGGCAGGTGGAGACAAGACAGGTGAAGGAACAGCTGGGGGGAGAAATTAGTAAAGTTCATAAAGATTTAAGTAAGAAGGTAGAGGATTGCAATCAGAAGAATCGTGAGAGCATTCAAGAGATTAGGGAGAAGCAGGGTGTGCTGACGGAGATGGGAAAAGAGAGAGATGGAAATATGAAAGAGAAATTTGAGGATATAGAAAGAAAAACAGACAGGAATATAGCTGAGAAGGTAGCTGAGGCGGAAGCCAGTATAAGGGTCAAAATGAGACAAGAGACGGGTAGGGAGAGAACAGGTTTTTCCGGCAGCTGTAATTACAAGGAAATAGAGCTGGCCAAGTTCAGTAATCGGCAAGGTTGCCCGATGGAATTTCTGGGAGCTGTGGTGAACAAATTTAAAGAAAGATTGGATGAGGGCAGTATCGAATGGGGACAGGTATTAGAAATTTTAGAGCAAGCTTTTGTAGGAGAAACAAAAAGCTGGTATGCGGTTTACAAAAACACTCTAGAAAGCTTAGACGACATCAGGGCTAAATTTCATGAAAAGTTTTGGAATGAAGCCATTCAGTCACAACACAGAGAGGCAGTGGCGTGCGGGAGATACAATGCGAGGGGGAGCCAAAATATGACCGAGTACTTTCTGAGCCAGGTGTTGGTATGTAAGCATTTTGACGGGTTATCGAGGGAAGGAGACGTGGTCAGGTTGTTGTTGCGACACTTTCCTTATAGGATGAAGGAGGCGGCCTGTATTCAAGAAGTCGGAAGTATACAGGAACTCGAGAATTTATTAGGGACGTTTGATACTTTGGGTAGGGGGAACGGCGAAGAGCAAAATGCAAATTATGCCAGAAACCAGGACGTCAGGAGCCAAGGCTCACAAGGCAGAGGCAGTGGCGGCGGCCAGAATTTCGGTGGCCAGAATTTCCAGAATAGGTGTGGTGGAAATCCTAGTTTCCAAAACGGTGGGAACATGATGAATCCACAGTACAGTAGAAACAATAACGCTCAGGGTCCCAATTACAATCAAAGGAGTAATCAGGGTCAAGGTAATGGTCCACAGGTGGGTCAAAGGACCGGTGGCTACCAGAACTCCAACTACAACCAGAACAACCGAGGTTTTGGAAGGGGAAACCCTGGAGGCAATAGCGGTAACCAGAGAGAGGAGAGGGAACCAAATGACAATAACCAGACCAGTGGCGTGAACAATGGGGGGGGGGGGGGAGAACGACAGAAGCCGTAATTTAAACGAGCGCCAGGCTGCGATGTGAGGTCAGAATCACAGTCTGCGCTGATCCCTGTTATAACCCTAGTACAGGAACCCTATGACCTGAATGTCAGAGATGATTTGTTAAGAGATATTATTGAGGAGGCAACTGTAGCTAAAACATTAGATGTGAGCACTGTCGTAGAATTATGCGTGTTGCGGGAGCGACACGCAGTTTTAATCGATACTGGTTTTGGAGCGTCTTGCGTTAGCCAGAAATTTTATAATGAAATAAGAGAAGCAGGGGTGGAGCCCGAAGAAATGCCAATTAAGACTACGTACTTTATAACTGCAGTTGGAAAGAAGTCGCAGTTAATTAGCGAGCAGGTTACAGTAGAAATCAATAGTAACGGTCATATAGAGAACCAGGTGTGCCTAGTTATTCCAAATTTAATTTATTGCAATGATACTTGGGTGTGACTGGTTAACCAAAGTTCAGGGTAAAATATGTTATGACGAAGGGTGCATTAGACTCAAGTGGGGTGAAGAGGAAGTAATCATGGAATTCGTAAATCAGAATAAGGGGAGTTATATTTCTAGTTGTTTATGTACGATAAACGAAGTGTCGAGAGCAAGAGATGTAGGGGATATAGAACAGGTGTCTGAGAACATAGAGCCTGTGTCTTTAAATTTTGTGGGCAGTGTGCTGACCAACAGAGATTTTGAGGACTCGTTACGTCAGGCTGCGGATCAGGGGAATATAGAAGAAGATGAGTGTAATCTCCTTTACGAAGTTTTGTTGAAGAATCAGAGAGTTTTTGAAAAGAGGATTGGCAAGGCCAATTGCTATGTGCACTCTTTAAACGTCCATGATTACTCAGTCTTTACTGGCCACAGGTATCCCATACCATTTAAATACCAACAGGCAGTTGAAGCACAGATTAAACAAATGCTCGAGGATGGCATAATAGAGTATTCCAGTAGTCCCTACGTAAATTCTTTAATTACTGTCCCGAAAGCAGATGGAAAAGTCAGAATTTGTCTGGACGCACGCCTGGTAAATGCACACATCTCTTTTGACCAATTAAAATCCATGTCCATTGAAGAGCTCATGCAGAGTTTTGAAGGAAAAAAGTATTTTACGTGCGTGGACTTAAGTTCTAGCTTCTGGCAGGTTCCTCTAAGGGAAGAAGACCGTCCATTTCCTGCATTTAGCCACCAGTACAACCTCTTTCAATTTCAGAGAGTTCCATATGGTCTCAAAAGTAGATCAGCCGCACTTATCCGTGCACTAAACATAGCGCTAGGGGATGACACAGGAGATTACGTCACGATCTACGTAGACGATCTAGTGATCAGTTCTAAAACATTTGCAGAACACTTAGACCACTTAAACATAGTTTTCCAGAAGTTAGACAGAGCAGGCTTTACTTTAAAATTATCGAAGTCATCTTTCTGCAGAACAGAAGTCACGTTCCTGGGTCTTTAGGGTGTCCCGATTAGGAGTTACGCCGGAAGCAAGCAGAGTGGACAAAATTCTCGATGCAAGTGTACCAAAAACAGTTAAGGAGCTTAAAAGTTATCTGGGGGTCTGTATTTTTTTCGTCGTTTCGTGTTAAGGTATTCAGGACTGGTTGAACCATTTAGGGAGCTCCTTAAATCAGGAAGCAGATGGAGGTGGGATGAAAGTCATGACAAAGCGTTCCGTGCTCTGAAACGTGGTTTCGAGCGAGCAGTAGTATTGAAGTATCCGCTCAGAGACCAAGAGTATGTAATGATGACGGATGCGTCACATATTGGGGTTGCGGGTGTATTGTGTCAGAGGGACACGGAGGGAAAATTAGGTATTGTATCTTAAGCCTCGCGTGGACTTTCAGCCGCCGAGAAGAAGAGTACGATAACAGAATTGGAACTGCTCGGAATAGTTTTCAGCCTAAGTAAATTTCGAATATATGTGCTAGGGTTTAAATTTCAAATCTACACTGACCACCACGCTCTACTTTTTATGCAAACATGTAAGCTAAGCTCAAACCGTGTAAGCAGATGGATTCTTGCTCTCCAAGAATACGATTTTGAGGTAACGCACATCAAGGGTAAAGAAAATGTCTTTGCGGATATTCTATCTAGGGATTCGAATTTAAATAAGGACAATTCACTTGTAAAAGCAGAAGGGGGAATTTTGCTCTGCACGTGTGTGGAACCGAGCATCAGGAGATCGCTTGAAACCTTGAGTAAAATGTTGGTTGAGCAGCGGGATGACGCAACCTTGGGTGAGGCACTGGCCAGGTTGGAGGCGGGTGAGTCACAGGTTGTGAAGGTCGGGCGGTTTGCATATAGAATGCAGGACGGGCTTCTTGCACGAAAGTGTAAGAATGACCGCTGGGCAATATGCGTGCCGGCTACCCTAAGGGAAGAACTTATATGGTTCATACACAAGGAGCTAGGATATTTTGGAGCGACCAAAGTGTTCTATGAACTTTCACGTGATTTTATATGGAAAAAATGGGAAGGGATGTTAGAAAAACACTCGCTAGGTGTGACCTCTGTCAGAAGAGTAAATATCCTGTTAAGTATTTAAAAGGGGAAATGCAAGCAATCCTCACCAGTAGTCCCGGGGAACTACTGTGTGTGGACCTATTTGGACCTGTCGTTAAAGGTCAGTACGGCTACGAATACATCTTTGTTGTGATTGATGCATTCAGTAAATACATCAAACTTTATGCGCTAAGGAAAGCCACGGGACTCGCATGTAGCCGACTGATTATTGAAAAGTACATTCCTGAGTTTGGCACTCCACTCAGGATTTTATCTGATAGTGGGCCGCAGTTCACTGCAAATAAATGGAAAACCAATATGCAGAAAGCCGGCATTTCACACGTTCACTCATCGGTTAGATTCCCACAAGGTAATCCTTCGGAATGACCGATGCGAGAGGTGGGCCGTCTATTCCGAGCTCTCGTGCACGATAAGTATACGGCGTGGGTCGCACAACTTCCCAAAGTTGAGACCTGGCTAAACTCTGTCCAGCATGATAGCACGAAGTTGACGCCCCATGAAATTCATTTTGGAAGGAGACCCCAAAATGAGCTTGCGAGAGTACTGGGTTTATCTATGCGAAAACAACCGGGGATGGACTATTTTGTCCAGTTGGCGAAACAAAATTTAAGGACATCAGCAGCTAAGAGAATTCGCCAACAAAAACAGACGAAATTCGACCTTTTCAATCAGGGAGATCGCGTATTATTGAGAGTCCCAAAACAGTCGAATGCCTCCGATAAAGTCACGACGAAGTTCTTTTTATTGTTTTCTGGACCATATATAGTGTCCAGGAGGATTGGTAACACCGCGTATGTTCTGGAGAATGAGCTAGGAGAGAAACTTTATGGAACATACAATATACAAAGCTTGCGAAAATATATTTCGTAAAGTAAGGCAGGCAATGAGAGGTCAAAACCATGTCTTTTGGAGTTAAGACTGTTCTTAACGATTATCATACATGGAGAGTATACGCACCTTAGCACGTGGTCAGTTGCGTACCCATTTACGTGGTGAGGAAGTCAACAGATCAACAGGTGAGTGACATAGCGTGACGTTGCGTGTTATGTATTTAAAGGAATACTAGGCAGGTCATTGTCACGAAGGTCGACTGGTCTGGAAGATTGCCATTTAAGGTATTTAAAGGAACGAGACAGAGAGAGAAGGGTGAGTGGTGCTGTCTACAGATGGTCAGATAAGGTAAGCATAGTGGGAAGTGGAGTTCGCTTAGGTCTGTTATGTGATCAGGCTCGAAGGGAACATAATTGTGACGACAATTGCACAGATATATCTTGACTTTAAGGATATTTCTATGTGTATTATTTTCGTAGGATCAAAAATTTAAAACTTACAGAGATTTTGAGTAACTCAGTCAGGAGGCACCTTCTCCGACGTGTGATCTGTGAGCGTATGAAGTGTGTCATGAATGGGTGGAGTATCATACACCAACATGGCGCGTGTTTGGAGTTCGGCCAACCAGGTCGACACCGATAGCGACCGAGTGTGATAAATGTCATGCAGTGGCATGGAAGTTACGTGACGGAACAATAAGGTCACTAAATGAAGCTAGGTGAAGTGAAATAATGAATGCATACATAGTGTGACACATAAATGTATCTCTCTCCTAACACATAGGAAATAAAGACAATGAAAAGCGAATATATCGTAATGAAATGATGTAACTATGAACAATTTACGCGCAACCCACACTGGTTGACAGAAAAAGACAAGGATGCGAGGCGTCGAAGACGATG
The DNA here is from genome assembly GCA_946902985.2 of Meconema thalassinum. Classification (NCBI taxonomy): domain Eukaryota; kingdom Metazoa; phylum Arthropoda; class Insecta; order Orthoptera; family Tettigoniidae; genus Meconema; species Meconema thalassinum. Next base: position 605,634,347 of record OX336389.2, read on the forward strand.
AAATTATACAGATCTAAGGGTATATTGGAATGTTTGTATTTTTTTTATATGTATGTATATATTTTAGGTTTTTCTTTGTTTCTTTTATGCGTGTTCTTGGGATATCGCGGGAATATAGGGATTCTATATGTCACGCGATCTCCCAGGGCGAATGTAATATGTTGAACTTGCTTATTATTATTATCAATGAGTCTCGTTGAATTATTATTATTAGTAGTGCTTTCATATATTGGCTTACATGTCAGGTGACATACCTTGATTCACTCATTATTATTATTACCTATATTATTATCATTTTGATTATCAGCTTTTTTTAAAGACATTTAGCCGTCATTTCAATGCATAGGAATTCATTTCAATTGGCTGGAGGAACATAGCGATGGGAAGAGTGGTAGTTTTAAAGATTTTAGGGTTGAAAGGCTGACACCAAGAGGATTACTGGGACGACAATTCACGGCATGAGTTGTCCCAACCATAGCTCCGATCAGGGGAGTGCTCGTTCCTGGAAACTCGCCGGGGAGACAGGCCTTTGTCGCAGGTCTATCGCTGCTCGTTGGGACATGGATACAAAGCACTGACGTGAGTGCTTTGTCTGGAGATTGGGTGTGACGAAGAGACGATTGGAAGAGGGTGAACTCGCTGGTGGAAGGTGTGGCGCAGTTTGAAATACCGAGGACAAGGGGGAAGGCAGGCGGCTGGACATTACAAGAGCGACTTCTTCGACTAGAGGACACAACAGAGAGGGTTCTCTATGAGCTCGGAAGTAAGACAGTACATCGGTCGAGTGTGGTAGGCGAATTCATGCCTATATGCACCAATGGGGATAGTCGTGACTGGGCTATCACCATAAGAGTGATTTTAGGGATTGTATCCCATCACTAACCATACATCAGAGCAGATATCAAATCACTGTTAAATGCAATAAACATAATTCACCACATCATGACGAGCAGAGGAGGGACGAAAATGAACCAGCCCAACATCACATCACTGCCGTGAACCACGAGGACGAGAGATGATCTACATTGGTAAGCCAAATGACGCGAATTACACAAAGTCTCTATTTGCAGTAAATTCATCGGCACGTAAATTCCAGCTTTTGTTTTTTAACTTTAACTTATAGACCACCTCCAGTTGCTATTTTCGCCGAGCCTTAGTAGGTTCAGTAGAGTCATTTAATTTTTATCATTTATCATTTATCTTCTATCGTCATTTTCTTGTTTTTAACTTTATTAAATCTTCTATATTATTTGATGCAGGTCTTTTCTTCCTTAGTAGTTAGAAATAGCTTTAAGTCATCCCTTATTCCCAAAACAAATACTATCTCGGTTAAAGACGGAGTCTTACCACGTCCTTGAGAAGAAGAGAACTCAGCTGCTCTACAAATTGTGTAAGTGACTGTATGTTTGGTCATTTTATGGAGATCATGACCATGGCGCCCACCGAGTAATTAATTTATCCATCTTTAATACCTCAATCAATTATTATTTCAATTTCTCAATTCAAATGTCATTCGTCAGTCTAGAGGGAGAGTTGCCGTGGAATTTCCTCAGACCAACCAGTAAGACGGTTACATTTGTGCGTTCAACGTGGAGCAAAAACAGTTACAATATTAATGAACAGCTGATCATGTCGCCATACACATCCCTGTACATCCACTCTTAGATTTAATTCGACGAACATTTGGTGTAAGACTTCACTAAATCTTAACACGATTGGCACTGACAAGTGCGCCTGTCTGGCTTGTGTATATCAGGAGCGGGGTCGGGCTGCCGGGGAGCAAGCTTCAACAAGCATAACATTTTAAACAACAATATTATAACAAGCAATATTTACAGATATGCGTAACCTATATAATATTATAAAGCTGATGAGTTCGTGTGTTTGTTTGTGTGTTTAAACGCGCTAAACTCCGGAACTACCAGTCGGATTCGTTTTTTTTATATGATAGCCAGATTCAAGAGGAATGGTTTAGGCTATGTTAAATTTCGGACAGACCACCCCATTCTCTGCATTTAAGCCCTCTGGCTCAAATCAACACCGTTTCACCGATCAGAACCAAAATTTGTATACACACCCTTTGGAAAACTGCGGGTAACACTGTCAACTTTAAATTTCGGACAGACCACTCAATTCCCTTCATTTAGGCCCTTTGACACAAATCTACACCGTTTCACCGATGTGAGCCAAACTGTGTATTCTTACCCTTTGGAACCCCGCGAGTAACACTGTTTACATGAAATTCCGGACAGACCACGCCATTCCCTGCATTTATGCCCTTCGGCAGAAATCTACACCGTTTCACCAATCTGAACCAAAATGTGTATAATTACCCTTTGGAACCCTACGAGGAACACTGTCTGCACGAAATTACTGACAGACCACTCCATTCCCTGCATTTAGGCCCTTTGGCACAAATCTACACCGTTTCACCGATCTGGACCAAAATGTGTATACTTACCCTTTGGAACCCTGCGAGTAACACTGTCAGCATGAAATTTCCTCCTAATTGCAAAAAATGTTACATACACTTTGAAACTCTGCTGGTAACACTGTCCACTTGATATTTTGGACAACGCTCTCCATTCCCTACATTTAGAATAACAAACAAACTGAACTTGAAAATCATGTTTTAAGGCCCTAGAATCATTCATGTCCGTAGTAGTGCAACTGTAAGAGTATTTTAATAAGTCTATTGTTGGCTGGCAATTCGGGCTGCATCACGTCGCTCCTACCAGTGTTCTGGTGCAGAATTGCGAAAATAGTTAAATCTTGCGCTGCTTATAAATTGCAGTTACGGGGAGTAATTAGTGCAAAATGATTTATTTTGCCAATTAAAACAGTTGTCATCTTGAACTTATTATGCATATGTATAAGTACAATGCTGTTGGTGCAATATATTGAGGTTATCAGCTGCAATAAGCGTTGGTGCTTTCAAATTAACCGTAATGTATTCCGAAACTTATCGTTGAGCGCTATGTGGCCATAAATTATACTATTGCTACCTCAGGAGCTCGGGACAGCCGAAGTTTTCCAAAGTGTTCTGATTATTTTCTTACTGCGCAATGCGACAAAATACGACATCATTGGTCCCTACATTTCTAACAGACAATGAGATATAGGCCCTATACTCTGTGAGCTGCCTGAATAGGATTGACATTTCGCCGGAAATTCCACGTCAGTCATCACCCCACTGCCTCTTGACCAATCCATGTTCGCATAGTTGATGTCATAATACTCTGCGTTGCAAGATTACATCCCACGTGCTTCAGTGCCTGGTCAGCAGCTGTATCTCTGTCTTGTACAGTTTGGCAACCTCGTTCTCAGACCACATGGCGAGGCGAGAACTGTCAATCCCATTCTGGTAGCTCACGGAGTATAGCAGTGTCTTTTATTTAACTTACTCCTCTTTCTAATCATTTTTTAGAAATTTGTTTGTAAATTACATGTGTCAGTGCTGTAGTTAGTCAATATCCGTTTCCCTATTCATTATTATCATTATTATCATTAGGGCAAAATGATCTAAATGTTACGTCCATCATACTGTACTGCTTATCACCCTCACTACAACCACCACCACCTTCGCCACCACAAAAAGTTATATTTAAATATATTTTTTTCTGGTAGTTTAAGTATCATGTGCCAGTTCTGTAGAAGTATTCATTATCATCCATAAAACAAATAAATCCACCGGGCCAAGCCGGGCACTACTGCTAGTATACATATATATGTGCACCCTTAAACGGTGACCACCAAACCTTATTTTACTGTTTCATTAATCAGAGTATCATTATGTCCTGAATCATGCTGATAAAAATAATTAAAACTGTGGCACGTTACTGAAAATTGTTATTGTGAATTTCAGATAAAGACCATAAAAGCTTAAAAATCATGCCTCACAATTATACGATACATCATGAGTTACAACTAGATGTATAGACTTGCAATAAGTCTTCCCTGGGATTTGCTTTCAAAAACTTGAATGTTCATCAAATTTACTATTATATCTCCACAAACTGTTGCATTAGTAGCAATATATTAATTTATCTTACTTCTAATTCAATAATCAGCATAACTTCATACTTTCTAACTTCACGCAGTATACAAGTCTCAAAAATAGAAATAGAGATTCATCTACCCAAAGTCAAGATTGCCCCTAACTCAAACGAATTCGAAGATACTGACTGATAACACCTACACCATGGGTCCAGGTTAATATCTAAGGCTAAACGACTGTTGACCCATTAGGTATTTTCGCCAATAAATCTCCAAATGAATATTTGGATGCATCGCGAGGCGATGGTGTAATGCAGAGCCAGAGGTTCCTTGGTTCGAGCCCTGACGTCCGAGAAGGAGCATTCCGTGTCTTGGTACAGCCTGGAGGCTACCTGGACATATATATAGACTATATTCTTTTTATACCACTACAAGAATCATATTCATATGTAATAGCATTCTGCCATATAAATGTGCATTCTGACAAGCACAATATCACATAAATGGATCTTAATATCCTTTAATCAATATAAATATTTCTTAGGTGCTGAGATCGATGCAAATTACGTCATAATCGATTGGGTTCACATCGCTTTAACTTCGATTTCCTTCGGACACGCCCGGTGGCTGGCCTTAGGGACTTGTGCTGACCCCCTTCCAATGACAACCAGCTGGGAGGAGCCGTCAAGATTGCGTGTCGACCGGCTTCCTGCCGCATCACATTGCCATGCTCGTAAATAGTACAACATAACATAACATAACGGTACAGTTCCATCCCGGCATTTGCCAGGAGTAGAATTGGAATACTACGGAATAGCCCTTGCAGGATGGCAGGGGTAGGAATCGAACCCACCCACGTTCACAGTTTTGTCTCACGAGGCTGAGTGAACCCTGTTTCAGTCGTCGAATCAGAGTTGTATGCCTTGGCAGAGCTGTGAAACGAACCCGGGCCTCCGTGGTGACAGCCAAGTATGCTATCCACTTTGCAATGAGGCGGTCTGAGAGCATTAAACAACTAGTGTCTCTACCGTTATACAATATTCAGTTAACATGGGCACAATAACACAGTATTGCAACGACAGTACATACGACATTCATTCTACAGATGACGTGTATTTTCGTAGGGCATTCGCCTTGAGGGAGTGTGGAAAATGTCGCGGAAAATCGGTATTCAGCATGACCTGGTCAACGCCGGTGTTCCAAACATTTTAAAAGATACTTCATTCTTGGTCAAATTGAAATATGAATGCCTAGTAAAATACAAGTGGAAGAAAGTCAAATAATGATTCTAATGAATTTGTAAGTCCATTCTTCAACAAGTGTAACAATAGCACGTGATTGTAACCCTTCCATTCCGTGCCCGTCGTGTGACTATACCCACTGTTGGATCAGTGGGTGGCTCAATGTTTTCCCCAACATCTGACTGCCATGTCCCGCCACCTCTAAGCTTAATATAGCGAGCTATCCCTCTCACTCGCGCTCAGCTTAGCAGCCCCAGGCTGCGAAGCGGGCATTTCAGAAGGAGAGTCGTAATGTGAGTAACAACTTTAGTTCCCACTCTTAACCCGTGAAGAATGATTCTTACGGGTCAATACGAGTCCTAAAGAATACCTCTCAAACTCTTTCCCATTGGGCATGGGCAGCCTATGAGAGCTCTTGTCTCCGAGCTGTCCACACTACATGACTGCTCTCTCTGGCTGCTTGGGACAAACGTGTGTTGATTCGTTAGTTCTGCTCTATACTGTCTGACTTCCTTACTACTCACTCCAGGCAGTATCTCGGCTCACACAGCTAATAAAATAGCTATCGATGACCTGGTTCTAATACCACATATTTCATCTTGAGTGAAAAATGAGAGGTATAATTCCCTGTGTCCAACAGTATGCAATACATCCGTATGAGGAGTGAAGTGCGAGGTGGTTCACCTGGTGGTTGAAACATTTCCACAAGATATGCATTGGAGATGCAGTAGACCATATCTACAATCATAGTCTCCTAAGAACCTGTTTTTCAATCTCTTTAAAAAAAATCTGATCGGCCACTACTCATTGCGCAACTGTGCGCATAACATTATTTACGTCATGTCTTTCAAAGCAAAGTTACTCATTGAATAACTTCCTATCAGATTCGTAGCTGAATGGCAACACTGCACTCTAATGTATTTCGTAAGGGTTATGTGATTGATCGAAATGGAACATGACTGCTCCAGCGTGGAAACTCTGATGTCAACTAATTAAAACGTAAACCACATGGACCCAACTCCTCACTCAGGTACTCATTACCCTATTTTCATTTATAAAAAAAATAGGCTTATGAGATCACCTTTCGTCCGTGCATGTGTGTGTCCCCTAATAAAATCCAAACGGTTGGAGCGATGTCAATGAAACTCGGTAAGGACATAGAGCTATTTCGTCCGACCCCGTCCATTTCCTTAAAATTTTATTACGTCTCACCAATCCAACATAGCGGCTGTGCGAAATATTTCACCGGTATTCTATAGCTCCGAAACTACTATTGATATCACCCTAAACTATTGTGCGGTGATAAAGGGCATTACTAGAAGGTCACCTATGTAACATCCAGAAACCTGTTGAGAACGCATCTAACATGGCGGTCAAGTGAACTTGAAACATTTAAATAGAACTTTCTCATGATTTAACCATTCGAGCGCAGTAAAACTTGGAACAGCAGATGTTTATACATATTACAATGCATTGACATCTAATTTAGTTTGGTTGCTTACATAACTTCAATATAGCGGCTGTGCACAATTTTAAGCTTAAGTTCTTATTTCTTGTGTCTTAACCATGCGATCAAAGTCAACGTTTGATTTGAATAGTGAACGTACGGAATAATCATCATCTAACAGTGCATAACTATGGCCTACATATAGGCTATAAAAATCCAACATTGCGACCACCAAAATATTTAGACGGTTGGCAATATATACTAATCAATGAGAGCAATCTAACTGAAATTTTGTATGTTGATAAAGGCTATTAACATTAGTTCATTGAATAACATGATGAGCATAAATACTACATGACGGCGACGCGAAATTTAAGCATTTAAATGTACGTTTCTCGCGATTTAACGATCCGAACGCAGTGACACTTGGTACGGTAAATGCTTATATATTTTTAATCTACTGACATCTAATTTATTCCAATTGAAGTTTGATTAATATACCTACGCAATACTCTTCATATAATAGTACATAACTCTATGGCCTTTGTAACGTTTCGTTACAATGAGAGGTCAATCCCGCCTACTCCAGCTGAAGATATTGTAATTATTAATTTTTGTCTTGCATTTCCATACATTTCATTTGTGTTCTCATCCATTTCATTTCATATAGAATAAGAATATATTTAGAGTGTTATTCCATCAATCCCATAATATGTTTTATTCATCTCATTGTGTTAGTTTTAAGAGGGCAGTTTTATGGTTGTTAAGAATGCAGTTTGTGCCAAGATTTATTTTGCTTTGAGAGGGGTTCATGTATTGTATTAAATAGATTTCCAATTTACAAAAGGGTTGTAAAGCCATTTGAAAAGGGATATGGGGGTGGAAGCGTGCACCTGTTTTTAACAATGGATGTTGTTGCTGGCTGGACATGTCCGGACCTGACAATGGGAAACAAGGGTCCTGTATCGTAAAACTCTAGGGTTGTAAATTTGTCGAAACTCTCTCAAGAAGTGTAGTAGTCCCTTGTTCTGGAAAGGATATAACTTACGACATTGTATTGTTTTCTAATGGACACATAAAGAGACAATGATTTCTTATAATCAGTCACGGGTCAAGAAAGAAGCAGCTGCAGATCAATGAATGCACATTGTACGCAAAGGGGGTGATTTCGACAAACAACTAGAAGATATCATATAAATACTGTAGCTGGTAAACAAGAAGCAGCATTATTCTCCAGTTTTCGCCAGTGAGTGGGAAGCTTCAGTATTCCCCAGTTTTCGCTAGTGAGTGGGAAGCTTCAGTATTCCCCAGTTTTCGCTAGTGAGTGGCGAGCGGCATTATGATTCTGTTTTCGCTAGTGAGTGGCTAGGATCAATTGACAGTTGGCATTTGCTTGTGAATTCGATCATGGTGTACTGGTTAGCCAGCACGCAGCATTATTATTCTTCAGTTATGCGCTAACAGTGGCGTAAAGATTGTCCGATGTCAGATGGAAACACGAGTGACGGGAGGAGTTCAAGCAGATGTACGATATATGGTGATAGACAGCGTCCAGACTTCAACCGAATCGCAGTAAGTCCATCCACCCTAGAAGAGTCCTGTGTATTGTCCAGTGTATATAAATGTCATTGTGGCTATTAACCAGTTCAGAGGTGAGGGGAATAGAATGTATAGGCACGAACTTCATATATCATGATTTTCATATAATATAAATAGATTTATACCAGTTATTTTGTGTTGTTCCCTGATGATGATAAAAGATTACCTATCTGTAGTGATTCAATCAGTGCTGGATATTTTATATAGTGTTTCTCAAAACACCCAACTCCTCGTATTTATTGAGCCGGTTGTCAACGTGTTAGGTTGGCAGGCTAAAGGTGACAACATGATCGACCAACTGGGAGACTTAAATATATATAAAGTAGAGCTCATTATTATCTAAGGTTGTAAGGTTACACCTTCATATACGAGTATAAAAATCCATCATGGTGACCAACGGAAATATTTAGACGGTTCTCAATATCTACGAATCTATTACAGTAATCAAATTGAATTTTTGTATTTTTGTATGTTGATAGAGGCTATTAACGTAAATAGAATATATGAACATAGGTTATTTAGTTCTTTACGGAACTACTTATGCTTTGGTATGAAAAAAATTAACTTATCGGCAATACCGGTATTATGTTCCTCCATGATGGCTGTCCAGATATTATTTCCCATTGTAGTAGGCTTAATGCCAGTATCATAATAATATATACAGTGCTCCCAAAATCTGTGAAGTAATCAAGGCATAGGTGGTATACCACTAGAACAAGTCAGAAAATCTCTATGAACAGATGACCTTAGGTCTGTCGTTTACGAGTTACACACTTGTTAAAGTTGCCCTGGAATTACTGATGATAGCCATACTTGGCACATGCCAGGTAGCTGTACATATAGTTGCGCTGAACACACTGAAGTTTTTGACTATCCAATGCCTTGAAACTGTCCATGAATCGCACATATTGTATAGCCACCATCTTCCATAGGCTAGCGAAGCACTGCAATGTCCGCAGTGGGTGCTGTATAACCAATGTCCTGGGCATGCTCCCATAGTTTTAAGTCAATGGATTATGAAACGTAAAGCGTGCAGCATGATCTTGCATGGCCTTCCACATCTGCAAGCTCCACTCATCCAGAGAGTCTTTGGCCACTCTATTACGTACCCATGGTACTTGTGCTGACTGGCCTCGAACCTGATGCTCCAGAGAAGAAAAATCACGCATAGGATTTTTCGGAGTATCGAACCAAACGTATTTTGAGGGGGAAAACATCGTGGTAACCAAGAACCACATGATATAAGATTATTCATAAAATTTCAGCTTAATTCCAGATTGTGTACAGGAATTATAAGCAGTTTTGTAAAGTAAAAGATCTCCATACCACTGTAAGATACAGTATTGGAAGTAGAAAGCACAGTTTCGAAGCAAGTTTGACATTTGAAAAATTAGTTAAGTCAAAGAAGGCGTGTCAGATGGTGCCTACGGACTACTTATGTCTGCAAGGGGGAGCCAGGACAGAGACTAATTGCTCTGGGATTCACCAAGACATAAGGAAGAAAGAATGGAAGGGAAAAGACGCGGTATGATATTAATTGATTACATCAAAACCAGGCATCCCAGAGAGATGAGATCAACACCAACATGAATATAATCCGAAGAGAATAATTATAAGCCCAAGAAGGGCCTGTTCAACTTTTTCATCCGCGTCGCGCTCGTCCGATTACAATAAATACGGCCATGAACACTCTTCCACAATCCCATTTGATCTTTCCCAAACCCTTTACTAACAAACTAAAACAATAAAATTGTTACTTTAGGTCTTTTTTCAATGAGGTGTCACTCTCGATAAGTGCCCTCCCTTACTTGCTCCACGTATAACGAATTAATGTCTGTAAAACTTCGTGTCTAGTACACGCCTTAAAGTATATTGTTTCTCCCTTCTAATTAGGGAATCCAATTCTTTCCACTCAAAAGTGAGTTATCTCTAGTTTTCACGAAAGGGAAATTTGCCCTATTTATCTCGTGATCCCTACTTAAACATAGGAGTTCTAGAAACTTCCCTTCAATTTTTCTCTTCAGGTTTCACAATAAGTGACCTGCCCTATTTGTATAATCTCTAAACGTAGTTCTGTATTAATACAAGAAGTTATAGAAACTTCTATTTCATTTCTTCCTGTTTTTTTTGTTGTTACTTTCGAAGTTGTTATTTGTTCATATTTCTAAGGTACCTATCTATAAATCCTTACAGTACACACCTTGTACTTGATTTATTGTTTAACCTTAATTACGTTAATTCTGATACCCTCCTTCTGCGTGGGGTCAGCCTTCTTGTTCTTTTACTTTTCCCTCCTGCCTTGTGCTCAAGGCCCTTAAGGAGGCAGGTTGTATGTAGCCCCACCACATCTTATTTTTATTCTCAATTGCATTTTGTGACTATTTTGAATCTAAATTACATTTTGTAGGTATTTTCTATCTAAATTGCATTTTGTAAATATTGTCATTTCAAATAACAGTACAGTAAGTATGTAGTTAGTTCTAGTTGTAGGTAGTTAGTTTGTCTATTAGATATATGTCATTGTTCTATTAGACTGTGGTGTGTGAGTGTATCTGGTAGCAGTTGCATTGTTTATTAGTTATAGTTCATTGTTTCAGTAGACTGTGATGTGTAAGGGTGCATGTGTGTGTTCCTGGTGACTGACTGTTTTAGTGGTAGTATTTGTTGTTGGTGGAACTTAAGTATTTTTTCGTTAGTAGAATTTTGGTATTTAATTGTTAACGGTTGAAGGTTAGTATTTTTGTTAGTAGAATTGCTCTTTACTTATTCTGAAAGGGAGTAGCAGCCTTTCAGAATAAATCAATTCTTTACTAGTCTTATAGACGGTTAAGATATTAATAATATAAGCCAAATAATGGCTACACTGCGTCCTGCTGCACGGCTGAAAGCAACGGGAAACTACAGCCGTATGCTATTCCCGAGGATATGCACCTCTCTATGGATAATTACATGTGATGATGGCCTCCTCCCTTGTAAAATTTCAATCCGGAGGTAAACTAGTCCCCCGTTCGGATCTCCGGGTGGGGACTACTCGAGAGGGGGTTAACATCACAGAAGTGACAAAGAGGAAATCTGACATTCTACGGATCGGAGCGTGGAATGTTAGAAGTCTGCTAGGAAGTGAAAGGTTAGAAAACTTAGAAAGGGAAATGGATAGGTTGAGGTTGGATTTGGTTGGGATTAGTGAAATGCGCTGGCAGGAAGAACAGGACTTTTGGTCAGGAGACTATAGTTTCATTAGCACTAAATCAAACAGTGGCCAAGCAGGGGTTGGCCTCATATTGACTAGGAAACTTGGACAGCGGGTAGAATATTATGAGCAATATAGTGAATAGATTATTGTAGTAAAAAATCAATACTAAACCTACCTGTACCACAGTGGTACAAGTCTATATGCCTACCAGTCAAGCTGATGATGAGGATGTTGAAAAGGTCTACGAAGAAATAGACGAAATTCTGAGGTATATCAAGGGTGATGAAAATGTTATAGTAATGGGAGATTGGAATGCTGTGGTAGGAAAAGGGAGAGAAGGGAAGATAGTAGGAGATTTCGGATTAGGTGAAAGGAATGATCGAGGAAGCAGGCTGGTAGAATTCTGCACCGAGCATGAGTTGGTCATAGCTAAAACCTTATTCAATAACCACAATAGAAGAATATACACATGGATGAGACCAGGAGATACATGGCGTTACCAAATCGAATTCATTATGGTCAAGCAGAGGTTTCGAATCCAGATTTTGGATTGTAAAACATATCCTGGTGCTGACATAAACTCTGACCACAATCTGGTTGTAATGAAATGCAGATTAAAGTTGAAGAAACTGAAGAAAAGTCTAAAGCCAAAAAGGTGGGCAATAGACAGACTGAAAGAGAAGGATGTAAACGAAAGATTCAAGAAGAGTATAAAGGAAGGACTAATGAAAAACCCTAAACAAACTTCAATTGCAGACGAATGGGCACTTTTGAAGAATGAAATAACAAAATCCGCAGAAGAACACATTGGTAGGAAAGAAAGAATAGGTAGAAAACCATGGATCACTCAGGATATACTAGAATTGATGGATGAAAGGCGGAAACACAAGAATGTAAGAAATGAAAAGGGGAAAGCAGAATACAAACGTCTGAGAAATGAGGTTAACAAGAAGTGCAAGGAAGCGAAAGAAGAATGGTTGAAAGAGAAATGTGCAGGTATAAAAAATTGTCTGAAATTAGGAAAAGTAGACACAGCTTATCGAAGGATTAAGAATACTTTTGGGGAAAGGAAGACTAAGTGCTGTAATACTAAGGACAGATAGGGAAGAAAAGGTTGAGAGATGTAAAGCTTACATAGAGAGTTTGTATAAGGGAAAGGAGATTGAGAATCATGTAATGGAAAGGGAGGAGGAAATTGATGTGGATGCGAAAGGAGATTTAATATTGAGATCAGAATTTGATAAAGCTTTGGAAGACTTAAGCAGGAACAAAGCACCATGCATAGATGATATACCGATTGAGTTGCTACGCTGCATAGGAGATGAAGGTCTGATCAGGTTATTTCACTTGGTGTGTAGGATTTATGAGACAGGTGAGGTACCCCCTGATTTCAAGAAGAATGTTATCATCCCTATACCAAAGAAAGTGGGAGCTGACAGATGTGAAGATTACCGTACAATCAGCTTGATTACTCATGCTTCAAAGATCCTGTCTAGAATAATTTACAAGAGGATTGAAAGCCAGATAGAAACGGAGTTGGGTGAAGACCAGTTTGGTTTCAGGAGAAATGTAGGAACAAGGGAAGCTGTACTAAGTCTTAGGCTGATTTTGGAAGGTAGAATAAGGAAAGATAAGAGAACGTTCATGGCTTTTGTAGACTTAGAAAAGGCTTTTGATAACGTTGATTGGACTAAATTGTTTGACATTTTGAAATCGATTGGAATAAAGTACAGGGATAGGAGGGTGATTTACAATCTATACAGAAACCAGACAGCGGTCATTTGAGTTGAGGGACATGAGAGAGAAGCTAGTATTCAGAAAGGTGTAAGGCAAGGCTGCAACTTATCACCCATACTTTTCAATCTTTACATTGAACAAGCAATGAACGAAATTAGAGAAAAATTTAAAGTGGGAGTGAAGATTCAAGGAGAAATAATTTCAACTCTGCGATTTGCTGATGACATCGTCATCTTGGCCGACAAGCCTGAGGATTTGAATGAGTTTTTGAATGGTATGGACTCCGTCTTACGGAAAGAATTCATGATGAAAATTAATAAATGTAAAACAAAAATACTGGAATGCAGCCGAAATAAATCAGAAACCTCTATGGAGATCAAATTGGCAGGTGAAAAACTGAAGGAAGTAGGAGACTTCTGTTACTTAGGAAGCAGAATAACCAGTGATGGACGAAGCAAAGAGGATATAAAAAGTAGGTTGGCTCAGGCAAAGAAAGCATTTATACAAAAAAGGAATCTGCTGAAATCGAATATAGATTTAGGTATTAGGAAGTCATTTTTGAAAGCCTTTGTCTGGAGCGTGGCGCTCTATGGAAGTGAAACTTGGACTATTGGTGCAGTAGAAAAGAGGACAATTGAAGCATTTGAAATGTGGTGTTACAGGAGAATGATGAAGATCAGATGGGTAGATAGGGTTACAAACAAAGAGGTATTAAGACGAATGGGAGAGGAGAGATGTTTGCGGCGACTGCTAATGAAGAGAAGAGATAGGTTGGTATGACACATACTAAGACACCCAGGAATAGCAAGCTTAGTTATGGAGGGAAGGGTTGAGGACAAGAACTGTAGGGGTAGACCAAGGTTAGAATATGTTAAACAGATTGCATCGGATGTAGGGTGTGGTAGCTATGTAGAGATGAAACGATTACTCGCGACAGGGAGGCATAGAGTGCTGCATCAAACCAGTCAAAAGACTGAAGACTCAAACAACAACAGTATGCTTATTGGAGCATATTAAGCATTTCATAGACGGAGAACCTATGAATGCGGATGCTTGACCATTGGAGTAATACGCCGCAGGGGAATCCCCAGGGGAGCGTGCCCGCGCCGTCACCAAGATCAATTAATATTGATTAATTGTACGATCAAATCACAGGCACGAGACTGGAAATGGAACCTACGTGAGAAATTGGACCAGATGGAGGCAGTTATAGCTCTCCAAGTTGCAGTTTTAAAGGAAGGGTCGGTCCGTGAAGTTGAGTGAACTATGTTGGGAGAAGAAAGCCTTAAATAGAGCATGAAGCCATGAAGAAGTCAGTGACTCGGAGCACTCATACGGGGGAGATGCTATCCGTCTGCTCAGAAATATAAACAAAGACCGCGCAACTACAAGTGTAGAATATTATACAAAGTTAACTTGAAGGAATTAGACCGCGCAGTTATTAGTAATGTACAAGTGTGTACAGAAACATTTTATGTGTAAGGTTTATAGAAGTATTTCAGTTAGGAAAATGTTCGTCAGTACTGGACTGATTGGACGAGATTACAAGTGCGTAGACGCCGGAACAATAAACGCCTAGTAAAGCTGAGACTTATCAAGCCGCGCAGTATAGAATAAAGTGGTATTGAACAGTAAATTACACCATCCCATGGGTAGTATGACAAAGCGCGCAAGTCATGATCTAGCAATCAACAATGGTCACACTATAATCATTAATATAGGTCATGGGAATGGAACCAGGTCACAGTTATTGTGATATTATGCCACTACAGACAACGACACTGAGTAGAAGGGGGAATGCACACTAGCAGCCTTTGGAACGAGGATTAGCCAGGATCGCGGTTTATAGAGACTTCCATTGGAGTTTGATGTCAGAAATCGCGTCACCTGCAGCTCTGTTATTGCGAAATTGTGAAGTGTATGAAACATATCGTGTGAAAAATGTTTGTAATATAAATAAGTGTATAACAGAGTTAAAAATAATGTAATGTGTGATGAAATGTAGCAGGAAAATGTGCAAACACGGTAAATTGAAAATGTGTCTTACCGAAGTGAATAGTGTATTGTGTCAACTAAAGGAATACGACATACCCATAATGATGCGTCTGTAAGCAACAGGATGGTGGGCATAAGGTGGTATCATAAGAGTCGACCACCAGAGCAATGTAAGTACAAGTTCCCATAATAGCATGTAGAAGCTAGCGATACGATACGTCTAAGTCAAAAGTCAAGTAAAATTAGGTATTGTGAAGTAATATTTATACGAGCTAGCATTCCTCGTATTTGATGTAGAAGTATTTGCCATTTGAGAATGAGTTGGCTTACAGCTGTTGCGCGTAAGACCAAAGTAAGTCTAATATTAAAAGTAAAACAATAACTTTATAAGCATGAGTCGAAAGTAATAAAATATCCAACATGTTTGCATGAAGTGATAAAAGTTGCATCAGATCCCAGGTAATTACAAAAGTAAAGATTATATGTAAGAATGACATCATAATGTGTCAGCAATTAAAGTTACACATGATAGAGGTAATAAGTGAAACTGTTGTAATGTAAAGCCAGTAGTAATGCCAGTAAACCAAATACCAGTAAGGATAAGTAATGAGAGAAAATCAGTAAACACGCCATATAAAAGGGAAACTAAAAATGTCATATGATCTGCGGAATGCCAACAGAGCTAGCATTTGTACTGCGGATATGCGAGCAGTTTAAGAGTAAAATCAAGAGGATTAAGTTAATTAATGCAAGGAACGTTTCTAGGACAATTGTCAGGACCATACAGGCTATTCTACGAAGGTTTGTATTGTTGTATCGCCATAGGGCATACCATTGTATTATGATAGCGGGTGGAGACAGACAGGTATCTGGGCTACCATACCAGCTTCATGGGGGTAATTGAGGACTAGCGTGTGCCAACTCAATTAGCTACTCCATTGCATTGATCCGCACTCTGATGCGAGAATATATTTGTACGGAATGATCGAGGACGCCTTACCAAGGCTTCATGTGTGACAGTGGCGAGCAGTAAGTCCACTAAACCACGCCATGAAAAGCCGTATGCAGTTCCCCAGGACTTTTGTGCCTAGTATAACCATTCCTTTGCTATACTAAGTTATTGAGCTATTGAAGCCAATTAATGTTACCCTATCGATAGGAAGTAAATATTTGGACATCCAGTTCATATGATGAATAGTTTCGCCTTAATCTAAACAGAAGTGTGAAGTATGGTTGGTGTGTATGATTAAGTAATGAGACAGCTGGAAAAGGGACTGGACGGCGAGAGCTGTGCCACACCGCAGGGGTCCGGGGCGATCCGAGCTATTGAGCTATTGTATTCACTGAAGGTGGTAGGTTTATGACCGACCCTATAATAAAAGTATACTGGAGACTGCGATATCATGGTCTGGCATATTAATTAATAAGAAATTGTTTATTTTGGCTACAGAAATGAATTCGTAGCATTATAAGGATGTCATATCCGTCTTTTAATTGTTGAAATCAAGTGATATTTAGCAAAGTTAGCTGTTCTGGACACTAACTGAGCTAAGAGTGACTGACACATTATCTGAAGTTAAAACCCAGTTTTGAGATGCATATTTGCACACGGGTACCGTGAATGTGGATTTGATGCAAACTAACTATAAATCGACTTATATCTTAAACGACTTAGAGACGTATTGTATCGTTACAGCGAACTAGCATTGTTTTTGTAGACTAGGAATGTACTGTTTTTAGCGTTTATGGGGAAAGCGGACGAAGGACACAATACACAGAAATGAAAGTACATTGTTGTACAAGTAACCTATCGCAACAATGGCTAACGCATTGTTGACACATGAAATAAAGTAAATATTCCATATGCACTATGGATAGTCAAGCAAATAATTACTGTAACGTAACTAATATGGAAGTGCTATTTGTGTAAAATATTGATGTCATGTTTATTGGATTCATTTTGATTATTATTTTATTGTTTCATAGTGTCCATAAAATATGAACATTTATCAGAGGACAAGAAAATGCATTCCCAGAAAGGAATAGATTTGGTGAAGTTCAGAGTAGGGTGTATTGAGACACCAGTGATAGACTCATAGACTCACAAGAAGAGATGTGGCAATATGCCTGGTGAGATCGGTTCAGGATCTCAGCTGCGGACCACAGATGATGTAGAATACTTTCATTGTCCCTTTTGGCATTATCATCTGTGCGATCCAAAGTGTATTTTGTTGTTTGTGGGGTAATTTAAATGTAAATGGATGTTGTAATTTTTGTATGATAAGCCATGATTTAAAATTAAATAGTATTTTTGGGAAGTTGTTTACCCTTTCTTGTTGAATAGTACCTGGTAGCCGTCGGATCCTGAATATGTATTTGCACTGTGGGGAGTCGCACCACACCCTGATAGGACATAGCCAGTCGGGATGTGAACACATGTTCTCCACATGACGTCATATGGGTACATGGGTCGACGTTATGTACTGGGATCTGAACTGCTCGGACTACTAAGACGGCCGATATAATCATGGATATAAGTAATCATTATAGAAGCTTATAGTGGAAATATAGGGATAGGCCGCATCCCGTAGCCGATATAATTCTCATGCTCATAAATAAATTTTGATAGACCCATCTTTTAAAATGTTATGGCTCAAGAAACGTGGGCGGTATTAATTCATTATGGAATCGCCTGCGTGAGTGCAATATAAGCTACTTTGGCATTGCATACCCTTGCTATTACCTTTTTAAATTATCATGCCATCATCCTCCTTAAATAATCATTGCGCCCAAAAGGGTGGGGATTATGGGATAAATTAAACCCCATAAGATAGTATGGTTTCCATGGGGAAAACCATAGAAATTAATTTTGTCGAATTTTGAGGAACGAAATTGTTAGTCTATTTTAATGCATTGTCAGACGATAAGAGGTAATACGGGTACCAGCCTCTATACCCAATGCTTATTCATGTTCATATGTGCACTATATTAATAACAATACATTCTGTGTAACAAACCGGAATCCGCTTTCCAAAATAACGCAACCTTATGATGCCATAAAAAGCCCACCAGTATTCTCAAGATAAATTGACAAAATGTCGAGTACGGAGGAGATACTTGAGTGTATCAGGGGACTAAGGGAGAATTTTGATGCTTCAAACGCAGAGAACAAAGAGAATGCCAAGGCATTTCAGACCAAAATAAGCCAAAAGTTGGCTAATGTAAACTTGCAGTTAGAAGATAATCAAGCTGAGCTTAAAGCAAATCAAGCTGAGGTTAATCAAAGGTTGGCTAATGTAAACTTACAGTTAGAAGCTAATCAAGCTGAGGTCAATCAAAAATTAGAAGATAATCAAGCTGAGGTTAAGGTGCAGTTAGAAAATATTAAAACTTCCATTAAGGAAGAGGTTATTGATAATGTCACTAGCGTAACCGCAGAGATGCAGATGGCGAACGATAAGCGTTTCGAATCTATCGAACTAAAACTCGAGAGTAATTTGCAGGCGTGCAAACAGTCCCAACACGAAATTAACGAGAGATTAGATTTAATGGCATCCGAGCTTAAAGACATACAGAACCAAAACACTGCGAACACTGAAAGTCAATAGGAAGAGTTTAATATATTCACTAATACTGTAGACCAGAGAATCAAGGAAAGCGAAGCTAAATGGAGCGAAAGATTAGCAGGCTACGCAAGGACCGTGGATGGAGAATTGCGAAAACAGGATAAGAATATCCTAGAACAATGCCACGAAATCGCAAAGATAAAGAATATCGTGGTAGAAAATAAAGAATTAGTAGGTAATATTAAGGTACAAGTCAGTAAAGTCAATAAAGAAGTGGACCAGACTAGAAGTGACTTGGCCGTCATTCATAAGAAACAAGAAGAAAATCGGGACGACATTAAGAAAATGCAGACAGAAATCTCGAAGGTACAAGGGAATGTGCAGAAAGAAATAACAGGATTAAAAGGAGAATTAGAGATCAGAGAAGGATTAAAGAATGAAGCTAATGAAAATACGCTAACCGTGTTGAAAGAAGAGTTAGCTGGGGAAATCGCTCATATAAAGGAAAGCCTCAGGGACGATAAAGAGAAAATCTTCAAAATAGCGGATGAAAATAAAGGCCGTTTGATGAAAATTGAACAGGAAGTGTTAGCACGGTTGGAAAGAGCCGAAAATAATAATAACCAAATGGAAACGAGGATGATTGCACAAGAAGAAAATGCATTAAAGAATCCTAGATCCAATGAAGGAAGCATGGGCGAGACGCAGAGGAACAGATGGGCGGAGTTCGAAACCCAGCCCGCAATAAGAAATCCTGTACAGCCAAATGAGAGTCCGTACATGACGCCAGGTGTACCTATGGCCATGGCAACTCCTAATGAAAATAATGCTCAAAATCAAATAATCACGGTTATAAGAGCTAACGAGGAAAGACCACGAAAATTTTCGGGAAATCAATCCACGATGACACCGAAGTACTCATTCATTCGTTTATTTGCAATAGGGGGTGTGTCCCCCAGTGGCAAATTAGATATACATAACAAATAAATAATTGTACATAACAATTCACTAACAATTAAACCGGAGTATTTACACAAATAGTCAGTCTTTTCTTAAACACACCTATATGTTTGGGAAAAGGCTGTAAGACTGCGGCAGGTAGAGAGTACCAATTATCAATGGCACGGTTTACGAAAGAATATTTGCCATAATTTTTTCGCTGTGGTCGGCCCTTAACTTTGAAAGGGTGATCGCTCCTACCCATGTAAGTAGGCTTTTCCATACGTTTGCTAAGCTCACCCCATGCTGGTTGATTTGTATACGCGTTGTACATAGCGCAGAGTCTAGATTTCATCCTCCTAGCCTCAAGTGATTCCCACCCAAGTTTCCTTAACATACGGCTCACACTGCTCCTGGGATTAAAGTCACTGAGCACAAATCTAGCGGCCTTTCTTTGTACCATTTCCAACTCATTTATGAGCCCTACTTGATATGGATCCCAAACCGCCGAGGCGTATTCCAGAATAGGTCTTACAAGTGACAAATATCCTAATTCTTGAGCAGAGGTACTACATCATTTTAATACCCTCATTGCAAAGTGCAGGGATTTGTAAGCTTTAGAAACTACACATCCTATATGACTACTCCATTTCATATCATTTCTTACGTGAACGCCCAAATATATGCAAGAATCTTCTTCTACAAGTATTTCCGAGCCAATGTTATATTGAAAATCTTGCCTTCGCACTTTCCTTATTTTTATTAGACTACATTTTCTGGTGTTTATTTTCATTTTATTTTCAATCGCCCACTTATAGACCAGGTTCAGGTCATCTTGAAGCACTGCATTGTCTTGTAAGTAATGTATCTTTCGATATATTACACAATCATTCGCAAACAATCGACAGTCACTGCGAATCCCATTTGGTAAGTCATTTATAAACGCCAAAAATAACAAAGTTCCGATTACGCTGCCCTGAGGGATACCCGACGTTACGGTAATTTCATCCGAGAATCGGCCTTCAACTTTCACTTTCCGGGAACGACCCGTCAAAAATTCTTGGATCCATAAAATTACTCTTCTATCAATCTTCGTCGAAGCTAATTTATGGAGTAGCATGTCATGCGGCACGACATCAAATGCCTTCACAAAATCTATAACTACGGCGTCGACTGAAACTCCATCGTCTAACGATTCGCCAATATTTTGAAAAAGTGATAGCATCTGACTTTCGCATGAGTAACCTTTCCGAAATCCATGTTGCCTATCATTAAACCATGAGAATGTTTCCCACTGTTCCCTCAAGTAGTCGCAAATGAGATGCTCCATATGTTTACAAACGATGGACGTAAGACTAACCGGCCTGTAGTTGCCCAATTCAAGTCTGCTCCCTCCCTTAAATATTGGGACTACCGTAGCTCTTTTCCAGTCATCCGAGATTTGCGCATTGTTTATGGACTCATTAAACATCACCTCTAGGTATCATGCCTCGGCCCTACCTCCTAGTTTAAGTACTTCACTAACAATATTATCAGGACCCTTCGATATATTGTAACGTAATTTTTGTATTAGCTTTACAATTGCTGACTGGTTTATTTGGAGAAGTGGAGCCCCTGATTCACCGTTAA
Source organism: Meconema thalassinum (assembly GCA_946902985.2). NCBI lineage: Eukaryota > Metazoa > Arthropoda > Insecta > Orthoptera > Tettigoniidae > Meconema > Meconema thalassinum. The sequence goes on from OX336389.2 coordinate 605,655,689, forward strand.
GGTCCAACACACAGCTATTGGATTTATTGAACACACTACCATAAAAGACATTTAATTCATTAGCAATGGCTTGCTTCTCAGTAATTAATTTACCGTCACCGGACATTATCATCGACAAATTATTTGAATTTCCCTTTTTTCTCCTAATATAACTGTAAAATTGTTTCCACCCATCGCCTCCCGAACCAAGTAAACCTTGCATATAATTGTCATGAGCAGCCCTCTTTTTTAAGACGAGCTCTCTTGATAAGGACTTAAATTTCAACATATACTTGTCACTATCATGTCTTTTATTGTATAATTTCCTAATTTTCCGTTTAAGACTCCTGATTTCCCGTGTGTAATACTCAGGATCTGGGTTTTGTTTCAGTAATTTAAATGGAACAAATTTATCAATAGCGCTATTTAAAATTTTCATAAAGTTAGTCCACAGGATATTAATGCGATTTCCTTCCGATGCCCATCCTACAAATAGCTCATTCAAATACCCCTGAAATTTGCCCTGATCCGCCCTGCGATACTGGAATATGATCTTATTTGTTACATCAGAGTCTAATTTTGTAATGTCACCGTATCTAATATTTAATTCAACCCCAGAATGGTCACTAATTCCTGGTACTTTCAGACAGTTAATATACAGCTCTACAGGCCTTACTAGATAAACATCTAAGGTATTATTGCCTCTAGTTGGGAAGTCAACTACTTGGGAAAATACCCCTCCCTTAAGAATTTGTTTGCAACGCTCTGAGCTTGACCACAGCTAGTTGACTCACCAGACCAGTCTACTTTGGGAAGGTTTAAATCTCCGGCAATTATTATGCTCTTTTTCATAGCATTAACCGTACAAGTTTTATCATACAGTGTGTCGAGAAGCGAAAAGTTATCTTTCGGTGCTCTATACGCCCCTATCACCTGAAGAGTGAATTTATTCCCTTTATCCGAAATGTTTACACATAACATTTCATGATCCGTATCAGTCCACTTTAAGAAACTAGCTATATTTTTGCGCACACAAATAAATAGCCCACCACCTCGCTTCCCCCGATCCCTTCTGTACATTTCGTAGGTCCCTTGAATTATTTCATTACTATTTATATCATCATATAACCAAGATTTAGTAGCAATGACAATGTCCGGAGAATACGTCTCTACACGATTCCAAAATTAAATTAATTTATTTCCTAAACTCTGACAATTAACCTGCAGTAATCTTAGAGTCTTACCTCCGCAGCAAATATCCCGAAGTAGCTCCTTCTGTTCCCGTCGGCTGGCAACCTCTGGACCTACTCCTCCTCACAATGGCCGGCACGAACCGATGACCCTGTCATGTAGGCTCCCTAGGTTAAAAGCGCCCCGTCGATTTAAATGCAGCCCGTCCCGGGCGAAGTCACGGCCACCAATCCAGCAGTCAGCATCTACGTACACTAATCCCAGTTTGCACAAAACCAGTCCATGCGGTCATTTACAGTCTTAACTCGCCTTAACGGAACATCTCCCCGCCGAACAATGCCACTCATTATAACTTTTGCATTTCCAAACTTGCTTTTAGCTTTTCTGCCTAGTTCGTAGAGCTCCCCCATGATGTAATCAGCTGTAGCCCTCTTCTTCAAATCGTTCGTCCCAACTGGTTAAAGGAGGTTACTGAATACCTGAATGGTACGAAAGTTCCGCCAGAACGTAGGCTAAGAGCAATAGAAAAACTCACTGAAGGAGAATGCGCACTCTGGTGTAGGAGTTTCCGCTATACATTTGATACGGTAGAGGAATTTCGCCTGGCGTTTCTCAGGCGTTACTGGGATTCATCCGTGCAACATAACTTGAGGTTGGATTTATACTCAAGACGTTACAGTACGAATAATCCAACTAAGTACGCGGAGTTCTTCGTACAACAGATTTGTCGTTTCCGTGAGCTTGATCAAGCCCCGTCAGGTCATGATCTCTGTATAGCCATCGCAAAGCAGTTGCCATGCGAAGTGCAAAGGTTGCTAATATTAGCGAATGCGAAAACAGCTATTGAAATGGAAGCAGTTTTAAGGCAGTTGGACTTAACAACATCACATAACATGAGGCAGGGCAGAAGCACAGAAAAAGTTCACGTGGCAGACACACAAATTGAACCAGTTAAAGCTCCTAGTAAAAGTAACAAGTCTACAAGCAAGGAAATAATAAATTCGAACTGGCACCCAGCGGAGAACGAAGAACGAAGGCGACAGCAGGTATACCGAGGGAATTCCAACCGGGATACACAAGGACGAAGGCCCTGGGAGCAGTACGGTTCGAGAGGACGACCGTACAATAACAAAAGAGGGTATGGCCGTCAAAGAAATGATAAACAATGGAGAGGCCAAGAACAAAGCCGAAGCTTTGATGACGAGGTAGAAGAAAGATACCACGCCTCATTAAGGTACATGGAGGAAAGAGATAACGAAAGCAGACCATCTCAAGTGAAGTGGGATGAGGCAATAAGGAACAGGAAATCGCCGGATGTTTATAACAATAACGACGGAGCGAAAAGCCTGGAATTGCAGCAGCATGACGAGGTAGAAGAAAGATACCACGCCTCATTAAGGTACATGGAGGAAAGAGATAACGAAAGCAGACCATCTCAAGTGAAGTGGGATGAGGCAATAAGGAACAGGAAATCGCCGGATGTTTATAACAATAACGACGGAGCGAAAAGCCTGGAATTGCAGCAGCATGAAGAAGAAAGAAGGCGCGCTGAAAAAGGCGGTACCAAGGAAAAAAACTTCGAAATTAAAAGGCCAACATGTAAGCCGAACCACAGGATGGAATGCAGTCGATATTGTCAACTGGATCGCCAAGCCTGAAGAACTTATTGAAGAGACAGGAGAAGGACAAACTATTGTAAGGAGGGAATTACCCATTATCCTTGTGGAAATTGCAGGCATGAAAATACGTAGTCTGGTGGACACGGGTTCGACGGTATGATTAATAACTCAAGCACTGTTAAACGAAATTGAGAGCAAGGATCATGTCTTGAAAATACCCATTTCAAGCGTAAAAATAAAAGGCATTATACCTGATAAAATGATGATTTGTAAATACCAGGTCTTCTTGGATTTAATAATAGGAAATTCTATGTTCTCTCAGAGTTCCTTTTTAGTAAACAGACTCCCATATAATATGATTATTGGCTCGGATTTCATTAGAGAGTTTAAAGTTGTGATCGACTTATCGCAGGACATTGTAATGTTCCGTGCGGAAAATGAAGCCACAGATATGCAGATATCATTGAAACAGAACGACATGAGGCCAGAAGAAAACGTATGGCATGCATACGAAGAAAATACCAGAGAAGAAATGTTAGCCACTGAATTCATTGAAGAACAATTGGTAACGCTAGCTGCGGATCTGGAAAAGGAATTGGAACCTGAATTCGGCACATGTATAGAAGAGAAATTAACGGAAGCTAAGATAGGCCCAGAGCACAAAGAGGTATTAAGAAATTTGTTAGCTGAGCGGAAAGAAGTCTTCGATTCGAGACCCGGAAAGATCAAGAACTTCCAGTATGCGATCCAAGTCAATGATTGGACGCCATTTAAGCAGAAACCCTATCCTGTAGCTCAGAAACATTACCCTAAAGTCAAGGAAGCCATTCAAGAAATGTTGGAGGCGGGCGTTATTGCTAAGACAACACCATATGTTAGTCCTCTGGTGGTAGTACCGAAACCACACGGCAGCGTCAGAGTATGTTTGGACCTGTGAAATTTGAATATCAGAGTTATACCAGAATTCGACCAGGAGCCGCCAATTAAGGAAATTCTTAGGCAATTCAAAGTAAAGACCATCTTTTCAAATCTTGACATCACAGCAAGCTTTCACCATGTTGAGTTGGAAAGTAAAACAAGCCTATTGACTGGATTTCTTTTTGACCAACACACGTATTCATTTTTACGATTGCCATTTGGTCTTAAAACAGCAGGCTCAGCCTTAATAAGAGCACTAGACCGGAACTTATCCGAAGAGGTCAAACCTAAAACCGTAAGATACGTGGATGACATTCTGCTCACGTCTCAGACGGTAGAGGAACACTTGAAAGATTTGCAGAAATTATTAGATCACCTGAGGGAAGCAAAATTCAAGGTTAATCTAAAGAAATCCAACTTTTGTCAGAGGTAAGTCAAATTCCTAGGTCACATTGTGGATGCACACGGAGTAAGGCCTAATCCTGGAAAGTTGGAGGTCATTAAGAATTTTCCTAGACCGACGAAGGTAAAGAACGTCAGGCAATACCTCGGCGTAGTTGGATTCTTCTCGAGCCATTGCCCAAATTATACTGCAACAGTAGCACCACTGCAAGATCTCTTGAAGAAAGGCGGTAGGTGGCGCTGGACTGAGGACTGTGAGAAAGCCTTCGTGGAGTCGAAGAGGATGTTTATGGACTACGTGAAATTAGGATACCCTGATTATACACAGAAGTTTTTCATACCGACGGAAGCGTCATTGATAGGCATTAGTGCGATGCTTTATCAAGAAAACGTTGACAGACCCGATGAGAATTTTTTTATTGCTTTTATAAGCAGGAGGCTAAAACCCCATGAGAAAAACTACACGATTACTGAACTTGAACTTCTCGAAATACTATATGCCTGTCAGTGTTGGAGGAAGGTCGTGTATGGGTTTGAAATTATATTGAGGGCAGACCATAAAGCACTGACGTTCTTGTTAAAGACTGATTTGTCTAGTCAGAGATTAACAAGATGGTCCCTCTTTATCCAACAATTTAATGTCGAAATTGAGTACTGTCCTGGTAAGGAAAATGTGATCCCAGACTTACTGAGCAGATATCCAGCAGCCATGGGAGAAGAGGAAATTCTAGCGGTGGAAATTGAGGACCGTGATAAAAGAACCCTCCAGCTGAGAAACATCACCGAGATTCAACGTCAAGACCCCTGGATACGGGTAATGATCGACTACTTCGAGGGAAAGTTTGTAAGGGACACACCGAGATATTTGGAGGCCGAGTCCTTGTCAACGGATTACCTGTGGTATAATCAGATGTTGCACAAATGGAGTGATGCAGAACATACTTGTCCAAGAATAGTCATTCCACCGGCACTGCAGAGAAAACTTGTATGGTTAGCGCACAGAGCGTTTGGTCACCCTGGAGTAGATAAAAACCTTGCTCTACTAAAAGAAGCATTTATATGGCCAAAAATGAGGGAGACTGTGAGGAACACCATAAGGACCTGTGATATATGCCAACGAGTGAAACCCAACTCGTATTTAATGAAGCAAAGACCTAAACCACTATTGCCAGAAAAACCTTGCCAATTGATGAGTATAGATAACTTCGGACCTCTTCCGAGGGCTAGAAGGGGTAACAAGCATATATTTGTAGCAATGGATGCTTTTTCAAAGATGGTAGCACTGTGTCCTATACAGAAAACCAGTACAAAACAAGTACTCAAGAGATTGAAGGAACGAGTTATTCCAATCTTGGGGAAACCGCAAAATCTACTATCAGACCATGGAAGCTGTTTTACCAGTGTATATTTTCGCAGGGAGATGCAAAATTTAGGAATCAAGCATATCTTCTCCAACATAAGACATCCAGAGTCGAACTTAGTTGAGAGGGTCATGAGAGAATTACAGAAGTACAGAAGTACTGCTCGGAAGAAAACTGGAGATGGATTGATGTGTTAGATATTATTGAGTATCGTACTAACAATACAGTCCATGAAGCTACAGGACAGATACCCATAAACATACATCTGGACCAAGAACCAGAGAGACCTTGGAACGGAGTGATACAAACACCTGTAGACGCGCAACCTTCGCGTGAATTGAGGATCCAGCGAACCTTCGAGTACCTCAAAGCGCAAGTGGAGAGACGACAGCGAAGGAATCGTGGCAAGAGATACCAAAGACCACTACTCGTTGGAGAGTGGGTACTTTTGAAGAAACCAGCCAGTTCTGATCCAGAAAGCAGGATATACAAAAAGTTCATTCCAAACTACATGGGGCCCTATATCATCATTAAAGACCTGCAGAACAATGCCTATAGAGTGAAACACAAGGAAAATGGAAGCGAGGTAATTATGAATGCCGCAAACTTAAAATTATATTACCCTCCGGAAGAATTTGAAGAACGAGAAGAAGCCGCACACACTCAAGTGAACGGGGCAGTCATGTACGCACAGACAGCGAGGCAAGAGAGTCCACCCCACTGTTATGGAGGCAACTCTAAAGAGGAGCGCGCCCGGCAAGGTGAAAGTGAGAAGCAGTGCGACTGTGGCTTGCCTGAATTTTATGACCAGCTCGTTGAGGCAGCAGAAGAGCACAACAGTATGAATAGAATCCTCAAACAAGAGAACGCATCCATGGGAGACAGCCTTGAGACACAGCAGAGGGGAAAGAACGGCAGACTGCCAGACGGAGTCGCCGACCGCTTATTGTAAACACTGAGAGAGAGGTCGAGCGCAGTCAGCAAGTGGTTAAAAGAAATTCACTTGTCTATTGTTTTTTTAAATTATGCTGGGGAAATAAAGTACCCATGGTACTTGTGCTGACTGGCGTCGAACCTGATGCTCCAGGGAAGAAAAATCACGCATAGGATTTCTCGGGGTATCGAACCAAACGTCTTTTGAGGGGGAAAACATCGTGGTAACCAAGAACCACATGATATAAGATTAATCATAAAATTTCAGCTTAATTCCAGATTGTGTACAGGAATTATAAGCAATTTTGTAAAGCAAAAGATCTCCATACCACTGTAAGATACAGTATTGGAAGTAGAAAGCACAGTTTCGAAGCAAGGTTGACATTTGACAAATAAGTTAAGTCAAAGAAGGCGTGTCAGATGGCGCCTACGGACTAATTATGTCTGCAAGGGGGAGCCAGGACAGAGACTAATTGCTCTGGGATTCACCAAGACATAAGGAAGAAAGAATGGAAGGGGAAAGACGCCGTATGATATTAATTGATTACATCAAAACCAGGCATCCAGAGAGGTGAGATCAACACCAACATGAATATAATCCGAAGAGAATAATTATAAGCCCAATAAGTATGCTTATTGGAGCAGATTAAGCATTTCACAGACGGAGAACCTATGAATGCGGATGCTTGACCATTGGACTAATACGCCGCAGGGGAATCCCCAGGGGAGCGTGCCCACGCCGTCACCAAGTTCAATTAATCTTTATTAATTGTACGATCAAATCACAGGCACGAGACTGGAAATGGACCCTACGTGAGAAATTGGACCAGATGGAGGCAGTTATAGCTCTCCAAGCTGCAGTTTTAAAGGAAGGGTCGGTCTGTGAAGTTGAGTGAACTATGTTGCGTGAAGAAAGCCTTAAATAGAGCATGAAGCCATGAAGAAGTCAGTGACTCGGAGCACTCATACGGGGGTGATGCTATCCGTCTGCTCAGAAATATAAACAAAGACCGCGCAACTACAAGTGTAGAATATTATACAAAGATAACATGAAGGAATTAGACCACGCAGTTATAAGTAATGTACAAGTGCGTACAGAAACATTTTATGTGTAAGGTTTATAGAAGTATTTCAGTTAGGAAAATGTTCGTCAGTACTGGACTGATTGGACGAGATTACGAGTGCGTAGACGCCGTAACAATAAACGCCAAGTAAAGCTGAGACTTATCAAGCCACGCAGTATAGAATAAAGTGGTATTGAACAGTAAATGACACCATCACATGGGTATTATGATAAAGAGCGCAAGTCATGATCTAGTAATCAACAATGGTCTCACTATATTCATTAATATAGGTCATGGGAATGGAACCAGGTCTCAGTTATTGTGATATTATGCCACTACAGACAAAGTCACTGAGTAGAAGGGGGAATGCACACTAGCAGCCTTTGGAACGAGGATTAGCCAGGATCGCGGTTTATAGAGACTTCCATTGGAGTTTGATGTAAGAAATCGCGTCACCTGCAGCTCTGTTATTGCGAAATTGTGAAGTGTGTGAAACATATCGTGTGAAAAATGTTTGTAATATAAATAAGTGTATGTCAGTGTTAAAAATAATGTATTGTGTGATAAAATGTAGCAGGAAAATGTGTAAACACGGTAAATTGAAAATGTGTCTTACCGAAGTGAATAGTGTATTGTGTCAACTAAAGGAACACGACATATCCATCATGATGCGTCTGTAAGCAACACGATGGTGGGCATAACGTGGTATCATAAGAGTCGACCACCAGAGCAATGTAAGTACAAGTTCCCATAATATCATGTAGAAGCTAGCGATACGATACGTCTAAGTCAAAAGTCAAGTAAAATAGGTATTGTGAAGTAATATTTATACGAGCTAGCATTCCTCGTATTTGATGTAGAAGTATTTGCCATTTGAGAATGAGTTGGCTTACAGCTGTTGCGCGTAAGACCAAAGTAAGTCTAATATTAAAAGTAAAACAATAACTTTATAAGCATGAGTCGAAAGTAATAAAATATCCAACATGTTTGCATGAAGTGATAAAAGTTGCATCAGATCCCAGGTAATTACAAAAGTAAAGATTATATGTAAGAATAATATCATAATGTGTCAGCAATTAAAGTTATACATGATAGAGGTAATAAGTGAAACTGTTGTAATGTAAAGCCAGTAGTAATGCCAGTAAACCAAATACCAGTAAGGATAAGTAATGAGAGAAAATCAGTAAACACGCCATATAAAAGGGAAACTAAAAATGTCATATGATCTGCGGTATGCCAACAGAGCTAGCATTTGTACTGCGGATATGCGAGCAGTTTAAGAGTAAAATCAAGAGGATTAAGTTAATTAATATAAGAAACGTTTCTAGGACAATTGTCAGGACCATACAGGCTATTCTACGAAGGTTTGTATTGTTGTATCACCATAGGGCATACCATTGAATTATGATAGCAGGTGGAGACAGACAGGTATCTGGGCTACCATACCAGCTTCATGGGGGCAATTGAGGATTAACGTGTGCCTACTCAATTAGCTACTCCATTGTATTGATCCGCACTGTGATGCGAGAATCTATTTGTACGGAAGGGTCGAGGACGCCTTACCGAGACTTCATGTGTGACAGTGGCGAGCAGTAAGTCCACTTATCCACGCCATGAAAAGCCGTATGCAGTTCCCCAGGACTTTTGTGCCTAGTATAACCATTCCTTTGCTATACTAAGTTATTGAGCTATTGAAGCCAATTAATGTTACCCTATCGATAGGAAGTAAATATTTGGACATCCAGTTCATATGATGAATAGTTTCGCCTTAATCTAAACAGAAGTGTGAAGTATGGTTGGTGTGTATGATTAAGTAATGAGACAGCTGGAAAAGGGACTGGACGGCGAGAGCTGTGCCACACCGCAGGGGTCCGGGGTGATCCGAGCTATTGAGCTATTGTATTCACTGAAGGTGGTAGGTTTATGACCGACCCTATAATAAAAGTATACTGGAGACTGCGATATCATGGTCTGGCATATTAATTAATAAGAAATTGTTTATTTTGGCTACAGAAATGAATTCGTAGCATTATAAGGATGTCATATCCGTCTTTTAATTGTTGAAATCAAGTGATATTTCGCAAAGTTAGCTGTTCTGGACACTAACTGCGCTAAGAGTGACTGACACATTATCTGAAATTAAACCCCAGTGTTGAGATGCATATTTGCACACGGGTACCGTGAATGTGGATTTGATGCAAACTAACTATAAATCGACTTATATCTTAAACGACTTAGAGACGTAGTGTATCGTTACAGCGAACTGGCATTGTTTTTGTAGACTAGGAATGTACTGTTGTTAGCGTTTATGGGGAAAGCGGACGAAGGACAAAATACACAGAAATGAAAGTACATTGTTTTACAAGTAACCTATCGCAACAATGGCTAACGCATTGTTGACACATGAAATAAAGTAAATATTCCATATGCACTATGGATAGTCAAGCAAATAATTACTGTAACGTAACTAATATGGAAGTGCTATTTGTGTAAAATATTGATGTCATGTTTATTGGATTCATTTTGATTATTATTTTATTGTTTAAGAGTGTGCATAAAATATGAACATTTATCAGAGGACAAGAAAATGCATTCCCAGAAAGAATAGATTTAGTGAAGTTCAGAGTAGGGTGTATTGAGACACCAGTGATAGACTCGTAGACTCACAAGAAGAGATGTGGCAATATGCCTGGTGAGATCGGTTCAGGATCTCAGCTGCGGACCACAGATGATGTAGAATACTTTCATTGTCCCTTTTGCCATTATCATCTGTGCGATACAAAGTGTATTTTGTTGTTTGTGGGGTAATTTCAATGTAATTGGTTGTTGTAATTGTTGTATGATAAGGCATGATTTAAAATTAAACAGTATTTTTAGGAAGTTGTTTACCCTTTCTTGTTGAGTAGTACCTGGTAGCCTTCGGATCCTGAATATGTGTTTGCACTGTGGGGAGACGCACCACACCCTGAAAGGACAGAGCCAGTCGGGATGTGAACACATGTTCTCCACATGACGTCATATGGGTACAATTAAGACGTGGTGGCGACCCATTATGTATAACCTACGTAAGTCTCACCACATCCAGCGTGACATTCTCCTGTATCACAGATAATAAAATGCTGTCGTAGAAAGTGACAGTACGACTATCGAGCATTGTGCAAGTATTCGGAATGTTTTGGTGGATGGTAGTCCTTCAGGAATCAGCTTTTGATACAGTCGTTTGGATTGACGTTCATCCTTGCATCTCCTTAAATTAGTAGCATGTCAATGTGCTCGTCTAAGTAATATTTCGCGTGTGAATGAATACGAGCTGAGATATCAACTGATAGGTGTGGGTAAACAATGTGTCCTCTTTGCAATGGGGCATTATTTGCCTTTTGAAAAGGAACGTTTCTTACGTTTGGATTCAAATCATTTCACTACTGACACTCAGATAACACAGGAGACCGCATTTTCGTCACAAAGACGACACACATAGAGCACACTAGAGAGTACTGAACTTCTCCCCTTCCATATCGAAGGTTATTGTCCATGCCAGAATCTTCAGTCATGGTTTGCCACGTTCACTTAAGTTTTTGCCATTTCAAATCACGTGGTATAACCAATTTATTCAATCGTATTGCGTGTATACGTGTTATTTCATGGAGCATAAACTACATGCTTGTGGAATGGTCCATTGGATTGGGTGGGATATTGTGCCTAATCGTTTTCCCTTTGTTAGTTCCATGGTTCAATTTACATTCCTGATACACAGGCAGGACGAAGAGCAGCATTGAACTTAGTGAGAAATGTAGGCTAATATTAGTTGGGTTTCATTGAAAAAAGCTTTCCTGTCGGTCAACACAAATTGTGCCCAATTACATTAGGCGGGAAATAAGTACTGATATGCCCTAACATGAGAAATATTACATAAGATATTTATTAAAAATAACCTGACTTTATGTCCAAACATGGGAGGTACTCAATTGGATGACGTGTTTTGATCGTCAAGCGATCATCTGCAGGTCTTGCTCACTTAGGATTAATAAATGTACGATGTTTATAAATTACACTAATGCACAAATATACGAGGCGCATCCAGAAAGTAAGTTTCCTTATTTATTTTTAAGGAAAGAAAACATAGTTATATGCAAAACGTTATTGGAAACTGGCACATCAATGTGTCAACTATTTTTCGACATAGGCACTAAACAGTAGGAAGGAAGGAGGGAAGGAAGGAAGGAAAGAAGGAATATTGTTGTTTTACGTGACCGTGATTCTTGTGATTATAATCATAGCCTAATTATGAGCCATGGGATCTCCTCTTTACGTAGAATCCGAACCACAGGACATGGTATTTCACTTCGAAAATCTCACATGCATTGACCAGGAATCGAACACAGTCCACCTTGGTGAGTGGCCAATAGCTTGACCGCTGTGCCACCTCACCCCTAAACGAGGCACTAAATGAATTGAGACACTTGTCATAGCGTGGCATCGACTTCTGCCTGGCCTCGGGTCAGCATTTTCACACTGACAAAGAGCTGAAGACGACTGTCTCACGCTGGTTTTAAAAATAGAGAAATTTACTTTCTGGATGCGCCTCGTACTGTATAAACAATGTTTAGATTACATAAGTTCGTAAAAAATTGCGTAACGTGTCAATCTTATTTTCATAAGTTATTGTTCATTTCTATGGTAGTTGCGTTATTGTTAATGTATTTTAAGTGTGTTAACCTGTGATCTATTGAATTATTATTGTGACTAAATCCAGGAATGATGTATACACTACAAGAGTTTAGCGCTTTTCAGTCGGTCAACACGAATGTACCCAAAAGAGATGGGTTATGCCCTAATCCTGAAATAAATTACATGAGATTAATAAAACAGAAAACCGACTGAAAAGCACTAAACTCTTGTTTACTAAGGCAACACTGAAAATATGGCTTCAAACACCACGATGTATACACTCTTGGGTTTCATAAAACTAAATAATAAGGGGCTGGTGGACCACCAAGTACAAACACCGTATGTAGATAAAACAATTATTTACACTTTATTTTATGAACACGTGACCAATCCAGTTAAAGAATGTCAAGAATTTCAGATTATCCTAGTTGACTGTCGATACAATTTTAGCATTGCTACTTTATCATTTCTATTTTATCTTACCAACAGTGCGTGTACTTGTGCATTATAAATTCACAGCTGTGGACTGAAACATTTTTCTAGCTCTTTTGGTCTATCCAGTTGCTCTGACGCAATGAGTGAAGAAATCCAGTTTACTTATTTGATGTCTTCTATATTTATTCACATTCATTATTAATATTAACTTAATTTTGTAGCTACTCGTTAAATGAAGGTCATTATGGCACAGTGATTAATCACAAGATTCACACGGAATACGACAGCTGTAACCTGCTCCACCATTGACAATAAGGTTTGTTTGTGTTGGAGCTCATTTCTAAGACCACAACGCACAAATAATTTGGGTGTTATTAATAAGCAACAATCTCATACGGTATGTTAGAAAAGCTATTCTCAAACCATAAATATTGTGTAATGGTTATGCCATCAAAATGTTATTGTTATTGTTGTAAATATTCATTTTTAATGCTTTGGACACCTTTGACATCTGCCTCCGTGTGTGTTGAAATTGTCAGATAGCCTTTATTTCTGTGATTACTGTAGTAGTTGTGTGTGTAGTTGTATTAGGGACAGAGTTAGGGTAGGTGCCCCTGGAATATTTTACCATCCCGGAATTTTCCTGGAGTGAGTGTGGAAACCCTGGAAAATCAACACTGAGGATAGCCGGTGTCAGCACCGAGATGCAAACCTCTGATCTCCGGACTTCTTACAGCTTCACGTCATGGTCGTGGTGCATGATTTAACGCGGTGCTGGCGTGTGCCTCGAAAGAACAATAACGTTAATCCCATACCATTATATATTATGCCATCATTTCACCACGAAAAATAAACATTTATAGGACGGAACATAGAACAAAGGAATTCCAAATAAGAGTAACAGTAGGCCTACTGGAGATTTACATTTGACCGAGGCAGGATGCAAATTCCGACCGTAGGCGTTATCAGGCATATACCTTACGAAGCACGGTTACGCGTCCAGTTATGAAGCATGTAATAATTTGACCAATTCATGTACTCTCACCGGTATTCTAGACCATCTGGTTACGTAATGTGCTCTGGTAACACGTGGATAGGAGGCGTGGCCTTCTGCAGCGCTCTGTAAGCTCTCACTGACTAAAGTAGGCCTACTGTGTTCATTCATTCCAACGGTTCGACCATCTAACAAGTGAAACTACTAATGTTAAGTTGGTTCCCTCGGTGATCAGATTGTACCCTGCCTAATGTGTGTCAGCGCTAGGTGTATTGAAAATTTCTTGGTCGCGTGAGGGTGGGCGTGATGTACCGTTCAATGGGTTACTCTAAAAATACAGGAATGTTTACCCATGCCCCATTATTAGGACTAGACTTGGAACGATGTATGAACTGAGCATATTCCTGTTGACACTCTCCATAACGTACTGTACCAACATTCTCTGTATTTAATTGACTGTATATTGATATTAGAATATTACTATTGGGGCCCAGTTGTTCTTCCCAGAAGGACGAATTTTGACCATAAAATAAATTAGGGTGGGTTTCATTCTATGCCCTTTTGTATACTTTCTATATTAGGGAAAATTGACAAGTTTTTGAGGGGTCTTTAAGCATGTTTGAGCTTATATTTAAGAGGTTAACTACGGTGTAGATTGTGTTAAGGCTGTGCGATCACCACCGCCGTCAATCGCAAGGCAAGACATGGCAGCACTATCACCGTTGGACAGCCGCTGCATATGGGTTAGTGATCTGTCTACCCGTCACCTACCACCTACTTCCTCCCCTACCTCTCCTCGTCACTCAATGTCTTCTCTCTCTCTCACTGATAGCGTTAGACTGTAAGTGGATGTGTTGTACGGAGAGTGATGTTTTAAAAGAAATTACAATTTTAGGCTAGTTAAAACTCATTTTATTACATTTCTAGTTTCTAAACAAACCTCAACAAATAGGATAGGCCTAAGCATAAAATTGGATACAGGAAGCACCTGATCAGATAAAAGCAACACGCTATATCAATGGAAACCTGATATAATGAGCTAACACTGGTGATTTTTTTTGGCATTAATAATATATTAAGGAAAACGAAGCATGTGCTTGATGTAATTCCTTGCCCAAACGCACATCATTAATAATAATACGCAATCACGTTTACATATTTCAACATTTCTTCGGCTATACAGTTTTTCATAAACTAAACTACTAAAAGTGCTATAAGTCTATTTCCACCGATAATTATCAGCTGAACGGCCCCTTTGTTCGAGAAATAACATGGTTTACAAGGCAGGCTTTTATTTTATATTTAAAAAAGCCTGTTTTATGTTTAGTATTTAGAGCTTGTTATTTACGTAAAAGGCGCTTTGCGAGCCTTTGATAGGGTAAAAGTGCTCATTAAATCGTTAATTTCTAATTTTTTGGCCGTTTCACATTCAATTGACAGAGTAGCCAAACCGTTCAGACGCTCCTGCGCCATCGTTGATCGCAAGTAGTTTTTTAGCCTATTTTCATTTATGGAAAAATAGGCTTATGAGATCACCTTTTGTCCGTGTGTCTGTCTGTGTGTGCGTGTGTGTGTGATTCGTGTGTGTGTGTCCCCCTAATATAATCTTAACGGCTGGAGCGATTTCAATGAAACTCGGTAAGTTCATAGCACTATTCTGGATGACCCCGACCGTGCCCTTCAAATAATGTTACGTCTCACCAATCCAACATGGCGGCTGTGCGAAATATTTCATCAGCAATCAATATCTCCGAAACTATTACCGATAATACCCTGGAATTTTGTACGGTGATAAAGGGATTTACTAGTTCACCTATATGACTTTTTTAAACCTAGTAACTACAAAACCAACATGGCGGCCAAGCGAAATTGCGACTTTTAATAGACGTTTCTCGCGATTTAACCAACCAAACGCAATGAAACATGGTACAGTATATGTTTATACACCTTGTAATGCACTGACATCTAACTTCGTTCAATTGTTTACATAATCGCAATATGGCGGCTGTGCGAAATATTTCACCGGCATTCTATATCTCTGAAATTATTACCGTTATCACCCTAAAATTTTGTACGGAGATAAAGAGCACTACTGGAAGTTCATTTATGAGACTTTCAAAAATCGGTTAACTACAAAACGAACATGGCGGCCACGCGAAGTTGAAAGTTTTAAATAGACTTTTCTCGCAATGTAATGATCCAAACGCAATGAAACTTGGCACAGAAAATGTTTATACAAATTGTAATGCACTGGTACTTAATTCAGTTCAATTGTTTACATAAGCTCAAGATGGCGGCTGTGCTAATTTTAAAATTAAATTTTTATTTCTTATGTCGTAATCGAGCGATCGAAGTGAAAGTTTGAAAAATGAACCTACGCAATAATTTTCCTTTAATGGTACATGACTCTATGGCCTATACATATAACAATCCAACATGGCGACCTTCCGAAATATTTAGACGATTCGCAATATCTACGAATCTATTATAGCAATCAAACTATTTTTTTAATGTTCATAGGGGCTATGAACATAAGTTCACCTATAGGACTTTCAATAACCTGGCGATCACAAATCCAACATGGCGGTGACGCGAAGTAAAAATATTCACATGGACATTTCTCACAATATAACCATCCGAGTGCAGTGAAACTTGGTACAGTAAATCCTTATACAAATGTTTCCATAACCACAAGATGGCAGCTGTGTGAAATTTTAAAATCTCGTTTTTACTTCTTGTGTCCTAATCATGCGATTGATGTTTGAATGCTACACGTACACAATAATCTTCATGTAACAGCGCATAACTCTATGACCTACATATATAAAAATCCAACATGGCGACCATCCGAAATATTTAGTCGGTTCTCAATATCTACGAATCTATTACAGCAATCAAACTGAAATTTTGTATGTTGATAGTGGCAATTAACATAAGTAGGATATATGAAAATAGGCTTTAGTTCTTCAGGGAACTACTTGTTTTGATTAGTTTCAAAATGGAAAAACTCCTTTCCCCCGACGCAACCATTATAGGAATTGTAAGCATAATTCGATATGTCGTCGTTAAATTAGGATAGGATTCCTTTATCGGGGCTAAGTACTCTAGTGCACCGCAAGCACTTTTTACCGATTGCGGAACAGCGTACCTAAATAATTGTTGCTCCAGAAAAAGATCCTCTGCATCCAAATCTTCAAGCTCCCCGTCTTTTAGAAAATTAGAGACTGTTTGACAATGGTCTTTCAATTGACTTCCCTCCAAATTGGAAAGCTTGGAAGGATCGAAGAGAAATCCAAAGTATTCCGAAAAAAAATTAACTTCGTTAAATCTATTTTCTACGCAGCTCAGTGCAGTATCTACGACAGACAAAGAGTAATTTACCCGAAATTTATTTTCAGCTTCTTTTTAAAGTTCCTCTTCAGTTTTTTCCACTTTCTGATCATTTTGCTGTTTTATTTCATCAAGGAACCTTGACGGCGAATAGAAAATTTATTTGCATAGCCCAAATTTTCCATTATTTCTCTACCGGTGGACATTGCACTGTCAAAGCCAGTGTTGCGATAATTTTGAAGAAAAAAAAAACTTTAGGCCCTGAAGTTCGGTTAAAGCCGTATCTAACGAAGTCTGCTCTGATTGGAGAGTTTTACTTTTTGAGTTTACAGAAAATTAAATATCGTACCAGATAACGAAGCTTAAAACAAATTCATACGAACTTGTATGAAGCAACAAACATTGGGCCTCTGACCGGGTAACAGGATCTTTGGTAGTTTCTGCCAATTCTTCTAGAGCTTCGTTTACTTTGCCTAACTGGTACCTGATGGGCTTGGCACTGCCAATTCAACATTCCCATCTCGTGCTAGCTAAAGATTTTAGTGTGAGGAGGCCAGGACATAGTTCGCACAAAATGTCCCACCTTTCCGTGGAAGCTACAAAGTGTTCAGGCGCTGAACTATACCAAAAAATGCCATAGCGTTCGTATTGCATTAACCATGTCCATGTCACCCAAAAGTAAGTTAAGATTATGTGCAACACATGCCATGAACATTGCTCGTTTATTAGTATTTTTTACTCGCATCTGCACTCCCTTATACTTAACCTTCATATTAGCACCCTTGTCATACCCTTGTCCCCAACAGTCCATGATATCAAGATCATTATCCTCCAATACTCCTTCTAAAACCTCAGCTAACCCCATTCCCATAGTGTCGTGTACCTCCAAAAACTCGATGAACGATTCGACGATCCTTGGAGTTTCTGCTATCATATAAACATAGCGGAGGACAAATTTTAATTTGTGCTGGACTGAATCAAACACACTATCTTTATTTATTTATTTATTTATTTATTTACATTTATGAAAAAAATGGCCTGAAGCGTGGGGCCTGGCGAGACCGCACGTCTCGCGATGGCCCTGCGTATTACCAATTTGTGGACTAGGCACTCTCCCTCCGTCCAGCCCAATAGCCCTGGAGATAGTTTTCCCTGCTTTCTCATTTTCACACCAGGCAAATGGGCGCTGTACCTTAATTAAGGCCACAGCCGCTTCCTTCCCACGTAAGGCAAATTGTAATATATATATAAACTAGTAGTAGTGCCCGGATTCGCCCGGTGGATTTATTTGTTTTATGGATGATAATGAATACTACTACAGAACTGGCACATGATACTTAAACTACCAGAAAAAAAAATTAAATATAACTTTTTGTGGTGGCGATGGTGGTGGTGGTTGTAGTGAGGGTGATAAGCAGTACAGTATGATGGACGTAACATTTAGATCATTTTCCCCCAATGATAATAATGATAATAATGAATAGGGAAACGGCTATTTACTAACTACAGCACTGACACATGTAATTTAAAAACACATTTCTAAAAAAGATTAGAAAGAGGAATAAGCGAAATAAAAGACACGGTCTAGGGCCTATATCTCATTGTCTGTTAGAGATGTTTAGACCAATAGTGTCGTCGTTTGTCGCATAGCGCCGTAGGAAAAGAATCAGAACACTTTGGAAAACTTCGGCTGTCCCGAGCTCCTGAGGTAGCAATAGTATCATTTATGGCCACATAGCGTTCAACGATAATTTTCGGAATAAATTACGGTAAATTTGAAAGCACCAACGCTTATTGCAGCTGATAACCTCAATGTATTGCACCAACACCATTGCACTCATACAGATGCATAATATGTTCATGATGATAACTGTTTTAAGGGGCATAAGAAGTCTTTTTGCACTAATTACTCCCCGTGACTGCAATTTATAAGCAGCGCAAGATACCACTATTTTCGCAATTCTGCACCAGAACACTGGTAGGGGCGACGTGATGCAGCCCGAATTGCCAGTCAACAATAGACTTATTAAAATACTCTTACATTTACACTGCTACGGACATGAATGATTCTAGGGCCTTAATACATGGTTTTCAAGTTATGTTTGTTTGTTATTCTAAATGTAGGGAATGGGGAGCGTTGTCCAAAATATCAAGTGGACAGTGTTACCAGCAGGGTTTCAACATGTATGTATAATTTGGTGCAATTAGGAGGAACGGTGTAGATATGTGATAAAGGGCCTAAGTGCAGGAAATGGAGTGGTCTGTCCGAAATTTAAAGTGGGCAGTGTCACCCGCAGGGTTCCAAAGGGTAAGTGTACAAAATGTGATTCAGATCGGTGAAACGGTGTAGATTTATGCCAATGGACCTAATGCAGGGAATGGAGTGGTCTGTCCGAAATTTCAAGCAGACAGTGTTACTCGTCGGGTTCCAAAGTGTAGACTAAGTATGTGAAATTTGGTTCAGATCGGTGAAACGGTGTAGATTTGTGCCAAATGGCCTAAATGCAGAGAATGGGGTGGTCTGTCCGAAATTTCATGCTGACAGTGTTACTCGCAGGGTTCCAATGGGTAAGTATACAAATTTTGGTCCAGATCGGTGAAACGGTGTAGATTTGTGCCAAAGGGCCTAAATGCAGGGAATGGAGTGGTCTGTCAGTAATTTCATGCAGACAGTGTTCCTCGTAGGGTTCCAAAGGGTAAGTATACACATTTTGGTTCAGCTTGGTGAAACGGTGTAGATTTGTGCCGAAGGGCATAAATGCAGGGAATGGAGTGATCTGTCCGGAGTTTCATGTAAACAGTGTTACTCGCACGGTTCCAAAGGGTAAGAATACACATTTTGGTTCAGATCGGTGAATCGGTGTAGATTTGTGTCAAAGGGCCTAAATGCAGGGAATTAATTGGTCTGTCCAAAATTTAAAGTGGACAGTGTACCCGCAGTGTTCCAATGGGTGTGTATACAAATTTTGGTTCAGATCGGTGAAACGGTGTAGATTTGTGCCAAAGGGCCTAAATGCAGGGAATGGGTGGGTTGTCTGAAATTTCATGTAAACAGTGTTACTCGTAGGGTTCCAAAGGCTATGTATACACATTTTGGTTCAGATCGGTGAAAAGGTGTAGATTTGTGACAAAGGGCCTAAATGCAGGGAATGGACTGGTCTGTCATAAATTTCATGCAGACAGTGTTACTCGCAGGGTTCCAAAGGGTATGTATACACATTTTGGTTCTGATCGGTGAAACGGTGTAGATTTGTGCCAAAGGGCCTAAATGCAGGGAATGGAGTGGTCTGTCCGCAATTTAACATAGCAAGATTCAAGAGGAATAGTTTAGGCTATCATATAAGAAAAGAATTTGTCGAATCCGACTGGTAGTTCCAGAGGTTAGCGCGTTTAAACACACAAACAAACACACAAACTCTTCAGCTTTATTATATATATATATTATTTTGATATATTTTGAAGATTGGTTGGTTCTTAAGTTTAGGAGCTGCGACAAAGCGGTCATGTAGCCCCGCAATTTTGAAGATTACAACTCACATAAAGTTCTATTGATCATAAACATGTTTTATTCTGCTAATATAACTTACAGAATTTTATAAAGTAACTGATAAATAATTTTTAACATTCTGTATGGAGTAATGGGTGAGATAATAACACTACTACGATTTCCTCTAGACTGTGGTCGTGCAGCCTGGCAGGATGAGTCAAGGAGGGGGAGGAAGCTGCGATAGTAAAGGTGTTGAAGGAAAGGGGAAGGCTGGTGCCCGAGCGCGCTCTTGCCCAAGACCTTGTCTTACCGCTGTGTGTGTGCGGGCGTGTGTGTACGTGTGTGTGACTGTTTCAGCCAGGTTTTTTAGAGTCTGAAAGGTACATGCACCACGGGTATATCGCTGAACCAATTTTCTTTATCAAACTTTTCTACTGCTCAGAATAAGATCCACTTCAAATTAATATAACTTTGAAGTTAATATAACAATTTTTTCTCACTAAAAATGGTATTCAAATCTGAAGAGGTTAATACAAAATTTGAATTTCGAAATAAGAATTGTTCGTATTGCAGGTACTACTACAGGGGTTGTTGTAGAGAAATTTCGGTGTCTTCCGATTATTAGTTTCGTCGTGGTGATCGTACCTTTAACGCTCAAAATAGCCTCTTTGAAGCCATGTTCTCAGCAAACGAGCCGTCGTTATTTTCTGCAAAATGCATATAATGTCTCACAAAGGCCTGCATTAGAGATTAAGAATAAAAATAAAAATAAAATTTTAATTTTTGACCGCACAGCTTTAAGTGATCCATATTAGGCCATTGTGAATTGTTCAATTGGTCATGATGAAACACTGGATCCCATGAGAACTCCACAGTTATGCAGCATTAGGCGTGGTTGGACCTTGGATGGTATGCCGGTTCAGTGGGACCACAGTTATGCAGCATTAGGCGTGGTTGGACCTTGGATGGTATGCCGGTTCATTGGGACCACGTGCTGTTGGAAAAAGAAAGGAGGAGCGGAAAGGCCTTGGCCACCCTACCGCACGTAAACTCCGGCTGAGTATAGGCTCCTCGGAGGCACGTCCCTGTCTTCGGGCATAATACCAAATAATAATAATAAATTTGTAAATATTCATTAATTGGAGGAATTTTAGTCTATTTTTCTTGTCAGAGTTTGGTCCTTAAATGAAATCAGGTGTTTCATTACGACTGTTGTGCATGTGTCTTTGCCGGTGATGTGAGTGACGTCATATGAGTGTGACAATATATTCCGTGAGTTGTGCAGGCATATGAAAGTTGTGTCACATTAATATTTGTAAAAATTGGAACACGAAGAAGAATGCAAGTGGTTGAAATGAACTTTCTACCACAGGGAAGTAGTATTCTAGTAGTACGGTCTACCCGTCATTCTTCAAAGAAGCCTTGCACATTGCTCACCACATGCGGGTGGGCATTGTCCGGCTGAAATATGGCAAGTGAAGTTGCCTGAAGGAGGGGCAGTCAGTATCTTAAATTCTAAAATATTCCTCATATAGCGGTCAATACGCAGAAGTCGAGATTTTATGTTTTGTCCAATGGCACCCCAAACCATTACACGTGGTGTTTGTCTGCTAAGTCGCTCAACAATGTAGGCTGTCAGATTGCGGCCTCCACGGTAGTGTCTAACACGTATGTGGCCATCACTGTTGAAGCAAGACTCGTCCAAAACCCCTACATTTTGTCACTCAGCATGGCAGCGACAGCGTTTACGTGCCCATTGCAGTCTTAGGCGTTTGTGGTGTCCAGACATTGGAAACCGTCGTAAAGGCATGCGTGCCACCCATCCAGCCATCAGCAATGCTCCAGACTTGAGACATCACTATGGACGAAGTAGTACGATCCGTTCTGGCCATGCGTACAAGATGGTGGCCATCCCGAGTTGTGGTCACATTGCTTGGTCCAGTATCCACTCCTCACCGCATGCGACCCTATTCTATTAGCTGGTTCCACATATTTATTACTGTCGTAGCAGCACGCCCTGTGCGAAGCGAAATGTAGGCCTAACTGTAAATCACAAGCATTTCCCGGAAAACGCTCATTCTCCCCGTTCTAACTTACGGACACTCTAGATCATGCGCCCTTTGCTGTCAGCGAGGCATAATGGCACTTACTTTCACGCTTTCACTATGCTTGACGGCTTTTCACTGATTGAATTTGGCGAAACTTGTCCTTTCCGGTCAAAGAATAGAGAGTACTACTGGTCTTATGTGAACGCCAACTCTCTACAATCTTAATCACATATTGCTGGCACAATGTGTGTTGCAGTTTTCACGCCAGTGTGTTTGGTGTTTCATTTTATTTGTTATTTCCTTGTTGTGCCAAATCTCTGGCATATTCTTACATGTCTCTTGGCATACGGAATATTACCATTCTGCCATGAAGTTTGTTAGGTAAGGATGTATCCCTAAGTGCTCTGCATGACACTTTTATACCGACCAATAAAGTGTTCTTAACAACATGATTTCGGTTTATGGCCAGGGTAAATCCACGTCACAGGAAGTGCGTTTCTGCACTGTTATTGAATTCTTTGTTTTTTGTTTTGGGACTCGGTTGTGTTGGTTTTGTGGTTGTTACACTGAATTTCATCTTGAGGCTTAGATGACAAAAGTAATAATCATACGAACGTCCCTTGGACTTATGCCAATTAATTTGCCGTCTGAATCTTCTATGTGGTTTGATTTCTTATGATTTATTTTCTTGTTGGTTTGTAACTAAGCTCAAGGAAGCCTGAGGTGTAAAATGTGAACTAGTCTTTAATATGATAGCATGATCGAGGTATGAGTGTTGGCCAATCTGGTGATATGTCACTGGAAATGCCCAAGATTGTTCAAATTGTTCATGTGTGTGGTTAGTGGTAGGTATGATTGTACAGCGGTGCCGGTGCTCGCCTGTCATCTAGACGGGTTGTGTTTAAATGCCACTTAATGCATGTAGGATTTTCGAGGTTCAGATACCATGTAAATTGGAGGACCCGTGGCTTATGATTGCGTCATTAACGGTCAAGTAAAGCTATAAACCTTCTTGCTTCTTCACAGATATGTAGTGGGGAACAACATTGATGACAACTTATATTGCCTAACTTTGAACATGACACGTTGTTTTATTGGAGGGGCTTGGACATCATGACCATTTATCCCCGTATACTTGGGTGTGTATGTATACATTGATATATACAATGTTTTCTGGTAACATGTCTTATTATGTTGTCTATGGTAGAGTGTGTGAATTTGTAATTCAAGTAAGGATTTGCGAAGGAGGCAGCCGTGGCCTTAGTTTAGGAACCATCCCGGTATTTATCTGACGTAGAAGTGAAAAACCACTTGAAGGATTGCTGCGGTGGGAATAAAAACCCACCTCTGCTGAGTTAGGCCTCATGAGGATGAGCCTTTTCCGTTCAAGCCCTCAGCCCAGGATTACGGTAAATATCTTGGCAGTGCTGGTTATCGAACCCGGACCTCCGGAGTGTCTGCGAAGAATAGGGCTTACTGGTCACTGCACGAAGAAGAGGACATGATAGGTTGTACATTTTGTGGAACTGTGAAGGAAAGCCATGATTACCACTTGTTGCGTTGCAATGCACCTTATCGCCATGTAGCAAGACGTGTAGGCGATTGCCTGACGGCTCTTGACTGCTTTCATGCAATATTACAAGATCACCTTTCTTTTTCTGTCGTGAAAAGCTCAATCCACGAGACAGGTCCGTCTCTCAATGCCACTAGGGAAATAACAGCGACGAGTGACGTTTGAGATATGATAGCTGACGTACGGAACAGTCTCCTTCAGCAGTTGGATTTGTGAGTTTACGAGTGATTTATGCGCAACATTTCAGAGAAACACGGCGAAGAATCAAATATAAGCCTAAGATGGATATCAACGACGTCATATTCACGACTTTTTAATTCTGGAGCTACAAAAGTGATCTGATGTTAATTAATTTAAAGTTAGGGACGTCTTGACAATAGGCCTTATTTATTTATTTATTTTATTGATTGTTTTGTTTTTTTAGCCATAGTAAAGGCTCATGAACCTCCTTTAGACTGAAGTAATGTTTGTTCATAATAGTATGTTCAGCTACGTATTGGGATACGGAATTGTTCCACGGGACTTGAAATAAGGTAGCATCCCGTTATTTTCCTGGAAGTAATGCAAATAATTTCGTGGTAAACCACCCTAGGATGAACGCTGTCTGCACCGGGATTCGAACCACTTGTTTCTGGACTTCGTGCGGCTCCGTATCGCAGTCGTGGTGCGCAATATAAAGCATACGGCTAAGCCTAGGGTCAAGGAGAATGGTCTTTAATGTAACTTCTTATAAGTCAGAGCTTGCCTTCATCGGAGGATGAGTTATGGATTATAATGTTTGAATAATTCGCATGGTCACCATTTTGACAGTAGTCTATACAGCTGATGATCTTGCAACTAGGGTATCTGACGTTCTTGATGGGATGGTTTTGCTTTTGTGAAATTAGTATGCACTGACCTTTCTGCTTCATATGTTGACACAAATATTGATTGGTAAATTTAATGATTCAAGGTAGAGGATTAGTGTCTATCTCAAATTTATTGACATTATTTACTTAGGGGCTTTCATTTTCATTCAGCAGATGGTTTATTTCGTGTATTGACTTGGATGTCATTTTACCGGATATTTCAAATTAGTCAGTACAAAGTTGAGTCTACCTCTCTTAGTGAATGCTAATAAATTCAGAACATGTCTTCATTTCATATGTTAGTACTGACTTCAATTCTAGCTGAAAATTGAAGAAACTTTCTTGGGATTACTTGCTGTGTTATCGGGGTACGTATCAAGATTTTGGTCCCAAATGTTCGATTCCTGATTTTATCAAAAACTTTATTCTGGTCTGAAGGTACACTCAGCCTCGTGAGGAAACACTGAAAATTCGATTCCCACTTTAGCCATCCCAGAAGTGGTAATGGGTGGTTTCTCACATCTGCTCCAGTCAAATACTGTGAATTTCAAGCTACGACCGCCTCCATACCAATGCTTGCCTCAATTACAAATATACACACACTACTGCTACCGTCACACGTTAAAAATGACCCACCCTAGTAAACGTATCTGATGACCAAGATGTCCAAGCCTCTACATATATCAGTATTGAAGTTAGTTTGAGTTAAGGTAATTTTAGGTTTGTCACGTTATATAGCTCTGAAATCCCCACTTATGACGTTAGAAATTATTCAAAATATAGAGATATTTATCTTCTTAGTAGAATCTTTGAAGAATATACTTACTTTCGAGGAAGATGACCTCGCTGTTCCTTCCCTTGAACAACAATAATCACAACAAAATTAACTGCTCATAAACTACAACTCAGTTCTCCTCTAACGATGGCTCCCAACGTGTCGTCGCTTCTGTGGTATCAAATGAAGGACAAAAATAATCCTAAACTTGAAAGATTTATTACTTATTAAATGGCTTAGTTTGTAACATCAACAGTTGTAGCATTTACATTGCACATAGTTGCCTTATTGTATGTTTTTTGAGTTAATGGATGGAAGTTGTGTTAAATGTACGAATCTTGTTTATTACACAAATTACAAGGAAATCTATTGTACAAATTATAACAATGCATCAATGCTTCTTGCACATACACACAGACAGAGTGGTCCAGTTAGCATGGAAACACCCAATTGGTAAAGATACCGAAATAAGGTTTTCGTTTAGTGATAGTATAGATTAATATTTGTTGTTGCTTCAATTGAGGGGATTGGACATCGTGACTATTTGACCCCATGTACTTGGATGAGTGTGGATATTTTGTCTGATAACCTATGCTATTGTGACGTTTCGTGACTTACGGCCACGTCCGCCTCCTCCCAAACCCGAACCTCTTGCATTTAGAGCAGGTGTGTTATTCATCTTCACCACCATGACCTCCGCCTGACCAGGATTTATTTCCAAAGCTAGCTATTCTCTAAAGCCATTTCTGCAATTCTGAAAACGAAACTCATGTTCCAAATATGAGACATCTTCCTCGATACCAACGAGATAACCGTGATCTCTAAGACAACATCAGTTGACATATTTGGAACATAGTATCAGCTTTCATAATTATATAAATCACTTAGGAGAATAGCAGTTGGATAAGACTTGAAAATGACACCACAGCTGGCTGCATTTCAAGCTGTTCATTGGCTGACACGCTTGTCTAGAATTCAGGAGATACGTGCCTGAATTCTAAGCGCGGTCTCATTTTTAAGTCTACTCAACAGGATTCTACCCCGATGTGAAGTAATTGGATTACAAATGTCTGCTCCTCATCCAATTGTGATTGAGTGCCACAGGAGGACTCTTGTGGGCGACATCTTCGTCAATACGCACAAAGGTTGGATCACTGATCTCATACTTCGCTTGCCTCGACCTCAGATCAGTAAATAAACTGTAGGGTGCCCCGCGGGGAAGTTATGTGACCCGCCTAGCATTTGATTATCCCTTAGCTAAAACTTTGTTTAGGCCATTGTGCGTGAAATGACCAGACTTCCCGGTTCTGATGTTTAAGTTTCCAAATGCCATGCTTCACAAAATGAGTTCTTCGAAATATCGCACATGTCACGAAAATGATATGATGTTGATAATAATAGATCTTATAATAATAATAGTAATATATTTTTATTTTTTTTATTTTTTTCAGCGTATGGCTTTTAGTGCCGGGAGTGTCCGAGGACATGTTCGGCTCGCCAGTTTTGTAGCTGCTTCGAGACGGACACCCAAGGGGTGAGCTACAAGTACCGTTGGGGAGGAAAGTTTGGATGTAAGGACGAGGAGTTGGAAGGTAGCGGCTGTGACCTATAGTTAGGGACCAACCCCGGCATTTGCCTGGATGGAAGATGGGAAACCACAGAAGACCATCTTCAAGGTTGCCGGCGGGGGGATTCGAACCTCCTCGCCTCCCGGATGTGAACGACTGCCAGCAGTCATGCCGTAACGACCACGGCTAACTTACCCGGTATAATAATAATAATAATAATAATATTAAAAGGAATTAAGTTCAGACGCCAAAGAAAACAGGGGTCATATTTTTTCGAAGATAGCGATCGTTAATCCCGTTCGTGTTGATGTACGGTATATCTGTAAATAAGCAAAACTTTAAATTTCTGTAAGCCATGTTGATGACAAAATACCACTTCCATTGGACATAACAGGTTTACCATTCTTAAACTTTTTGAAATGTTCTTCTCATTAATTGTTGTTCTTGTTTCATTTAGGGGTTTGGATATCGTGGTTATTACAGCCCCGTGCACTTAGGGAACAATTTTCCTGATAACCTGTTTTATTGTTTTTCTGCAGTAGTATGTGTAATTGTAACTTAGATAAGGATTAGGAAGGAGGCACCCAGGGCCTTAAGATAGGAACCATCACGGCATTTGCCTGGAGTAGAAGTGGGAAACCACGAAAAACCGCTTCAAAGATGGCTGTGATGGGAACCGAACCCATCTCTTCTCAGGTTTGCCTCACAAAGCTGAGTGTACACCGTTCCAGACCACTGACCGGAATAAAATGTATTGGCTGAGCAGAGAATCGAACGCAGACCTCGGGGATGATAGCCAAGAATACTATTCCCTACTCGAGATGTAATTGTAACTTAGATAAGGATTAGGAAGGAGGCACCCAGGGCCATAAGATAGGAACCATCACGGCATTTGCCTGGAGTTGCGCCGGTAAAGGTCTAGGTAATAATAATAATAATAATGCGCGTCAGAGTAGCAGTGGAAGATAAAATCAACAAGGTCGCAAATGGATGGG
Source organism: Meconema thalassinum (assembly GCA_946902985.2). Taxonomy (NCBI): domain Eukaryota; kingdom Metazoa; phylum Arthropoda; class Insecta; order Orthoptera; family Tettigoniidae; genus Meconema; species Meconema thalassinum. The sequence continues at coordinate 605,683,877 of OX336389.2, forward strand.
GGAAAAGACGTCTTGCTCGACCCGGTGCTGGGCCCAAGGTTTTCGGAGCGAGCAAAAGATGATTTCCAAAAAACCAAATGCAAACAAATAATTGCTTAATGCAACAATCAAAAGTGCAAAAATGAGATTCCCATAAAATTAATTAAACAAATCCCAGAGATGTGTTAATCGTGCCTTTGTTACATCACAAAGACAAGATTGACGAAATCGAGATAAGGATAAGGATAAGGATAAGGATAAGGAAGGGGAACTTAAATATAAGAAATGACAAGACAAGGGAGCTATATTACTTAAAATATAAAAATGTTTTGAGGATAAAAGAAAGAGCGTGTACACGAAATAAACAAATTATTTAAAACAAAGAAAAAAGGCAAGCTAATACAAGCTCAATAATACAAAAGAAACCCAAAACCAAGAATAAAGACTTAAAAACTAAAAAGCACGACAGAACCTGAGTAACAGCTCAACAATATGAATCTAACGAAAAGATACGAACATGAAATAAAATAAAACGAAACTTACTAAAGTTAAAGAGAAACGACTAACTTGCAAAAAGTCAAAATTCGAACTGCTACAAGACGCGAAGCTTTTCATGATGTTACTGTAAACATACCTGAGGGATGGGGGAGGAGTGAGGGGAGTAAAACAAAGGGAAGAGAGATTTCACGGAGGTAGGAAGAAGGGGAAGAAAAAGGGGGGGATATCATTAAGTTATGTAATACGGCGAAAATCGGAAGAGAAAGAACAAAACAAAAGGAAAAAGAGATATACGGAGATACATTACATTACAATTGACTTGGGACGAAAGAGACCGGTAAAAATCGAAAGCACGCTATAAAAAATAGGCTTATACTCCAACATAATGCCGTACCAACGCGACATATAAAAAAAAGAATAATATGACATCGGAGCTGTAGAAAATCCCAGTTAACCACCGTCACATATATTCTATAAACAAAAGGGACACGTATTAGTGGGACGTTGGACATCAGTCCCGTTACCTCACACATACTGTCCACAAACAAAGGTCCAATTGCTACCAATCAAATGAAACATTTGTGGTACAAAGAGACACCGACGCAAAAGACGAGCACTAAGGCCCGACAGGAAATATATATAAGCCAAGACGCAGAAACGCAATACTTTCGAATCTTACAGGTATTAACCAAAATAATAAAACTGTGAGAAGGGCACATAACAAAAGCAACAAAAAGAACTCCGCCGTATGACATTACGCAAGGTCCCGGAGATCTGGTTCAAGGATTAAAATACTAACAATAACATCTTGAAAAGGAAAGAGAATTAAGCAAAAGAAGGAACGTTTAACAAAAACAATTACATTGCGTTAGATAGAAATACATTGAGCCGTACTCACATTCCGCTGCGCCATGAGGGTGGGCCTCTGCCCGAATACACACGTTCGCCTTACATCTCGGCGCGTCTAAGACTGAATAAGCTTCTGTCCCCCAGAGGGGAGAGAAGCCTCTCAGAAAAATCAAATGCGTAGTTTGGGAGTGGCCCCAAACTCGCGTCAAATATTGTCAGAGCCAATGGCAGAACGAATTGCACAACAAAATGCAAGGTAGCAACAACACTAGCCAATACGAGAGAACTAGGTAGTATGTAGCTAGGGGTTGCACAACGTTAGACAGAGAGATACACACAGACAATCTGCGCACTTTTAAACACTCGAGGCGTAATATAGAGATGTCACAACACATGACAATAATAATAATAATAATAATAATCATGATGATAATAATAATTACAATAAATTCTGAAAAATGGTTCAAATTCCACCGCTTTCTCCCAAAAAAAAATCTTTTACATAACAAAGGCATAAAAGAATTTTTTTCTTTTTCATAACAAAATTATAATAAGTAACATTCTTCGATTAGATACATTTGAACAGGGTGAAGGAAAGAAGATTACATCATGTTCACTAGATACACACATGAGAAACATAGACATAATAAAATGTTCTCACATTTCTCTTATTCATATGACGCAGCTTAATTAAAAGTTCTTTGAACGTCATAACTTCCATAAAAGGCTTGACGAAACGCAAGTCTCTTTTCTCATACACACATATATTTTCATACACACGTTTTCACGATGATGTTCACTGATGAAGAAAATTATTCCTTTTTGGTACGAAAGAAAAAAAAGACTTTAAAATGAAATTAAAACAACAAAAATTCAAATTATATAAAGGATCAGTACAGGCGTGAAATAAAGGCGGATCCTACCTCTACTGCACGTCAATATGTCACACATATTAAAAATGGATGTACCAAAAAGAAAATAATGATAATAAAACGGTCAATCTTGAGCTAGACTCTGCCAGATGACGTGGAGAAAGCGAAGTCTTCTTAATGGCGACCTTCTGGAAATCAGCCAATTTTCTAATAATAAAAGAAAGAAAAAGGTTAAATCATGATCACAAAAAAATATAAAGGGGAGCACCCTGTATACAAAATAAGGCTTGCGTCGGGGAAATATTTGGGGTTACATAAGCTGCGTAAGAGGGAAAGTAGATTCATTCTGCCAGCTGGAAAGTAAAGTATGAATAGGCAGGGTCGTCAGACCAAATGACAGAAGAGAAACGAGCCGTGAACAGGGTCTAAAGGATACACCGGCCACTTCTCAGGTACTTGGAGACTAGCTATCGCCACCGGAAACACTCCCCAAATATATGACAGATACAGGAAAATAATACACATTATCTTAGAGAAAACATTAGATTGAAATGATTTATAAAAACATGATATCACAAAAACGTAAAACAGAAGTTACGATAAATAGTAAACAACTATATCAATAAACAAATCACTGTCACTACAAGAAAAGAATGTAAGTCAACAGACCATCTCAGGCGCTGTCGAACAATAGCAAGTCGTGTCTGCAGCTCGGACAATGGGCCGGGCCGGCTCCCTACAACAAAAGCAGGCAGGTACCGGAAATTGCCTTAGGCAGAAGTATAGTTCAACACATCTTTCGAAATCCTCCGTGTAACTCAGGCGGCCACGGGTGTCTCCTGCCTAACTAGATACATAGTAGGAGTAAAGGGGAAAAATGTACTATTAACCTTCATCAAATGACATTAGGTACTAACAAATAAAAAGGAATAATAACTCAAAGAAGCTGTCAAAATAAAAAAATGCCATCCCGGACAGAGAACGAAAATCCAAATAATTACGTTACAAAATACCTTCCAAATAAAAGGAACAGACTGGAACCTCGCATAAAACCAATCAAGACCAGACATACAATCAATCAAACACGAAACCCAATAATAAATATTACCAACCCACAAAAATAAAATGGTTACTGTGTCAATATACGGGCCGTAGACCTCAGAGGTACCGCATTAAAAAAAAAAAAAGACACAGAGGGTATGGCCTATCCCATACAAATATAAGAAAATTGGGTAATGCACGCCAGAGTAGTTCACACGAACATCAAAGTCCCATAACACGGAAGCCGTAGACCTAAAATGGTTGGTATCTCTGAGTAATACTTATCGTATATTTGGTTTGCCAATAAAAACGAATAAATAGTTCGTACGTAATATATATATATATATAGTTTAAATTGAATAGGGTATAAAATCAAAATTGAACTAAATTTGAAACCACCCACAAATAACTGTTGATAAAAATTCATTAAACTCATTGACACACACATTCATCTCAAAATACAACCAACAACAACAACACTACATACATACTCCTTCCCATAAACAAATCAAAATTTCCCCATTACATCAGAATGCTAATATGAGTCGTTGGAACACCATGGAAACTCAAACAACGGACTACAGGTCATCGTGACAAACTTCATCCCATACTAAAGATTGACGAATCGTGTAGAATCTATGTACATCCTAAGTGGGCGTCGAAGCCGTGGGACAGGTCCCATACCCTAATCCCGACGGAGACCTCACCTAGCAGGTTTCCCAACGAAATACACACTACCATACTGAACATATAGTAACATCAAGCTTATATAAACAATTTTAAATGAAAACCAAAATTGAAAATCCCCTGACAAAAATAAAACAATCACCCTCCCTAATTATGAAACAAACTTAACTCCCAATCATAACACACATAATAGCTCAACAGACCATTCATAACTGAGACAACAAACACTTTACTAACATCAAACGTTAGTATAATTACGCGAGGCTCAAGGTGGGTCGGGGTGACCGTAGGATTTAAAGAGACGGTTCCCATAAGTGGGCCGGGGAAAACTTCGGAGAAAGAGGGGCGGGGGTTTTAGGCTGTACGGTAATGACAAGAAACCTGTCAGCAGCTGTTCCAGACTGAGACGTATGAAGGCGTGAGGCGAGTTCTGAGAAATATCACAGTTAACAAAGCGACTATTTACAACAAAGGTAAGGACTCAAACCCTTGAGAGAAATACATTTTCTACTTCACAGAAAGTAAAATAAAAACGTCCACAACACTGACGAAATGAAAAAGAAGAGAAAGCAAACAAAATTTCCTGTCGCCTTAAAATCACCGTTAACTAAACAAATGTCTACTAGAGGAAGCAAATACATAAAAGTAGGTTACAATACCGTGACGTATCGTGTTCCAGCGATGCGATGTACTCACTGATATGTTGCCACTGTTCACCTCGAAGCTGGGTCTTTTGGATGTCTTGTTTACTTGAGGGACAAAACCACCTTTCCTTGGAGATGGGTTTCCTGGATGCCCGTAGTTCACACAGAAAGTAACTTCATCCTTTCTTCAGGGGTGGGGAAAAACAATTCACTGAATTCCTTAAACTCAAAGAAAAACAAATTTTAATACAATGTAAATGAAGAGAAAAATAATAAAAGGTTAATAAATTGAGAGAGGAGAGGAGGGAACGATTTCGCACGCAACCATGCGATCTGCTACCATTGCGCCGGTAAAGGTCTAGGTAATAATAATAATAATAATGCGCGTCAGAGTAGCAGTGGAAGATAAAATCAACAAGGTCGCAAATGGATGGGGGAAAAGACGTCTTGCTCGACCCGGTGCTGGGCCCAAGGTTTTCGGAGCGAGCAAAAGATGATTTCCAAAAAATCAAATGCAAACAAATAATTGCTTAATGCAACAATCAAAAGTGCAAAAATGAGATTCCCATAAAATTAATTAAACAAATCCCAGAGATGTGTTAATCGTGCCTTTGTTACATCACAAAGACAAGATTGACGAAATCGAGATAAGGATAAGGATAAGGATAAGGATAAGGAAGGGGAACTTAAATATAAGAAATGACAAGACAAGGGAGCTATATTACTTAAAATATAAAAATGTATTGAGGATAAAAGAAAGAGCGTGTACACGAAATAAACAAATTATTTAAAACAAAGAAAAAAGGCAAGCTAATACAAGCTCAATAATACAAAAGAAACCCAAAACCAAGAATAAAGACTTAAAAACTAAAAAGCACGACAGAACCTGAGTAACAGCTCAACAATATGAATCTAACGAAAAGATACGAACATGAAATAAAATAAAACGAAACTTACTAAAGTTAAAGAGAAACGACTAACTTGCAAAAAGTCAAAATTCGAACTGCTACAAGACGCGAAGCTTTTCATGATGTTACTGTAAACATACCTGAGGGATGGGGGAGGAGTGAGGGGAGTAAAACAAAGGGAAGAGAGATTTCACGGAGGTAGGAAGAAGGGGAAGAAAAAGGGGGGGATATCATTAAGTTATGTAATACGGCGAAAATCGGAAGAGAAAGAACAAAACAAAAGGAAAAAGAGATATACGGAGATACATTACATTACAATTGACTTGGGACGAAAGAGACCGGTAAAAATCGAAAGCACGCTATAAAAAAAATAGGCTTATACTCCAACATAATGCCGTACCAACGCGACATATAAAAAAAAGAATAATATGACATCGGAGCTGGAGAAAATCCCAGTTAACCACCGTCACATATATTCTATAAACAAAAGGGACACGTATTAGTGGGACGTTGGACATCAGTCCCGTTACCTCACACATACTGTCCACAAACAAAGGTCCAATTGCTACCAATCAAATGAAACATTTGTGGTACAAAGAGACACCGACGCAAAAGACGAGCACTAAGGCCCGACAGGAAATATATATAAGCCAAGACGCAGAAACGCAATACTTTCGAATCTTACAGGTATTAACCAAAATAATAAAACTGTGAGAAGGGCACATAACAAAAGCAACAAAAAGAACTCCGCCGTATGACATTACGCAAGGTCCCGGAGATCTGGTTCAAGGATTAAAATACTAACAATAACATCTTGAAAAGGAAAGAGAATTAAGCAAAAGAAGGAACGTTTAACAAAAACAATTACATTGCGTTAGATAGAAATACATTGAGCCGTACTCACATTCCGCTGCGCCATGAGGGTGGGCCTCTGCCCGAATACACACGTTCGCCTTACATCTCGGCGCGTCTAAGACTGAATAAGCTTCTGTCCCCCAGAGGGGAGAGAAGCCTCTCAGAAAAATCAAATGCGTAGTTTGGGAGTGGCCCCAAACTCGCGTCAAATATTGTCAGAGCCAATGGCAGAACGAATTGCACAACAAAATGCAAGGTAGCAACAACACTAGCCAATACGAGAGAACTAGGTAGTATGTAGCTAGGGGTTGCACAACGTTAGACAGAGAGATACACACAGACAATCTGCGCACTTTTAAACACTCGAGGCGTAATATAGAGATGTCACAACACATGACAATAATAATAATAATAATAATAATCATGATGATAATAATAATTACAATAAATTCTGAAAAATGGTTCAGAGTAGAAGTGGGAAACCACGAAAAACCGCTTCAAAGATGGCTGTGATGGGAACCGAACCCATCTCTTCTCAGGTTTGCCTCACAAAGCTGAGTATACACCGTTCCAGCCCACTGACCGGAATAAAATGTATTGGCTGAGCAGAGAATCGAACGCAGACATCGGGGATGATAGCCAAGAATGCTATTCCCTACCCGAGGTGGTGGTTCACTACAGTAATTATAGCGTCACAAAAGTACCGATGTTTTTCCCCCCTCTGATAATTGTATACAGGTTTAATCACGCAAACTTGGCATTATTTAAATAACCATGAAACTTTAATGCTCTAATTACGTCGCTTCGGAGCATTTTATTCACGTGTGTGACCAGGTGTCCTAACATCTGGGTTGAAATATGTTGATGATTGTCCAGGGGGCGTTCACCGAGGTTTAGATCACAAATATAACATTTTAGCCCATTTTCATTTATTAAAACGATAGTCTTATGAAGTTGCCTTTTGTCCGTGTGTGTTTGTGCGTGGGGATGAGTATATGCCCCCTTAATATAACCTAATCAATGAAACTCGGTAAGTGCATACTACTAACTCATCCGACCTCGACCGTGCCTTTCAAATTTTAATACGCATCACCAATTCAACATGGTGGCCGCACGAAATACTTCACTGGCATCCTATATCTCCACAACAAAAACAGATATCACCATGAAATTTAGTACAGTGATAAAGATTACCACTCGAAGTTTATCTATATAAGATTTATAAACCTGTTATGCGCAAAACGAAGTTGATACATTTGAACAGATTTTTTTCGTGATTTAACCATCCGAGCGCCCTGAAACTTGGTACAGCAAATGTTTATACTGATTTTAATGCACTGACATCTAATTTAGAACAATTGTTTACATAGTCTCAAGATGGTGATTGTGCGTAATATTAAAATTTAGTTTTAATTTCTTGTGTCCTAATCATGCGATTGAAGTGAACGTTCGAATAATGAACCTACGCAATATCATCATCTAATGGTACATAACTCTATGACCTACATATATAACAATCCAACATGGCGAACATCCGAAATATTTAGATGGCTCTCAATAACAGCCACTATCCCAGCTGTGGTTCAGGCAGCGTGTTCCAACAGCCTGTTGATGATAGCAAGTAGGTACACTTAGGGGAAGTCCCACAACAGGCACTATGCCAGAGGTGGCCCAGGCAGCGTGTACCAACAGCCTGTTGATGATAGCAACTAGGTACACTTACGGGAAGTCTCACAACAGACACTATACCAGAGGTGGCCCAGGCAGGGTGTACTAACAGTCTGTTGATGGACTCAATTAGGTACACTCAGAGGAAGCCCTGCAACAGCCACCATGAGATATCGTCCCAAGCAAACAACACATAAAGTACCAGGTATGCTACTAGACTAGCCTCAGCAAAAGAGTGTTATCTGAGGGGTATCGGATATGGAAAGAAGTGTTAAGAAACTAGCTCAAAATGTATATCCACAAGAAAATAAATAATCAAATCTAAAAGAATAACACAGACTTTTGATAAAATTTCTCAGTATTTTATTGTAGCACAGATCCCTATCTTACTCTGCACTGGGGATCGGATGGCTACTCCGTAAACTATCTAAATATTTGACCCTCCTGAAAAATAGTATGCTTCCTACTTTTACGTCCTAACATCCCCTCAAGAATTCCTATTAAAAAAAGAAACGAGATGACACACAAACTTTAAACGTTGTACGTAAATATTTCTTAAGCAATTACACCTGTCGATTAAAAATATATTCATAGTCACATCGCTCCTACTTTATTAGCTAATGTCTGTCATCTTGCCCTGAAACAACGTGCAATAAAGATCCGAATAATGTACTGCAAAAAAGTAATAATAATAATAATAATAAGCTAAGATTTACTGGTACCTCTTCCAACAATTAAAATTAACTTAAACGTTCTAGCTAAGTCGGTCATAATCCTAATATTTAAATACGCATAAAAATCTACCCTAATCTAGACCACAATATGCAACATCATTTACATAAAAATAAATCAATTAACAACAAAATATATTATTAAAGTGTACTAATTGTGCAACCCTGCCAACACAAGAGTTGCACTGTTTGTCCGCCCCTGTCATCTGTCATGTCTAACGTCGGTCGTCGAATCACTTGCAACGTCGTCTCACAATAAATTAGTCTCACATTGAATCATAGCTAAATTCGTTTAATATTAAGAGCTGATTTTAGTTATGTAATAGTTTATGTTGTTAAGATTACGTCATATTCACAATTTATTATAAGTCATATCTTCGTTGTATTTAGTTATTTGATTTACGGGAAACCCTACAATCCATTCTTATTTAAAATGTTGGTTTAGGTTTTTAATTCTCCCTCATCTGACCATCGGTTTATGATTGTGATTATTAATCCCTACCCATGCGGTGTAGTGAATACAATAATAACCGCTTACAACCGTACCATATCCGATACCCCTACCCATGCGTTGTAGCAGTTGCAATAACAATGGTTCATAAGAATGCCATGTCATGTACTCTCATAAATAGTCTATTGGCACACTCCCCAATGACTTTATAATTATACTTCATTTAGCCAATGCATTTTAAATGCCAATGCAGCTATCCAGCAGTCCTACGTCACCACATTCCTTCGGAAAATATACTCTTCATTGCATTAAATCATTACACCTTACTATAACCTCTCAACTCATTGACTCACTGGTTACGTAAATGACACCCAAATACGATTGAAAACCTTCATTTAGCCTCTGACTTATAACATAGTTATAATACCATTATTTCGCTAATATTACATTTTTTCATTTGGCATAGAATTGCAATCATAGTAACAAACATCTCGCCCTATCTACAAACTTATATAGCCATCATTCTGTCAATTCTCTCGTCTTAAATTCATAATATGTGTGGTCTCACTTCCAGCTGTTTTGCAACTTTGGCATTGAACTCTGTAACCTACACAAAGTGGTTTCATTTCCTAGCATCTGTTATTCATTTCACAGCTTACTGAATGACACACATATTTCCATGCTAATCTTCAAATATCTGATCACGCCAGCGAGCCTCGCCTAGCATAAAATCAGCTTCTCCTCACTTTGTTTCAAAATCACATTATTTATGAAGACATGAATTATTACTAGTCTACCTTCTTAATATTGTGCTCAGTGTTTGGCATAATTACAACTACTCTGAAAAAAACATGATTAAAGACTACACATACAATGAATGCCATGTTACATTTCAACTCACGGTTGGCCGTCATCTTTCTTCGGAGGTCCAGGGTCGGCTCATGACATGTGAACCCCTCCGGTGACACAGAACTTCGACATCTTTTTCGGCGACCCATTCTATCCACTCATAGTGGTTTAAGCTTCCATCAACATCATAGCTTTCAAGGGATAGTAGTAAATATTGGCCATCAAGAAGTCTAGCTGTACCGTGCTCTTATAATTAATCCACTGAATTTAATGTTAATTTTCTCTACGTAAATTATAAATAGAGACACGGACTCTATACTTTGCAGAATTATTATTCAAATGATACAGGCCATATATTGTCTGCTATTATCACAGATATGAAACGTATTTTATTTTAGCACAAATTAAGCTACCGTGTGCTTCTAAATATATCACTCTATCAGTTTAATCACTTTTCGATTTCAGCGAATAATTAAAGCGTTGCCTGTTTCTTTTTACTGCGGTTAATATTTTGCTGTTTTAAGCCAAATAAACTAACGCACTTAACAATTTTCTTGAACATGTGTTTAATGTCCACGTTCCACTTTTACCAAAAATTAATGAAATAGTCAATTTGTTTTCCGCTCATGTAATCACTTATCTCTACTTATGCTCACAATTAATTACGTTCTTTTACTGCAACGTTTACAGTTCCTTCGGCGTTTTTTCACCGGATAATTTCGATTTTTTCCGACACGACTATAGAAAACGTGTATACAGCTCCGCTGTCACAGATATGAATGTTCTAGTACATCCTCGTACTTCCGTCACCTTCATTGTACTGTATAAGTCACATAAGTCCATAGAATTGTTACAAGAGGCTCAATAAATTCGTAACTGTCACGAAATATTTTTAACATGCTTTAATAATTATTCTGAGGTATTTTCTTCTACTTGACACTTAGTCCAGAAGAATATTCCACGGCCTCCTGGTTCCTTTGTGATTGTTCAATTGCAGTTATACATAATTGTCTACACATGTCATATTCTGACTCTCCGTGCTTCTTGGATGATTTTCTGCCATTTCAGCTGACTAGTCGATATTTTAGTAACATGATGTTATGAACGGGTTAATATGTATATTTTCACAATCCCCCTATCTCCCTAATATTATTCCATGTGATTTATTTCGTTAAAATGATGAATTCGTTGCATGAGAAATGTATTTCAGACGCAAAAGTCAGCTCAACTGCCGTTTCATGTGAGCCCGGGTCAGGCATCATGGTCACTCAACTCCCACCAACTCGCTCTTACTGTAAGTGCACCATGCAGGTGCGTAGGTCGGAGTATTGACCACCAGCTCGCGATTTGATAGCTAGATCGTCATGTTGTTGAGCTGACTGGGTAGCGCATCGGATTATTATAGGAAGAAATTGACATCACTTAAGTCACGAGCTACGGGAATGTTCACAGTACCTGAATTATGCCTGCCGAACGAGTATTTGAGGATAAACCTCTGCTAACTTACCAATATTTTCTTTCTGTTGCCACAATCGTCAGTATTTGTTGTAACAACGGAATCTTATATTTTGAGACCGAAATCCAATCATTCACTCGGCTACAGGAAGGAAGCGTAGGATCGCTAGCCAATCAACAGAGAGAGAGTTTAATAGCGAGTTTCCGAACTCAGAAATGTGTAATTAATTTGATCTACAGGGCACTGAGTCAATATCACGCCAACTGAACATAATGACAGCCATCACCATGAACTAATGCATTGCTTTTTATTTCAGGTGACTGATATATTATGCCTGATTTCAAAACTTATACAGAAAACTAGAAATCAGACATTGCTATTATTATAGACATATTTGGATGATTGATTGATTGAATAGTTATTTTTATTAAATTTAATTAATTCAACTTTTGCAATATTTTTCCATTGCAAATTTTGGAGCACAGTTTATTAATTGATGTGATTGCCAATGGAGTATCGAATATTTCACACCACTAGTTAATGAGTTTGACGAATTGAGTCAAGCGGAACATATTTAAACCTACGATGAATTACCAATGAATAATAAATTTATTATAATTACCAGGTGATTATTATTATTATCACTATTGCAGATATTATGGCAATTTATTGCTACATTTTGGATTTCGATTGCCAAGATTATTCAGTAAACCTTCAGTCAAATTATTATACATACCGAATCGGTCAGTATAGTCTAAATGGATTCAGATGATTGACGTTGATAAGACTATTGAGAATTGTATGATAGTATCCGTAACGTTAAGGAGCAGCACAATGAACAGTTAGTAATAATTTTGTGGACACTTTTATAAAGTGGTCGTATAGTAGCATCAATTGGATGGGAGTTATGTGATCAGTCTAATATATTACAATGATTAAATGAACGATTAAGGGATTTCACTACTGATGTTGGTGATTATGAATATTTGAGAAAGTTTGAGTGTTAACACAATCCTATTATGGTGAATATCGATATGCGTGCTACTTATAATGATTTATGGTTAAATGAAGGTGCTGATAAACGAATACAGGTTGCCGTACATGATCTTCGAGAAATTTTGAAACAAAATGTCAGAATTTAGATGAGTTTGATCATTTTTATATATATAATTAACGGAAATTAACTAATTAATTTAACATCGCAATCTTAACTAATTATATACTTTTCTGATGATGGTAAATATTAAAAGAATGAATAATCGGAAGAATTTAATGGAATTCAAACCTCAGATAAACGATTATGAATAAAACATTGCTGCAATTAAGGAAGTCAAATGGATTAGGAAATCATTGATAGACATTGAGCTATAATAGAACAGAATTACGAGAGGTAAAATTAATATATTTTTCTACCACGAAGATGTAAGTTATTTGCACATATTTTTTCTCTTTCTTGCGTCATTACTTTGAATTAATCAAGGTAATTTAACATTGATTAGCAGTCGACGCGTTATAATATTTGAATAATATGTGTGAATATGTGTGGATATTTAAACTGTATTCTCTTGTTAGACAAATTACTGGGGGAGGGACTATATATATTTTGAACATTTTTTTCTTCGAAGCTGAACAGCGAATGTGAAGTGATATTTTTTGTGCAAAATTAATTCAGCTAATCATCGAACAATTGCACTTTATTTTTATTAATTGTGCATACCCCCAGGCATCAATGCAGGACGATTCATTGGTACTCTAGGACTTTTGGATCATACGATCCCGACCTAATAAAAAACCATTGAATCGTAGAAGTTATTTTCGATGTTATGTTTTGCTATTTGAGTTCGTCTGCTCTTAAACTTAAAAAGGACATTTATTTTAGAAATTCTTTAATTATTCCTGCAGATATGAGCTTCGCCCTGATTCAACAATACGATCCTATTTTATTTTGGAAATATATGTCCGAGTTAACCTTTCTCACCTATCCCGTTAAACGAACCGAGATACTAGATCACTTGCCAGCCCGAGCGAATGATTTTGATTTTGCTATGTTTTTGACACATATTTCAGGGACTCAGTTAAAAAAAATCGAATTGTGTAGTTTCCTCGACATCACAATGTGATTGCCGGGCCAACATGACATCTGGGAAACGGGTACAGTATTTTGTTTTTCAAAATAATCATAATAAGAAATAACCAAGCGATTTTGCTCCCTAATTGGACTGACCTTTTAGCTTCAAACCAACATATGCATTTTACTCAGAAAGAAACTCCATCCAGTGGACGTTAATGCAATTGGCACAGTTTACTTTTTACAGATATTATTGTTTTAATTAAACACTCCTCTATTCAATGAAAATATATGAAAGACTATGCAGAATTTTCTACCTATTTGAAAGGTTGTGGTAGCTGCGCCTATGCTGTTTCCCTTACTCTATGGACCACACTGGTACCATAAACGATTCAAATACAGTACTCTTTGAGCTGCAATAATTCTGACAAATCTCTGTGTAGATCGTACTCATTTTATTAGTTAGCGTGGCAATAGAAAACGTTCTACAATCTTCTATGATGCACTTCCAGCCTGTTTAAATGATGTGAACGAGATTAGACTGGCCATCATTTAGGGTTCATGCAGCGTTCATGAGCATTACATAACGTACCAAATCTCTCTTGTAACTACAGTAGTTGGGACATGTGTCTGCATTTAAATAGAAGATACACACCTTCTACTAAAACGTCTGGGAACAAAAAGTGAACTTTCATGGTTTACTTCCAAGCTTTTTAAATGGTATGGAGGTGAGGAGAAGGGAATTTAAACTAAATCCATGCCAGTTGTGCGCCAAATGTCTTAAAATCGACCGTTAGGAATCCCTTTACTTGTAGCTTGAATTTTTAACGTGCTTGGATCAAATATTTGTGATAATTATTTCCTTATGGCGCACGAAGAAGAGGAAGTGATGTCAAGGTGGCATACAAAGATGTATTCGATTTCGTAAAATCGGATGGGAATAATGGCACCTTTGGTTTTGACGAGTGTATACGTGGATTGAAAATACAGGACAGCTGGGGTTCCACAGCCAACTTACGGAAGCATGTACATGTAAAACGTAAGCAATTCCATCAACTCGATAGCATAATGTTGTAATTAGTAGTTATTAATGCATTAATAATAATTATAATTTTATTATTAATAATAATAATAATAATAATAATAAGATTCTGGATACAAAATTGTAATGCTTCAAATAACGGCAATGTATATAATTTCCAGGAATTCAAACTTTTTAATGGCAGTTTTATGCTGCATCACGACGAACACCAGTTGATTTGCTCTATTGTAGTCATGGTTGTAACTTGATTCGATTTTTACCCTATTTTCAGTTATAAAACAGGATATTTAGTAAAGAACATATAGCCTACTTTCTCCTAAATGCATGAAAATGAAAATCCACAGCCTGCTTCCAGTCTCCGACCGGGTCAGGAATGGAATGAATGAAGCCCCCATCTAGCGGCGAGGATATGAACTGTGCCGGCTGCCGAGGCCTGACGCACTCCTCTAGGGCAATGATTAAATGAATGACAGATGAAATGAAATGATAGTGGAGAGTGTTGCTGGAATGAAATTTTGACAGGGAAAACCGGAGTACCCGGAGAAAAACCTGTCTGCCTCCGTTTTGTCCAGCACAGATCTCACATGGAGTGACCGGGATTTGAACCACGGACCCATCGGTGAGAGGCCGGCATCCTAAATGCATGGGTATAGTTATAACTCTTTGTCCTTTTCAAGGAGTATAATTGAATTTTGGTTGCAGTAGCTTGATGAAATACTACGTGCTATGCGGATATTATACGTTGATTGATTGAAACCACGCCTGAATTATATATACACACATTGATGCAGCCATCACAATAATACAGGCTATCAGACAAAATTCAGCACTCACCCAAGCACACGGGCCTAGTGACCATGATGTCCATGTATCTCAATTGAAACAACAACAACAGCTTCCTACCCAAATCCTTCCTCGTATTAAAGTACACACACTAGTAAGTCTACAGACATCACAGTGACACAGGTTATCAGACAACTTCTACACACACACACAAGTAAATGGGGCTACCAGACCATGATGCCGTAAAACCCCTAAAGAATCAACAACAAAAACACCAACAACAATAGACTATACCACGGATCAAGGTCAACGAATTTTAATCGCTGTAGTCGAGTGTTGAAATATGTGGTGTTATAAGTACGGTGTATTATATAATATTTTGGATTGCAAATACATACGATATATGCTTAACATTATAACGTGTGAGTAGTTATAAATCAATAAATAAATAAATAAATAAAAAGTAAGAATATTTGAACCTGCTGGGATTTGATCCACGAACCTCCAGACAATGAGTCCTGGTCTTTACCACTACGCAACATATGCCGTATACTATTTCTTAGTTAACAACTGGTTTAGTACAACTCCATGATATTATGCCTTGAGATCAACGATTTCATTAGCGTTTTCTGCCGTTTCTATAAACCATTTGATGCTAAATATGTATTATTTTGTTCAGTATATTCCTAAAAGGATTTAAACTTACGATGTTACGGAAATTGATTTACGAGCAAATAGCGGCCAGTTTGACCCAACGGGATGGCACGTTCAAGCACGATACGGCACGGTCAGCCTGAACTGTTAGTCACCACTGCGGTTACATAATCATTCTATTTTAAAATGCAACATCCTACCGGTCACCTCCTTGAAGAAAGTTTAAACCTCCCGAAGTACGATGAGCGTATTTGGTAAGGCCAGGCCTTGTTGAATCGTAAGTTACGGTTAGGCTCTAATACTTGCATGATTCATACATCCGCCGTCTTGAAACTATTCTGCTGATGACCTTGTAGCTTGGGCAAAAGACGCTTCCCACACTAAGGTATTTTGTGGCTAAATTTGGTAGAGCTCGGATGATTAGCTTAGTCGTAATTTGATTTAAGCTCAGAACATTTGGGTGGGCGCCATTTCCTTTTTGTTATGATGGCGGCAATATACAACATGACACTGAGTTGTCCCTCTCTAGTGCTACCTCTGTACCAAAGGTGGTTCGATGTGGTTTCGTTGTGTTGGAATTGATAGTGTGGGGAGCTATTTGCACACATAGAGTGCCGCCATTTTCAAACTATTGGGCCGATGACCTTGTAGTTTGGTCAAACGACTCTTCCCTCATGAAGGTATGTTGTTGCAAAATGTAGTAGAGATCAGGTGAGTAGGTTAGTCGTAATGGGATTGAAGCTTTGAATATTTGGGTGGCCGCCATAACGTTTCTATTCAGATGGCGGCGATATAAAACATGACACTGAGGTGCCCTGTGCTAGTGCTATTCCTGCACCAAGATTCGTTCAATTTGGTTTCACCGTGTTGAATTGATAGGGGGTGACATACATACCAAAGCACACACACATATACACACACACTCACAGACACACAGTCAGAAACACAATTTTGGCCCTGAGTAGATCTCAAAAGTAAGTCTACTTTCACTTTTTGCAAAAATCGAAAGTAGGCCGAAAATAGGCTTATAAGATCACATTTTGCCCGTGTATGTGTGCGTATGTGTGTATGTGCCCCCCCCCCTAATAAAATCTAAACTGCTGGAGCGACTTCAATGAAACTCGGTAAGGACATGGTAAAATTCCGTCCGACCCCGACCTTTAAGTTTTATTACGTCTCACGAATCCAACATGGCGGCTGTGCGAAATATTTCACCGGCATTCTATGTCTCCAAAACTGTTCCTAATATCACCCTCAAATTTTGTACGGGGATAAAGGCACTATTAGAAGTTCACCTATGTGACTTTCAAAAACCTGTTAAGTACAAAACGAACATGGCGGCCAAGCGAAATTGACATATTTAAACAGACTTTTCTAGCAATTTAACCATCCTAGGGTAGTGAAACTTGCTACAGTAAATGTTTATGCATATTGTAATGCACTTACATCTAATTTAGTTCAATTATCTACATAACCTCAAGATGGTGGCTGTGCGAAATTTTAAAATAAAGTTTATTTTTCTTGTGTCCTAATCACGTGATCGAAGTCAACGTTTGAATAATGAACTAACGGAATAATCGTCCTCTAATAGTACATAACTATATGGCCTTATATTAAAATCCAACATGGCAACCATCCGAAATATTTAATTTTTCTCAATATCTACCAATCTATGACAGCAATCAAACTTAAATATTAGAAGTTGTTAAAGGCTATAACATAACCTATGGAACTTTCAATAACTTGGTAAGCACAAATCCAATATGGCGCCGACGCGAAATTTTAACATTTCTCGCAATTTAACCATCCGAGCGCAGTGAAACTTGGTAAGGTAAATGCTTATACAAATTTTAATCCACTGACATCTACTGTAATTTGTTTCAATTGTTTTCCTAACCTCAAGATGGCAGCTGTGCAAAATTTCAAAATTTGTTTTTGTTTCTCGAGTACTTATCATGCTATTGAATAAACCTACGGAATAATCGTCATCTAATAGTACATAACTCTTTGGCCGATATCCCTACATATATAAAAATCCAACATGGCGACCATACGAAATATTTAGATGGTTCTCAATATCTACGAATCTATTACAGCAATCAAACTGAAACATTGCATGTCGATAGGGTCAATTAATATAAATAGGCTGTTTAGTTCTTCACGGAACTACTTTTTAGTATTATATAGTTATTTAGTAATACTGCTCGTTAAAGATAATTGGTCAGCCGGAACAATTGACCGACTAAGATTCACTTAATCTGGTTTACCATTTATTAACACGTTTGAGTGTTTTTGTTCGATTTACAATCATAACTTATTTACCAATTACAAATTGATTGATACACGCATGTGATAGACTGTGTTTCTCTTACACAATACATGCGAAGATAAAATCGAAAGAAAGCACTGTTTATGTATAGACATGAATCTCCGTATAACATATATAGGGACTGTTGCACATTAGGCCCCAATTTCGGAGGAAAGGATATTTTTAAATAATCCACGTGCTTCTTGTCTAGATTATTGGAAGCGTAATTGTGCGCCCAAAGTGAAAATCCAAGATGCTAGTCTCATTATTCCTTAACTTAGAAACACCAGTTACTGCATAACATTTATATAATACTGTAATATGTCCATTATTTTTAATGCCAATTCTATTTCATTTCAATTAAAACTTTTTTTGTATTAAAATGGTATTAGTATTTTTAACAAGTAGTTAAAAATTGTTTTAAAATGTCTCTTCTCCAAGTCTAGCTTTTGCCTCAGACTCGGGAAAATAATAATCACTTACTCCTTTGAAGAGCAGTGTTTTGGGGCAAATATGCTTGGCCAGCTGTTCCACTTGGTGCCTGGACTCAACTGACCTCTGACTGATTCTCATTCCGCTAAGGTTAGACAAGGATTTAAGAATGAAGTGTTTGTGGGTTAACAGTAAAGTCAGGGAATAATAATCATATTCTGAAGGAAGTCGTTTAGGAACCGCAAATCTACATAGAGAGGAGACTGTCAGTTTTTTCTACATTACCGAAATCCACTGGAACTTTGAAATCAAGAAAATTATAGGAGCAAGAAAATTCTTCCCAGACAACTACTTGTATACAAAATTAACTTTGTCCATTGTAATTGTAACGGTGTTACTATTTGCACAAAGTCAATGTAATGGTGACTTGTAACTATTTTGTGTGTAACGTTGAATGCAATGCAGTTACTTTTAAAAAGTCATTCGCCCAACCCTGTTTCTTTGATTATCACGGTTTTGAAAGCCATATTTATGAACTTGTCTTACAGTACAGAATTGATTACACAAATTTTAAAGTATGGTTCTGGTGTCTGAAGTTGTAACTAACAAAATATTATTCAAATCGGCCCAGTCGATTAACAGTTATTTTGAAAGTACGCCACGCACACATACTCACACACGCGCGCGCGCGGACAAAATCGATCTCATAAGCAATTTTATTCACTGAATATGATGAAGATATGTTGATATTCGTAATTTATTGGGAAATTTGTCGGTTTGACTGTTTGTTTCCTGGTGATAGATAAAATAGGCTAAACGTCTAGACACTTATATTTTGAAATGAATAAGAACCGAACATTTGCATATATTTGCATTGCCCATAATATCCATTTAATACAACAATACATGTAGGGACGCTTTGAAAATTGCTACAACGATGTTGTTGCTCGGGCTCAGAAGGTGATACACATGACTTTTGCCGTAAGGATACTCACATGTACTATACTGATCTCCCATAGAAACTTCCTCCACACTTACCTCCTTCCTGTCGAAAATTACTGAGAGATGTACAGAGCTTTATAGTTCATAATGAAGTCAAACATATTCAACACTTGTTCACGAAACTCCAAACAAACTAATAGTCTGCATTCAGGCTCTGCTAATGTATGTAATGCTGCATATCCTACTACAGACATAATAATATACAGGTCATAAAAAATTCAGCACTCGTCCAAGTTCATGGGATTAATGACAATAAATGAAACATGAGCAAGAGCACTGCGATGCATGCCCCAGTGTGTGTCTCTGTAATTTAGGCTGAGTTCGGGAAGAAAGTGGTTGTGGCCCTTAGTAAGGTACCATTCCGGAATTTTCGTGTAGTAGAAGTGAGAAAGCAAGGCCGAAATGGGAGTCGAGCCCATCTCTTCTCGAATTTGCCTCATCAGGCTGAACATACCCCGCTTCAACCTCAGACCAGAATTAAATTAAATTTCTTGGCAGAGTCGGACCTGTGGGCCCGGAGTTTCAATACCCATCGCGAGACCACTCAAGGCGGCGTACGATAATTTACAAGAGTGTATTTGGCAGTGGTGGGGGGAGTCGATGGCTGTTGTCTTTAAGGGTGGAACATTGAAGTCATATGCCCTGATCTAATATGCTGTAAGTAGCGGAAAATTAGTCATGTATATTTTACTTCCAGATACGACGGAGACATGGCAATTAAAACACTGTGTGGTCTTCTCTGAGGAAATTCTCGTTTCCAATTGACATTTGGGTACAAGATATTTAAGACAGCGTGGGTGGATGAGAGAACATGCCAAGAGGCTACACCTCCGCAAAATGCCAGTGATAATAATGAACGTCCTATGAGCGTAGCTTTACACTTCAACCCTGTTACAAGTCAAACGACCAACCCGAGTGAACGATCAATGCTCTGCATCCGTTAATAAATTAATTTATCCTTTGCTTGCAGGCTGTATAATTAACTCTCTGTAATACAACGACTGCGAATTACAGCGTTGACCTCCTTACAAAGGAATGGGAGGGTGAAAGACCAGTCATGAGGCTCTCCAAATGATATGTCTTCTGTAGCCCTCTAGCAATTGCCTTGAACTATTCATGCCATCAGAACACGTGCAGAGCCACGGGACCATGTGTGCTGAAGCGATTAGTTGTTGATCCTGCCGATGTATTGATACCGCACAGAGTATTTGGTAACAGATCACCTGGAGGAACAGCTATACTTTTCGATTTTGGTATGATTGCATATTAAAGCACTTGGTCTGTAGACGAGCAGTCTCGTCAATAAAGAAAGTGTATGACCATATAACATAATTTAAAATTAATACTGAAAAAAGTAGCGTTTTCGTTAGTGGTGACGACCTATCGTCAATGCCACAAAACCAACGCTACTTGAGCTAAGCCAAGCGTACTTTATTCCATCGCCACCAGGATACTCTATCACTCTAGCACTCTAGCACTCAATCACGGTAGAAGAAAAAGGCATGACATTTGCTTGCAACTTGTGGGCTAGTCCCTACCACTCCAGCCAGGGGCCATTTGGTAAGGGCACCTGCTCTCAGCAAAGTTCTCACCACTGCACTGTCTAGCCAGGCAGGTTGGCTTCCTTATTGTAACACACAGGCATGCGTTTCATGGGCTCAAGCTGAAGTTAATTAAGACTTCAAACATTTTACCACCGCAGCCAGTTGCCTAGGTCAGTAACGGAGGGCCTTAATCAAACGGTTCAATAAAACTGGATGATTGATCATATATTTCTTAATTGGGATTATTCATTCCTTGAATTTTCAGACATCCTGTATGGTAGTTTCCAACGCAAAATATGTGTAGGTTGATTTTGTCTGAGACGATCCGATGCATGCCATAGACAGAATCTCACCGAAACATTTGTTTGGCAGAAATGGGTTTTAGAAACTCTTTTCACTAATCAATATTCTACTGTGTCAGGTATATCTCACGTTAATTGCCTACGAATTACAAATATTTATTCACGATAAAGGAAAGAAAAGCATTATCCCTTAGCTGATATTACCTAATTAAAATGTTCAGAATTGATTTATTTCTGCGTACCCGCGGATATATTTTTGGTACGCTACAAAATGCTTCAGAGAAATTTGTGTCGGAATGTATGAGCTGAAATTAGACATTTTATATCAAAGCAGGATTCAGGTAAATCGGAAGTGTAATTTTTCGATATATGACCGTAGATATTTACTGCATGAAGTTCGTGGCTTCAATGAAAGTACTCGTCTGTTATGAATTGATATATTATTAATTATTATTTGTGAATAGTACTGTAGAGTTGCGATAGCTGAATTGATAGAGCATTGGCAGCAAAAGACAAAGGTTGCTTGTTCGATTGTTTTACACGCGTCATGACAGTACACCTACAAAAAAAGCAAAAAGGAAAAAGCTTGTAGTTTAACGTGACCGTTAATCTAGAGATCATGAGCCACGGGAGCTCCTTTTTACGTGGAATCCGAACCACAGGACGTGGCATTTCACTTCGAAAATCTCACATGCATTGACCGTGAAACGAACCCGGACCGCCTTGGTGAGAGGCATACAGCTAGACCGCTGAGCCACCACGCCCCACATACACCTACAGTTTATGATTTGTACTCTATGTAGAGTACACGATCTATCTGAAAGTCTCGTTGGTCATTATTGCGGTCATCAAACGAAATCGAGTTCTTAGTGAAGGAGATGCTATAACACAGTACTGTTATTAATATTAATAACATGAACTTATATGATTATTTTTTACGCTGGTTGCATGACTACTGTGTGTCACTACGCAACCAGTGCTGCGACGTAATGATTGTTACGTATACTTTGGTGACAGTATGTCATGAGCTCTGTATTGAGCCCGTGTGAGCTCATCCCCAGTGATATTTTCCTTGAAGGGATGTGTGAGTGCTTTGCCACAGCACAGAACGCACCCAGAAGCCAGCACGGGCTTTGTCATGATATCAGATGAAACACATTATTATTTTTCCTCAGCATATTTTATTACTTATTTTGCTTCCACGAGTCTCAGGATTTATCATTTCGTAATTCTGTATGAATTTACCAATTTGAATGTTTGCGGTTTTCGGTTATATTTGTGAAACTACGATTTTCAACATTTTTTACCCAGCACGTGGAACATCATATTTCACCACGCAGCTGAAAATCACTAAGTCCACGAGGTGGAAAATTAATCTCAAATAAACTGTGAGTATTGAATTGGATAAGTGAGAATTACTCCACTGTTGAGCAACGTATAGCCACGAGTTGTGAGCGAGTTGTACTATTTTCGATTGCAGTGATATTAAGTGATTTGCATAAGTAATAGCTTCAGTGTGTTGATACCACATGCGCATCATTAAAGTCTGTGACCACACCAGTGAGAGACATTTTTGAAACTCTGTCTGCAACTAAGTTTGAAGTCAGTGAGAGATTTAATTATACTGTGATAACTTCACGTAAATTCTGGGCCACACGAGTGGAAATTCTACCCAACATGTTTAAATTCGACGACCACGTTATCTATGATGTGTAACTTGGCTTAAGCTATCCATGTGAGAGAGATGTCCTGAGATTAAGCTACACTATGGATTGGAACCTACACACAACGAGGGACATGAAAACCGTCAGGTTCCCATGATGTAACAACCACCATGAAGAGGAAACTACTTGAAAGAAGACCACGAGGACGCAGTAAATGGATAGAAGGAGGATAAGGCCAAGGATGGATGGCCTAGGAAGCATTAATTCCCTTCTGCTGTAAGAAGTTGTATACCCCTCAATTCCAAGCCTGGAATGAGGTGATTTACCAAGGTCCTGTGAGTACTGCATTTCCTTTTCTTGTGCGAGGTATTATTTTGGTAGATGTAGAAGAGAAATCAACCGAATTATTTGACAACCAATTAGGTAGGGCTAGTAGTTTCGATTCATCATGTGTCTTTAATTTAATTTTCAGTGCGTTTTTATGTTGGTGAGACACCGTTTATTTGGATTTATTCCATTGGTGCATTTCTTTTGGGGCGCATTAAAACGTCAAGTCTTGCAGCTCATTAATCTTGTCATAGCTGTTGAGATATATTTTTCCTATCAGCTTGGACTGAGTATAATTGGATGAACTGCCATCCGTGTATATAATTTTCTGACATCCTGTTCTGTTATTTTGTTAATTACGCCACAGTTTTAATAGCGTATCATTTGGTGCTATTGAGGATTAATCACTACAATCATAAATGGATATCTTTAATCATTGTGGATCTCTGAAGGCACAAAGTTCTAAGTGAGAACTAATTTAGGGTATTATTCATGTTACCAGTTTAGCATCGAACCCTGTATTACGACGTATCAGAGTTAGAAGGTGTTGTGTACTTCATTATATTTTGTGTCCAGGAGTTGACACGCAAACATTATCAAAGAAGATTTGTAAGTACACAGAGTAGAATGTCGTTATAACTAAAGCAGTTGAGAGAGAGTGTTATCTTCTTCTCCTTCCTAGCATTAATCCCTCGCGGGGTCTGCTACTATGCTACATCTCCTCCACTTCTTTCGGTCGTTGACATCTTCTGGTGTTAGACCAACAGCGTGCATGTCAGCTCTGATGTTGTCAGTCCACCGCTTTGCAGGTTTTCCACGTGGTCTTGTTCCACCTGGGTTGATGTGGCGTGCTCTTTTTGGCAACTGAGTTGTTCTGTCTTCTCATTACGTGACCGTACCAGCGTAGACGAGCCTCCCTCACCTTCTCGACAATTGGTGCAACACCAAATCTTCGCTGGACGTCTGTGTTCCTTGCGTGGTCAAATCGGGTCAGCCCCATCGACCATCGGAGCATCTTCATTTCCATCGTATTCAAAATTTGCTCATGTTGTTTGGTCATAGGGCGACATTCAGTCCCATAGATGACAGCTGGGCGTACCACAGACTTATAGATCTTTGCCTTTAAATGCAGGGGCATCTTTTTATCACAGAGAACTCCAGTGACTTGTCTCCACTTGAGCCAGGCTGCGTTTACCCTCATCCGAGTATCAGGAGTGGCGTCACAATTTGAAGTGACAGTGGACTCTAAGTACTTAAAATGCATGGTCTTCTGCAGATTTTCTGTGCTGATACTGATGGTACCTCTAGTTTGAAGGCCACATTCCACGTATTCTGTCTTCAGGATATTGAGGTGTAGTCCATTTTCAGCCAGTCTTTCGTTCCACGTTTGAACCCTGTGCTGGAGTTCAGGGTGGGTTTTTTGGGCAAGTACCACATCATCCGCATAGAGAAGCGTCCAGGGATGTGCGGTTTGTATGTCCGCCGTTGCTGTATCCATGCAGAGGATGAATAACAGTGGTGATAGAGCAGAACCCTGATGAACACCCACAGTGATTTCAAAAGGTGGGGAGACTCCAGCTGGACTCCGAACTACACTAGTAGCATTGCGATACAGAAGTTGCACCCAGCTAACATAGTCCTCAGGGACTCCATGGCAACGAAGAGCACGCCAAATAAGATCATGAGGGATACGGTCATAAGCTTTCTCTAAATCGAGAAATGCCAGGTGTACACTCCGCTGCCTCTCTCTGTGCTTTTGCATTATAAGGCGTGTGGCATGGACAGCATCGATGGTACTGCATCCCTTAACAAACCCACACTGGTTTGTTGTTACAGTGACAATATTTCTGAGTCTACAATCAAGTACACGCTCAAATATTTTAAACGTATGACAGAGGAGTCGAATAGGGCGATAAGTTGAGCAGTCACCCACATCACCTTTTCCCTTCCAGATTGGAACTGTTATGCTAGTTGTCCATGCATGGGGAAGTTGGTTCTCAGCAATGATCCGGTTAAAGAGTGTGGCAAGGAATTCTGAGGCAGGCCTTCCTAGAATTTTCCATATTTCCGTCGGTAAGTCATCTGGGCCAGTTGCTTTCCCACTCTTCATCTTGCTAATGGCAAGCATTACTTCCTCGGATGTAATTGGAGGAACGGGTCGTAAGGTAGGATCAGGACTTGCAATTGGTGGGTGTGGAAATTCTTCGTTGCAGATGCCAAAAAAGTAGTCTGCCCAACGTTGGAGGATAGATTGCTGTTCTCGTAGTAGCGTAGCGTTCGCATCCTTGATATGCATGACATGTCCAATGTCCTGATTTGAACGATTACGGGACTTAGCAAGACGATATACATTGTTTTCTCCTGATGGTGTGTCAAGCTGGTCGTACAGGTCTTGATAATAATTGTCTTTTGCAGCAGCTAATGCTCTTTTTGCTGCTGATTTCAGGTTACGGTATTGCTGGAGGTCAGTATCAAGACGCGAGTTCCACCAAGTCTTGTAGGCCATCTTTTTCTCCCTGATAACTTGCTTGTCTTCATCACTCCACCACCAGGTCTGTTTATCAATGTATTTTCGTCCGGGTATGGTTTTTCCCACAGTTTCTTTCGCCGCCTGATGTATCTGTTTCACAGCATCCCTCCACATGCCATCAAATGATTGATCAGACTTCACGGAGAAGTTTACCAAGGCTGTGACCAACTCATTGAGGTGGGCATTTAATCTCCACCACTTGATACGCTCAGGCCCAGTTTTAGGTTTTGTTTTGGGTCACTTAACGTTTTTATGAATATCAAGGTCAAGCAATCGGTGTTGATGGGCAACGCTGTCATACGGAATCACTTTGGTATCTGTCACCAGCTTCATAACTTGTTGCCGAACTAGCCAGTGATCGATCTGAGTAGCATGTCCTCCAATGGTATAAGTAGCCAGATGTGTTAGCCTCTTTTTGAAATATGTGTTGGTCACAATCAAGTTATGAGCTTCTGCACAGTCAAGTATCCGATATCCGTCATCATTTGCGCACACCAAGCCCATGTCCTCCATGGCATCGCATATATCCTTCACGCTGAGACCCAACATGTCCATTAAAGTCTCCTCCAAGAATAATGGACTCATCCTGGGGGATTGCTCGAAGGTGGGTATCCAGATTGTTCCAGAATTCATCTTTCTCATCCTCTGTACATCCAGTTTCAGGTGCGTAGCAAGATATAATGTGGGCTGTGATTTCTGTTGAATCAATCTTGATAGACATAAGCCTATCTGACACCCTGTTGACATTGGTGACAGTGTTGCGGTAGTGCTGGTCTACGATTATTGCTTCACCGTTTCGTGCTGCGCTGGTACCGTGATAGATGAGTTTGTAGCCATCTCCAATTTATTTTGCCTTTGAACCCCACCACTTGGTCTCCTGGATGCAGGCAATGTTGACACGCCTGTGTTTAAGGGACACTAGGGCTGAGTTTTTAGGCAAAAATGACAAAATAACTGTTTTTTGATTTTTCCATATATATCTCTTATGGACCCCTGTGGATCATTTCAGTAAAACAATTTTCATTTACCGCCATTTTTAAATGCTCAGCGACATTTTTAAATCTTCTCTGCCTAAAAATAAGATGGAAGGCAAATCATAGAAAGTAGGCTATACTTTTAAAACTAGAAATCCTAGAAAGTCGTAGGTTAACTCAAACGAAAGGTCTCCATGCTCTTTATATCTACAACAAAACATTGTATTTTTCACATTTTCCCCACAAAAGTTTCATTGGGTGAGCCAAACTGGTTAATATAGCATGCGATTTTATAAAAATGCTTTTATCTCCAAACATCGTTGTTAGGTAATCAAAATGTTCCATGTGCATGAGGTATTTACCAATTTTACTAAAAAAAATCACTGGATATTCAGAAACACATGTGTTGCAAGATAACATTGCAATATCTCCAGCCTTTTTGGAAATTACAGACCAAAAAATTAAAAAACTATGAAAAATTATCAAAAATCATTAGACATGATGGCATATAAAGAAAAAACTAATCTGACAGCATACATGTGTCACTTTCCTGAAATGTCCCAATGTTATAATATTTAGAATAGTTTTATGTATATGTAATAAAATATCAAGCATTTTACACAATTGCTAATGCGCATGGAGCATTTTGATCACACGGTATATTTTAATAATATAATTAGTAAAAAATCAATTACATTTCATCCAATTGTTTTCAAATTTGGTATGTGACTTAGTGTTACTATTCTATGTATGCAGTTTAAATTTAAACTCATTCTGATAATAAATGTGGAAGTTGAAAAACTCAGCCCTAGTGTCCCTTAAGCATTTCTGCTTGCTCACGATGTCGGCCAGTCAACGTTCCAATATTGAGGGTAGCGAATCTTAGTCTTAGTTGTTTTGGTTGAACTAACTTCTTTAACCTACCCCGTTCATGAGTAGGTAACCCTCGCTCATTTCTCACGTCACTCGGGCGCAAGTGGCGCGCGTCGCTTTGGGGGAACGCCCTAGCATGTTCCGAATTTAGAAGAGACGTAGCCACTGATGCGACAGGAAATACCTCGTCTGTCGTTGAGGGCATTTTAACGCTACTGCTAGCATATAATTCAGCCGCCCCTAACATGGGGTACAGACGCCGTGTGTAGCCGCCCGCTCCGGGTCAGAGAGTGTTATATCTCTCATATTATTGTGTTTGCTATGTCAAACATGTTATATCGCCGTACTGCGTACATTCAGGCAGTACCCAATCTAATAGTTATTGTATTATAAGATGAATACGTGTACGATCCACATTAGGACTGAATTATGTGAATCCTCGCTTAAATGAGTGTAGTTATTTTTCTGACAGACGCAGAGCTTTTGAGTGCTATCAAATGCACGTGTGAAACCAGTTATTGTACCCATAAATCACCGCGCCGTTACAAGCTAGACAGACTATTGGTTATTTCAAGACGTATTCTGACGTCACATAACTGTGAGGAATGTTTTCTTGACCAAGGCCAAGGTTTGCAGCTTATATGTAGGCTAACCAGCTGTTTGTTATTTCATTGTTTGGATGACCATCGCGTCACATTTAGATGGCTATTGGAAGCGACAGTTTTGATGAGTTAATTTCTCATGAATGTTAGGAATTGATAAATCTACGATTCTAAATTATGAAGCCTAATTACTCTAAATTGATTGAATTAATTAATGAATGATTGTTTGATATAAGCTTGAGCCTACATTTTGCTTGCTTACTGGTGCCATGAGTTGAAGCAATTCCCAGAGGGAAGTGATATTAGACTATCTGATATTATTTGGACCAACGGAGTAGCGACCGGACCTAAAGTTCGTATTTGGTGGGGCGCATACTCATATAGCATAAGACGTAGTTTTTACTACACAACGTAATTCACAAACCCTCAGATGACAATTCAGTGCATGGAGCATCTCAATTTGTCCAGGCAAATTTTATAATCAGAAAGTATTGAACCCTTGCAAAGAAGCATATGAGACTCAGATTCGGGGCGTAACAGGTCATATTCATAAGTTGCTGTCAGGGCGCTTCATTAACTTGCAGGGTAACATATAACAAAATAACATGCAGGAAAGAGTGAAGCCAGGGTTAAAAACAACTGAATTTAATAACAAATCACCATATTTACACTTAAACAATTAACAACAAAAACTCCCAACTGACTCCCGCTTAATAAAAATGCCAAAAACTTAGGCGATATCTCTGGAGAGATTAATTACCTGGACCAAGTGTCCTTAAATAAAACGATACCAAAGTGACCATATAAGTGCGTACGCCGTTCTACATGCACCACGATGTGTACTTTGAATGCGTGATTCGTTATCATCCAGAATGACCCTTCAAACAACGAATCCGCATTTCCTAGAGCTAGACCGACACGAGGGAACACAACAACAATACATTAAATTAAACCGACACTTCCTAAATCTACTATAAACAAACACAAAATTTCCGTGTGAAATTGGACTTGAATTGCCGTAGCAACATTTACTGCCTAAAATCTTAGGACTTCTCACACAAATCAACACAAGTACATTAACACGTGACCAATAGAAAAATACTCAAATGACCGCTGTCAAAATTTACAAATACTCTACCACTACACCACACGGGTGTGACAAACAAAATTACATGAAATCGAGTCATCAACAAAGCAATAGGCAAACAGCCAACATTTACGTTAATCACAATATTCTTATCCATACAAGGTACAACAATCCGTTACACACATGGCGAACTCCCCAATTAATTATGGCTTAAAAATTAGCCATCACAATGAACAGGTTTGCTGCATGAAAGCTTACAGGGTTCAGTCGGACAAATAGGACTGCCTATCAAAATAAGTCACAGGCAAAACGGGCGGTTTGTGGAACTCTGCATGTCTGTCAACCCACGTGTCAATAACCTCGACCTCCCAGAGCATGGGGTCGAACCTCGAAGAAATGTGCCCCAAAGCACAATAATACGTGTGTGTCAGAAAAACATATGGACAAGAATCAGCAGTCTCCCAAGAGCACTCTGTCTTTCCATCTAAAAATACAACAGCAGCAAAAATATAAGGGCGGTAGGACAACTACCCCCTCCTCACGTAGAATCAACACACACTAGACACATCAACACACACTTAATCACACGTATGGGTTGTGACAGACCCTGAAATAAAAGACACAAATAATATCCACATGCTAGCGCCATCGTTCTATGCCGTGACTAGTCACCTGAAAAGGACTCAAGAAAAATCTATCAAATTAGAACGAAGGTGTTCTACAATTACTTTTAAGTTGGTGCACTCGGCTACCCTAACATGAATAATAACCTGTTCAGCAAAATGTTTTACAATCATTTCCTCCCATTCCTGTTTCAAATATTAACGTTAATAAAGCACCATTTATCGAATGTAACGGGTTCCGCAATTGCAAGGATAAAAATCACGCACGCACGCCGCGTACATTACACATGACTCAAAAAAAAAATCAAAATATCAACAAACACATTGGCCACGCGCCAACGGACATTTAAACATATAGTGTCGGTACACGAAAAACAGCTATAAAACAAGAAAGAAAAACATGACTATTTACAAAGTTCCCCGGCCAAATCTAACTACATAATTGAAATAATCCAATTTTAGTACATCACCGCTTCTGCATGTAGGACTAAGGACATCCTCCTCAACCCATTGCCCTATGGACAATTTAGCACTCCATAGTAGTCGTCTGCGTTGATTTCTTGAAGCTCATCCCAACTTCAAACCACGTGCTGATCATCTTGGTCTCGACTCCTTGGCAGAAAAGTTCAATGTTAAATATTTGCCTATCTATAATCGCTTGCAGGCTACTCAGTTCACCCACAATTGTCCTACTGCGATTAATAGCGAAGACTGGCCCTAATTATATCGCACATACGCACTATAAAAACACATACAATACACACAATTTATACATAAAATATACATCTCGAGTCCGCGCCACTGGCTCGTTAACAAGTTCAAAATCCTGGCTGCACCAGCAGTCGCTATCTCGTCCGGTATTTCCGTCCCGTCTTGGACTTCGGTTCTGGTAAGCGCTAATTAGGGTGATACGATACCTCCCCCTTAAAGTTGAACTCGTCGTCTTTAAAAGAATGTTACAGTTTATCACGCGCTGGCGTGAAATATTTAGATCACACAATTTAGTTGATTTTAGAACAAAATGTATTATAGCTTTTAAAATTCGATATTGCAAACGCTGCGACTTTAGCTTCCCAGAGCTCAGAAAATAAATTAGCTTCACTGATTTTAGAGCGTAAAAATCACACTTTAAACTGGCGTGGAGTATACCTCTGAAGGCTCCACACAATAAGACTTAGATTAATTCGAGTGTCAAAAAATCACACTTCAAACTGGCGTGGAGTATGCCTCTGAAGGCTCCACAAGAATAGGCTTAGATAAATTCGAGCGTCAAAAATCACACTTCAAACTGGCGTGGAGTATGCCTCTGAAGGCTCCACACAATAAGACGTAGATTGGCGTCAGGCCAGACTATTTATGAGAAACTGACAAGGGCGGCGGAGTGGGGCGGAGTCGGATAAAAACTTCCAGAGTTTTTGTCTCACAAAGATGGGGCTAGTGTCATTCTTCTCCAAATAAATCCAACGTCTCAAATTACTCGAGCGGAGATTAATCCGTTCGGCGGTTCCTTCGATACACACTTCCGCGCGCTTTTTACTACTGACGCCGTCCACCTCGTGGTCACAGCTTGGTCTCTTGCGATTGGCTGATTCAATCGTATGTTCGTTGAGAGGACCTTGTGATTCTTCCTTTATGTCTCCAATTTTGGTACAGTAGTTGCACAATTTGGCCTTGAACTCGACTAATTCTGGCCGTCCCCCAGGAATAGCTACCAACTCAGCTTCTGTTGCAATCATTACGAAATGCTGGCCTCCCTAATATCCAAGTCGACTTCCTTATGTGCTGCCTAGGCCGTAGTAATAATAATAATAAATATGAATACTTATTTATCGAAGATCAATAAGGGTTCATTTATCCTCAGCAAGGTTTTGAAATTCGAAACAATTTATTGGTTTGGATTTCAAAAACAAAATCCACTGTAGTAACAACACATCTCTTTAAATCTCACTCAGCTGCTCGAGTGTATGCCCCTCTGACTCAATTAGTGTGCTCCCTTCTCGCTGGAATGTCATTCATATTTTCTCTAGGTCTCCCCCTTCTCCTCACGTAGTTGCCACTCCCGTCGTCTCAGCTGCTCGTTGTTTACAAACAAAGTGCGTACTCACGCGCTCCCCGTGGATTTGAGTGTTTGCTTTCAAAAAAAAAAAATCTTTGGCAATACAGATTCTGCACATATCATCTTTCCTAATCATCAAATGGTTCCCTTCTGTAGTACGGTTTCAAATTGGCGCTATTAAAAACAGATTTTGCACCTGTGCTCACTTCTTCTAATCTGTAGGCATTGTTACCCAGATTCTTAATTACCCGGAACGGGCCAATGAATTTTGGACAGAACTTGGCGAAGACTTTGTTCTTAGGGTCGGAGATTGGTGGTCTACGAACCAGCACTAATTCTTGTTCTTGTAACTCTCGGTGAAACTTCTTTCCTCGGTACCGTCTCAGCCTTCGGTCCGCTTGGTTCCTCATGTGCTCTCTCGTTCGCTGGATTCGCAAATCATGCGCTAATAATGGATCCCTTGGGCAAGGAATGATCTTGTCCCAAGTTCTTTCCGGCGACCTGTTGTGGTGTACAATCAGTGGGACTTGACCCGTCGACTCGTGCTTAGTAGTGTTCATGCACATCTCAATTTCCCCTACTTTGTCTACCCATTTATTGTGTTCGTTAGGAATCATTACTCTGTAGTATTTAGCGACACAGCGAATTGTTCTTTCGCTCGGATTTCCACAAGGATGACGAATACTTGAAAATATGTGTTTTATTCCTAGGCTCTCCAAACCTTGCCTAAAAACATTGCTTGTGAAATAGGTACCGTGATCTGATAGAATGGATTCCGGCTTCCCAAGCATCGGAATGACTTTGTTCTTAATTCGACTAAGGACTTGTCCTGATGTCGTCTTCTGAATAGGACATAGCACGACCATCTTCGAAAATACATCGACACATACCAAGAGGTGTCGGCATCCACGCTTTCCTTTTACTAAAGGACCAAAGCAATCAATCGCGAGCATCTCGCATGGTTTCTGCGGTAATAGTGGTCTTGGAGGTTGTTTCAGAATAAAGTTGTTCGGCTTTGTGCGCTGACAAGCGTCACACGTTCTAATTACTTCAACAATGGTGAATCTCATCTTGGGCCAAGTAAAGGTCTCCCCTATCGTAGCTTCAGTCTTATCCGTGCCGATATGTGCTAGGCTCTCGTGAACATGCCAAGTTAATCCCCTCTGTAGTGATGCTGGAACTAAGATCCGCAGTTTAGTATGATGCTCATCCACGTACTTATGTAACAAGTTATTCAAGTAGTGAAATCTCGCTTGTTTAGCACTGGCTTCCCGGTACTCCGGTGAATTTGGTTGTAACTCCTTCCTATAGAATTTTATCATCATCATCATCCATGGGTCAGCTTCTTGCTCCTTCCGAATATCCTTCAATCTTGCCAAAAACTCACGAGCCTTAGGTGTCAAGGTAATATTGTGAACTTCCGCTGTTACTTCGTTTCCGTCCTCAGGGTTTCTACTCAAGGCATCTGGTATGACGTTCAATTTCCCAGGACAATGCTCTATTGTGATGTCAAACTGCTGTATGTAGATGGACCAGCGCGTAACTCTCTCACTTGCTATTGTTGTCTTAAATAAAAATGTCAGTGCATGGTGGTCGGTTCTAACAATGATGGAATAACCATAGATCATCTTGCGCCACTGTTGGAGAGAATATAGAATTGCTAGTAGTTCAAGTTCCGTAACTGTGTAGTTCCTCTCATGTTTCCGTAATTTACGACTCGTAAATGCCAAATAGGATTTCTTCTTGGGTTCTTCAGCGTCCTCTTGGTACAGCATAGCACCAATCCCAATTAACGAAGCATCTGCTTGAATGATAAATTGTTTCTCAAAATCCGGATATCCAAGTTTCACACAGTTTTCCAATAAATCCTTCGTTGCTTTAAAAGACCTGTCGCACTCCTCGTTCCACGACCATCGATTCGCTTTCTTCAACATCTCCTGCATAGGCGCTACTGTTTCTGTGTAACCAGGGCAATTTTCTTTGAAGAAACCTGTCACTCCCAAAAATGCTCTAACATGTTTGACTTTGGTAGGTGTGGGAAATTTCTTAATAGCATCAATCTTGGCTGGATTAGGCCGCACGCCCTCAACATCAATTATATGTCCCAAATATAAAATTTCGCTCCGGCAAAAATGTGACTTTTTTAAGTTGATCTTGAAGTTCATGGTTCTCAGGTTGTCCAGCAGTTTATTTAAATTTATCAAGTGTTCTTCCATTGTCTCAGAAGCGATTAATATGTCATCAACATATCTCGTGGTGAAGTTCTTGACCTCCTCAGTCAGATTTCTATCGAGTGCTCTAATGAGTGCACATCCCGCAGTTTTCACGCCAAAGGGCATTCGACACCAGATGTAACTTTGATTATCGAATAAAAATCCCGTCAACAGTTGGGATTTTTCTTCAAGTTCAAGATGGTGGAAACTATTCGTCAAATCAACACTTGAGTATATCTTCTTCCCGCGGAAGCCTTTCAAAACATCTTTGATCCTCGGTGCTTGGTCGTGCTCAACTAGCAGTTTGCTATTTAAAACTCGCGCGTCTAGGCATAGCCTAATTGATCCGTTTGGCTTGGTCACAGCCAATATTGCGTTCAGATAAGGAGTTGCAGCTTTCCTTATCATGCCAGAATCTAATAAGTTAGTAATAATGTCCTTCACCTGAGAAAAATGCTTCTCTGGGATCGGGTACAATTTACTTTTGAATGGGGTCCAATCTGTTACCTGCATCGCATATTGAATATTTAAAACTTTCCCAGGTACGGTGTCAAACGCTCCTTTATGTAATCTTAAAATTTCTTCCAATCTTCTTCTATCAGATTCCCCTACGATGGCTTCCTTAAGTCGCTCCTGAAGTAGAATTTCGAATTTGGTTCCGCCCATTTCTTCTTCCGCCAAATGCACCCAAAGTTCCTGCGAAATATCTCGGCTGTCCATTTCTAGCACTGCTGTCTGGTTGACTTGCTCTCCCCTCAAGATCTTATCTCCGGCCTCATTAGTGCATTCCTCAACAACCCAAGTATTGGCCTCTCTCTCCAGCGGATTCTCTTCCATATTTAAACCCACATGATCCAATCCTTCTACTTGTTTGAAGCTTACAGTGTTGTTATGTAAATCAATTACAGCATGAAAATCGCAGATGAAGTTGGCTCCTAAAATTATATTGTAGTTCATCTTTGGAATAACAATGAATGTTTGTGAAAAAGTATGGTTCAATATTTCCAGATCTAGAAATGCTTGCTGTTTACAATTCATAGTTTTGTCAGGAATGACACCTCTGACTTTCATTAGCGGTACCGGCATAATAGGAACAGTCTGTTTTCTTGCTATTTCTTTAATCAAAATTTCAGTGACTAAGCTCACCTGGCTACCTGTATCAATCAAACATCTCACCCTCATACCTCCAATATGCGCGTAAATAATTGGTAGCTGTCTGATAACATTTTCACGGTTCTTCACCACTTCCTCCAGGCAGTCGTCTGGGAATGCTACCCACTCTTCTATATTGGCCACTATCATCTCTTCTTGCTCCCTGGCGATCTCCGTTTTTAGCCTGTCTCCTTTCAGTTCACTTGGTTTTTTTTTATCCCGGGCCCCATTAGATGTGTTTCGCCGGTTATCATTCTGTCGCTCCTGTTGCCTCAGTAAACTCTCTGCCCCCTCTCCTTGATGGTTGTCTGGGCTCTGTCTGTTCGCCATGGCACGCCCCCACTTCTCCTTCTCCGCTTCTTCATTACTTAATTGATCCAAGTATTTACGGGATTCAATATATCGTTCGTCCCAGTTATTCCTATAATCCCCTCTGTTTTCTTGGCGATAGTCCCTGCCGTTACTCCATCTACCATCTCCATTTCTTTGGTAGGGTCTACCTTGTCTCTGGTTTCCCCTCCAATTCGTGTATTCCCGCTGGTACGTCCACTGATTATTTTGATTTTGGTTATTCTGATGATATCTCCCGCGGTTATTCTGATAATTCTGATTGTTGTTATGGAACTGGTTTCGGCCGTCAAAATCTTGTCTTCTTGGCGTGAACTGTGTCCCTGTGGACTGTGTCTTACTTTGGTTCCCCTGGCCGTGGTTATTTTGGAGTCCCTGAACTACCTCTGCCGTGTTGACACATTCCAAATTCCTTCTTCCTGTCTGTGGGCTTACCATACTCGTCTCATCTAAGTGTCTGAGTAATTCTTCGGCTTGGACTGCGGTCTGAATATTTCCTGCGACTAATAATTGTTGGACATGCATTGGGAGTTGTTTCCCGATGGTTAGAACCATATTCGGCTCGCTAGGCGGGTCATCAAAATCCCTGAATTTTACCAATTGCTGACTGAAGAATTCTGAAAAACGGGTTGGATGTGTACTGTGGTATTTGCGCGTGTACAGGTCCATTCTTAACCCCTGTTGTAACGAAGGACTCCAAAACTTCTTCAAAAACGCCTCGCGGAATTGAGCCATGTCTGTAAACGTGTACTTGAAACTTAAAAACCAGGTCAGGCTAGGTCCTTCTAAAAATTTCTCCACCATTCTTAATTGTTTCTCCGGGCCGATGTGTTGGTCATTAAAGTAGTCAGTTAATTGCCGTAGAAATGCTTTGGGAGTGGTTCCTGAATGTTCTTTAAACTTATCGGGCTTAAAATCATTACCCCGAATGACTTGGATGACTTGGGCTGGTGCCAAGTTCGGTTGCGGAGTTGAAGTCTCCCCCCTGTACTGCTGGAATGCATTAGTCATTAGTCTGGGACTTTGACCCCGACTCGTGTCCTCAGCCAACTTCGAACCTGCCGGACTTCCAATACTTGTTTGCTTTTCCGGAATATTTTCGTTTGAAAATAATGTCGCATTCTCTAACGATCTAATCTCGTTTTTTATGATTAATTCTGAGTGTTCCTGTAATTTCGACTTCATATTTTCCTCCAGTGCCTGCATTCGCTTTAAAACTGCCAGCCTGTCTTCCTTATTCGCATGAGCCTGCTGGTCCCAATCTCGCCGGATCCTACTTTTTAAGCTATTTATTTTCTCCTCGTTCCTCTCCTGATTTTTCTCTAGCTCTTCACTTATCCGTTCCTGCGTTTTCACTAGTTGTTCTTCCATATTATCCTGAGTTTTGACGAGCTGCTCCCCTACTTCTTGTCTTATGACCTCTTGTGCGTTTATTAGCTGGCCTTCCATCTCTTTCCTTATGATCTCTTGTGTTCTGCCTAATTGCTCCTCTAAATTTTCCCGCAAGTGTATCCGCTCGGTTTCAGCCTTAACTTCGACTTTATCTATTTCCTTTATTAATTCCAGCACGTTGTTATCTACCGAATTAATTTGCTGCTGTAGTTTCTCTTGGGTTTTCTTCACTCCCGCGGTGTTACTGACACATGCTGCCTCTATCTGCTTGAGTTTATCTGCCACCATCTCGTCAAATTGTACTAATTTGTTATCAAATTTCGCCTCCAATTTCTTCATTTCGCCTAACTGTTTGATGTTGTTTTCCGCAACCTCGCCTGCCAGTTTCTCTACTTTTTGAACGCTCTGATTAATATCATTTGTGATTTTTCCTAACTGTTCGGTCTGTGTTACCGCCTGTTGTGACAATTTGTGGTTTAGTTCATTGAATTGTTTGTCAGTGTCTAATTTCTGGACTTCTAACTGGACCGAAATGTTACCGCTCATATCAAGTAATTGTTTTTCACTATGCTCACGCTGAGCTTCTAATTGTTCTTTTAATTGTTCTTCCGTCTTTACGGACATCTGCACTAATTGTTCTTCCGTTTTCGCGGACATTTGTTCTAATTGTTTTTCACTATGCTCACGCTGAGCTTCTAATTGTTCTTTTAATTGTTCTTCCGTCTTTACGGACATTTGGATCGACATCTGTTCTAATTGTTCCTCCGTTTTCGCGGACATTTGGATCGACATCTGTTCTAACAATGCCTTAATTTCATCAACAATCGCCATTTCACACACACAAATATATTCAGAGAAAAACAGGGTTATGGGCTAAGGTTTCAGCCCTATACGCACATACATGTCACACATTTAAATATTACTGGCTCTAATTTAATGAAAATTTCAGTAACAAAGTTTACTGAATACAAAGACACTTATTCCCAAACAACAAAATAACCCCTAGTGATCTGCTTTTAAATTCCTAACCAACAGAATTTACGAAACACCAATTAACCGAAGTCAATTAAATGTCAAATATAAGGCAACATCTTCCTGCTTTGACTGAGTTCATTAATAATGCAAATTTCTAATTTTAATGTGGGCGCCAGAACAAGTTTATAACAAATACCAAATCAAATTCTAACCTTGTTCAATATTTCTAACTTTAGGAACTCAGTGATTTTACTAATGCACATGGCGGTACAACATCGCCTCCAATTTACTGAATTTACATGTCCGCTTGACCTGGCATCATTTCTCAACGAAATAAATATGAGATCAGCGAAGCAACAACAACAACAATCCCCACTTGGGCAGCCATTTTTGTTTTATGAACCCTTGCAAAGAAGCATATGAGACTCAGATTCGGGGCGTAACAGGTCATATTCATAAGTTGCTGTCAGGGCGCTTCATTAACTTGCAGGGTAACATATAACAAAATAACATGCAGGAAAGAGTGAAGCCAGGGTTAAAAACAACTGAATTTAATAACAAATCACCATATTTACACTTAAACAATTAACAACAAAAACTCCCAACTGACTCCCGCTTAATAAAAATGCCAAAAACTTAGGCGATATCTCTGGAGAGATTAATTACCTGGACCAAGTGTCCTTAAATAAAACGATACCAAAGTGACCATATAAGTGCGTACGCCGTTCTACATGCACCACGATGTGTACTTTGAATGCGTGATTCGTTATCATCCAGAATGACCCTTCAAACAACGAATCCGCATTTCCTAGAGCTAGACCGACACGAGGGAACACAACAACAATACATTAAATTAAACCGACACTTCCTAAATCTACTATAAACAAACACAAAATTTCCGTGTGAAATTGGACTTGAATTGCCGTAGCAACATTTACTGCCTAAAATCTTAGGACTTCTCACACAAATCAACACAAGTACATTAACACGTGACCAATAGAAAAATACTCAAATGACCGCTGTCAAAATTTACAAATACTCTACCACTACACCACACGGGTGTGACAAACAAAATTACATGAAATCGAGTCATCAACAAAGCAATAGGCAAACAGCCAACATTTACGTTAATCACAATATTCTTATCCATACAAGGTACAACAATCCGTTACACACATGGCGAACTCCCCAATTAATTATGGCTTAAAAATTAGCCATCACAATGAACAGGTTTGCTGCATGAAAGCTTACAGGGTTCAGTCGGACAAATAGGACTGCCTATCAAAATAAGTCACAGGCAAAACGGGCGGTTTGTGGAACTCTGCATGTCTGTCAACCCACGTGTCAATAACCTCGACCTCCCAGAGCATGGGGTCGAACCTCGAAGAAATGTGCCCCAAAGCACAATAATACGTGTGTGTCAGAAAAACATATGGACAAGAATCAGCAGTCTCCCAAGAGCACTCTGTCTTTCCATCTAAAAATACAACAGCAGCAAAAATATAAGGGCGGTAGGACAACTACCCCCTCCTCACGTAGAATCAACACACACTAGACACATCAACACACACTTAATCACACGTATGGGTTGTGACAGACCCTGAAATAAAAGACACAAATAATATCCACATGCTAGCGCCATCGTTCTATGCCGTGACTAGTCACCTGAAAAGGACTTAAGAAAAATCTATCAAATTAGAACGAAGGTGTTCTACAATTACTTTTAAGTTGGTGCACTCGGCTACCCTAACATGAATAATAACCTGTTCAGCAAAATGTTTTACAATCATTTCCTCCCATTCCTGTTTCAAATATTAACGTTAATAAAGCACCATTTATCGAATGTAACGGGTTCCGCAATTGCAAGGATAAAAATCACGCACGCACGCCGCGTACATTACACATGACTCAAAAAAAAAAATCAAAATATCAACAAACACATTGGCCACGCGCCAACGGACATTTAAACATATAGTGTCGGTACACGAAAAACAGCTATAAAACAAGAAAGAAAAACATGACTATTTACAAAGTTCCCCGGCCAAATCTAACTACATAATTGAAATAAACCAATTTTAGTACATCACCGCTTCTGCATGTAGGACTAAGGACATCCTCCTCAACCCATTGCCCTATGGACAATTTAGCACTCCATAGTAGTCGTCTGCGTTGATTTCTTGAAGCTCATCCCAACTTCAAACCACGTGCTGATCATCTTGGTCTCGACTCCTTGGCAGAAAAGTTCAATGTTAAATATTTGCCTATCTATAATCGCTTGCAGGCTACTCAGTTCACCCACAATTGTCCTACTGCGATTAATAGCGAAGACTGGCCCTAATTATATCGCACATACGCACTATAAAAACACATACAATACACACAATTTATACATAAAATATACATCTCGAGTCCGCGCCACTGGCTCGTTAACAAGTTCAAAATCCTGGCTGCACCAGCAGTCGCTATCTCGTCCGGTATTTCCGTCCCGTCTTGGACTTCGGTTCTGGTAAGCGCTAATTAGGGTGATACGATACCTCCCCCTTAAAGTTGAACTCGTCGTCTTTAAAAGAATGTTACAGTTTATCACGCGCTGGCGTGAAATATTTAGATCACACAATTTAGTTGATTTTAGAACAAAATGTATTATAGCTTTTAAAATTCGATATTGCAAACGCTGCGACTTTAGCTTCCCAGAGCTCAGAAAATAAATTAGCTTCACTGATTTTAGAGCGTAAAAATCACACTTTAAACTGGCGTGGAGTATACCTCTGAAGGCTCCACACAATAAGACTTAGATTAATTCGAGTGTCAAAAAATCACACTTCAAACTGGCGTGGAGTATGCCTCTGAAGGCTCCAAAAGAATAGGCTTAGATAAATTCGAGCGTCAAAAATCACACTTCAAACTGGCGTGGAGTATGCCTCTGAAGGCTCCACACAATAAGACTTAGATTGGCGTCAGGCCAAACTATTTATGAGAAACTGACAAGGGCGGAGGAGTGGGGCGGAGTCGGATAAAAACTTCCAGAGTTTTTGTCTCACAAAGATGGGGCTAGTGTCATTCTTCTCCAAATAAATCCAACGTCTCAAATTACTCGAGCGGAGATTAATCCGTTCGGCGGTTCCTTAGATACACACTTCCGCGCGCTTTTTACTACTGACGCCGTCCACCTCGTGGTCACAGCTTGGTCTCTTGCGATTGGCTGATTCAATCGTATGTTCGTTGAGAGGACCTCGTGATTCTTCCTTTATGTCTCCAATTTTGGTACAGTAGTTGCACAATTTGGCCTTGAACTCGACTAATTCTGGCCGTCCCCCAGGAATAGCTACCAACTCAGCTTCTGTTGCAATCATTACGAAATGCTGGCCTCCCTAATATCCAAGTCGACTTCCTTATGTGCTGCCTAGGCCGTAGTAATAATAATAATAAATATGAATACTTATTTATCGAAGATCAATAAGGGTTCAGTATATATGTCTAGCGCTTTATGCATATGTTTATTCCCTGTGTACCCGTATTATTGTTGTATTTGTTGTTATCAGATGTGTTTTATTGTTAGACATTGGTTGTCATATTAGCTTTTGCAGTAATTATTTGTTTACGGACGCCTATTGCCGTAAGTTTTCGTCATGTCAAGACATAGCTAAATTAATTCAAATTAAATGTAAATACGAAAGTGGTACTATCATATCTTAGGCCTTGTTTTGCTATCAGGTTAAATGTAAATTCTGATCTTAATCACTTGCTTATAATTGGGTAGGGATTACCTTACGTGCCACATTCCAAGCTTTGTTGTTATTGTTTACACTTTTGTATCAAAGGACTTTCGTGAGAGTTTAACCTAGCTTCAGTTAGGGCCCTGATTTATTTATTTATTTATTTATTTATTTTGTTTATTAGTTTTGTGGATTTGCCGAGCAAACCCTCCGAAGTAGGATAGGGGGTTGTTAAATTGAATAAACATGTTCACGAGATTTTACGTAAGTCTGCTGTTTTTATTTCTTAGCTTTGTGTTTGAGGGCGTACTTCTTTGGCTGTCAATGACATTTCCTCCATGAATGAACCTTATATCCAGGGACCATAGTACTCGTGCTATGCTAGCCTTAAAGGAGTGCATCCGATCCTCTCAGGTTGGGTGTTTGACTGATGGGACTGCCTGGACTACCATTTCGGTTGATGGTACCCCGGCACACTTCTATGATGGGCACAGTACGTGAAGAAATCTAGTAGCTTTTGGCTGATACCTAACCATGTTTAGCAAATACAGGTTCACATCAATGCTTCAAACAGAAAAACAGGTCTATTACGTTAAGAACATTTCTATGTTTAATTGATGTGAATTTAAATTGAATTATAATGCTAATGTTGGATATCTCTTACGGGCGTGCGTTGCCAGAGGCTACATTCTGATGTAGCATAAGTCATCTCGAATAATCAAGCGTAATTATTTGTGGCCGCTAAAGGGAATTAACGTTCTTCCCTTGAAAACAACAGTAAATGCGCTTCAATAGAGACAATTCATTAAAACACATTCCATGATTCCAACATTATTGTACCGCCAAAAGGTGAATTGCTTGCCTTCCACATTATATTCACCTGGCAAAAAGCAAATGGTGTGATATCAAACAACAGCAAGGACACTAGTGACACGTTGGATGTAACAAATGGTTGAGGTGAAACTACGATGGGAGAATGTATCCTAAACGATAACCAGGACAGCGTAATTAATGTGCTGAAATGGCAAAATATTTTATTATAATAGTTCAGTGGCTGATGTAAATCGTTTATGAATCGCAAAATTACATAATCTTTGCATTTGCTTCACTAAAATGCTGAGACTGGATTAGATCTCATTAGAATTGTGAA
Source organism: Meconema thalassinum (assembly GCA_946902985.2). Taxonomy (NCBI): domain Eukaryota; kingdom Metazoa; phylum Arthropoda; class Insecta; order Orthoptera; family Tettigoniidae; genus Meconema; species Meconema thalassinum. The sequence continues at coordinate 605,727,182 of OX336389.2, forward strand.
TCTATTGTCAATTCGCGTATATTACAGTACACTGTTAAGAGTTGCGTTATATTGTAATCAAGAACAACTTGGTACGAAGATAACTGCTATTAAAGATTGATCAATAGATAATTCAATGAAACATTTCCAAAGTGAAAAAGTGGTTAACAGTTGAGAAACGCTTCCAAAAGAATTAGAACAAGTAGAACCGTACGTAGGTAATCCGTCCATTTTCTTCCTTATTTGAGGTACGATCTTCGGCAAAACCGATCCTTCATATCAATTAAGTGTTCGTAATACGAGTACTTCGTGATTTCTGTGCGGAACATGCATCAGAGCGAGCTCAGTGATTCTATATAATTTGCTCCTTCAGTTGACCTACCACTGTGAGAAGAGTGAAATAAATACAGGTTGACTACAAACAACGCTTAAGTGTTGACTAGAATTTTAGCACAGGCTCTTCTGTGAATTGAATCGGTAGTATGTTCCAGATTCACAGGTACATGATTCACTTGTATCTTTCAAAATGAAATGCCACGTCCTGTGGTTCGGATTCCACGTAAAAAGGAGGTCCCGTGGCTCATGATTGCGAGATTAACGGTCGCGTTAAACTACAAGCTTCCTTCACTTGTATCGTATATCGACATTTCTGTTCATACGTGGGAAAACAACAATAATAAGCTGATATTAGCAAACGGACGCTAGATAGGTTACTGTTATGCAAACATATTGGATGATGTGCAGTTAATCAACATGGATTCACCATCTACAATTTAATAGGAGGAAGTCTCGAGTGTGTGCTGATGAATGGGTCTAGAACTTGATTATGACTGACATGTTAATATCCAAACACCAATTCATGATTTTTAGACAATAGGTTGTTGAGATTGGGTTACGAGTGTTCCTTAACATTTTACGAATTTATAACTCAGGGCCCTATATTATAACTTCCAGTTAAATTTCAAGAGCTTATAATTTTATTCAACTTGATTTAATATTAATTTTCTCACGGCGTTCAGTTGAGACCAATTTAAACAACAAATTATTGAACTTAATCATGTGTCTCTAACAATAATAATATTAATAATAATAGCAATAATAACTTAAAAGGTAACTAGTTGAAACCCGTCAAAACATGACGGTCATTGGGAAAATATTTACTGAAGGACTTTCTTATATGCATGCTTTGCATGATTACAGAGAAAGATCGACTTTGCAACATATAACTGGCCATGACTGAAAACTTGATGAGGCAAATAGTGAGTGATCTACTCGTTCCGGAGTTCCCCCTTCAGCTATATTGATTGTGATAAAGTATGGCAAGCGATTGGAAATTGGTGCCTGTAAAAAGAAAATGGACGTGTTTTATCGGATGGTGTTAAATCAAGTCGAAGTATTAGAACTCTCTGCCCAATATTATCTGTACTTTTTATTTCCAAATCCAAGCAATATTCATACATAATTCTTACAATTAAACTGGCAACATATAGGACCCCTAGGGATATGTTCAGATTCCTAAGGAGCATAACTGGGGCTCGAACATTTAGTGTAAGAATATGTAGAGGCAACTCACTTAATTCCAAGGAATTCAAGAATTCTGTAGGAAATTGAAGTGGCTGGCTTTCAACTCCATTATTTAATCTGTTAACGCTGGTGTATGCTTTTGTTACTTGAGTGTTTTAAATATATATGGCAATGTAAATCGCGCACAATTCCTTAGTTTATGGGAATACTAAGAGTAAAATATGTTTTGACAATGTAATACCAATAGCAAGAAAGAAAAATACGAAAATAAAAAAAAATGTCGGAGGTGCGATTCGAACTGCTTCCAATTGAGCGATGCATACATTAAAAGTCTCCGACCCTACACGCTGAGCTACCAAATCACTGATAAAGGTGCGCAATATTAAGTTAGTTAAACAACATAAACACCCAACTCTCAGTTTACGTTTTTCAACATTTTCCGTCTTTTATAATTCTATTCCAGTATATACAGTGTGGTCCACCAGCCCCTTATTTTTTTTGGAGGAAGACAACCCAACTAACGCGTATATCACAGTCATTCTAAAAACATTAGTGCCTGCTCCTTTACGTCCATTGTACATCCTCGCGAATATAGTAGAAATCAATAGTGGCAGTGTTCTTTCAATGACCTTAAATATAATGCATGATTGAAACGATCAGAGCTCCGAATAACACCTTCTTACATTTGGACAGGAAGTGTCTATGAATAGATTCAATACGTGCCAGCATTACACCGTGGTTCTCGGTAGCTATGGTGGCTTAATCAAGAATCGCTTGAATAGCATCAACGAAGTCGCATTGTAGTAGGTTCGAACCTTGACCTAGTACATTTTTATTTTATTTTTTACTTAATGTCGTTTATTGTGGATGTATTATGGGCGCATATCTATCTGTTCCAACCAGGGATTTTGTATTTGGTCCTCAAAAGGACCGTACTTATCCGATGGTACGCAGCCAGATTGGACGACGACATAATGATCTGTAGAACGAAAGCAAGGTATCCTGTATATTCAAGGTGGAAAGTGTTCAAAATTTTGACCACCTTTGTTTAAAGGAAAGCTCCGACTCACTCAGACGACCCACATAACAAATTGATTTGTTATGTGGCTAGGCTCACGAATAAATACATCAGACCGAAACTATAATTTCTTTCAACGGCGTCTGTGCGAAAAGCGCTTGCTATACACTTACAGTAATAGTTAGTTAGTGAGGTTTTAAGGGGCGGAACTACGAGATCATCTGACCCAAACTTACAGTAAATACAGATAATTATAACATTATTGGTTAACATCCCTTTTAACTGCTCTGGCTTTTAGATACGCCGGGGTGCCGGAATTTTGCTCCGAAGGGGATCTTCAACGTGCCAGTAAATCTACTGACACGGCTCCCTCGCATTTGCACACCCTCAAATACCAGCTGACTGCGCCAGGATACGAATCTGCAACCTCGGGCACAGCAAGCAAGAACGTTATCGCTCAGCCTTGCAGCAAGGCAGTAATTACAGAACGTGCCATATAAATATTGAACTATTAAAATTCTAATTTTCACGAATAGAGTCGTCTCCGTTGCGTAGTAGTCAGCGTGATTAGCTGCCACCCCGGACGTCCTGGGTTCGATTCCCGGCTCTGCCACGAAATTTGAAAAGTGGTATGAGGACTGGGACGGGGTGGTCCAAATGAGTAGAGGGGGTTCGATTCCCACCTCAGCCATCCTCAAAGCGGTTTTCTGTGCTTTCCCACTTCGCTTTCGGGCAAATGCCGGGATGTTACCTACCATACGGCCACGGCCGCCTCCTTCCCTCTTCCTTGCCTATCCCTCCCGATCTTCCCCTCCCTTCCCATCCCTCAAGAGGACCCTGTTCGCTTTGCAAGTGAGGCTGTCTGGGCGAGTTGCTGATCCTACCTCCCCAATTGTATCCCCCAGTCGAGATGGTTCAAGCTCCAGGACACTGCCCGTAGAGGCGGTAATGATGGGATCCCTCACTGAGTCCATGGGAAAACCTAACCTGGAGGGTAAAATCGACTAAAAAATAATAATTATAACGAATAGTATCCATCCATGGTTTTGAACAGTATTTAGGGAAAATAACCATTTAAATGAGACAAGAAAATAACTTTCCCTATCGTCTTCGTAGATAATGTGAACAAAACCAAGTTGAAATCTTGCTGTACGAGGTAGGGAGGGTATAATAAAATAAATTAAAAGAATTTAAAATATCTGCCGTAGGATGGTCTTGAACCCAGGATCTTCGAAAGAGTGATCAGGCGCAATAACACTTGGACACATTTCCAACTCACTCTCGAGGTTTTTGTTGCGCTTCTTATTAACGCGTATGGTAAAATATTCAATTATTACAGTTAGATCTTAAATATTGATTGGAATGCATTCATTCAGTACCTGACATGTTTTCTAACTAACTTAAAGCAAGTTTCGCGACCGCTTTGCGTTAATAAGACGAAAGAACTGCAAATAATGCTCTCAAACGACAGCCCTTCGGTTTTATTTCATACAACATAGCGTACAAAATGCCAGCGTGTGATACACTTCGGTCATACAAGCAGGTGTACTGACGAAGAGAACAGAATCATACAGGATTTTGTACCAGCGATCACCGCAGCTTCCTTGCCAGCGAGTGTCGTGTGATACGGGCCTAAATATATGCTAAGACTTTTTGTTAAAATTTAATAACAAAACCAGATGTTCGGTAAAGAACGTATAGCCTACTTTCTCCTAAATACATGGGTATTGTTATAACTCTTTGTCCTTTTCAAGGAGTATAATTGAATGTTGGTTGTAATAGCTTCTTGAAATACAACGAGCTATACGGATATTATACATGAATATGAGTTGCCCTTTGCTAGTGATACCTCTGTAAAAAAAATTCCATTCAATTCGGTTTCACCGTGTTTGAATTGATATGGGGAATCGATTTGCACACATACATGGCCGCTATCTGCAAACTATTGGGCTGATGACCTTGTAGTTCAGTCAAAAGATGCTTCCCACAAAAAGGTATGTTGTTGAAAAATTTGGTAGAGATCAAATGATAAGGTTGGTCGTAATTTGATTTAAGCTTTTAACATTTGGGTGGCCGTCATTCCGTTTCCGTCAAGATGGCGGCGATATAAAACATGACACTGAGGTGGCCTCTGCTAGTGCTACCTCTGTACCAAACTTCGTTCAATTCAGTTTCACCGTGCTTGAATTAATAGGGGGATTCGATTTGCACACTTACATGGCCGCCATATGCAAACTGTTGGTCTGATGATCTTGTAGTTTGGACAAAATATGCTTCCCACATAAAGGTATGTTGTTGCAAAATTTGGTAGAGATCAGATCATTAGGTGGGTCATAATGTATTTAAGCTTTTAGAATTTGGGAGGCCGCCATTACGTTTTCGTAAAGATGGTGGCCATAAAAAACATGACACTGAGGTGTCATTTACTAGTGCTACCTCTGTACCAAATATCGTTCAATTCGGTTTCACCGTGTTTGAATTGATGGGGGAATCTATTTGCACACATACATGGCCGCCATCTGCAAACTATTGGGCTGATTTCCATGTACTTTAGTCAAAAGACGCTCGCCATATAAATATATGTTGTTGCAAAATTTTGTAGAAATCGTATTATTAGGTAATTCGTAATTTGATTTAAGCTTTGAACATTTGGGTGGCCGCCATTACGTTTCCGTCAAGATGGCGGCGATATAAAACATGACACTCAGGTGCCCTTTGCTAGTTCTATGTCTGTACCAAATTTCGTTCAATTCAGTTTCACCGTGTTCGAATTGATAGGAGGGGGGGGGGGGGGGGGCAGACATTCAGAGTACACACACTCTCACACACACAGACAGACACAAAATAATAATACCATGGGAATTTCTAAGGAATACGTATACGTCGATGCAAGCACTGGCGATCAGAATATCCTTCGATATGTTGTTGTTTTGTTTCATTTGAGGGGCTAGAACATCGCGGTCATTTAGCCCCGTTTACTTGGGTGTGTGTGTGGAATTTGTCTGATAACCTGAGTTATTGCGGGCTTGTAATGATGTGTGTATTTGCAATTAAGGATTGGGAAGGAGGCGGCCGTGGCCTTAAGATAGAATCCGACCTGGAATTTGGCCGGAGTAGAAGTGGGAAACCTCGGAAAACCATTTTCAGGGTGGCTGAGGTGGGAATCGAGCCCACTTCTTCTCATATTTGCTTCACGAGGCTACGTGTACCCAATTTCAGCCTTCAGACAAGTATTACATTTCTTGGCAAAGCTGGGAATCGAACCCAGACCTCCGGAGCAATACTTCGATATGTTATGTTAATATTCATACCAGTTTTTTAATTTTCTGCCATTACAGGTCACGTGAAATAACGTACCAATTCGATCGTATTCTCTTTATAAATCATCAAAATTCAACGTACTCTTCACAAAAATTCGTCGTAAGGCAATAAATGTGGCAATGTAGTTACATCCCGACTAAAATGGAACGTGGGATTTCGTTCAAAAAAGTATGCCTACTTCTGGATTCGAAGCAGCACTCTACCCGCTCGCGCCCACCACGTACGGTCAGGCTTTAACACTCTCAGCCACCAACACATGGTAGATGCTGCACGCTAAACGTGGTATAGTTACTGTAACCGTCCCACCTCAAACGTTTAAGTCCATCTCAAAGTCTTCAATCACGGTTTATAGTGTTGATTTAACTTTCTACTATTACAGATCACGTGGCTTAAGCTATTAATTCGATCGTATTACGTGTATGTGTATTATTTAAAGGAGCAGTAAGTCATATGTTAGTAGAATGGGCCATAGTATTTGGCGGGGAAAACTTTAAGGTCGTTTTTTCCTTGCTAGACCCATGACCCAATTACATTGCTGTCACACAGTCAGAGCGCAGAGCAATATCGACCATCGTGAGAAATGCGATGTTAGTTGGGTTTCATAAAACTAAATAATAAGGGGCGGGTGGACCACACTGTATAGTGGAAACATCATAAACAATGTTCCCCTCCTTTATAATTCTTACAAATAACTATCAAATTAAAACGCGGTAGAAATCTAACCGCCATGACTGTCATGAGGCAAGGCGATTGTGCGCATGCGTGAGTGGCTAGATTATTATTATTTTTTATTAATTTAAGGTATTTTTTTATTTTTATTAATTTAAGGTATGTTTTCACGTTGCGAATTAATATCTACATTTGTTAACGAAGTCGTTTGAGATTTCTACCACAAAGCACACACCATTGGACTAAGATAGTCATATATTGAAATCAGTATTTTCTGCTTTATCTTCACAATAAAACATTACTTAAATCCAAAAAAACACTTCAATTTTCAAAATGTGATAAAAATTCCAAAATTGTTATTGCCCGGATTTTTACTTCACTAAGTTGAAGTATACTCTTCATAGAATGTTGTGATCTAGGATCTTCAAATTATCTTTAATAGATATGGAGCTAGACAATATTTTTTTAAGTTTAAAATTAATTAATTATAATAATTAAAATATTTATAAAAATAGTTCCCATCACAACATGAAAAATGTCCTAGTTTACAACATTCCCATATTCATTATCTTTAATTTGATGTATTAAAGAATTCCCTACCTCAACCGTAGGGTTATTTACGTTTATTTAAAGTATACAAACTGTACAAGAATTTAATTTCATGAAAAACATCACTGAAGTTTTAGAACCAAGTTGTGGACATAACACATTTACTTGGGTTTCTTAATACTCACCTGCTCCATAGGTTGGTCCCTCGATATCAATGATGATAATGTAATTGTCACTAACACTATTCGGCTCAATACTTACAGAAGACAATTTGGATTGTGAAGCAACTAGCCTTTACATTAGGCTACGTTCTGATTCACTATTTACATTGACAGCACTATTAACACTGACATTCATCTTATTGTGTCTGTTCCCTTGATTTTTCCCATTTTTCTTCGCACCAGATCGGCTTTTAGAACCCCTATTATAGGCACTCATAAAGAGAAAAAGCTCACAAGTCACAATGAGAAGGATCACACGGACACAAGGAAGCTGACATATTTGTTTATGTCTGTTGCTTAGCAATGGAATCCAACACCAAAGAGGTCATTCCTACACTGAAGTCTTTGGAATATGCAAGTAATGGCATTTATTGTTCACAAACAAAACTATGAACTAGAGGCTATACCCAGGAGGAATGCAAAGAGGGACATTTGAAAAAGAAAATCTGACAAGATATTCACTCTAGGATGTAGGCAGGACACTGTAGCCACGCCCCATGACACGTGCGCATGAGGCTATTTAAATCTTATTTTCAGACACTTACAGTTGGAATATCTGTATGAATTATATCTCATTTTGAAGAAGATATATCAAGCATTCATTTCCGATGAAAAAAATTAAGACATTTTTCGGCGGAAAAAAAAAATTTCAACATTGATACATACCTTAAAACTATTCTGTAACATATTTGTTCATTTTAAAGACACTCTGAAAATCTACAGGCCTAGAGCTTTCGTCAGATTGCTCTACGAAGTAAATCGGTTGTGCCGTTCTCTTAATCTCGCGGTAACAAAAATCAGCTTACTGTTTTAAATATATAGATTTTATTCTCTGAAATATTGTACATTGCATCTGTCGAATGTAAGAAAATAGATTGATAGTTTCCTGCGGAACTAATTATTTATAATAAATTGTTATGGCAGAGACCGGGTTGAAATGACGATGCTAAGATTCATACCAAAAGATATCTCTAATGGGAGAAATTTATGTGTTGCGACATATTTTCTGTTGTTACTCATATTCAAGCAGGTAATTTTTTATTATAGTGGTGGTGATGGATCTTTCAAGGACTGGAACACGGAGGTCACTGCCCACGGTTTTTAGTGTAGGTATCGTAAATTAGAGATTATACTCATGTTGATTTCTTAAAAGCTGTATCTCCTTCTGGTGTTCTATTAAAACGGTATTTCGGTAATTTGATAAACCAGTACCATGAAATAAATTACCTTGTACACAATTACTTAGTGTTGTACTCATGTATTATAGATAGCGCCTATTATTATCACATATTTACCAGTGCTGGAGGTGTCGTCATGTGGTATATCTGGAGTAACTATGAAAACGTTGGTTAAACCCGTTCCCTATCTTTTTACCCTATTAGTTTAGTATATTTGAAAGACTGGACATGGAATTGGAAAGTTGTTCATAACATAAAATTAACTCCACATATTTATCAAACATTTTACTACTACAGTATATTCCATGCAAATGAATAATACCTCAGACTTGCTGCCACACCCCTGGAGTCCAGATCTCTTTAGTTTTTGTTGTGTATTCGAACACACACAAATGTATGTTCCAAGGAAATTTCACCCTCAACAGTTGGTAACACATAGACACCACCAGAGACTCAGTTATCGATTGCTCGATCTCACCAGAGCCGTATATACATTGTTGCGCAGTGTTATGTACATTGTTTGGTTTTCTCATAATGAATTATCACATGCTTGATCGGTTCGTGGATTTGTCAACCTTAGAAAATACAAAGCTTAGAAAACAAAAAAGTGGTGTTAGAAGTGGGACTGATAAATAACGTGTACCGATACCCATAAGAAAGTGAAACTTGTGCGAAACGTGCCAAAGAAAGAAGTTCAACTCCTCACAGGTTAGTGTTTCAGTGAACCATCTCCCTTTATCATGGCAGACGGGATATCCACTGAACTTCTTCAGGCTCTTTCTGAGATTATTGTCAGCACTCTCAGGGAACCCACCACGCGAGGCGGCATCGGGAATGAGCCGATGTCACCAGCACAGCCTAGTCCACCACAATTCTCAATGCCAACCAACCACGCCACCGATGGGACCACCATATGGGACTATTACACGCGGTTTGCCTGGGCGCTCGGTCTGAGTAATGTCCTGGAAAACGAACACGCGCAGTTCGCACCTGTCTACATGGGCGCCGAACTCTCCTTAACTTAAGTCCCGTCGACCCGGAAACTCTCTCATACAGCGAAATCCAGTCAAGATTGTCGAACTATTTTGACGCGAGCCGCAACAAATATGCAGAAAGCATAAAATTCCGGAGCGCCATGCAGAGAACAGGGGAGTCGATCGCCAGCTTCACTCTCTGATTAAGGCAAGCAGCAACACACTGTGAGTACGGAGAATTTTTAGACCGCATGCTAATTGAGCACCTGCTTAAAGGTTTGGAATCGAGGGACATGTTCGACGAAATTAATGCCAAGAAACCGGAGAGCTTCACCGCTGCGTACGAGATAGCCTGCGCACTAGAAGCCACCCAGAACACTGCTGACGACCTGCAACAACCTGCACGCAGCTTACCTGGGGGTCGTCATAATGAAGGAAATGCCATGTTCCTTTGTGTTTTGGCCTGGAATCGACCTCGACAACGAGAAGCTCGCTAATTCTTGCACCACATGCGCAACACATGCGCACGCTGCACCCAAGCTCCGCGAGCATCATTGGGAGTACCCGAAGGCACCGTAGGTACAAATTCACATCGACTGCGTTGGCTCAGTAGCTGACAACAGGCTTCTGATTGTTGGAAATATCTACATCAAGTGGCTTGTGGTCAAGACGACGACCTCCACGACAGCTGCAGCAACAATCGCCTTGATGGATGACTTATTCACAGGACAAGGCACCCCAGTCACCTTCGTTTCAGACAATGGTAGGCAATTCATCGCAGGAGAATTCAAGGCCTTCCTGTAGAACAGTGATGTGAAGTACCATACCATCCATCAACTAAAGGCCAAGCAGAAAAATATGTCCAAACGGTGAATGATGCCCTCGACGCGATGAAAACCACCAAAGGAACTCAGCAGACCAACCTGAACGATTTCCTTCGCCAATTTAAAAAAGCGCCGCACTCTACCACCGGACAATCTCCATCTCAACTATTTCTGGGATGAGAGCTTCGGACACGTCTCAACCTGGCGAGAACCGAAGACGTTCGCACTAGAGTCTGCGAAAAACAGAAAGAAGAAATGGACTAGATATTCCGCATCTTCGAAGCTGGACAGTCAGTTTACTTCCTGTCTGGCAACCCAAACCTGGACTAGTGGCTTCCCGGTACCATCGCAGTCCGCATCGGAGATCTTCACTATGAGATCAACTACCAGGAGAAACGAATAAAGTGCCACATCAACCAAATTAGGCCATTTCTAAGAATACAGACAGAGAGGAACAGAAACCGACCAGCGGTGAACCTGCCGAAATTCCACCTAAGCCACGACGTGTTCGGTTCTTCCAAGCACCAGCTACCGCAGAACCAGCCGAGGGTATGCCACAGATGATCTGTGGAAACCGAACACCAACACCATCTACTCCAGTTGTACCGCTCAGGTCTACACGCAAACGCCGCTCACCATTAAGAATTTCACCATAGACATAACAAGTACTATTTAAAAGAGGGAGGAAATGTTATGTATTCGAACTCACAGAAATGTATGTTCGAAAGAAATTTCACCTTCAACAGTTGGTAACCCATAGACACCACCAGAGACTCAGTTATCGATTACTCGAACTCACCAGAGCCATACATATATTGCTGGGCACTGATCTGTACATTGTTTGGTTTTCTCATAATGATTTATCATTTGCTTGATCGTTCCGTGGATTTTTCAACCTGAGAAAATACAAAGCTTAGAAAACACAAAAGTACTCAATGCCTACTCACATTATCGGTAGTCAGTTATATGCCAATACCTAGTGACACTAGTGAAATGCTTTGATATCTGACAATTTCTTTCCAAAGGATATTTAATAGCAAAGCTTTTGCAATGGTCTAATATTTCAGAACGTGGATAGATCCCCATACATACCTCAATCCACAAATAACTTTGACTAGATCAGGTGTTGTGTCAACCCACTCTCTGTAAGGTTTCCCCACACGGGGCTGCTTGTACACAGCATAGAGGTTAGTGTAATTCGCGATGCTTTGGTAAATCACCACCATTATGTTAGTCCTGTAGAACCAGGAGATTGAGTATGGGTCAATTATCGCTGGTGACATTGCCTGGCAGAATAAAAGGCAGTAACGAATTAATATTTGTCGGAGGTTGTATTCTAACAGCGCTGCCAGCATTCTTAGAACGGTGATTTACATCTTCCACATCACTATAACGTAAATAATCTTTCACATATAAGTCAAATTGAAAATAACCACCTCATGAGCTTCCTGAATCGCTAAAATAACATTTTCCCAACCCTGTTTTAACATTGGCAACTGAAAGTGCATCCATGTTTACGAACATAACACATAACATAATTTACTGATGTTCCATTGATCAGGAGTTTGGGAAAGTTGATAAACTAGCACTGTGAACACACATAACACTCTAGGTGTTCTAATCCTATCTTACGCGTGCCTGACATATTAGCACGAGTTTACAGTTATGGATATTACAATCCTGTCCGGGAGATAGCAGGAGTTAGCTGGGAAGTACTGTACCCGTGGTCAATGTGCGGTCATGTTGTTTGGAGGATTTGAAAGGAGCGCCGAGCGGAGATTTTAAACTAGCGCTTGTGTGTCGGGAGCCAGTCTGAGGCTAACGCGCGCAGCCGTAGCGAATAGCAAGCCATCGAACTTACTGGAATAATCAACGGATTTTATTCCGTTGCCCAACGAAGAAGACCACTGCATTATAAAACAGTCCTTGAATAATGAAGCTTATGCAAGAAGAATCATGTAAATAGCATCACGCGTTCGTGAGATATTAATGCAGGATGCTATTGCGCATTACGTCACCGAGAACACACGTCATGTCCACCCCCGTTGCAGTGCTCCAACGTCGAGCCAACACCGAGGACGACGCTGTTCTGTCCGATACTGCCATGCGGAGAAGATGGCGGTCGTCTCGCGCTGTGGTCACATTGCGTCGTCCTGTACCCTGTCGTCGCTGTGTACGGCCCTCCTCTCCCCACTGGATCCACATACGCCTTTCTGTAGACGCAGCGTGCCCTGTACGAGCCGCAATGTCCCGGAACAGATGTAATTAAGTATTTTATGTTGATAATATTTGAATTATGCAAGTTAATGGGAGAGAATTCATAGTATTTGAAGGAGCCTAGTATATTTAGGCTAGTAGTAATGTCACGACATTAGTAAAATCACGCTACTCAGGTGAATAATTAATATTGTCAATTGCATATTTCTGGGTGAGCCTAATGTTTTCTGCTATAGTCATGTCGGGAACTCAGTGGTTAATTGTAGATCAGGTCATTGATGTAACAAGATCAACTAGAATTTTATTCTTGGAGTTAATATCTGATTGCCTCAAATGTTATTATGATAAATTGTAGACCGAATATTCATTAATGGTGGAATTATGAACATATGAACGTGCTAAATAGTGACACGTGTGATATATAATATTTTTTGTAAAATATCAGTGAATTTGGACAAGATTGAACAATTATTTAGATAATAAGACATTTATTTCCTTCATTATCAGTGAATGTGGACATGGTTGAATGATTACTAGAGAATAAGACATTCATTTCTTTTCGAGTGAAGCTTCACTATAGATTTTCAGTTTTAGGAATCTTAGGGTGAGAGACTCGATTATTATAAACCCTGCAGATTTAGGTAGGAGTGTCTTATTTACGAGTGATATTATCATTATTAAACAAGAAGTTCCGTGAAGAACTATACAGCCTACTTTTCATGCCAATGATTATTCTACAGTATATGAACCTATCTAGAATAATGAGGAAATTAAGTTGGTAATATCGAAATATGTAATTAGTTCAAAATATACATGGTAGAATGTAGTCTAATAGAGCACTAAAGTTGGCAGCCATGGTGACTGAATATATTCTTAGTTCCATCTCTTAAGGTGCAGAATACAAAATTTGGTTGAAGTCCAATGGACGTTACATGAAGTTAGACACTGGATCTATCAGCACGCGTGCATGTTGCCAACAATACCATGCGTGTGCTGGATATAAATAATCTGAAATATTATGATATCTTGTTGTGCCAATTTTGGATGAAATCCATTTGTTAGTATATATGTTACATGTATTTTAAAATTGGACACATCAGCAGGCATAGAATCATGTTGGCAGCACTGCCTAATATTAATTACTCCAAATTAATCTAGAATGCCAGGTGCTATACGTGTGCAAAGTATAGAGCTGTTGGCTTGCATACTTTATGATATATTGATATTAGGGTTTAAAAAAATATAGACAGCATTTATTAACAGTTGGCAGCCCTGATTGCTCTTAACAATACTTATAGTCATATCTGTTATGGTACACATAGCACATACGAAATTTGGTTGAAATCCAACTGATAGTATAGAAGTTACATGTATTTAAAAATTGGTACTATCAGCAGGCTTATAATCATGTTGGTAGAACTGACGTATATAAGTTACTCCAAATTAATCTGAAATGTCATAATATACGAGTGCATAGTTTAAAGCTGTTGGCTTGCATACTTTCTGATATATTGGTATTTGGATAAAAAATAGGGAGAAATTATTAACAGTTGGCAGCTCTGGTGGCTCTTAAGAATACGCTCAGTCATATCTGTTTATGTACAGATATTACATACAAAATTTGGTTGAAATCCAATTGATGGTGTAGAAGTTATATGCATTTAAACATTGGACCTATCAGAAGGCTTAAAATTATTTTGGCAACACTGTCATGGTTGGCCTCCTCGAAATTAAACTGAAATAGTATTATCTACATGTGTGCCAATTTTGGAATAGCGCCCATGCATACCTTGCAAGATATCCAACATGGAGCTCAATTTTCTAGTGCGTTTTTTCAGCAGTTGGTAGCACTGACATCATTTTCAAATATGGACGTGAGATCTTCCGGTGCACATCTTTACTCATACTAAATTTGGTATTGATTGCTGCAGCCGTTTAGGAGTTGATAGGGGGACACACACACACAGCCAGGTAGACAGACAGACAGACACACATTTTCCCGGATCGATCTCATAAGTCTACTTTTTCCTCATTTTTGCAAAATGTGAAAAGTAGGCTAATAAAAGTGGGGGTGTTTTGTTTTAGAATTTCTGTGTGTTTTCCATCCTTCCTATATTCAGGCGTGAATCTCGAATTCAGTTTTGCACCATTTGCCCATACGCAGTTTTCCCTGAGAGTTTTTAGAGCCTCGTGCTCAACTGTTTTCGAGGTTCTCGCATATGTGGGTGGGAGTTTCCGGACTAACGGGCACAGTATACAGACGCTTTCGGACGCTAAGGCACGGAACGCGACTTCCACCGCCGGACGCATTCAGTCAGGTGCTTAGGGAAGAAAATGGGTAAAAAAGTGCTAGAACTAGAACCATAGGAAGACGACTTGATAGGAATTTTATGATTATTGACTAAAATGTCTACAGTGTTTGGATATTGAGTTGGGAGTTTGAAATCGTTGGCCTTTTCTTTATCACAATAAAGGTAATGTAATAAAAGTTATTTAGTTCACCCCATGGACATTCTGTCTAATTGGCGTGAGAATTTTTAAATGGAAAACGTCAATACAGTAGAGTCTCACAAACTCGGCACTCGGTAACCTGGCACTCCAGATTTCTCGGCCACCTTGACAGGAGAAAAAAATCATGATTTTTGTTTGTTTTTGTGTTTCCGCACAGAGCGTTATTATGTTTTCTTTCGTCTTCTCCATCAATGGAATTATCGACAGTCAAATACGACGTGGAACAAGTTGACCTAGAGTACATAGTAAGAAGAGTAACGACGACCTGATAAATACAGGTACTGTACAGTAGTGTAAATGTACAAACTGTTGGCAGTAAAAAGTAAACAAACGGTTCTCGCGCAGAGCGTTGTATTTATTTGATTGCGCATTCTCCGCAATTCTGTTTCTTCGCCGTCTTCGTGACGAGGCTTCAAGAAACATGTTTCAAAGCGAAAAGCAAAAGAACATTACTTACTTTTTGCAAAAAGGTAAATGGTAATTTTCATTAAGTGAAAAAACTATTTGCCTACGGGAATTGTTGGGTACATATAATGTACAGTGTGCATATTATAAAAATAATTTGTAGGCCTAGTTTTTCTAAGTATTCTTTTATAATTTACAGTAATTGTTTTCCTTGATTTTTTTGCAGTACAGCAATACAGTACTGAACTATATATTCAAGTACTGTAATTGTAGTGGCTTAATCATTTTAAAACTTGTGTTTCTGTTAAAAACAAATAAATGTACTGCATTGCATTACTTTTAAACCAAAACAAACCGCTTATTTCGACTAACACATTTCCCGATAACCCGGCATTTTTGCAAACTCGGCCACCCTTCGGTCCACATTAGGCCGAGTTTGCGAGACTCTACTGTACAATATATTTAATTAGGCTACTTAGTTCTTCACGGAACTGCGTATTTGCTCTGAGGTTAAAAACACGGTTCGTGAGAAAATTAACTGTAGATTAGCCGAAATCTTATCGTGAGTGTCGGCACTGCATTTATATATAATTTTCATAAATTTATTACGTAAATTAACTAGAATGAAATTTCAAATTTGAAATTGTACTACGTCTGAAATTGAAATACCACCCTGAAAAACGCACAGTCACAAACCGAAATGAAGTTTTCTCTGCATGAAATCTATATGCGTAAGAGGTTACGAGGAAGGTCACAGGGTAGACAACGTAGCAAATACTATGAGAGTTATCGTCGATTTGTCATTGTACCGTGGTATCCCCTATATTTGGTTCAAATTAACGACATAATTATTATTTGTTTATAAACCAGGGCGTGGTGGCGCAGCGGTTAAGCTGTATGCCTCTCACCAAGGCGGACCGGGTTCGATTCCCGGTCAATGCATGTGAGATTTTCGAAGTGAAATGCCATGTCCTGTGGTTCGGATTCCACGTTAAAAGGAGGTCCCGTGGCTCATAATCTCGCGATTAACGGTCACGTTAAACTGCAAGCTTGCTTGCTTTGCTTTTGTTTATAACCCATTGTATACCTCTACCTTTCAGTAGGATACTTTCTCCTTCGGGTATTATGTGTTTTCTTAACTCGTTCATATAAACCCTAAAGCAGATTGCCGTAACTTATATACCTCTATCATGGAGATTGGTTATTTTTGCCTTGAAAGTGCTATTGCACTTTATTCAGACTGATGTTTACATTCCCCAAGCAGCACTTCTGACACGTATTTATTTTTAATTTAATAACTGTTTTCTTTGGCAACGACTTTGAAGCAAACAATTGTTAGTTAGTTAGTTAGTTAGTTAGTTGATATTGTTTGAAGGGGTGGAACTACGAGGTCATCTGACCCTGCAAACTATTGTAGTGTGCCCTGAAGTCTTACTGCATAGATTTGTAATACGCAATCACAAATATGAATATGTAATCTCCATGATGGATGCTACATTTCTGACATTTAAAAGTTGTCTGTATACACCTGAAGCTTGTACACCATTTTTATTCGCTAGACTAATTAAAACAAAGTGAGCTTCAAATGGGAAGCAAATAGAGGAAACATAGCCCAAAATGTAATTACAAATGTTTACCACATGGGTTTGGTTCCGCAAACTACCTCATAGCTATTACGTATTCATCATTGCAACATCTATAGTACCAATTCACCACCAGAGTGATAATATATATATATATATATATATATATATATATATATATATTTTACGAGGGACTGTGGAAAATCTTCAAAAGACACTTGTGAAGGGTCCGCACTCCACAGTAGTGTGGGATTCTTACCCACTAAAAACCACATCCCTTTTCCCACGATGCATTCATCACCTCGGAACCGCTCTCGCATTACTTCAGGGTGATGTCGTGCTTACTTAGCCTTTCAGACTTCTTCTTTCTTCATTTCTTCTTAAGGACGTTCGTACGCTTCCAGATCCCGCTTTTTCAGGCGGACATCCTCCACATACACTGCTACCTGATCCCATGATTGATGGTTCCGTAACATCACAGAAATAATATTATCTGGTGTCAGTTCTCCCAATTCAGTTTCCGCATATTCTCTCTTTATAATCCAATGGCCGCACACGAAGAAGGTGTGAAGTACATCATCGACGTCGTCACAATATATGCATGTTTCACCACTCGCTCCTCCTACTCTATGCAGGAATTTCCGGAAATATCCGTGTCCTGTTAGAAGTTGTGTGATGTAATTGACTTCACCATGGACTCTTTCGACCCAGGTATCCAGGCGTGGTATCAGTCGCTTGGTCCATTTACCACGAGGGTCACTTCCCCATCTAAGTTGCCATCGCCTCATCCGTTGATTAAAGGCACGCTTCTTTGCACATTTCTTTCCCAGCTCTCCTTGGGTACGCCAGATTTCTTGTCGCTCCAATGCAAGTAGATCTATTGGGGCTATTGCTGCCACCGTGATGATTGCAGGTTCAGAAACCGTGCGGTATGCACATGCAGTACGTAAAGCTGCTCTCCGCTGTACAGCAGCTATCCTTCTCCGATACCATGCAAATCTCAAGGATTCGGCCAAAAAGTTCAGAGCCATACAGGAGCTCTGACTGAACCGTTGTCATGAGGAGGCATCTTTTACTTGATTTTGGGCCGTTAATATTGCCCATCAGCCTACTAAGTGCTGTCATGTATTTTACTGCCTTATCTGTCGCTCTCTGAACATGGTTCCAGAATGTGAGCTTGGAGACAAGTATCACTCCTAAATATTTTGTACTCGTAGATGTTTCAATCACTGTATCTCCAACAGTCTACAAGAGTCTCAATCCTTTTCCTTGTCAGAAGAACTATATCCGTTTTATGTTCTGCTAGTGTTAGCTTGTGACTCGTCATCCAGTTTTTTATGCACCACATCACCTGGTTCAATAATAATAATAATACAGTACTGTTTATAGAAAGTGAAACACCAAGAACAAGAGATGTGACCACATTGCACTTTATATCTTAGATTAGGGACATGACAATTCATTACTGGTTAGAAGAACAGTCCGGTACATGCACGTTGACGGCCGATATTAAGTACGGTGTCGCGCCACCACGTGTTGCAATCAGAGCCACTAGACGTCGTGGCATGGAATCATACAGCGCTTGAATACGCTGCTGGGGAATACCGTCCCACACGGTTTGTAGGCGCGTTCACAAAGCATCAACAGCGGTGGCAGGTGGACCTGAACGAAGAAGTTGCCGACCGACCATATCCCAGACATGTTCGATGGGTGACATGTCAGGTGAACGGACAGGCCAGGGAAGCAGATGTGTCCGTTGTTCTGCGAAGAAGGCTTGCACATTCCTCGCCACATGCTCGCGAGGATTGTCCTGCTGAAATATGACTGTGGAACGGCCTGCAAGAGGGGCAGTGCCGCGGGCTGTAAAACTTCCCTGATGTAGCGGTTACTGTTCAGATTGCCCGCAAGACGAACGAGGCGCGATCGCCTGTTATAGGCAATTGCGCCCAAAACCATTACACCTGGTGTTTGTCCGCTATGCCGCTCAACAATATAGTCCGTCTGATTGCGTTCTCCACGGTGGCGTTGAACGCGTATGCGGCCATCACTGTAGGACAGGTTGAAGCGGGACTCGTCAGAAAACACTACATTTCGCCACTCAGCCCGCCCGTGTCGACGTGCACGTGCCCATTGTAGTCGGAGGCGTCGGTGGTTCCCAGTCAATGGAAGCCAACGCAGTGGCATGCGTGCTACCAGTCCAGCCCTCAAAAGACGGCGCCGCACCATAGACACAGACATGTCCACCCCCGTTGCAGTGCTCCAACTTTGAGCCAACACCGAGGACGACGCTGTTCTGTCCGATACGGCCATGAGGAGAAGATGGCGGTCGTCTCGCGCTGTGGTCACATTGGGTCGACCTGTACCCTGTCGTCGCTGTGTATGGCCCTCCTCTCTTCACTGGATCCACATACGCCTTTCTGTTGACGCAGCGTGCCATGTACGAGCCGCAATGTCCCGGAACGACAGACCCACCTTCCGGAGCTCAAGCATTCTGCCCCGTTCAACCGCACTCACATGCTGATAGTCCACCCTGTGATGTCGGTGAGGCATCGTTGCACTCGCTTACACGTTTCCACTTGGTATGACAGCCCCACGCCTACAGCGCTGTGCGGATCACTGTCCTGTCCAATCTCACTACAGAGGGCACTGGTGGGCCAATGTGTACGCCATCTCTCTGCGATTTCAATCACTTAGTATGGTACCGCAGGCCTACACGACCCCTGTTCTGGGAGTGTCTCCGACCATTTCTTCTGGGTGTTTCACTTTCTACAAACAGTGTAGTTACCTTATAGCTCCAAATAACTGAGGTAGCGATCTAGGTGATTAACGCACCGATTTTGAGGTTCTGTTTCCCACAGTTGATAAACCCAGAACTGCTGTTGCTGTTGATACATTTAAGGGCTTTCCGAAATCGTGGTCATGTAGCCCGTGTACTTGGGTGTGTGGATGGAATTGGTCTGATAACCTGTGTTAATGTGATGAATGTATAAGTGTGTGTAGTTGTAATTCAGATAAGGACTGGGAAGGAGGTGGCTTTGGCCTTAATTTAGGAACCATCCGGGCATTCGCCTGGAGTGGATGTGGGAAACGAGGGAAATCTACTTCCAGGATGGCTGAGGCTGAGTGTATCCCGTTCCAGCCGTCAGATCAGAATTAAATTTCTTGACAGAGCCGGGCATCAAATCCGGGCCTCTGCGGTGACATCCAAGAGTCCCAGCCACTATGCAAAGAGGCGGACCTAAACTCAGAACTATTTGTGGTTAAATTTTCTTGTAGACATTCTTAGTCTTCAAAAGTCCGATTTCCTCTTCCGAGAATCTTACCCAAGATCAGTAAACACTTTATCTCTGATACGTCTAGGAACCCAAAGAAATCAGCTTGGAATGATGTTACAGTAAGTCCAATGCATTACGGAGCATTAACAGCTAGACTAGAAGTGAAGTACTAAATGTCGGGCTCACAAGATTGAGAGTCCGTATTCTACTTGATTACTGTCAGATCAGTTTAAGAGCCGTGACACCCTAATATCTTAAGACAGGAGGAGTTAGGGATAACGTTAGCATGAACAATGGCAGCGAATGCCCGTTACTTTGGATTCTAGCCCTGGATGTACTGTATGTTGATATACATGCACTCAGATTATCTTTTTCTTTGTACTCGCGAAATGTGGTATGAAACTATTTTAGTGAGAGAAGCGGAGAATGGGGCGTACAAACACCAAGGTAAAGTTCTCCAGTTGTCCAAGAGGGTATGTGTACAACAGGCCTATTCGATAAGTAACTTTATTATAGATGCACAATTGCACATATTCAAGCGGATTTCATAAAAAAAACTGAACCCAGACCATATTCTAAAGGCTCATCTTAATTTCCCACGTCCACTTAACTATGATAGAACTTGTTAATAGAACATTGGCAGTACTGTATTTAACTATCTAATAACATACTACCTCGTGGTGTAGCGACTAGCATTCTTGGCTGTCGCCCCTAAGGTCCGGGTTTGATTCCCGGCTCTGATAAAGAATGTAATTCTGGTCCGAGGGATGGAACGAGATACCCTCAGCCTCGTGAGACAAAACTGAGAAGAGGCGAGTTCGATTCAAACCTCAGCCACACTGAAAGTTGTTTTCCGTTGTTTCCCACTTTTACTCTACGCAATGGTCAGGATGGTTCCAAACTTTAGGCCGAGGCCGCCTCCTTCCAAATTCTCATCTGAATGACTAATACGCACACTAATACAGCCATCACAATAAAACAGATTATCAGACGAAGATTCCACACATACCCAAGTACACGAGGCTACATAATGACGATGTCCAAGCCCCTCACAATTAACAACAACAATATTAACTTAATTATCGAATATAAAATAACAGTTTTAAGTAAATGAATCATCTCTTCACTTAATTGTTCTCAATTAAATTAATTATCTTCAAGTTATCTTGGCTTACATTTTAAGCTTTGACAGAATGGCTTTACTTTATTTGTTAAAATTGATTTTTGGAACATGTGTTACTTAATGGATTGTAACTTAAACTTTCCCTTTACATTCACTGTTAAATAAATGTGAGGAATGTAATGACTATAGTCACAAGTCTTATTGTAAGAAAAACATAATTTTGAAAAACAAACGTATTATTAGGATTGCGAAATTAAGATATCATGAGGTTGCTTTGCAGTGGCTCACTATACCAAATTTCTCAGATAACGCATCATTCCATGACGAGTTAGCGAAATTCATATCGTAGGAATTTATATGCGTGCCATCAGAATGTCTTTACATGTAAGCCATATATTTATTTACTAGTAGACAACAATTATAGTAAGGGGTCATTATACAAAGTTTCTTTTTGATCGCTAGCTCGCTTCGTGCGTAAATAAATACTTTTTGATGTGTAACATCTTTCCGCTCGGTTGCTGAATAGTTTTGTGGGAGTGATTTTGAAAATTGGGGACGGAAGTGGATCGGAACGATCGAGCTGGCAGTGGTGGATCCAACGGAAGTATGCACTGCCCGCTCGATCGATCAAACGGAAGTGTACTAGCTGGCAGTGGTGGACAACGGAAGTATGCACTGCCCGCTCGATCGATCAAACGGAAGTGTACTAGCTGGCAGTGGTGGACAACGGATGTATGCACTGCCCGTTCGATCAATCGGACGGAAGTGTACTAACTGGCAGTGGTGGAAAAAGGAAGTATGCACTGCCCGCTCCATCGATCGATCCAGCTACCAGATTATCATTTTAAACGATATTTATCATATCAATATGACTCATTTTAACAGAATCCATATGAAATTACGTGTTGGTCTGTGAATGAAGAGGACCTGTTTATAAGGAATTTAAGGTTATGAGCGGTGTCGCGTCTACTAATCTAGTTGATCCATATCGTATTCTTTATTTAGGCTAGTGCTGGTGGAAGCTACAAATCATCTAATAAAATGAGTTCCCTATTATAAACTACAATATCTGTAAAACACTCCCTTTTACAATAACAATTGAAAATATGTGTATTGGAAACAAGGCAGTGTGTGCTCTGTAGCGTGAGAATATTATGGTAATACAGTAGGCAGTGCATTTAGCAGGCACTGGTTTGACGAGCACAGTGGCAAATGTTTCACCGACTTTCAATTGTCATTGAGCAGTTTATGAAGCTTCACGTTCAAGGTTGAACATCACATGGGGTAGGACAAAGACGACAAATTACATTTAAGTAAGCGGCATTATTGTCAAGTCGTGGTTGAGTAGGCTAGTCAAATATTAAATGCATAACAGAATGTTGTTATATGAGTGGAATAAAAGCTGAGACTAGGTCATTTCATGATTGTAGGAAGCCATGTTTTGATTGTTTACGACGAATTGTATGAGAGTCTTGAGAATAATGAATGATATAGTTACTGAGGAGTGTGCTCACTGTATTTGAGAGTACAGTCGACGTTGTGTGTCACTTTGTTATTATGAATTATTAAGGAAGGAAGGAAGCTTGTAGTTTTGCGTGACCGTTAATCTCACAATCATGATCCACGGTACCTCCCTTTTACGTGGAATGCGAACCACAGGACATGGCATTTCAATTCGAAAATCTCACATGTATTGACCGGGAATCAAACCTGGTCTTCCTTGGTGAGAGACTAACAGCTTGACCGCTGCGCCACAAGTGTGGCAGTAGCATATCTCCAATTCAATCTATACATTCATCATAGTACCAGTCTGAAAATGGAACGTAAATTAACATTTTAAGAATGTCCAAGCTGTGTAGTATACCAGTAGGATAACATGTCAGATTTTACACATCATATGCGACTACTGTAAGGCTCGTATCTTTTTTTTAAAAATAAGCATAAGCACTGTCACCGATATAACATAGGCCGCGATTCTAGAACATACCAGAGGAGAGACAAGAGGCGAGACAATACGAGTTATTAGGGGAAATGACGTCACAGGCCCAGAATTATTAAATTAGCTCAATATTTATAATATGAAATATTTCATAGAATTGGCATGCAACGGTAATATTGAGGAATTTAACGTACAGTACAAATACGTTGGGATACGTCAGAAAATCGAGAGAATAATTGTCACTATTATAACACAATAGTTTGACTGAGAAGCTATAGAGCGCTCTAAATGGATGAGTACGAGGCGTAGAGGAAAGGTCACAAGCCAGAAGAAGATCACTTACGTGTTACGATTGTAGTCTTGTTATAACGCAGTGCGGAGCGATGGAACACGGATCGGAGTTCAGTGCGATTCGTACGGGCAGTATCCGGTATGGGATTGAGTGCGTGGAAGAAAGTGATATGATAGTAACCTGTTACAATCACAGTTTATTAGTCGAACTGGATTTGAACGGAGACCGCACGCCATAAAGTGAGCAGAACACACAATGCAATGCAATTACGCTGTACAAACTGTAAAATGTTACGCGTCTATTAAATACATCGTAAAGTAACATATCGGAGCAGATAATATCACGAGGCATAGCTCAGTATAATACGAACAGCCGCAAGCAGAGTCAAGGCCATGCGTATAACAGGTGACTGTCATTTGTTTCCGCTTTTGTTCTTGCATAACAAGTGAAGGCGAGAGGGGTGAGTGGACTCGGAGCAAGGTCGAGATAACATCTGACCACGAGTGCAAGCGATCTGCGTGTATCATTAGTGTGATAATTTTCTTACGTAAAACTGACACTACAAGCGATCCGATTGATATTTCGAGAAACGGACAACACGACTGATCTGTGGCCACGCGGAACTTTGAATATGTGCAACAATAAAATTATGATAAAAATGGCTATCGTGGTCATTGGCAACGTGCTGTTCGGACAATATAATGTAAATTCATTGGAAGACGCGATGGCAGGTTAGACGAAGAGCATGGGGGTTTCCTGGGGGTGATACCGAGCTCCGCTGATGAGTTCTCTCCACGGGGGTCAATTAGGAAAATCCTAACAGGGGAAGTTGCCTGAGGCGTGTTTTACTGCCCCCCACTCCAAACTGCACGTGAAGGTAGTAATATCAACGGAATGTGTCAACCTGCGATGTTCTTCACTATCTACTCTTGTTATCTCAAACACGTAGTCCATACCACTCATTAGAAATTCTAGGCGTACTATACAAATCAGTCGCCTCCGTAGCGTAGCGGTCAGCATGGTTAGCTGCCGCCCCGGAGGTTTGAAAAGTGGTATGAGGACTGGAACGGGGTCTACTCTGCCTCGGGTGTTCCAAATGAGTAGAGGGGGTTTGATTCGCACCTCAGCCATCCTCGAAGTGGTTTTCCGTAGTTTCCTACTTCGTCTTCGGGCAAATGCCGGGATAGTACCTTCTTCAAGGCCACGGCCGCCTCCTTCCCTCTTCCTTGCCTATCCCTCCTAACCATCCATTACCTCCCCTCATGAGGCCCCTGTTCGCTTTGCAGGTGAGGCCGCCTGGGCGAGGTGCCAATCACACCTGTATCCACTCCGATTAGATGTTCCCAGCTCTAGGACACTGCCCGTAGAGGCGGTAGTGGTGAGTTCCCTCGCTGAGTCCGTGGGTTCCACCAACCTGGAGGGTAAACGACTAAGAAAAGAAAAGAAGAAACTATACAAATCAATATGCACATTTTAATTTGTATGTTGTAGCTTTGTAAAAATGTTATCATATGAAAGTTATAACCAGCAGTATGAGCATTACAACGATATTCTGCTACAAGGTGCAAAACTGCAGACAAAAGCTTTACTTCCACTGACAGTTCGTGGAGTTAACGTTAAAACATTGACGGTATGAAAATAATTCATCTTCTTAGTACTGTATTTTCATTCAATCAAGACGAAGTACTGGTATAAGAACAAAATTGAATGTAGAAAATTTATGACAAATCGTTTAAGTCTTAAGAGAATAAAAATAACCTTTACCACAAGGTGATTTCTTAAAGTCTGCAAATGTGTAAATTGGGGGATCAAAGTGAAACGATCATGGTGGGGGGGGATTTTGTTTAAATGTACCTCCTGTATTAGTCCAATAACTAACCAAAATACTCATTCTACTAATATTTAATATAACAACCGCTTTTTTTGGTGGGGTGTGAAATTTGTCACCGCACTGGTAGCCCCACTAAACTACATTTAGTGGCAATATACCTAAATGAAATTCATTTACATTGCATTACATTTCATTTGCATATTCCTTGTTGGTGCACACTGTTTCTTGAAGATACTTAGTTGAGTTTATTCTCGACTTATCCATATATTTTGGCCCATCAATGTCCAAGTATTTCATTCAACCTATAAATATACTTGGCAAATTGAATTATGATATGAAATAAATCACCCGTTTGGACAGCTAGTTCTACAGAGCTAACCTAGAAGTAGGATCCTCTGGTTTTATTCGAGGTTAGTTAGTTAGATGGTTTTATCATTTATAAATAGTACATTATGCAACGAGCCTATAATGGCTATAATTAAGACACGAGTATTTTTTATAAAACGAGCGTATGCGAGTTTTATAATTTCCATACGAGTGTCTTAATTACCATTATAGGCGAGTTGCATACGACTGTTTATGTTCGACGATAATTATAACTTTATTATATGTTTGAACAGAAATATTCATAAATATCTGTCAAGATTCCGTTGAGTTGAGATTAGTGAACTCTGTTGGAGAATTGCTGTACCAAGTGGCGTTTCATCATTCCATAAGCTATGGTATAATGCGCAGTTTGAAAGATTTGTGTCTTTACGCAGCGCATGCGCTGAGTGAATCAAAGACCTCAGGCAATTAAGATCATATGTTTTCAAAGCTTGGGAACAAGGTTATCATACAAGGAACTTCGAATATACATAACCTAGCTTTATTTCATATACAAATTGTTTATTGTACAATTGGTGAAGTGAATTTGCGGGAATGTGCCAAGTGGTTGTGGAATATTGGAAGTAGAAGGTAGATTGATGTTGATATGAGTGTTTTGTTTCTCTACTGAGTTTAGTATGTATTGGAGATTTCAATTTTATTTTGGATTGAGTCTTCAATATATCCTTCGGCCACAGTAGTGGATTTCCAGCCTCCATGACGTTTCAGTGTCGTTATATCTCCACCAGCATCGACTAAAATTGTCGCCGAGCTCCTACGAAAGCAATGCCCAGTGTACAGATTGGCGTTTGGGAGATCAAGGTACAGTGCTATCTCTTTTCCCATGTTGCCCAGTTTATTTATGCCTACATTTTGGACCGTGCACTTTCCTTCTCGTTAATTTATAAAGAACGATGGAGTATTGCAAACTTGTGGACGTAGGTCCATAAATTTCTTGCATATTACGTAGTACTTTCCAGTTACCGTAAAGGTCCGTGCTTTTTTCGTCTTTGTATTTGGGATTGTAACATGAATAGTTGAACCAATATCTTTTACATTCTCCACTTTCAGATCATGTAATTCATGTCTTCGGCACGCTCCCATAATTCCAAAAATTGTTGCTACCTGTAAGAATACAAATACCGTAACGTTATATTTTTGCCATATCTGAAACTACTTTTAAGCTAATTGTAACACTGCTGAAGTTGAACGAAATTTACTTACTTTTAGCAAGAGGTATTTTATATCTGGTGCGTCATTTAAGAATACCCTCAATTCTTCAGGTGAAAATGTTTTGGATTTTTTCGCTCTATATCCCTCCGATTTTCGTTTTAGTAGAGCATTTAATTTGGGGTACTTTGATATGTCAATTTGGTTCTTAATATTTAATGTTGATTTTAAAATTGAGTAGTGAGTCCACAAGGTTGATGATTTCATCTTTAGTGACAGTTCTTCGAAGTAAACCAGCAATACATTTTCTGAAAAAGATTTTACGCTGTTTACTCTTCTCCAATCCATGAACTGCCCATATAATTTGTCGTACATTTTTAGTGACTTTTGAGGCAATAATGTATTAGTCACATACAGAGCTTTTGCGGAAATTTCCGGTGGTGTAAGTTCAATGTCTTCACTTGTGTCCGACATCTTTGATTTTGCAAACAATTGCGTTGTGCGCAGGTGCAATAATCTGTTTCATAATGAAATTAATCTTGAGCTCTGATTGGTGGAGGAGAAACTGTTTCATAATGAAAAATAATGTTATAATGAGCCTCATTATAGTACAGTTTTCTGAAACATAATAGCCAGGGTCGAACATAAAAATATTTACGGTGTTCGACCATCTGGAAACAACATTTTGTAACCACAAATATATTTCAACAGGACTCTTTATAAGGTTAGATGACTTCAAAAATCTTACGCATTGTTCCATATCAGTATGCCTGCTGGAAACAACATCTCATAGCATCCATCAGCGACATCCGTTTCAATATATAATAATAATAATAATAATAATAATAATAATAATAATAATAATAATAATAATAATAATAATAATAATAATAATATATGGTCTCGGGTGCCGGGTGCAAGCTTTGTTATTTGACACCCAGAGGGCAGCTTGCATGTCGAATTTTGTTGTTCCTTGAAGCACTATGAAAGCCAAGGAGGTTAGATATCTAAGCTCCTTGACACTATAGCGCTTTCTAGTAGAGAAATGAGGAACTTTGTGTTGACGGAAAATCTCGAGATTAATTTTGTCATTATGAACACGGCCTACCGAATTCAAATGGGTTCTTTGACATGCCAATATCGTATGACATGTCGTAATTTTTGCCGCTTTTCAAAAATCAGGAGCGAACCTGCAAGCTATATTATTATTATTATTATTATTATTATTATTATTTAGCCGTATTGAATAAATCTAGTCTAATATAGGCCTAATATAGAAAGTTTGGGTTCAACCAGAACGTTTTTCAAGGTTAGAGGACTTTATCAGTAAAAAATTGTTACGCATTTCACCAATTCTTTATACGTGGAAACAACACCTTTTTGCAATCAACAGGAGATCCGATTCATTATATTGAACCATAATGAATAAGTATAATGTAGACAATCTATTAAGGTAAATTTATATTAACTTTAGTCTTGTTTCGTTTATGTATTTTTCTTGTTTTTTGTGACCTTTCATTTTATTTAATTTTTAAAGTGTTCTTTGTAAAGATATCCATTTTCACTTTGGCATTAATTGTTAACATAGTGTTTAAGATTCTTTTATTATTTCAATCTACGCTGACGATTATCATTGTATACCGAAGCATGTACGTATTAATTTAAATATTAAACGTCTTTTAAGTGTTTGACAAGGCGGCTATTATAATTTGAGATTAATATAATGAAAACCAAAATGTTAATGTATAGTCTGTATCATTTTAAAGCTTATAAAACAGGTTACAATGTTAATACTGAGAGCTCTCCGTTAATTTTTTTGACGGAGGTCCATGTTTTATTCCCGGCTCTGCCAAGAAATTTAATTCTGGTCTATGGGTTGGAACGGGGTACACTCAGCCTCGCGAGGAAACACTGAGGAGAGATGGATTCAATTCCCACCTCAGCCATCCAGGAAGTTGTTTTCTGTGGTTTCCCCACTTCTACTCCAGGCAAATGCTGGAAAGTTCCTAACTTAAGGTCACGGCCACCTCCTTCCCAATCCTCCAGTCTAGTCTGCAAGCCTCTGTTTGTGGACAAGTCACCTCCATGATCCCCTATTAGCAGTTAGCACTGTGGCCTCCTCTGCTTCTACACCTCTACATTGAAATCGTTCAACACTGAATCTAACCATCGCCTCCTAGGTCTACCTCTACTTCTCTTACGCGGTACAGCCGAACTCATTAATCTCTTAGGTAATCTCTCCTCCCCCTTTTCTCTTCACATGACCCCACCATCTGAGTCGGCTCATACGAACATCTGGCGTGTTTTATTTGTAACTTATCCTGTTTCTCTTCATTTACATACAACAATACTTATATGCTCCGTCTATAAAAATAGTTTCTCTTTTACACAAGTATTTCAAATTTGATGCAGTAGAAAACATAATAATGTTATTCTCTCTGTCTTTTACCAGAAGCATGTTTTCTTTTAGTCGTCCCCGTGGTGTGCGATAGCGCGTCTGCCTCTCACCTGGAGGCCCCGGGTTCGATTCCCGGCTCCGTCAGGGATTTTAGAAATTGACGTTAGGGCTGGAACGGGGTTCACTCAGCCAATATTAACGGCCGAGGGGACCCGATGCGCTGATCACGCGTCACCCCAATATCCGCAGGCCAAATGGCAGGGCAGCGGTCTCTTCGTAAGCCTAGGCCCTTCACGGGCTGTAGTGCCAGGGGTAATTATTATATTTTCTTCTAAGTTCGATCTAATGTCCATAATGGCTGGAGTATCATGAACTTCTTGCTTATTTTGAGTCAGAGGTGGTAAGTTTCTCAGTCGCAATATTATTTTAAATCCTCTCTATGCCATTTGATAGTAAATTATCAGACAAGTGCTTAGGGGCAGCAAATATATCCTTTCTCATTAACTTTGATGGCCTTTCACATATATTGTCACGTACATTTCTTTTTACACTGTTCGAAATAAATTCTTGATTAATCGTCGTACATGGTTCGTGATTGTGAGACCCACATAACAGAAAGTTACCACCATTTGTAAATAAATGGGCAGAACATTCCTTGACACCTCCACTGTTGGCCCCATTTTGACAACTCACACTTATGAAATTTATAGTTTCCTATAATTCTCAATTCTCCAACTCTTTTACTGTACATGGATAACATGTTCGCTGCACTGATTATATCTACAGAAACCCCAGGGGGTCCAGGTGTAGCCTATATAGCTGTCAGTCAACTCATGACTTACAAACATTTCAGGAGAGGTTGCCTACCCCCACTCTCTTCCCAAACCCATTAGCGTGAGCTGACAGGACTGTTTGGGTTTAACCTAATCAGCGGAGTTCGACCATCCCGTTTCCTGGAATGGTTGATGACGGAGTAGGATCAAATGTATTCGTTCGGCGACCACGGGACCATGTGATGAACCTGAAGTGGGGAGAGTTGGACGTAGGGAAATGGAGAAACGATGCCTGGAGAAGCACATCGATGGTAACATGGATCGAAGAATGAAGGTACAGAGAAATTCACCATAAATGTAGCTCGGTATTAAATCAGTAGATTTAACAGTTGGAAAAGTATAAATATGTAATACAATAACGTGGAAATTCAGGAATGGAGCGCATCCTGAGTTATTAATAATCACAATTTATGGATGTTGTAATTTAATAAGAATAGGCATTTTGTGATCATAAATCTGGTAGATAATTTAAAGTAGAAGTTACGTATTCTGAGGAAAGTACTCGCGTGATATTGATACGAGGTTTCAACGCATAGGCGTAGATATTTAACAAGGATAGGCTACACTTAACATGCTAGACTAACAGATATGACTGGTTTTATGCAGCCAGTTAACAACTATGAATTAGATTAAGTACAAAGTAATAGAAGTAAAGCAATTGTGGATTATACATAATAAAACAATTTGTGGTATAATGCTAATAGTAGTAATGAAAAAAATATGCATCTAGGAATGAATTATGGTAATGTATAATGACGGTTCGATCTCTGCGATCTTACAAACGATAAATGTTTCTACCAATGTTAAAGTGAAATTGGGATGTTAAAATAAGTGATAAATAAAAGTCGAATAAGGTTATGAATCCACAAAACGAAAGGCTTTCAGTAGTTAATTTGTACTGAAGTTAATTATGAAGAACGACGGTTCTTGATCTGGAAATGGACAAACTAATGAGACATCAGTATTAGCAACGTCATATGTTAATAGGTACTAGAATTTGAGTGTTACAAAATCTAATGCTAATTATATCAGATGGAAATGAAAGTATTAGAATAATGTGTTAAATCAACGAGTACAAATAATATGGTAGAAGTGAACCAGAATATAATGAGTTTGGACTCAAACAATTCTATCGTATAATGAAACCACATGTAACTGAATTGGAAATCTGGGAATTTACTGTAATATTGATGTAGGAAGCAAAAACTAGCATAAGCGACATGTAAATAAATATGAAAATAATTATTATAAGAGTGCACATCCATAGTTTAGATTAATATGTGCGAATAATTAGAAGGAAATCCAGTG
Source organism: Meconema thalassinum (assembly GCA_946902985.2). Taxonomy (NCBI): domain Eukaryota; kingdom Metazoa; phylum Arthropoda; class Insecta; order Orthoptera; family Tettigoniidae; genus Meconema; species Meconema thalassinum. Next base: position 605,758,690 of record OX336389.2, read on the forward strand.
CAAGTTTTTTTTGGTGTTTTTGTTTAATTGAGAGCATCTCACAAATCGACTCTGTAATAAGAGATGAGTGAAATGAAATGTGATTTAATGTAAATTTAATATTAAAGGGAACATGTGGATTTCCGTAAAATCGTTGTATCTAAAGGTAGGACACATAGAGGTTTTGTCCCGATTCAAATTCGATTATTTTTGAGATTTAACTTTGATATTATATGCACTACAAGTCTTAAATTCGTTGATCTCTATGTGTAGGGCAGGAGAACAGTATGGTATTATTTTTGTACTATGTGCATCGAGAATAAATGCGGGATGTTTATTTTACATGTACAACCTTCATTAATTTTCAAATTGGGACTTTAACGATTATCGAAATAACTTAGAGTATGTGGTACCCATGAACCCTATCCCATTTCACGCCCTGGGATTATTAGGATCTCGTCCTTACGGAGCATATTTTATTCATCAAAACTGAATTTGCTTGGATCGATAAAGATTTTGATCTTCATTATTTCGTCGTTGTACCGGATTCTTGCCGCGGGTTGTGGCGATGAGCCGGGCCGCCCAATTCAAGGCTGGGCTATCGGGCACAGCCCCATGTTGAATTTCTCAAACATTTTAAATTAGATTACATGCCAATTTGTGAGTTTTAATACATATTTATAATGCCAGGTTTTACTGCGCTTGGATGATTATGTAGCCAGGAAAGACCATTTGAATCCTTTAAATTCGAGTGGCTGCCATGTTAGTGTTGTACTTATCGGGATTTTGAAAATGACATAATTTTATTAACATACTTTAAATTCTTTTATCAGCAAACATGGTTGCACGTCGATTTATATAATAGTTTCTGAGACATTGAATACCGGTGAATTAATTCACGCGGCCATCATGCTGCAACAGTGAGACTTTTTGAAATTCGATTGCCACGCTCGGGGATGGACAGAATCTGTACCATGTTTCATTGAATTGCTCCGTGGAATCAATATTATTTGGGGACTAACGTAGGCTACACACAGGCATACGTATCCGGAGAAAGGTAATCCGATGTGACTAAATTTCTTATGGTGAAAATAGGCTAAAAGTCCTTTTGGAAGTCCTTACATCAATGACTATGGAATAAACAAAGGAGCACCAAGAAGTAGCCAACAATCCATGCTATTTCAAAGTTAGGATGGAAGTTTGTAGTTTAACGCGGCGTTAATCTCACGATCATGAACCATGGGACCTCTTTTTTTACGCGGAATCCGAACCACAGTGCGTGACATTACACTTCTAAACGCTCATATGCATTAACCAGGAATCGAACCCGGTCCTCCTTGGTAATAGGTAAGCACCTTGGCCATAGCTTCAGCACGCCCCTTTGGCAATTCGGAGATGCTGGTAACAAGGCAACTTGTCATCATGATTGTTCGTTGATCGAGCTTGGGGAGATCGGCCGCTTTTCCCATCGTGACCGCAGGATGAGTTTGTACAATTGCCTTATATACTCGTACACCAGGCTACCACCTTGTAATTAATTTACTCGCCATGCTTCATGCGTTGCACGTTCCCGAGATGATTATGGCTCTGGTTCATCAATGTTTGACCTTTCTGTGCGCAGTATGCGTAACTGCAAGCAACATGAATTTCAGGAGGTAATCAATAACTTGTTTACATCCCTGGTTATATTTTGTATTTTTAATAACGTCACTTTTCTATATGTTGGTGAGTAAGAGAAACGTAGTGGCAATTTGTAACTTGCTGAATTTCTCGAGACCAGCTCCACTATCACTTGTAGCCTACCTTTCTCAGCATGATTCCTATCTAAATCATTAAAGCACACATACTGTGACATTTTTTATGAGGCACATACGCACACTGTTAGAATTGTATTAGACGTTGCTTCATTATTATTAATGATATTGAACCCTTCAGAATAGCAGTGTTTTATGCAAGAATCTTAGATCAAGGGGTCGCGTTCAGTTCATAGTGTGGTGTTTACGTCCGCCAAACAACGTGCTTTTCTGAGGCAAGGGTTATAGGATGAAAACTATAATTAAGAAAGTAAGGAGACAAAACGTAAGATAATAACAAGATTTAATAACTAATTTGTGCATAAAAGAATAAAACAAACAATAATAAACAAAATCCTCCCTGAATTTTTCCCTGACAGGAATATTTATCACTTTGAGGAGTCAAATGGATCTCCCCTTTTCTAATAAAATGTGGATCCAAGTTCCACTATCTTGCATGTGAATTTATGTTCGCGTGGTGACTATCTACGAGAAATGAGTACTTGGATGATCGTTCGTTCACAACGGGTTAACAGCCACGGTGCTCACGAACAATCATCTCGTAAATCAACGTTTATGGATATGGGCATAACATTAATAAAAATCCTTAAATCTAACTCTGACACACATATTACAACTCTACTATTTACAGGCATCTCTCTGAGACCCTTATTAGTGTGGTGACACACTTAACCAAATGAGCTGCCACAATGGCCAGATACTCAACAACAAGGAAACACAGCGCCGCACGTAACTCACGGGTCACTGACATGGAAAATAAACATAGAATAAACCAACAACAACAAACAACCTGAGTGGTTAAGATTACTTTATATTAACAAAACTTGCATGTTAAGGAAACGCTTCGAAGATTATCGTGTTTCGTAGGCAACTCCCATTTATTTTAACAATTTTACCATTGATCAGTTTCTCACATTTATATTTATTTTCAAGTAATTGGGAGCCAGACGTGCACTCCACTTTAATGAGCTTGCTTGCGAAACTCAGCCAGCCCTTGTGACAACAACTCACCCTTTCCACACTACCAGTCATGTCCCCCTTCCAGTGTATATAAATAGCCGACCAGCTGGGCTGTTATCTCAAGGAATCAACAGCAACTAACATCTCCTCCAACTCAACATATGGTCAGACAATAATCACATATCCATAATTGTCCTCGCAAGGATACAATATGAATCTGGTACCAAGCTGACAGAAATCAGTCTCTGCTGAAATTCCCGCTTGTAATACTACAAAAAATATACTCACATTACACACATCTGGGACTGACATACCGCCTTTCCCACGGGTCTGCTGAAGTAGAGCTCGCAAACATTTAACACAATATTTAAAACCTACGATAGAGCTGAATACTCTTCGTCACAAACTACATTGCTCCAAAGGCAATAATCACACTGAATCTGATCAATAATAAATCTCAACAAAATTTTAATTACCCTCCAATCTACTATATAATTAGATTAATTCAGTCCTACTTCTGAAACACGACATATCTCCGAGAGACATTTTTAACCGCACTTCGTAACATATGCGAACACGGCCGTTCACATAGCTACGTTAGTTAACACAACACAAAGAAAAGAACCTTCCAAAAAACTACAATTGTGCGAGCTGCTTCCAAACAAACGTGTGTCAAATCAAAACTAAATATACTACATTAATCACACAAGCAAAGTATTTACAAAAAATATGTCCCATAAACCATAAGTTAATTTAATAAATAATAAAATATTATTTTGTACTCATCTCTTTTTGTAGTCACCCGTCAAAGAACATCAGACGCCATTCCCCAACTGGATGGTTCTTTATCTCATATCAGCCATCTGGACGGAGTGTTGAGAATTCCATACTTCCTCTGCATTCATCGATGTCATCCTTGCGCTGATACAAAAATTAGGTTATTAAACACTTTATGTCTGACTACTAAATTCGCTTGTTCAGGTACTAAATTCCCTGTCACTGTTCGTTGGCGAATTATCGACGATACTGCCCCTATACCTATAGTACTATGACTATCTATCACTGAATTTAACACTTTACAATGAATATCTTGTGTTCCTCGACACACAATAAAAGTCTATCTCTTCTGACGAACAGAATAATAATAAAGTCTACGTCCGTAGACGCACAGAATAATAATAAATCTTGGCTCTTCGACACACTTATAAATGAACTGGCCCTTGAGTCTAGATGGAGGGGGATTTTATGTAAAAATTTCTCGAAATAATTGTGATACAGGAATGAAATACATATCACTGAACTCGTAATATTGCACAGGTCAAGAATATGCCCATTAATCCTAGAATCGATCGTAGAGATTTTGTCTAGGCGATTTCCCGCGTGAATGCTAGCCGCCGCGTACCCCAGCCGGAGTTGGCGCGCAAGTAGGCATTCTCTTCTCATTGGTTCTCCATTTCCTGATAATTTGGCGGTTTCTAGTAGATCTTGGCGTCTTGGGAGTGTCTATTTTCTTCATCAGCCATTCACGTTACTGCATCATATTCCTTCTAGGCGCGAATAACACAATGAACATACCAGAACCATGTCTCACCGCGCGTCGCTTCTAAAATTGAGGTAGCCACACCTGTCCTTATGATACATCGCTCTGCTATTTCTTTTCTTAGCTAAAGTATTTAGCCTTTTGTTAAACTGATGCAGGTATGTCCCTACTGTCTCCAACAAATGCTTGAAATTTCCTCATCACTGTCTGGCTACTTTCATGATGCTGGTTGAAATATTTATTAATTGAAGAAATAAAAAGTAGAATCATTTAACCAACATAGGGTAAAGGGTTCACAACTCTCCCACTCAAAAAATTTCGAACTTAGGAATAAAGTCGACAATTTTACAATACTTCCGTAGGCCAATTTGTTTTAATTCCAGAATCACCCCTTTTTCTTACTTGGTCTAGGCGCTCCTGTCTTCAATGGCATTTACTCGTTTTCATATCCTGCTTGTCTCTTCCCCTTCCAATCTTGCGTGACGCTCGGATGCCTGCGGCAACACCTTGCTCGCCTCGTTACTATTTGTCAACAACAGCTCTACTTCCTCCTTCATCACGTGCCGTACTCAACTGCTCCCCGTTGACTTTGTTGATAGTAGGACGTCCGTATATTCAAACAGCGTCATTATTTCGGCGCTACCATGGTTCACTTCGACGATATTTTTTTAGGTTGGCAGCGTTGTAAACTGACATTGTTCCTGTGCTCAATTCTTTCACTCTGTAAGCATTATTTCCAAGGTTTCTTACGATAGAATAGGGTCCTATGAATTTCTCGCAGAATTTACTAAAGATTTTCTTTTCTGGGTCCGATGTAGCAGGTCGTTTCACCAAAACGAGCTGGTTGACTTCAAGATCACCGTGAAACCTCTTATTTCTTACTCGCCGTAATCTGCGGTCTGCTTGTTTCCTCATGTATGCTCTCGTTCTTTCAATTCGCAGGTCTGGTGCTATCATGGGATCTTGTGGACAGTTAATGATGCTTTTCCACGTTCTTACTGGATACTCGTTCTTGTGTAGGACCATAGGGATTTGTCCTGTTGACTCGTGCCTGGTAGAATTCATGCATGTCTCTACGTCCTTAATTTTATCGACCCATTTGTGGTGTTCGTTCGGAATGAAGATTCTCAAATATGAAGTTACATATTTAATTACTCTCTCGCTTGGATTAGCTTGGGCATGTTGGATACTGCTTAAAACATGTTTTATACCCATGTCTTCCATTCCTTTCTTGAATTCGGCGCTTGTGAAATAACTGCCGTGATCTGATAATATAAACTCTGGTTTTCCAAGGGTTGGAATAACTCTATTACGAATGAGACTGAGTACCTGCTTCGATGTGGTTTTCTGAATAGGGCATAGTACTACAAACTTAGAAAATACATCAATGCACACTAGCAAATGACGGCAACCTCTCCTTCCCTTCGGAATTGGACCAAGACAGTCCACCGCCAGTAGCTCACATGGTTTCTGAGGTAGCAATGGTCTAGGATATTGCCTCAGTAAATAATTATTTGGCTTTGTTCTCTGACACGGGTCACAAGTTGTAATGACGTCACATATAGTTGTTCTCATACGTGGCCATGTAAATGTCTCTCCTATAGTCGCTTCGCACTTGTCTAAGCCCACGTGACCGTAACTTTCGTGCGTATGCCATGTCAATCCTCGTTGTAACGATGCAGGTACTAATATGCGTAACTTGGTGTGGTCATTATCTACCCATTTGTGCAGCAAATTGTTGACATAAACATATCTTCCTTCTTTGGCTTTCGCTTCTCGAAATGCAGGTGTTCCTGTAGGTAGTTGCTTTTTGAAGTATTTAATTAATAGCATCATCCATGGTTCCGCTTCCTGTTCTCGCTGTATCTCACGTAACTCCTCCAAGAATTCCCGGTCCTTCGGTGTTAACTCCAAGTGTTGTACCATCGCTGTTTCTTCATTATCAGGCTCTGGGTTCCTGCTGAGTGCATCCGGTATCACGTTCATCTTCCCTGGACAATGTTCAATTTCAATGCTGAACTGCTGAATGTATATAGACCAACGTGTCACACGTTCGCTTGCCATTGACGTCTTAAACAAGAATGTTAGTGCCTTGTGGTCAGTCCTGACAACAATCGGGTAACCATAGATTATTCGTTTCCATTGTTGGAGCGCATGAAGGATGGCCAACAATTCTAGCTCGGTTACAGTATAATTTCGCTCGTGCTTACGCAATTTTCGGCTGACAAATGCCAAATATGTTTTGTGCTGCAGGTTAGCTGGATCCTCTTGGTAGAGCATAGCACCTATCCCAATTAGTGAAGCATCCGCTTGGATTATAAATTTTAGCTTGAAATCTGGATAGCCTAATTTAATGCAGTTTTCTAATAGCTGTTTTGTTGCTTGGAATGCCTTCTCACATTCCGCGTTCCATGACCATTTGTTATTTTTCTTTAACATTTCTTGCATTGGAGCTACAGTCTCTGTATAACCTGGACAGTTTTCTTTAAAGAATCCCGTTACGCCTAAGAAAGCCCGAATGTGCTTGACTCTCGTTGGTGTAGGGAAATTCTTTATCGCTTCAATCTTAGCTGGGTTTGGCTTCACTCCCTCCTTGTCAATGACGTGACCCAAATATAAGATCTCGCTCTTGAAGAAATGCGATTTCTTCAGGTTTACTTTGAAATTCGATGCATTTAAGTTGCCCAATACTTTATCTAAATTTTCCATGTGAGTTTCAATGTTGTCGGATGCCAACAGAATGTCGTCAATGTATCGCACCGTCATCTCCTTTACTTCCTCGGTTAGGTTCCGGTCCAGTGCTCGGATTAAAGCACAGCCCGCTGTTTTGACTCCAAAAGGCATTCTGACGAAACAATATGTCTGGTTATCGAATAAGAAGCCAGTTAGAAGCTGTGACTTCTCATCCAATTCAAGATGGTGGAACGAGCTCGTCAGATCGACTGATGAATAAATGCTCTTGTGTTTAAAATCTTTTAATACGTCTCTGATAATTGGCGCTCTGTCATACTCAGGAAAAATGAGTCTCATGTTGAGGTTTCTGGCATCTTAACAAAGTCTAATAGATCCATTTGGTTTTGTGACTGCCAAAATCGCATTTAGATAAGGTGTAGGTGTCTTCCTTATCACTCCAGCTTCTAACATCTCATCTATAATGATTTTAACTTGACCACGATATTTTTCAGGAATTGGGTACAATCTGCTTTTGAAAGGTGACCAGTCCTCGACTTGCATAGAGTACTTGAAATTTAAAATTTTTCCAGGTACTGTATCAAATACTGTTTTGTGCTTCCTTAAAATCTCTTCCAACTGTTTTCTGTGTTCACCCCCAAGTTGAATGTCATTGAGCCGCTCCTGTAGTAAATCTTCAAATTGTGCATCACTGTCATCTCCTTCTGTTAATAAAGACCATATCTCCTGGGATTCTATCTCCTCATCTAGTTCCACAACAGCCCCTTCTATGATGTTATCTTCTGCCTTTCGTACCTCCTCTTCCGTCTCTTCTGATATTGCTTCCAATGCCCAAGAATTTACATCTCTTCCGGTAGTGATTTCATCCATATGCAATCCCACGTTTTTCAGCTGGTCATATTCTCTAAAACTGACTGTATTCTTGTGCAAATCTATCACTGCTTGATAGTCACAAATGAAATTTGCACCAAGAATTATATTGAAATTCATCTTTGCCATGATAATGAATGTTTGCCCAAAAGTATGTTCCAATATGTTCAGCTCTAAGTATGCCTGACGTTTACAAGTAACGGTGCGTTCAGGAATAACACCCCTCACTTTGAACTGTGGTACCGGAATTACAGGAATATTCTGAGTCCGTCCCAACTCTCGAACCAAGGCCTCCGATACTAGACTGATCTGTGACCCTGTATCCAATAAACATCTTATATTAATTCCACCAATCCTTGCGTAAATAATGGGTAACTGCCTAATTTCATCGTTCCGTGGTTTCACCGTCTCCTCCAGGCAGTCTTCTGGTAAAGCAATCCATTCTTGTATGTTCGCTACTATCCATCCATCTTCAACTTCCGACTGTTGTGTTTGGAGACTGTCTCCTTGATCCAAAATTAACATTTTTTTTAGCTCCATTTCGACTCCCATCATCCTTCTGTCGCTCATGTCCTTGATATTCCTCTTGTCTCAGTAGACTTCCAGCTTCCTCAGTATGTGTATCTGGGTTCTTTCTGTTCCCAATGGCCTTTTCCCATCTTCCTAGTTCTCCACCTTGACTAGCGTGTAACTCCTCTAAGTAATTTTGTGATTGAGCGTGCCTATCATCCCAGTCATCTCGATAGTTACGTTGATCTCCTTGATTTTGATCTCTCCTTCCTTTCCATCTTTGATTGGCATTGTAATCACCGTATCTTCCATAAGGCCTGTCATTCCTTCGATTATCACGCCATTGTTGATATCCTCTTTGTTGGTATCTATTGTTGCCCTGGTATCTATTGTTGTAGTGATTTTCGTTACGCTGATATGGTCTGTTTTCCCCTTCTTCATGGTTTCGCCTAGGTGTGGAGGTGCTTGTATTGGTACCCTGCGTTTTAGTATTTCCCTGTTTTGTTTTTACGACCTCTGTAGTGTTGACTAATTCCAGCTGTCTTCCTCCTCTAAAATGACTATGAGATGTGGTCTCATCTATTTGCCGTAATATCTGCTCTGCATGTAGGGCCGTACTAACGTTTGCTGCGACTAGTACTTGCTGTACATTAACTGGCATTTGCCTTGCTATTGTCATCACCAAATCTGCTTCGTTTAATGGGTAATCTAGGTCGCGAAATTTTAGCATTTGCATGTTAAAGAAATCTGAGTATTTCGTCTGCTGGGTAGTTTGATATTTTCTAGAGTAAAGCTCCATTCTTAAACTCTGTTGTATGGCGGGAGACCAGTATTTGCGCAGAAACGCTAAATTAAAGTCTGACATGGTTCCAAATGTGTATTTGAAACTTAAAAACCAGGTGAGAACATTTCCTGATAAAAATCTCTCCATCATTCTCAATCTACGTGCTTCAGGTACCCCAGTGTCATTAAAGTGGTCTTCAATCTCTTTGATAAAGGCCTTAGGTGTTACCCCTGAATTTTCTGTGTATTTCTGCGGCTTGTAGTCATTCGAGCGAATTACTTGAATAAGTTGTGTGGGCTGATGACCGTCCTGTGGTGTCGAACTCCTATCTACGTTCTTGCGAAATCCTTCCGTGTTTGTTGTTAATGGGCTCTCTGCTTGAGTCTGACTTCCTGCTATGCTGGGTTGGGGACTATGTGAGTCATCCGGCTTGTCTTTCAATGCTCCCGTTTTAAATATAGATGATTGTTCTAATGAGCGGAGTTCGGCTTTAATGATCCTGTCTGTCTGCTCTTTAAGTTTATTTTTTACCTCTTGCTCCAAAGCTTGAATACGCGTGTGGTTTTCGCCTACTGTTTTGATAATGGTGGATCTTTCCTCTTTAGAATCAATATTCATTTTCTTCCAATCTTTCCTGATCTGTTCTTAAATCGTGCTTATTTTTTTTCTTCTATCTGGCTCTTATTTTCATCCTGATTATTTTCTATCTGGCTTAGCCTTTCGTCTAATGTACTCTTAAATTGTTCTTGTTCCGTTTCTAGGCTTTTCCACTGTTCCGCTGATTTTATCTCTAGACGGTCCATATCTTTAATTATGCCTGATATGTTCTCATCTACTGCTGATATTTGTCGTTGAATGACCCTGCCGCTTTTCTCCATCTCCTTAAATCGCCCTTCCAACTTATCCTGAGCTATTTTGACCTCGCTTGTATTCATCGTGCATGCTATTTCAATCTGCTCTAATTTAGCTAACACCGTTTCATCGAGAATGCTAAGTTTTTTATCAAAAATACTCTCCATTTTTTTAATCTGCTCTAACTGTTTCTCATTATTTTTGCTTACATCAAGGGCCAGTAATACCATCTGTTGGTTTGTGTGCTCTTTCATTTCTGCGGTTAACGAAGCTAATTGGTTCGTGTTTTTATTATTTTGCGCCTCTAACTGTGAATTTATAGTGTCATTAATTTCACTCTTTAATAACCTAGCTTGTTCCGCCTGATATTCATTTTGCTCAATTCTACTGTTATTTAACTGTGTCCGCAATGATTCACTTTGTTCTAACAGTTTAGTATTTAGCGATTCACTTTGTTCTGACAGTTTAGTATTTAGCGATTCACTTTGCTCTGACAGTTTAGTATTTAGCGATTCACTTTGCTCTGACAGTTTAATTTTTAGCGATTCACTTTGCTCAGATAATTTGCTTATAGACTCCCTTTGTTCTGACATACTAGTGTTTATAGATTGACTCTGTTCTGATAGTTTAGTATTCAACGCTTCACTTTGCTCTAACATACTAGTGTTTATAGATTGACTCTGTTCTGCTAGTTTAGTATTCAACAATTCCTGCGTTCTCCTCGCTGCACTTTCAATGATCTCCTGGATCTGCGCCACCGTTGCCATGTTTTATAATTTATATGAGACATATAGGAAATGGCATACGCCAATGCCCTTTGACACGCACATAAATCCAATGCACATTTAATTTCTTTATCCAACTCAGTTCATTTATTTTTACCTATAATCCCATTAGTCGATTGCATCTCTGAGTAGTTCTAGTTTTATTCAATTTAATTTTAAACCCCAAGCACATATTTAGTCATTAAACAGTTATCCTGATCTGATATTAACACTGACTAATTAACAAAGTATTAATTGTCATTTTAGGCTACAGCCTCCTAATATTTCCATGAGTTTGACTTTCTAAACAAATCTAGTTTTAACTTTATCATTGGGCGCCCGGTATCACATCTTAATTTTACTTTAATTTAAAAGACAACAACGTGAACCGTATTTTACTTCGCAAACTCCTGATTTTAATTTATCTTTCACACATTTGGCGGTATCCACTTCGCCTCAACTACTTTTAATAAAATATCACTTCCCGGTGATTAAATACTGTCATATCTGCCTGCACTTGCGGCATGCCAGTTTTACTCAAATACGCCACTATTGACATGTGTAATCTCCCCGTTACACCACAGTGAATAGCCCCACCGTTGGCCGCCAGTTTTCACCTATGAACCCTTCAGAATAGCAGTGTTTTATGCAAGAATCTTAGATCAAGGGGTCGCGTTCAGTTCATAGTGTGGTGTTTACGTCCGCCAAACAACGTGCTTTTCTGAGGCAAGGGTTATAGGATGAAAACTATAATTAAGAAAGTAAGGAGACAAAACGTAAGATAATAACAAGATTTAATAACTAATTTGTGCATAAAAGAATAAAACAAACAATAATAAACAAAATCCTCCCTGAATTTTTCCCTGACAGGAATATTTATCACTTTGAGGAGTCAGATGGATCTCCCCTTTTCTAATAAAATGTGGATCCAAGTTCCACTATCTTGCATGTGAATTTATGTTCGCGTGGTGACTATCTACGAGAAATGAGTACTTGGATGATCGTTCGTTCACAACGGGTTAACAGCCACGGTGCTCACGAACAATCATCTCGTAAATCAACGTTTATGGATATGGGCATAACATTAATAAAAATCCTTAAATCTAACTCTGACACACATATTACAACTCTACTATTTACAGGCATCTCTCTGAGACCCTTATTAGTGTGGTGACACACTTAACCAAATGAGCTGCCACAATGGCCAGATACTCAACAACAAGGAAACACAGCGCCGCACGTGACTCACGGGTCACTGACATGGAAAATAAACATAGAATAAACCAACAACAACAAACAACCTGAGTGGTTAAGATTACTTTATATTAACAAAACTTGCATGTTAAGGAAACGCTTCGAAGATTATCGTGTTTCGTAGGCAACTCCCATTTATTTAAACAATTTTACCATTGATCAGTTTCTCACATTTATATTTATTTTCAAGTAATTGGGAGCCAGACGTGCACTCCACTTTAATGAGCTTGCTTGCGAAACTCAGCCAGCCCTTGTGACAACAACTCACCCTTTCCACACTACCAGTCATGTCCCCCTTCCAGTGTATATAAATACCGACCAGCTGGACTGTTATCTCAAGGAATCAACAGCAACTAACATCTCCTCCAACTCAACATATGGTCAGACAATAATCATATATCCATAATTGTCCTCGCAAGGATACAATATGAATCTGGTACCAAGCTGACAGAAATCAGTCTCTGCTGAAATTCCCGCTTGTAATACCACAAAAAATATACTCACATTACACACATCTGGGACTGACATACCGCCTTTCACACGGGTCTGCTGAATTAGAGCTCGCAAACATTTAACACAATATTTAAAACCTACGATAGAGCTGAATACTCTTCGTCACAAACTACATTGCTCCAAAGGCAATAATCACACTGAATCTGATCAATAATAAATCTCAACAAAATTTTAATTACCTTCCAATCTACTATATAATTAGATTAATTCAGTCCTACTTCTGAAACACGACATATCTCCGAGAGACATTTTTAACCGCACTTCGTAACATATGCGAACACGGCCGTTCACATAGCTACGTTAGTTAACACAACACAAAGAAAAGAACCTTCCAAAAAACTACAATTGTGCGAGCTGCTTCCAAACAAAAGTGTGTCAGATCAAAACTAAATATACTACATTAATCACACAAGCAAAGTATTTACAAAAAATATGTCCCATAAACCATAAGTTAATTTAATAAATAATAAAATATTATTTTGTACTCATCTCTTTTTGTAGTCACCCGTCAAAGAACATCAGACGCCATTCCCCAACTGGATGGTTCTTTATCTCATATCAGCCATCTGGACGGAGTGTTGAGAATTCCAAACTTCCTCTGCATTCATCGATGTCATCCTTGCGCTGATACAAAAATTAGGTTGTTATACACTTTATGTCTGACTACTAAATTCGCTTGTTCAGGTACTAAATTCCCTGTCACTGTTCGTTGGCGAATTATCGACGATACTGCCCCTATACTTATAGTATTATGACTATCTATCACTGAATTTAACAAATTTACAATGAATATCTTGTGTTCCTCGACACACAATAAAAGTCTATCTCTTCTGACGAACAGAATCAAAGTCTACGTCCTCAGACGAACAGAATAATAATAAAGTCTACGTCCGTAGACGCACAGAATAATAATAAATCTTGGCTCTTCGACACACTTATAAATGAACTGGCCCTTGGGTCTAGATGGAGGGGGATTTTATGTAAAAATTTCTCGAAATAATTGTGATACAGGAATGAAATACATATCACTGAACTCGTAATATTGCACAGGTCAAGAATATGCCCATTAATCCTAGAATCGATCGTAGAGATTTTGTCTAGGCGATTTCCCGCGTGAATGCTAGCCGCCGCGTACCCCAGCCGGAGTTGGCGCGCAAGTAGGCATTCTCTTCTCATTGGTTCTCCATTTCCTGATAATTTGGCGGTTTCTAGTAGATCTTGGCGTCTTGGGAGTGTCTATTTTATTCATCAGCCATTCACGTTACTGCATCATATTCCTTCTAGGCGCGAATAACACAATGAACATACCAGAACCATGTCTCACCGCGCGTCGCTTCTAAAATTGAGGTAGCCACACCTGTCCTTATGATACATCGCTCTGCTATTTCTTTTCTTAGCTAAAGTATTTAGCCTTTTGTTAAACTGATGCAGGTATGTCCCTACTGTCTCCAACAAATGCTTGAAATTTCCTCATCACTGTCTGGCTACTTTCATGATGCTGGTTGAAATATTTATTAATTGAAGAAATAAAAAGTACAATCATTTAACCAACATAGGGTAAAGGGTTCAATATATAGTCGGCAAACAGTTCTGGACTTACGATTCATAATTTGTACCTTATCATTATTATCACTCATGCGTGACTACGTAACGTTGATTATAATTGTTCTTTCTTTATTTATTTCTTTCTTCATCATGCATGGCTAAGGAGCGCGATTGAACTTATTTAGCTGATGGCATTGCCTTTCTCATCTCCCAAAATATCTTCATCTTCTCGCTGTGGCTTCTCTTGCGATCTTCTGACCAGGTATTGTTGGTGATAGTGCTTGGATGGTCTGCAAAGCGGTGATTATCGACTAATTCTCTGAACTTAGCTCTGTCTAGTACAATTTGAACTGTGTTGCCTATTTCCTGAAGATATTTTCCAACTTCAAGCAGCCAGGTGTTTTTAACTTTCATTGACGGGCAAGGTTAAGAATCCTTTTGGAAAGTCTCTGGTTGCCCATCCTGAGGATATGCCCGTAAAATTTCAATCGTCTTTTCCTAAATGGGTCTGAGAATTCCTCCGAGTGCTGGTATAAGTCTTGGGATTTTCTTTTCATCCAGATTCCTCCTGTACAGACTGGTCCAAAAATGTCTTTGGATTGTCCTTTCTTGCTTTTCCACATCTTTAATTAATGATCTGCCCCCAATAATCAGCGTTGCAGAAGCATATAGTGCTTCAGGCTTGATTACAGTGTTGTATTGCCGTAATTTTGCATTTCTGCATATTGATTTTTTATTAGCCTATATCTGTACCAAGTGAGTCTGTAAGCTTTTCGTAGATTAGAGATCGTTTATTTGTTTGCTTCACGATTCAGTCCTGAACGTTGGATGACTTCTCCCAGGTATTTGAATTTAGACACTTGAGATAGTTTGCAGAATTTGGTTGTCATTGTTAGTCCATCTAGGATCGAAGAGATCCTTCCATGTAGTGTGTTTTCTGGTATAAGATCTGGAGTCCTGTTCTGGATGCAATTTCGTGAAGTTTTCCCGTGGAGGCAATCGCTTCCTGTCTGTTATTGGACAAGATTGCGAGATCATCAGCGAGGCCAAACAGCATAAATTAATTTTGTTATGACGTAGTCTGCCAAGGGTTATTCCTTTAACGTCTTTCTCACAGGCCCTAATTACTTTTTCTAGAACAAGATTGTACAATAGAGGTGACAACCCATCTCCTTGTCGGACTCCTGTTTTAGCATCAAATGGTTATTATTATTATTATTATTATTATTATTATTAATTATTTATTTTCCGACAGTATATTCTACATTTCAAATCAATCTTGTCTAATGTATATGAAATACATATTACGATTTACCACTTCATTTTCCGCTGGTACGAGAGAACAAGGGAAATTTGGTCGTGTGGTATTTCATAACTTAGGGACAGAGAGAGTTAGTGCCAGTATTTATTTTATTTATTTTATGTCTTCGGTAGTGGCGAAGTTAGGGCTCATGGCCCTCTCTTACACTTAACCACGAAATATGGTACCAGTACATAGCTTATAACAATTTCGAAAATACAAAAAAATATTATGATGATAAATAAGGAGTAAATTAATTATTTAGTATTAACTAATATTAGTAAAAAGGCACATGAATAATGATAGTAATAATTATCACAATACAAATAATAATAATCACTATGTCACAGACCTTTCTATAATATCCTAGATAGGATAGGATAACTTTAACTTTAACGGCAAATCAGCACAGGAGGGATTCCAATTTAGATCAAGATGAGGAAATCTGTCTCGCCAGAGGCAATGAAGCAGACGACCGTTTGGAGTCTGGTGGAAGGGAGTGCCTAGCTTTAGTCAGCGAGCTTCCCGACTTCAAATTCAAAGAGAGTGACGTCACAAGTGCATAGTTGATTGAGCGAGGTCACATATTCGGGAATATCCTATAGAAGAGAAGGACCTACGACGTATTTGGAGTGGTGTGTGGGATGATGATCCTCGATTGGATAATACGGAGCGGATTTCAAATTGATCGAAATACTAAATGGAAGGAGAAACCAGGTTATAAAAAACGGATGCACAGAGGATCCGACCCCACAGTTTTTTACTTGAATTTATCATCAGATGTAAATGGTCACTATGGTTCTCGGGGAGGCTGTCAGTGAAACTTAGGTCTGGCAAAGTGTGAAAGGCAATTCGCGTCTTTTCGCGCCCATGGATATAGTCGTGATTTATTGGATTCAGATTCCATCACAGCCACTAAACCAGAGCTTACATCTCGTCTCTGATTTATAAAATGTAAATTTATTGAAGTATCACGTCAACGAAGAAGAATATTATCACCAACCTAGGAACACAGCATCTTTCCACCATGGAAATGTACAAGACCGAACGATGACCAACATTGGTGAGCCCTATGACGTAACTACACAAAATCTCTCTCTTTAATTAATTTTTAACGGCAAGTAAACTCAAGCTTGAGGTAGTAACGAAATTTTAAACTCACCTCCAATTCATTTTTCGCCGTGTAAGCAGTAGATTCAGTTGACGCCTTCCTGATTATTATTATTATTATTATTATTGTTATTATCGACTTTCTATTTCCTTTTGTTTTTATAATTAAATGCAGTATCGTTTATTCAATGTAGAGTCTTTCCTTTCTCATAGTTAGAAATAGCTATAAGCCTACGACTTTTCCCGAAGCAAATGTAAACTTGGTTAATGACGGAGTCTTACCACGAGCTGAGGTAAGGAGATCTCAAGGTGCTCTACCTTAGATAAGTGTGTATATTAATTATTTGGTCTTCAACTGGGAGTTATGACTATGTCGCCCAACATTTAAACAGTTTATCATCATTATAATCATTCTTTATCACTTTTAATAATTTATAATCCTTCTATACATCAGGCACAGACCTGTATGACTAAATTTGTCAAAAAACAGCTTGAGAAGTACGTTACATTTGGCGCCCAACGTAGGGATTTAAATACGTTACGTAGGTCGCTACAACGTCGGGCCGAAAACGGGGTGACATTTGTGAAGGGAAGAAGTGACATACCTGTGTGCAAGTGTTTTGGGGGGTTCTTCCTTTGTGTGCTATTGTGTCAGCATGGCAGATAAGGACGAAATACTGTTGAGAAGTGGTCAAAATTTAGGCGGTTTTATGGCGGGAGAGAATATAGAATGAGAGCGTAGTTGGTTGGCATACGAGAATGAAAATAGTACAGAGGGAGCGGAGGTAAACCCTGGTACGAGTAAGGAGAATGAAAATCCTTCAGATGTGCAGAAGTTGTTCATTTTGATAAGTCAATTTGATGAGAAGTTAGATAAAAAACACTCGGAGATAGGTAAGAAATTAGATTAGAAGCTAGATTTAAACAATCAGGAGAGTAGTAGGAAAATCAGTGAGATGAGTAGGGAGATGAGTGAGAAATTAGATAGAATTAGCATGGAGGTGAAGAGAAGTTGGACAGCGTGGAGAAGGTGATTAAGGGGCTGAATAAGAAGTATGAAAGGATTAGGGAGAGTATGTCAGAATGCAAAGAGATGATAAGGGAGGAGTTGAAATGTTAGTTAAAGGAATCCATAGCTGAAGTTAGGATAGACTTTGGTGCAACGTTTGAAGTTATAGGCAAGAGAGTTGAAGAGATTAGTCAAGAGGCAAGGGAGAGGGTGGAAGAAGTGAAGGCAGAGATTATGGAACGTAGTGAGAAAGAGGATAAGAAGATTAAGGAAAAGATAGGAGTGGAAGTAGGTGAAATAGATAAAGTACTAAGCAATCAGGAAATAAAGATGCAGAAAATCATAGATGAAGGAAATACGCAGATTAGGGAAGAATTCATAGCCTGTATAGAGGAATTTATTACGAAACTAGCGAAGGAAGAGAAGCGTGCGTTAGGTCACAAAGACATATTTATTGAACAAGAAAAGCAGAAGGCTGGGATTAGGAATAGGAAGAAATAGCAGAAGCAGAGCACGATGTTAGAAGAAATGGTGGAAGGAGGTAGTATAGCAGTTGAGTGGGGGACGGAGTTAGATAAGAGCAGAAGCAATAGACAGCAGTTATGGGGGATGTTATGTGATAGTAGTATATTATGGGGGATGTTAAGTGATAGTAGTATAGAAGTGAAGGAGAGGCAGGAATGTAGGAATTCTAGAAGTGGAATAAAAGAGGAGAAGAGAATTGGAGGAAATGGAAGCCATGATGAAAGAGAGAGAAGGAGTATAATGTGCAGTGGCGTTCCGTAGTAGCTAGGGTAGGATAAGTGAAAGGAGGGGAGACGAAGTACAGTGTCACTATTGATAAATATAGTACGGAGGAGGCAGAAACTATTGTTATGAGGAGAGAAAAGAGAGTGACTATGAAAAAAGACAGAAGCGAAAGAGAGTGTGTTGAGAACTTAAAATGCCTGATGGAGTAGTTATGTAGATCAGTTTTACCGTTTGTAACTTTTCCCTATGACCTAAATATCAAAGACGAGTTATTAAGTGAACTTGTAGAAGAGGAATTATTTCTTAAAGTACTAGATATAAGCCCTGTTGTGTAGTTACACGTGTCGCTAGCGCAACCTGATGTTTTACTTGACTCCGGGTCCGTTAAATCGTGCATCAGCCTGAGATTTTATAATCGAATGAAGGGAGCAGGTGTAGAGTATGAAGAAATGCCTATTAAAACTACATATATAATCACAGCCGTGGGGAAGAACTCCCAAGTAATTTCAAAGCTGGTTCTGTTGGCTATAAGCATTAACAATCACGTAGAAAACCAAGTGTGTCTCGTTATCTTAAATTTAGTATACGCAGTTTGAGGTAATTTGTGCTACGTCGTAGGATATATTAAATTCAGGAGGGGTAAGAAGGAGTAATCATGGAATTCTATAATCAAAGTAAGAGGAGTAATGTTTCAAGTGTAGTGTGTACGTGAAATGAGGTGTGGATGGTAAGAGACGAAGAAGTATGCGAACAGGTGTCTGAGAACATAGAGTCTGGGTCATTAATTTTTGTAGACAGCGTCTTGACGAACGAAGATCTAGAGGACTCGTTGCGTCAGGCTGCAAATTTAGGTAATAAAGAGGAAGATGAGTGTAATATTCACTACGAGGTTTATTGAAGAATTGGCATGTTTTTGAGGATAGGATTTGCAAGGCCAATTGCTATGCGCATTCATTGAATGTCCGTGATAATTCCGTCTTTACGGGCCACAGGTACCCAATATCGTTCAAGTATCAAAAAGGAGTAGGGTCTCAAATTAAGCAGATGCTCCAGGATAGCACCATAGAATATTCTAGTAGGCCCTACGTAAATTCTTCAGTTACCGTTCCTAAGGGAGAGTGAAGTGTTAGGATTTGATTAGACACGCGCCTGGTTAAGGCACACAATTTTACGATAAAGTTAAATCAATATAAATTAAAGAGTTAAAGGAGTTTTAAATTTTTTATTTATTGGCACTTTATTTTCGTTCGGCATGCAGTAGCAGCGATTTCAAGCAAAGGGTGATCTCGAGATGTTCTAGGTCCAACGAGTTCTAATGTAAGGGAAAGTAACATTCTGGCTAATTAGGGAAAGCGTGGAAAAACCACGTATGTTCTGGAGAAGGAGGAAGTTTGTTGAGAATTTGACATCGTGGTAGACCTTGAATTAGTTTCAAGATTGTAAGTTAAACGTAATAGTCAGGGCTTACGAAAGTATGTTTCGTGAGGAAGCAAAGCAATGACTCGAGATGTCGGGGAAACAGGGAAAAATTCTAAGAGTGAATAATGCACTTTGTGCCGTAATCGTACTAAACCTAGGCCTGATGAAAGCAGTTTTGGAGAGTTCAAGAACCACTAATTTTGAACTGGTGCGGTCAATGACTCCTAGTTTATTCGAGACGGGGAATGATTGGTCTTCATAAGTTAAGATCGTTATTCACACTTACCATACACGACGGAATACACATATCATAGATCATTGACAGCTACGTAATAACCTACGAGGAAAACTAGTACACAGACTGAGACAGGTGAGTGATCTAGAGTGTACGGTGGAGTGAGGGGTATTTAAAGGGACACTTGGTATTTAGGTCATCGTCACGAGTGTCTTCTGGTCTGGAGAACTGCCTCTTATGTAATTTTAAAGAGAAGAGAGAGAGAGAGAGAGAGGGATGTCTCGCGGAGCTGACTACAGATGGTGAGATGAGTTAAGCGGGGCACACTGTGAGCGCTCGCGGTATATCGTAAGTGTGACACGAAATTTAAAGGGATTAATTGGGGTCACACGGAACACGGATATGGAGGGTTATGGTTATTTCAATGTTTGTGTTTTTTTTTTCAGATACTAAATTGTTGTAATTTTCGGAGAGTTTGGGTAGCGATATCAGGTCGTATCTCGTCTGACAAAAAATAAAGTGATCGTGTGATTTTTGTGAAACTGGTGTAATTTGGAGCATTATACAGCGACGTAACATTAAAGATATTATCGTCTCCAAAAAGCATATACCAGTAGCCACCAAGTGGGAAGTATAAACAAGTTGCAAAGCGATTACGTGACAAAACATTACGTCACGTGAAGAAGTGATGAAAACTCAAACTAACTGTAAATACAAAGGGTTAACACATAAATGTTCCTTTATCCAAACACTTATAGGATCCTATGTTGAGTTGGGCGGAAAATAAACGCAATATTGAAGAACACTATAGATGGTGCACAAGGAGCATTTCAAACTAAAAACAATGACGTGAAACCGCGTTGAAGTTTGAAGTGTTGTAAATATGAGGGTACTAATTTTTGTGTAGTATTGTATATATTTTCTTGTGTTGTGTTTATTACGTGTCTTTGAAACATCGCGCAAAATATAGCTATCCTATATTTCACGTGATCATTGAGGGCGAATGTTGCATTATTTATGAGGCTCATACGCCCACTGTAGGATTTATATGAGGCGTTGCTTCATTATTAATTTATGATATATAGTCGGCAAACAGTTCGCTACTTTTGATTTATAAATTACGGCTTATTATTATTATCACTCATGCGTGATAACGTAACATTGATTATTATTATTATTATTATTATTATTATTATTATTATTATTATTATGAATTTATTATTATTCGATAGTATATTGTACATTTTAATTTAATCTTGTCTAATGTATATAAAATTCTTATTACGATTTAGTATTTCATTTTGCGCTAGCATGAGAGAACAAGGGGAATTGGTCATGAGGTATTTCATAACGTAGGGACAGACAGCGTTAGCGCCAGTAGGATAACTTAATCGACAAATCACTACAGGAGAGATCCCAATTAAGACCAAGATGAGAAAATCTGTCTGGCCAGGGACAATGGAGCAGGCGACCGTTTGGAGTCCGGTGGAAGGGGGAGCCGAGCATGTGTCAACGAGCTTCCCGACTTCAAATTCAAAGAGAGTGACGTCACAAGCACAGGGTAGATTGAGCGGTCACATGTTCTGGAATATCCTACAGAAAAGAAGGGCCTACGACGTATTGGGAGCGGTGAGGGGGATGATGGACCACGATTGGATGAGATGGAGCGAGATTTCAAATTGATCGAACTACTGATTGGAAGGAGAAACCAGGTTATAATATCGGATGCACAGATGATCTGACCCCACAATGTTCTACTTGAAATTATCATAAGTGCAACAACGTCACCATGGTTCTCGGGGAGGCCATCAGTGAAACGTAAGTCTGGCAAAGTGAGAAAGCCAATTCATGACGTTTCGCACCCATGGATATAGCCGTGTCTGGGGCTATGTCAATGAATGTGATTTATGGAATCAGATCTCATCACAGCCAGTAAACCTGAGCTTATATCTCGTCTCTGATATATGAAATGTAAATTTATTAAATTATCACGCCAACGAAGAAGAAGATGATCGCCAACCGAGGACCACAGCATCTCTCCACATTGGAAGCGTACAAGACTGAGCGACAATCAACGTTCGTGGGCTCCATGACGAAATTACGCAAATTCTCTCTTTTCAATTAATTTTATAACAGCAAGTAAATTCAAGCTTTAGGTAATAACGTAATTTTAAACTCACGTTCAATTCATCTTTTCACCGTGCTAAAAGTAGATCAGTAGACGCATTCCTTATTATTATCATCGAATTTCTATTTTCTCCTGTGTTTTAGCCTACTTTTGATATTTGCAAAAAATTAAAGTAGACTTAGGGGATCTACACAGGGCCAAAAATTGTGTTTCTGACTATGTGTCTGTGAGTGTGTATGTCGAATTTGCTATGCTTGCCCCCCCCCCCCTTATCAATTCAAACACAGTGAAACAGAATTGAACGAGATTTGGTACAGAGGTAGCTCTAGCACAGGGCACCTCAGCGTTATGTCTTATATTGCCGCCATCTTGACGGAAACGTAATGGCGGCCACCCAAATGTTCAAAGCTTAAATATAATTACGACTAACCTAATCCACTGATCTCTACCAAATTTTGAAACAACATACATTAATTTGGGAAGCGTCTTTTGACCAAACTACAAGGTCATCAGCTAAATAGTTTGGTGATGGCGGCCGCGTATATGCGGAAATCGCCCCATCCCCCTATCAATTCAAACACAACTAAACCAAATCGAACCACGTTTTGTACAGAGGTAGCACTACCAAGGGACAACTCAGTATCATGTTTGATATCGCCACCATC
The DNA here is from genome assembly GCA_946902985.2 of Meconema thalassinum. NCBI lineage: Eukaryota > Metazoa > Arthropoda > Insecta > Orthoptera > Tettigoniidae > Meconema > Meconema thalassinum. The sequence continues at coordinate 605,781,382 of OX336389.2, forward strand.
ATAACAAAAATCAAGTGGCGCCCACTTAAATGTCCTTAGCTTAAATCAAATTACGACTAACCTAATCACCCGATCACTACCAAATTTTGCAACAACATACCGTCATGTGGGAAGCGTTTTTTGCCTAAGCTGCAAGATCATCAGCCAAATAGATTCAAGATGGAGGATGTATAAATCATGCAAGTATTTTAGCCAAACGGTAACTTACGATTCATCAAGGCCTGGCCTTACCAAATACGCTCATCGTACTTCGGGAGGTTTAAACTTTTCTCAAGGAGGTGACCGGTAGGATATTGCATTTAAAACTAGAATAATTATGTAACCGCAGTGGTGACTAACAGTTCAGGCTGTCCGTGCCATATCGTTCTTGTCCATGCCGTCCCGTTGGATTAAAATGGTGGCTATTGTTTGCTCGTACATCCATATATTTCCGTAACTTCATAAGTCTATATACTTTTAGGAATATACTGAAGAAAAGAATATATATTTAGTACAGGCCGGACGTTTGTTTTAGACGATTGCCCTTGACCTTGAAGCCTGCGGGTGAGCCTACACACACTCACTCTCTCACCCTATCGCTTCACACTTGTCACCACCGATCTGATGTAATGGAATTCCAGACTTAGCAGACAGTACAGTCCACGCCGAAGTATTGTGTGACGCGGAAGTACAAGTTACATAGTTGCGAACAGAACACCATTATATTTGCCAATGACTGTACTTCAGGAGTAGTGTGAAAGAGCGTTGTCAATCATCGGACCGCTTGAGGCAGGTGATAACAACACAGGTACTGTAGTAACTCGCCTCCAGGCTTCCATTAAGATTTTTCACTCGTCTAAAACAAACGTCCGGCCTGTATCAAATGGTTTATAGAACCGCCAGAATACGCTATTTAATTCGTTGATTTCAACACAAAATATGATAGAGTTATACTAAACCAGTTGTTTACCAAGCATTATCGTTGCGCATCCGTAACGTAATGGTAGCGACCTGGGCTCATAGTCTGGGGGTTCGTGGTTGACATCCATGCGGGTTCAAATTCTTTTACTTCGTTTTATGGTATTTATTGATTTATGACTACTCATACGTTACAATATTAAGCATATATAGTGTGTATTTGCAATGGAATATATATATACAGGGTGTACCTTAATTATACCGATAAAAATTCAGGGACGCTCTGCGTGTTATGTAAAAGACGATGCCGCAATCGGATTGGCGGAGAAAATGTTTCCCTTCAAGAAAATGAGATTAGTTTGTTACTTCCGGGCGCGCGATTCAAATCTACGAACTCGCCGTATTTGCTGAGCCAGGCAGCAAGCCACTGGCCACTGTTGTGCTTCAAGCAAGGAAAGGGAGTGTGATAGAAGGTGACAGAGATATGCTGGCGGGCATGCGGCAAGCCAAGGCGATCGAGGAAACTTGCGCATGCCCACCAGCATATCTCTGTCTCCTTCTATCACACTCCCTTCCCTTGCTTGAAGCACAGCGGTGGCCAGCGGCTTGCTCCCTTGGTCAGCAAATACGGCGAGTTCGTAGATTTGAATCGCGCGCCCGGAAGTGACAAAATAACCTCATTTTCTTGAAGGGAAAAATTTTCTCCGCCAATCCGATTGCGGTATCGTCTTTTACATAACACGCAGAGCGTCCCTGATTTTTTGTCGGTATAATTAAGATACACCCTGTATATATACTTATAACACCACACATTTCAACACTCAACTACAGCGATTAAAATTCGTAGTCCGTGATCCGCGGTAGAGTCTAATGTTGTTGTTGTTTTTGAATCTTTACTGGTTTTGTGGCATCATCATCTTGTAGCCCCGTGTACTTGGGTGTGTGTAGAATTTGTCTGAAAATCTGTGTCACTAAGATGTTTGTATGCTTACTAGTATCTGTACATTCATACGAGGGTTTGGGTAGGAAGCTGTTTTTGTTGTTCGCTCATTTGAGATGCATGAATACCATGGTCATTTAGCCCTGTGTACTTGGGGGAGTGTTGAATTTTGTCTGATAATCTGTATTATTGTGATGACTGTATTAGTGTGTGTGTATACTGTATATAATTCAGGTGAGGATTCAATCTATCAACGTATAATATCCGTATGGCATGTTGTATTTCAACAAGCTACTACTACCAACATTCAATTATACTCCTTCAAACGGACAAAGAGTTATAACTATACCCATGCATTTAGGAGATACTAGGCTATATGTTCTTTACTGAACATCTTGTTTATAATTAAATTTAGTATCTTTCATTCAATGCAGAGCCTTTCCTTTCTCGTAGTTAGAAATAGCTATAAGCCTACCACTCCTCCCGAAGCAAATGTCTACTTGGTTAAAGGCGGAGTCTTACCACGAGCTGAGGTAATGGGACCTCAAGGTGCTCTACTTTAGGCAAGTGTGTATATTAATTATTTGGTCTTCAACGGGGATATATGACCATAGCGCCCAACAATTAATCTGTATGTTAATATTAGAATCATTCTTTATCACTTTTAATAATGTATAATCATTTTATAGCCAACATCAAGCACAGACCAGTATGTCTACATTTGTCAACAACAAGCGTGAGAAGTACTTAACAATACGTTGCTACTTAAAGTGCTCTCATAAATAAAATAATCATCAATGATTAAATCACACATTTATATACACCATCAAATTTGCAAATTTATATTCAATATTATAAAAAGTGGACATAGGAAACTGAATGTTCATAACTGACGAATCAAATAGGTATTTAAGACAATAATAACAACACTGCCCATATTAGGGGTGACTAGATTAGGGTGACTAGCCAAAAAATTCCGATAATTGTGAGGCCAAGTTAATTGAGCACAGTTATATCTGGATATGGAGTGGTTTTATTTTTACAAATCGTTTAGGAATGTCAATTAACACAGAAAATATAATATTTAAGAAATGAATAAATAACTATAACCAGGACACCATCCAACAAAGTAATACATGTGTTAATCATGTCTGTCATAAATAATTACACGTACTTCAGACAATGGTGTTGGTTTTTCACACACATAAAAAAGATCAACAGTTACATTTTAACCTCCTCTCATGCACGAATATTTGACTTCTCACTGAAATAGAAGCAAAGTTCTTTGGACTCAGTAATGTACATCCGTTATGACAATACCCGTATGGCACATCGACGTACCACTGGCCCGGGATTATTGTATTTCGTGGTCTCCCCTTGCCAAATAAACTAGGATAGATATGATCATTTATGATGTTACTGAGCCTTAGTAATTTGGGTTAGGATTGAGATTGAGACGGCCATGACTTAAGCCAGCTGCAATACTTGCATTTGCTTGAATTTGAAATAATGAAGCCATAAATGGACACCTCTAGGATAGCGCATGGTAGATTTAAACTCACGTTTCCTTTGTCGTCCTCTGAAGACCTAGTAAACCCCGTTTCTGCCTCAGGATTGAAAATTAAATTCTAGACAGAGCCATCATCTCCACGACAGGATTCCGAATATGTACCCTTCACCATGACTAATTCTGTTTGTAAGAATGGTTACACCAAATATAACGTAGCCATCCTATCAGCTGTGCTCCTGTTGCAATATACATGGTCTCTACTGAGCTCTTAAAGGGTTTGTAATTAAGTCTGAGCTTGAGAAACCTATATGACTTGACAGTGACAAAGAGTTCATTATAGTTCATTGGCCTGCAATGATATGTAGCACATTTGTTCTTGCCAGATTGATTGGCACTTATCACTGCACTCTGTCTGTTTCAGTCACTACTGGAAGCCACGTATACCCAAGTTGCGAGGAGCACACTTATTTAAAGGAACTCAAATTCACAGCCATGACTTTCGGAGCCCTGAGGCTTTCAGGGAAAGCCGTGTATTGGTTATAGGAGCTGGACCATCGGGCATGGACTTGACTCTCGAGCTAGCATCTGTGGCCAAACAGGTAACATTATACTAGAATCTACTTTACTCATCTCTTCTCGTACCGGCTTTGCTCGAATATCTACTCGAGAGTAATGAATTAGCTTTTCTCATATTTATTCAACGTTTGTATAATTCCTAGGATTACCTTGCTATACAATACAGTATACTTCTAAAAAGATCCAACCTTAGATAAGCATTTTTGTCAACAGCCTGATTTTGAATCTGATCATTAACTGAATTTGATTGTCAGTTGCCGGCTGTGAGCCACCCTCCATGTACTGTACTGTAGGTGTATCCTCAACGCTTCAAATCTTGCTGGAAAATGCAGTATGACTCCTAGTAAAATGCAGTCAGAAATAAGGGAGAGGCAACAGCAACAACGTGCTCGGAACTAGGACTAAACAAAATCTTTAGACTTTTGTCATTGAGAGAGTGGATGCAAATGCGAAGAGTGTCAGACTACACGATACTCATATGAAGGATTTCTCACACAGCATGAGAAAACTGATTTCAGGGCCCTTGTTAAGAAGCAGGAGACTCTCCTGACAGATGGGGAGCTGTATTCACGTTGCAACACTGTCGAGATATTAGGGTCCCCTGACACCAACAATGAGGATGTGCTCGAAACAGCCAGAAGCCCTGGTAGGGCAATGGTCATGAAAATTGAAAATGAGATGATGGATTCATATCATCGCGTACTTAAACGACTGGATCAAACGCTTAGTGGAATTATCGTGCAATCCGTCCAGAAATTTGACAAGGAAGGCGTCATGCAACAAAAGCGTCTAATAACCAGTCGGACAAGCACATGAGACTTCCTGAGAAACCATAACCAACATCATTGAAAGCCTGTCACCTTAAAGGAAGTAACCCCTGGCTCTTTCTCGGAACTTCAAGAGGGAACAGAGTTACAGGTTCAAGTATATACCGTGATACATACGTGACTAGGGTTATTTTCAATTTGGTTGGTGAAGTCACGGATGACATGCGGACGGTGATATTCGATGTTGTGGCTTGAATTGCTGCCATATTACTCAGCTGTGTTAGGTTTCTAACAGATCAGTCGGTAAATGGGGATGTAGTATCATGTGTTCAAGTGCGAGGTTTGTTCTTGAGTAAGGATTGTTCGTACATTATCTTTAGTTCAATTACATTGAAAAATTGCACTGAAGTCTTCTAAAGCCATTGTGAAACAAAGCCATCGATTTTTACTCGGTTATATGACAGTCTGCTCGAAACCGTTGGCCGCTGTTAGGTTAGACGACTGTTTGTGTGAAACCATTGGTCGCAAATATGTTAGACGACTATTTGGGTGAAACCATTGGCCGCTAGTAGGTTAGACGACAGTTTGGGCGAATCCATCGGCCACTCCCAGATTTGACGACTACTTGGGCAAAACCATTGTTCGCTACTAGTTTAGACGACCGTCTGGGCGAAACTATTGGCCGCTACTAAGTTGGAGGACTCTCTGGGCAAAACCATTGGTTGCTACTAAATTAGATGACTGTCTGGGCGAAACCATGGCTGCTACTCGGTTAGACGACTGTCTGGGCGATACCATTGGCCGCTACTAGGTTAGATGACTGTCTAGAGGAAAATTACTGCTTGTACTACAATTAATGGGATCTATGGCGAAAGATCCAGGGTTGGGTTTGTGTTTATATAAAAAAACTTATTAACACTTAGAATTTAATATGTATGCATCGTTTATGCCTATAGTGTCGTACATGACGTCATGGATGCCACCATTATGTGTCTAGAGGAATTTCAATGTGTAAGGTATCGCGATCTATACTACTCCCTATAAATGATAGTGCTGATGTCAAAAAGTTATCATAATTCATGACAGCCCAAACAACTTGATTTGGAACACATTTAAGTGGTATAAAGAGTGTGCTCTGAGAGCACTAGGGGTCGCAGTTAGATTATTTCTGGACAGCTCCTAGAACCATTGTATTTAACATATTCTTTTGTTCCACGTAACGGAATCTCCAAGCAAGGCGCCTAGCCCTACAGCAGGTCTCTGTCCACTTATTCAAAACTTCCTCTTGCATATCACTAGATTTTAGTGGCGCCGCTGGGTAATATCTTTTTAAGTTCACAAAGAACTGCCAACTGTTTTAGACACTGAGAATTAGGATAGTATTCTATTTAAATATTTATTTGTTCATTGTTTGTTCGCCATTATTTATGACAGGATATCCTTACTCTTCTCATATCTTACTGAAGACATACTTGTAAAGTTTGTAATTTGTAGTTAACTATTTGAACTAGGCTAGTTGAGAGTACAACTCTCTTTTCTGCGCCTAGTAGGGACACATTTGACTGACGGGTGCAGTGTCATTTGATTGGGAAATAAACCTCTATCGAGTAGAAGCTAGATGGCAGACAATAGTAGCCCTCTTTCATGAACTACTCCTAAACATGATGTAAGCTTCAGGACATCATAAGATCGTCCAGAGCATGTATCGAAAACCGACTGGATTACACAAGAATTTTGATCATGTCCGTCATGCCGAAAGCATTGCCCCTTCTGACAAGGCAACACATGCAACTTTGTAGTTCACAACGGGATTGTGCTCTCTGGAGACACACATCATTGAAATGGAAACGGAAAGTGACTCGACACTTACTTGTTGATTTATTTAGGGGCATTGCGACATTTTGGTCATGTAGCCCTGTGTACTTGTGTTTGTGTGATATTTGTCTGATAACCTGTGTTATTGTCATGGCTGTATTAGTGTGTGTATTTTTAATTCTGGTGACGATTGGGAAGGAGACGGCCGTGGCCTTATGTTAGAAACCATCCTGGCACTTGCCTGGAGTGGGAGTGGGAAAGAACGGGAAACCACTACCAAGATAGCTAGGGGAGAAATCGAATACACCTCTTCTCAGTTTTGTCTCAAGAAGCTGAGTGTACTCCGTTCCAGCCATCAGACCAAAATTAAATTCCTTAGTAGAGCCGGGAATGGAACCAGGACCTCCGGGGCGACATCCATGCCTGCTAGCCGCTACACCATGAACTGGCCTACAATTATTATTAAAAAGGCAAATTTTGAATTACAGTACCGTACTTTATAAATAATTATAAGGAAAGTTACAAGAAGGTTCTCTCGCAATTTTGACATGTAGATGTAAATGTAGCTCATCTTGTCCTCGTTTCCATCAATTCATAAATAACTATGTACCCGTAACATCTAATAGGAGGACACATTTGTGTCCATGCTGGTTTACTTTTTCATAATAAAGCATCTGTATAAAATCTTACCACTGCAAAGCAAATGTGGAATGTGCAGACTTTTATTGCAAAACAATTATAAATGTAAACTCTAAACAGGGAAATTCAATCCGCTTGCCAATAATAGGTTCGTCATGTTCAAAATGCGTTCGGAGGGGAAACGAATCACCTTCGAATATGTATTCAACTCAAGAAACGCCTCCTTGTGATACCTACATTGCAAATAAATGGGAATTTAAAAAATATATAAACATATCTCCGACAGATTTGCTGATTACGCTTCGTCCATTTATTCCAAGAAATGGGGAAATTCTGATATTTCAGGAGCAATTGACCAAGACGTACACCTCGTCTTTGATGGTTTGGATTCTAAGCAAACTAGTTATTTCTGAAGTGAATAACACGATATTGAAATTGAAGCAAAAGAAAGCTACCGACCCAGACCTGATTCTTAAACATAATTAAAGGATTTGCACAAGTGTTTGCCAAACCATTGACTACAATATTTTATATAGCCATTGAAACTGGTACTATCCAAAGTCACTGAAAAGACATGCAAGATTTAGGTCATTACAGATCCGTGTCAACACTGCCCGCCATTGCAAAACTCTTGGAAAAATTATTATACCAGCGTATATTGAACCCTTATTGATCTTCGATAAATAAGTATTCATATTTATTATTATTATTATTACGGCCTAGGCAGCACATAAGGAAGTCGACTTGGATATTAGGGAGGCCAGCATTTCGTAATGATTGCAACAGAAGCTGAGTTGGTAGCTATTCCTGGGGGACGGCCAGAATTAGTCGAGTTCAAGGCCAAATTGTGCAACTACTGTACCAAAATTTGGAGACATAAAGGAAGAATCACGAGGTCCTCTCAACGAACATACGATTGAATCAGCCAATCGCAAGAGACCAAGCCGTGACCACGAGGTAGACGGCGTCAGTAGTAAAAAGCGCGCGGAAGTGTGTATCTAAGGAACCGCCGAACGGATTAATCTCCGCTCGAGTAATTTGAGACGTTGGATTTATTTGGAGAAGAATGACACTAGCCCCATCTTTGTGAGACAAAAACTCTGGAAGTTTTTATCCGACTCCGCCCCACTCCTCCGCCCTTGTCAGTTTCTCATAAATAGTTTGGCCTGACGCCAATCTAAGTCTATTCTTGTGGAGCCTTCAGAGGCATACTCCACGCCAGTTTGAAGTGTGATTTTTGACGCTCGAATTTATCTAAGACTATTCTTGTGGAGCCTTCAGAGGCATACTCCACGCCAGTTTGTTGTGTGATTTTTGACGCTCGAATTTATCGGAGTACTTAACTTGTGGAGCCTTCAGAGGCATACTCCACGCCAGTTCGAAATGTGATTTTTACGCTCTAAAATCAGTGAAGCTAATTTATTTTCTGAGCTCTGGGAAGCTAAAGTCCCAGCGTTTGCAATATCGAATTTTAAAAGCTATAATACATTTTGTTCTAAAATCAACTAAATTGTGTGATCTAAATATTTCACGCCAGCGCGTGATAAACTGTAACATTCTTTTAAAGACGACGAGTTCAACTTTAAGGGGGAAGTATCGTATCACCCTAATTAGCGCTTACCAGAACCGAAGTCCAAGACGGGACGGAAATACCGGACGAGATAGCGACTGCTGGTGCAGCCAGGATTTTGAACTTGTTAACGAGCCAGTGGCGCGGACTCGAGATGTATATTTTATGTATAAATTGTGTGTATTGTATGTGTGTTTTTATAGTGCGTATGTGCGATATTATTAGGGCCAGTCTTCGCTATTAATCGCAGTAGGACAATTGTGGGTGAACTGAGTAGCCTGCAAGCGATTATAGATAGGCAAATATTTAACATTGAACTTTTCTGCCAAGGAGTCGAGACCAAGATGATCAGCACGTTGTTTGAAGTTGGGATGAGCTTCAAGAAATCAACGCAGACGACTACTATGGAGTGCTAAATTGTCCATAGGGCAATGGGTTGAGGAGGATGTCCTTAGTCCTACATGCAGAAGCGGTGATGTACTAAAATTGGATTATTTCAATTATGTAGTTAGATTTGGCCGGGGAACTTTGTAAATAGTCATGTTTTTCTTTCTTGTTTTATAGCTGTTTTTCTTGTACCGACACTATATGTTTAAATTTCCGTTGGCGCGTGGCCAATGTGTTTGTTGATATTTTGACTTTTTTTTTTTGAGTCATGTGTAATGTACGCGGCGTGCGTGCGTGATTTTTATCCTTGCAATTGCGGAACCCGTTACATTCGATAAATGGTGCTTTATTAACGTTAATATTTGAAATAGGAATGGGAGGAAATGATTGTAAAACATTTTGCTGAACAGGTTATTATTCATGTTAGGGTAGCCGAGTGCACCAACTTAAAAGTAATTGTAGAACACCTTCGTTCTAATTTGATAGATTTTTCTTGAGTCCTTTTCAGGTGACTAGTCACGGCATAGAACGATGGCGCCAGCATGTGGATATTATTTGTGTCTTTTATTTCAGGGTCTGTCACAACCCATACGTGTGGTTCAGTGTGTGTTGATGTGTCTAGTGTGTGTTGATTCTACGTGAGGAGGGGGTAGTTGTCCTACCGCCCTTATATATTTTTGCTGCTGTTGTATTTTTAGATGGAAAGACAGAGTGCTCTTGGGAGACTGCTGATTCTTGTCCATATGTTTTTCTGACACACACGTATTATTGTGCTTTGGGGCACATTTCTTCGAGGTTCGACCCCATGCTCTGGGAGGTCGAGGTTATTGACACGTGGGTTGACAGACATGCAGAGTTCCACCAACCGCCCGTTTTGCCTGTGACTTATTTTGATAGGCAGTCCTTTTTGTCCGACTGAACCCTGTAAGCTTTCATGCAGCAAACCTGTTCATTGTGATGGCTAATTTTAAGCCATAATTAATTGGGGAGTTCGCAATGTGTGTAACGGATTGTTGTACCTTGTATGGATAAGAATATTGTGATTAACGTAAATGTCGGCTGTTTGCCTATTGCTTTGTTGATGACTCGATTTCATGTAATTTTGTTTGTCACACCCGTTTGGTGTAGTGGTAGAGTATTTGTAAATTTTGACAGCGGTCATTTGAGTATTTTTCTATTGGTCACGTGTTAATGTACTTGTGTTGATTTGTGTGAGAAGTCCTAAGATTTTAGGCAGTAAATGTTGCTACGGCAATTCAAGTCCAATTTCACACGGAAATTTTGTGTTTGTTTATAGTAGATTTAGGAAGTGTCGGTTTAATTTAATGTATTGTAGTTGTGTTCCCTCGTGTCGGTCTAGCTCTAGGAAATGCGGATTCGTTGTTTGAAGGGTCATTCTGGATGATAACGAATCACGCATTCAAAGTACACATCGTGGTGCATGTAGAACGGCATACCCACTTATATGGTCACTTTTTGTATCTTTTATTTAAGGACACTTGGTCCAGGTAATTAATCTCTCCAGAGATATCGCCTAAGTTTTTGGCATTTTTATTAAGCGGGAGTCAGTTGGGAGTTTTTGTTGTTAATTGTTTATGTGTAAATATGGTGATTTGTTATTAAATTCAGTTGTTTTTAACCCTGGCTTCACTCTTTCCTGCATGTTATTTTGTTATATGTTACCCTGCAAGTTAATGAAGCGCCCTGACAGCAACTTACGAATATGACCTGTTACGCCCCGAATCTGAGTCTCATATGCTTCTTTGCAAGGGTTCATAAAACAAAAATGGCTGCCCAAGTGGGGATTGTTGTTGTTGTTGCTTCGCTGATCTCATATTTATTTCGTTGAGAAATGATGCCAGGTCAAGCGGACATGTAAATTCAGTAAATGGAGGCGATGTTGTACCGCCATGTGCATTAGTAAAATCACTGAGTTCCTAAGGTTAGAAATATTGAACAAGGTTAGAATTTGATTTGGTATTTGTTATAAACTTGTTCTGGCGCCCACATTAAAATTAGAAATTTGCATTATTAATGAACTCAGTCAAAGCAGGAAGATGTTGCCTTATATTTGACATTTAATTGACTTCGGTTAATTGGTGTTTCGTAAATTCTGTTGGTTAGGAATTTAAAAGCAGATCACTAGGGGTTATTTTGTTGTTTGGGAATAAGTGTCATTGTATTCAGTAAATTTTGTTACTGAAATTTTCATTAAATTAGAGCCAGTAATATTTAAATGTGTGACATGTATGTGCGTATAGGGCTGAAACCTTAGCCCATAACCCTGTTTTTCTCTGAATATATTTTGTGTGTGATATGGCGAGTGTTGATGAGATAAAGGCATTGTTAGAACAGATGTCGATCCAAATGTCCGCGAAAACGGAAGAACAATTAAAAGAACAGTTAGAAGCTCAGCGTGAGCATAGTGAAAAACAATTAGAACAAATGTCCGCGAAAACGGAAGAACAATTAAAAGAACAGTTAGAAGCTCAGCGTGAGCATAGTGAAAAACAATTACTTGATATGAGCGGTAACATTTCGGTCCAGTTAGAAGTCCAGAAATTAGACACTGACAAACAATTCAATGAACTAAACCACAAATTGTCACAACAGGCGGTAACACAAACCGAACAGTTAGGAAAAATCACGAATGATATTAATCAGAGCGTTCAAAAAGTAGAGAAACTGGCAGGCGAGGTTGCGGAAAACAACATCAAACAGTTAGGCGAAATGAAGAAATTGGAGGCGAAATTTGATAACAAATTAGTACAATTTGACGAGATGGTGGCAGATAAACTCAAGCAGATAGAGGCAGCATGTGTCAGTAACACCGCGGGAGTGAAGAAAACCCAAGAGAAACTACAGCAGCAAATTAATTCGGTAGATAACAACGTGCTGGAATTAATAAAGGAAATAGATAAAGTCGAAGTTAAGGCTGAAACCGAGCGGATACACTTGCGGGAAAATTTAGAGGAGCAATTAGGCAGAACACAAGAGATCATAAGAAAAGAGATGGAAGGCCAGCTAATAAACACACAAGAGGTCATAAGACAAGAAGTAGGGGAGCAGCTCGTCAAAACTCAGGATAATATGGAAGAACAACTAGTGAAAACGCAGGAACGGATAAGTGAAGAGCTAGAGAAAAATCAGGAGAGGAACGAGGAGAAAATAAATAGCTTAAAAAGTAGGATCCGGCGAGATTGGGACCAGCAGGCTCATGCGAATAAGGAAGACAGGCTGGCAGTTTTAAAGCGAATGCAGGCACTGGAGGAAAATATGAAGTCGAAATTACAGGAACACTCAGAATTAATCATAAAAAACGAGATTAGATCGTTAGAGAATGCGACGTTATTTTCAAACGAAAATATTCCGGAAAAGCAAACAAGTATTGGAAGTCCGGCAGGTTCGAAGTTGGCTGAGGACACGAGTCGGGGTCAAAGTCCCAGACTAACGACTAATGCATTCCAGCAGTACAGGGGGGAGACTTCAACTCCGCAACCGAACTTGGCACCAGCCCAAGTCATCCAAGTCATTCGGGGTAATGATTTTAAGCCCGATAAGTTTAAAGAACATTCAGGAACCACTCCCAAAGCATTTCTACGGCAATTAACTGACTACTTTAATGACCAACACATCGGCCCGGAGAAACAATTAAGAATGGTGGAGAAATTTTTAGAAGGACCTAGCCTGACCTGGTTTTTAAGTTTCAAGTACACGTTTACAGACATGGCTCAATTCCGCGAGGCGTTTTTGAAGAAGTTTTGGAGTCCTTCGTTACAGCAGGGGTTAAGAATGGACCTGTACACGCGCAAATACCACAGTACACATCCAACCCGTTTTTCAGAATTCTTCAGTCAGCAATTGGTAAAATTCAGGGATTTTGATGACCCGCCTAGCGAGCCGAATATGGTTCTAACCATCGGAAAACAACTCCCAATGCATATCCAACAATTATTAGTCGCAGGAAATATTCAGACCGCAGTCCAAGCCGAAGAATTACTCAGACACTTAGATGAGACGAGTATGGTAAGCCCACAGACAGGAAGAAGGAATTTGGAATGTGTCAACACGGCAGAGGTAGTTCAGGGACTCCAAAATAACCACGGCCAGGGGAACCAAAGTAAGACACAGTCCACAGGGACACAGTTCACGCCAAGAAGACAAGATTTTGACGGCCGAAACCAGTTCCATAACAACAATCAGAATTATCAGAATAACCGCGGGAGATATCATCAGAATAACCAAAATCAAAATAATCAGTGGACGTACCAGCGGGAATACACGAATTGGAGGGGAAACCAGAGACAAGGTAGACCTTACCAAAGAAATGGAGATGGTAGATGGAGTTACGGCAGGGACTATCGCCAAGAAAACAGAGGGGATTATAGGAATAACTGGGACGAACGATATATTGAATCCCGTAAATACTTGGATCAATTAAGTAATGAAGAAGCGGAGAAGGAGAAGTGGGGGCGTGCCATGGCGAACAGACAGAGCCCAGACAACCATCAAGGAGAGGGGGCAGAGAGTTTACTGAGGCAACAGGAGCGACAGAATGATAACCGGCGAAACACATCTAATGGGGCCCGGGATAAAAAAAAAACAAATGAACTGAAAGGAGACAGGCTAAAAACGGAGATCGCCAGGGAGCAAGAAGAGATGATAGTGGCCAATATAGAAGAGTGGGTAGCATTCCCAGACGACTGCCTGGAGGAAGTGGTGAAGAACCGTGAAAATGTTATCAGACAGCTACCAATTATTTACGCGCATATTGGAGGTATGAGGGTGAGATGTTTGATTGATACAGGTAGCCAGGTGAGCTTAGTCACTGAAATTTTGATTAAAGAAATAGCAAGAAGACAGACTGTTCCTATTATGCCGGTACCGCTAATGAAAGTCAGAGGTGTCATTCCTGACAAAACTATGAATTGTAAACAGCAAGCATTTCTAGATCTGGAAATATTGAACCATACTTTTTCACAAACATTCATTGTTATTCCAAAGATGAACTACAATATAATTTTAGGAGCCAACTTCATCTGCGATTTTCATGCTGTAATTGATTTACATAACAACACTGTAAGCTTCAAACAAGTAGAAGGATTGGATCATGTGGGTTTAAATATGGAAGAGAATCCGCTGGAGAGAGAGGCCAATACTTGGGTTGTTGAGGAATGCACTAATGAGGCCGGAGATAAGATCTTGAGGGGAGAGCAAGTCAACCAGACAGCAGTGCTAGAAATGGACAGCCGAGATATTTCGCAGGAACTTTGGGTGCATTGGGCGGAAGAAGAAATGGCCGGAACCAAATTCGAAATTTTACTTCAGGAGCGACTTAAGGAAGCCATCGTAGGGGAATCTGATAGAAGAAGATTGGAAGAAATTTTAAGATTACATAAAGGAGCGTTTGACGCCGTACCTGGGAAAGTTTTAAATTTTCAATATGCGATGCAGGTAACAGATTGGACCCCATTCAAAAGTAAATTGTACCCGATCCCAGAGAAGCATTTTTCTCAGGTGAAGGACATTATTACTAACTTATTAGATTCTGGCATGATAAGGAAAGCTGCAACTCCTTATCTGAACGCAATATTGGCTGTGACCAAGCCAAACGGATCAATTAGGCTATGCCTAGACGCGCGAGTTTTAAATAGCAAACTGCTAGTTGAGCACGACCAAGCACCGAGGATCAAAGATGTTTTGAAAGGCTTCCGCGGGAAGAAGATATACTCAAGTGTTGATTTGACGAATAGTTTCCACCATCTTGAACTTGATGAAAAATCCCAACTGTTGACGGGATTTTTATTCGATAATCAAAGTTACATCTGGTGTCGAATGCCCTTTGGCGTGAAAACTGCGGGATGTGCACTCATTAGAGCACTCGATAGAAATCTGACTGAGGAGGTTAAGAACTTCACCACGAGATATGTTGATGACATATTAATCGCTTCTGAGACAATGGAAGAACACTTGATAAATTTAAATAAACTGCTGGACAACCTGAGAACCATGAACTTCAAGATCAACTTAAAAAAGTCACATTTTTGCCAGAGCGAAATTTTATATTTGGGACATATAATTGATGTTGAGGGCGTGCGGCCTAATCCAGCCAAGATTGATGCTATTAAGAAATTTCCCACACCTACCAAAGTCAAACATGTTAGAGCATTTTTGGGAGTGACAGGTTTCTTCAAAGAAAATTGCCCTGGTTACACAGAAACAGTAGCGCCTATGCAGGAGATGTTGAAGAAAGCGAATCGATGGTCGTGGAACGAGGAGTGCGACAGGTCTTTTAAAGCAACGAAGGATTTATTGGAAAACTGTGTGAAACTTGGATATCCGGATTTTGAGAAACAATTTATCATTCAAGCAGATGCTTCGTTAATTGGGATTGGTGCTATGCTGTACCAAGAGGACGCTGAAGAACCCAAGAAGAAATCCTATTTGGAATTTACGAGTCGTAAATTACGGAAACATGAGAGGAACTACACAGTTACGGAACTTGAGCTACTAGCAATTCTATATTCTCTCCAACAGTGGCGCAAGATGATCTATGGTTATTCCATCATTGTTAGAACCGACCACCATGCACTGACATTTTTATTTAAGACAACAATAGCAAGTGAGAGAGTTACGCGCTGGTCCATCTACATACAGCAGTTTGACATCACAATAGAGCATTGTCCTGGGAAATTGAACGTCATACCAGATGTCTTGAGTAGAAACCCTGAGGACGGAAACGAAGTAACAGCGGAAGTTCACAATAGTACCTTGACACCTAAGGCTCGTGAGTTTTTGGCGAGATTGAAGGATATTCGGAAGGAGCAAGAAGCTGACCCATGGATGATGATGATGATAAAATTCTATAGGAAGGAGTTACAACCAAATTCACCGGAGTACCGGGAAGCCAGTGCTAAACAAGCGAGATTTCACTACTTGAATAACTTGTTACATAAGTACGTGGATGAGCATCATACTAAACTGCGGATCTTAGTTCCAGCATCACTACAGAGGGGATTAACTTGGCATGTTCACGAGAGCCTAGCACATATCGGCACGGATAAGACTGAAGCTACGATAGGGGAGACCTTTACTTGGCCCAAGATGAGATTCACCATTGTTGAAGTAATTAGAACGTGTGACGCTTGTCAGCGCACAAAGCCGAACAACTTTATTCTGAAACAACCTCCAAGACCACTATTACCGCAGAAACCATGCGAGATGCTCGCGATTGATTGCTTTGGTCCTTTAGTAAAAGGAAAGCGTGGATGCCGACACCTCTTGGTATGTGTCGATGTATTTTCGAAGATGGTCGTGCTATGTCCTATTCAGAAGACGACATCAGGACAAGTCCTTAGTCGAATTAAGAACAAAGTCATTCCGATGCTTGGGAAGCCGGAATCCATTCTATCAGATCACGGTACCTATTTCACAAGCAATGTTTTTAGGCAAGGTTTGGAGAGCCTAGGAATAAAACACATATTTTCAAGTATTCGTCATCCTTGTGGAAATCCGAGCGAAAGAACAATTCGCTGTGTCGCTAAATACTACAGAGTAATGATTCCTAACGAACACAATAAATGGGTAGACAAAGTAGGGGAAATTGAGATGTGCATGAACACAACTAAGCACGAGTCGACGGGTCAAGTCCCACTGATTGTACACCACAACAGGTTGCCGGAAAGAACTTGGGACAAGATCATTCCTTGCCCAAGGGATCCATTATTAGCGCATGATTTGCGAATCCAGCGAACGAGAGAGCACATGAGGAACCAAGCGGACCGAAGGCTGAGACGGTACCGAGGAAAGAAGTTTCACCGAGAGTTACAAGAACAAGAATTAGTGCTGGTTCGTAGACCACCAATCTCCGACCCTAAGAACAAAGTCTTCGCCAAGTTCTGTCCAAAATTCATTGGCCCGTTCCGGGTAATTAAGAATCTGGGTAACAATGCCTACAGATTAGAAGAAGTGAGCACTGGTGCAAAATCTGTTTTTAATAGCGCCAATTTGAAACCGTACTACAGAAGGGAACCATTTGATGATTAGGAAAGATGATATGTGCAGAATCTGTATTGCCAAAAAAAAAAATTTTTTTTGAAAGCAAACACTCAAATCCACGGGGAGCGCGTGAGTACGCACTTTGTTTGTAAACAACGAGCAGCTGAGACGACGGGAGTGGCAACTACGTGAGGAGAAGGGGGAGACCTAGAGAAAATATGAATGACATTCCAGCGAGAAGGGAGCACACTAATTGAGTCAGAGGGGCATACACTCGAGAAGCTGAGTGAGATTTAAAGAGATGTGTTGTTACTACAGTGGATTTTGTTTTTGAAATCCAAACCAATAAATTGTTTCGAATTTCAAAACCTTGCTGAGGATAAATGAACCCTTATTGATCTTCGATAAATAAGTATTCATATTTATTATTATTATTACTACGGCCTAGGCAGCACATAAGGAAGTCGACTTGGATATTAGGGAGGCCAGCATTTCGTAATGATTGCAACAGAAGCTGAGTTGGTAGCTATTCCTGGGGGACGGCCAGAATTAGTCGAGTTCAAGGCCAAATTGTGCAACTACTGTACCAAAATTTGGAGACATAAAGGAAGAATCACGAGGTCCTCTCAACGAACATACGATTGAATCAGCCAATCGCAAGAGACCAAGCCGTGACCACGAGGTGGACGGCGTCAGTAGTAAAAAGCGCGCGGAAGTGTGTATCTAAGGAACCGCCGAACGGATTAATCTCCGCTCGAGTAATTTGAGACGTTGGATTTATTTGGAGAAGAATGACACTAGCCCCATCTTTGTGAGACAAAAACTCTGGAAGTTTTTATCCGACTCCGCCCCACTCCTCCGCCCTTGTCAGTTTCTCATAAATAGTTTGGCCTGACGCCAATCTAAGTCTATTCTTGTGGAGCCTTCAGAGGCATACTCCACGCCAGTTTGAAGTGTGATTTTTGACGCTCGAATTTATCTAAGACTATTCTTGTGGAGCCTTCAGAGGCATACTCCACGCCAGTTTGTTGTGTGATTTTTGACGCTCGAATTTATCGGAGTACTTAACTTGTGGAGCCTTCAGAGGCATACTCCACGCCAGTTCGAAATGTGATTTTTACGCTCTAAAATCAGTGAAGCTAATTTATTTTCTGAGCTCTGGGAAGCTAAAGTCCCAGCGTTTGCAATGTCGAATTTTAAAAGCTATAATACATTTTGTTCTAAAATCAACTAAATTGTGTGATCTAAATATTTCACGCCAGCGCGTGATAAACTGTAACATTCTTTTAAAGACGACGAGTTCAACTTTAAGGGGGAAGTATCGTATCACCCTAATTAGCGCTTACCAGAACCGAAGTCCAAGACGGGACGGAAATACCGGACGAGATAGCGACTGCTGGTGCAGCCAGGATTTTGAACTTGTTAACGAGCCAGTGGCGCGGACTCGAGATGTATATTTTATGTATAAATTGTGTGTATTGTATGTGTGTTTTTATAGTGCGTATGTGCGATATTATTAGGGCCAGTCTTCGCTATTAATCGCAGTAGGACAATTGTGGGTGAACTGAGTAGCCTGCAAGCGATTATAGATAGGCAAATATTTAACATTGAACTTTTCTGCCAAGGAGTCGAGACCAAGATGATCAGCACGTGGTTTGAAGTTGGGATGAGCTTCAAGAAATCAACGCAGACGACTACTATGGAGTGCTAAATTGTCCATAGGGCAATGGGTTGAGGAGGATGTCCTTAGTCCTACATGCAGAAGCGGTGATGTACTAAAATTGGATTATTTCAATTATGTAGTTAGATTTGGCCGGGGAACTTTGTAAATAGTCATGTTTTTCTTTCTTGTTTTATAGCTGTTTTTCTTGTACCGACACTATATGTTTAAATGTCCGTTGGCGCGTGGCCAATGTGTTTGTTGATATTTTGATTTTTTTTTTGAGTCATGTGTAATGTACGCGGCGTGCGTGCGTGATTTTTATCCTTGCAATTGCGGAACCCGTTACATTCGATAAATGGTGCTTTATTAACGTTAATATTTGAAATAGGAATGGGAGGAAATGATTGTAAAACATTTTGCTGAACAGGTTATTATTCATGTTAGGGTAGCCGAGTGCACCAACTTAAAAGTAATTGTAGAACACCTTCGTTCTAATTTGATAGATTTTTCTTGAGTCCTTTTCAGGTGACTAGTCACGGCATAGAACGATGGCGCCAGCATGTGGATATTATTTGTGTCTTTTATTTCAGGGTCTGTCACAACCCATACGTGTGGTTCAATGTGTGTTGATGTGTCTAGTGTGTGTTGATTCTACGTGAGGAGGGGGTAGTTGTCCTACCGCCCTTATATATTTTTGCTGCTGTTGTATTTTTAGATGGAAAGACAGAGTGCTCTTGGGAGACTGGTGATTCTTGTCCATATGTTTTTCTGACACACACGTATTATTGTGCTTTGGGGCACATTTCTTCGAGGTTCGACCCCATGCTCTGGGAGGTCGAGGTTATTGACACGTGGGTTGACAGACATGCAGAGTTCCACAAACCGCCCGTTTTGCCTGTGACTTATTTTGATAGGCAGTCCTTTTTGTCCGACTGAACCCTGTAAGCTTTCATGCAGCAAACCTGTTCATTGTGATGGCTAATTTTAAGCCATAATTAATTGGGGAGTTCGCCATGTGTGTAACGGATTGTTGTACCTTGTATGGATAAGAATATTGTGATTAACGTAAATGTCGGCTGTTTGCCTATTGCTTTGTTGATGACTCGATTTCATGTAATTTTGTTTGTCACACCCGTTTGGTGTAGTGGTAGAGTATTTGTAAATTTTGACAGCGGTCATTTGAGTATTTTTCTATTGGTCACGTGTTAATGTACTTGTGTTGATTTGTGTGAGAAGTCCTAAGATTTTAGGCAGTAAATGTTGCTACGGCAATTCAAGTCCAATTTCACACGGAAATTTTGTGTTTGTTTATAGTAGATTTAGGAAGTGTCGGTTTAATTTAATGTATTGTAGTTGTGTTCCCTCGTGTCGGTCTAGCTCTAGGAAATGCGGATTCGTTGTTTGAAGGGTCATTCTGGATGATAACGAATCACGCATTCAAAGTACACATCGTGGTGCATGTAGAACGGCATACACACTTATATGGTCACTTTTTGTATCTTTTATTTAAGGACACTTGGTCCAGGTAATTAATCTCTCCAGAGATATCGCCTAAGTTTTTGGCATTTTTATTAAGCGGGAGTCAGTTGGGAGTTTTTGTTGTTAATTGTTTATGTGTAAATATGGTGATTTGTTATTAAATTCAGTTGTTTTTAACCCTGGCTTCACTCTTTCCTGCATGTTATTTTGTTATATGTTACCCTGCAAGTTAATGAAGCGCCCTGACAGCAACTTACGAATATGACCTGTTACGCCCCGAATCTGAGTCTCATATGCTTCTTTGCAAGGGTTCAATATGTTAGCACGTATGGTAGATTGTAAGTAGCCTTAACACGTGTTCTTGCCTAATAGATCAACAGTTACACATCAAGTGAGCTTATTCATAAAGCATCGGCAGCAATGGACAAGGGCAGTCAAGGTGATGCAATTTGTATAGGTTCTGCTACAGTATATTGAGGTTGTTCACCTCACAGTAAGTGGCTTGCAATAGATACGAATTCTATTCATACAATGCAAGATCAGGTGTCACACAAGGTTCAAACCTAGACCGTTATTATTCGTGCTGCTTATTAATGATCTTACAAGGTATATTGCACATTCATGAAGTGTATTATTTATGAAAAAGTAATAGAAAGTAGAAATATTCAAACCGACTTGTACTATCAATTATTGCAAGACGTTCTCTATAATGTAACACCCTGGATACATGCATACCTACACACACAATGCACACAGATAGACGGCTGTTTTTGCCCGTGTAGTCCTCACACACATTTTTATAATTCAAAAGTAGGATTAAAAAGCATGTACCGTACATGTTTGCCTTTATCAAAGCAGCAAAACTATTCTGCTATACAATATTCAGAAGAGATTGTGGTGGGTTGTGCACCAACAAAAAGCTTCAAACTGATGCCGTCATGCATCTACTTCTACTGGTGGAACGTTATGTGAGGGCGAAATTCTTGTTGGTGATGGCTTTAATGTTGGATTCAGGAAAAGGTTTGGTTCTAAACAAGTTAGTTACAGAGTGTGTGCAGGTGGGGATACTAATTGAGAGGATAATTTCAATTCAATTAGTTTACACCAAAAGCACCCAAGCCACTGGATTTAATTGGCCTATACCAGGACATACAGTACACGAGAGTCCTTGTTCTCGTAAGTGATCCCCACTCCTCCTGACCTCTTCAAATGCTTGTGACAATGATAGTAATTTGCACGACGAGCTGGAAATGTTAGAGTACATCTTTAGAGCACCGTAATATCCTCAACACGTAGCTGAGTTAATTTGACAAGTATGGGACACAGAGACTTCAAACAGAGTGAACACACCTCTAACTCCAGTAAAGTGGAGAGCAAATAACGCGCAGAACATTCACGGTGAAATAATATGACTATTGTACACGGAGATTCAGGGGAGAATGCAGATATTTTCTGTTTCAATTTTTACAAAGGAATGTTATTATCGAGCAGTAACTCAATGTTTATATGCCATTTTATATTCATAACGCAATCATCAATTGTGTGTGTGAAATACGCGTGACTAAAAATTTCTAGCTTTTACCATGCGCCATTTTTGATCTGCAAGAACAAAATTTTCCCAAATAAGGAAAAGAAAGACGGTTGATATTGTTCTTCATTTGGAGGGTTTCAAAATCCAGATCATTAGCCCCATACTCTTCAGTGTGTGCGGAACCTGTTAGACAACGTGTTTTACTGGTCTCTTGGTAGGCCTAGGTATATATACAAGTTTTACAATTGAGGATTGGTAAGCAGGTGATCTTCGTCTTGTGTTAAAGGTGTTAACCCTAATTACACCCGTAGTTGAAGAGGTGAATCACAGGAATCTACTTCCATTCATATGTTCCACCTTGTTTCTACCTTCATGTCAGGATAAACATTTTCCAGGACAAATCCTAGAGCTCAGTAGACAATGGGAATTAGGTTGAGATGCCCATTAGTCCGGTGAGGGGGTCGTGTGACAGGAATACCATATGTGCCTAGTGTCTGAGTTACGGATTTCGTTTAATGCTACGCTGCAGTGTTTGGTAGCTGAGTTCATTCACAGCATTTCACTCCAGAAATATAAGAATTATGCTACACAATATCAAACTTAAACGCCAACTAAGACATTTCTACCGAAGCATGGCACTGCAACTTTCCTTCTCCCGTGGCTCATGACCGCAAGATTTACGGTCATGTAAAACTACCAGCTCCCTTCCTTCAACATTGTCTCTAGGAATGGCTGCTGCGCAATTTAAATGAGACTACAACCCGTGCATATGTAGGAACACCATCACATTGTTTGGGCATCGTCCACCAGATGGAAGCTTGTAGTTTAACGTGTACGTCAATCTCACAATTATGAGCAACGGGATCTCTTTTTTACGTGGATTCCGAAGCAAAGGACGTGGTATTTCACTTCGAAAATCTAACATGCATTCCAGTGGAATCAAACATGATCCATCATGGTGACAGGCAAACAACTTGACCGCTGCGCCAACACGCCCCCTATTATTATTATTATTATTATTATTATTATTATTATAATTATTATTATTAGACTCCCGTGGAGTAAGGGTGACGCTCTAGCCACACCCACGTAGAAAGTCGCAGGTTCGATCCCTGGCTCCATCACGGGTTTTATAACTGATGAGAGGGCTGTAACGGGGCACACAGCCTTGTGGAGACAATTGAGTAGTGACAGTGATCGTAGTCAAGAAAACCAAGCGCTGCCGAGGGGACACGTCGGATTGACCATTCGCTACCCCTCAATCTGCAGGCCATATACAGTAGTTGAGCAGAGGCCGTTTGATATACCTAGTCTCTTATTGGGCTGTAGAGCCACATGGATTATTATTATTTTTATTATTATTATTATTATTATTATTATTATTATTATTATTATTATTATTATTATTATTATTATTATTATTATTATTATAGTTATTGAAGAGTTAATAACTGCTGAATGTGTGTAGGGGACCTCCTGTTCGTAATATTGACTTTGATATTTTTCCAATTAGCTAAGCTAGGCTCCCCTCTTACATCTTTCTTATTGCACTCAATTGATCAACTCTCGGTTGCCTCTCACTCTGACGATAGTATGATATCAGATATCTTTGATGTCATGAAATTTTCCGGCATAATAAGCTCTTGTACTTTCTCTCCTAATTTTATCACCTTTCGATGAAATCAGAACTCGTATATTCAATCATCTCCTTGTGGGTGGGGCTCGAATACACCCACGGTATTCCATATCTATCGTACGGGACAACTCAAAGGGTAACACACCCTCATTGGCTCATTCCATGTCTGATCCGGAATTAGTCATCCTTGAGCTAATCCTTGTGATAAAATCCTAATGATGAAGTTGTCAACTCCTGAAAACTAATAATGATAGTAATAATAATCTACTAATAATAATATTACCAAAAACCACAATCATAATAATAATAATTGCGGTCGTTAAGACGCAGCGCTAGGCCAAGAAGTCAAGCTATCTGCGGAGTTCATCGACGTGGATGCCAACCCACTCCTTGGCCGTCCTTGAAATGGTTTTCCGTGGTTTCCCCCTTCTACTCCAGGTGAATGCCGGGATAGTCCTAACTAAAGGCCACTGTCGCCTCCTTCCCAATGCTCATCTAAATTTCTACTGCACACACTAATACAGTCATCACAATAACACAGGCCATCAGACAAATTTCATACACACCGATGTACACGGGGCTACATGACCACGATGTCGCAAATACCCTAAATCAATTAACATCATCGGTAGAACTGACTTGGTTGAGGTTGGAGCCTTGTCTTCAGTTGTTCCTTTGCGTCCTTGCTGCTGCAGGACCGGTTCGAAACTGAATCAGATCAAGTCTGCCACTAGCATTCCATGCACCGTGTCGTGCATATGGGACGCACTCGCTCGAATCAGAACTCTGATTCAATGACATGATCCTCCCATTTTATAGTTGTGGTGTGTTTAATAAGAGAAAACGAATAATCTACAGTATTATACGATACCGCGGGGATCTTAACTTGTTTTTGGAGACGCCCATTTCCATCTCATCTTTGTCTGGCTCTAGTAGTCACCCTTGTTATTTTCCTCAAACAATGTGATATCTTTGTTTGCAGGTTATAATGAGCCATCATCTAAAGGAACATATCGCCACGCGGTTTCCTATGCATGTCTCGCACAAGCCTGATGTCAAGTATATAACAGACCACAGTGTTGTGTTCGAGGATGACTCTTCGGCTGAAGTCGACACTATCCTATACTGCACAGGTAAGACCATGCACCTCTGTCACTCCAGCTTGCTTGTATTTCAGTGCCCAGTACATTCTGGTCGCCATTGAAAGTGCAGCTGCTGGAGCATGAGACGATCACTACTGCTGATGACAGCGGATTCAGCTCGCCATTCAAAGTGTGATTTCTGGAGCATGCGAGGCTCGCCACTGCTGATGACAGCGGATTCTGCTCGCCATTCAAGTGCGATTCCTGGAGCATGTGAGGCTCGGCACTGCTGATGACAGCGGATTCTGCTCGCTATTCAAAGTGTGATTTCTGGAGCATGTGAGGCTCGCCACTGCTGATGACAGTGGATTCTGCTCGCCATTCAAAGTGTGATTTCTGGAGCATGTGAGGCTCGCCACTGCTGATGACAGTGGATTCTGCTCGCCATTCAAAGTGTGATTTCTGGAGCATGTGAGGCTCGCCACTGCTGATGACAGCGGATTCTGCTCGCCATTCAAAGTGTGATTTCTGGAGCATGTGAGGCTCGCCACTGCTGATGACAGTGGATTCTGCTCGCCATTCAAAGTGTGATTTCTGGAGCATGTGAGGCTCGCCACTGCTGATGACAGCGGATTCTGCTCGCCATTCAAAGTGTGATTTCTGGAGCATGTGAGGCTCGCCACTGCTGATGACGGCGGATTCTGCTCGCCATTCAATGTGTGATTTCTGGAGCATGCGTTTCTCGGCACTGCTGATGACAGCAGATTCTGCTCGCCATTCAATGTGTCATTTCTGGAGCATGTGAGGCTCGGCACTGCTGATGACAGGGGATTCTGCTCGCCATTCAAAGTGCGCTTTCTGGAGCATGCGTTGCTCGGCACTGCTGATGACAGGGGATTCTGCTCGCCATTCAAAGTGTGATTTCTGGAGCAAGCGAAGCTCGCCACTGCTGATGACAGCGGATTTTGCTCGCCATTCAAAGTGCGATTCCTGGAGCATACGAGGCTCGCCACTGGTGATGACAGCAGATTCTGCTCGCCATTCAAAGTGTAATTTCTGGAGCATGCGAGGCTCGCCACTGCTGAAGACAGCGGATTCTGCTCGCCATTCAAAATGTGATTTCTGGAGCATGCGATGCTCTGCACTGCTGATGACAGCGGATTCTGCTCGGCATTCAAAGTGTGAATTCTGCTACATGCGAGGCTCGCCACTGCTGATGTCAGCGGATTCTGCTCTCCATTTAAAGTGTGATTTCTGGAGCATGTGAGTCTCGCCACTACTGATGACATCGGATTCTGCTCGCAATTCAAACTGCGCATTCTGGGGCATGCAAGGCTCACTGCTGATGATGAGAGCAGTTTCTGCTCGCCATTCAAAGTATGCTTGCTGGAGCATGCGTATTGCAATGAGCAGTACGGGGTGCACAGCAGCCCTGCTGACAGTTGACGAAGATAGCACGATGATCTTGAGATAATCATAAATAGGCTAAGCTGCTCGACGACAATTAATACTGAAGCGGAATAACTTTCACTTTTAGGGGTTAGGGAATAGAAGGATTCAATTGTTTCATAATCATTAAAAACGCCCAGCTAGAACATCAGAATTAGTCGTTTCTTCAAAATTTAGGTAATTTTGAGTGCTGTATCCACAAGAGATATTGGCGACCTGGTTCAAGTCAATGGCTGTGTCAGAAGATCACTAACCAGGCATCCTGAGTCGGAGTTTATATGCAATGGAGT
The DNA here is from genome assembly GCA_946902985.2 of Meconema thalassinum. Taxonomy (NCBI): domain Eukaryota; kingdom Metazoa; phylum Arthropoda; class Insecta; order Orthoptera; family Tettigoniidae; genus Meconema; species Meconema thalassinum. The sequence goes on from OX336389.2 coordinate 605,807,611, forward strand.
GGCCAGTTCCTTTTTACTTCTCTTATTGCCATAGCATACGGCAGGTTCGCATTTAGGATAAAGAAGCTGGGAGACCCCGTACCAGACCATACCAAGACTTTAACATTTTTGGCAGACCTGGGAATCGAACCCTGGAAGTTTGGGCTGGCAACCAACAATGCTATCCACTGCACCATGAAGCTGTCTTTAAAAGGCTTACTCTCTTACAAAACAACTTAATCAAATTATATTATCTTGTGTTGTACAGTAGGAGGAAATCGTCGGTTGTTGTTCTCGAGCTGGACTTGTGATATTTTGCTTCTCCCGGTACAGAATAATCAAAGACACTGTCTATCAATAATAATGGAGACATCTTGTCATAATATTTATGAATACCGTATGTAAAAGGGAAACAGTAAATAAGGCATGACATAAAATTATGCTATACTAAGGAAGTGTGAGGATCGGCAAGAAAGGAAATAGTGTAATATTGCTAGCTGATTAAGGCTGAAGTGGTAGTTACTGAATTCGAGTATCTGTTTCCAGATCAACCACTTTCCGTCTCTTACACCCTACCATGGTCACGTGGTTCTTGCTGGGGTGTTACCCTGGTAATGGATAGTTAAGTTGGAAGGAGAAAATGAGGGATTGTGGGAGGGAGGACATCTCAGCTAAGGTGCTATGGTTGAGGCTTTCTACTGAGCCTAAGTGGCCCGGCGTTTGACGATAGCTCTTTCTTTTCAAACGGAGGGTGTGCAAGTTGCTGCATCCCGCGCATAACGACTACTATAGCTACCGCCATCTTTGACATGCAGTTGGTTCTAATGTAGTACAAGGAACAAATGGGATAGCCTTTTGAGTTTTTTGCCTATAGTGGGGCTGATAACCTAGATGTTAGTCCCCTTAAACCAAGAATTATCATCATCACCATCATTAAGACTTGTAGTAGTAGGTATAGGTAAGTGAGGGGTAAGGGAAAAAACCGTAGGAGAAAAGAACGTACCCAAGGTAAAACCTAGTCGGTTTAAACACCGTAGATAGCAAGTGTAAGGATGTGGTAGGATAGGTGTAATGTTGGTGTGAGGGGTGTGTCCTGCAGAAATTGCATGTTTCATTGCGTCGCCAAGATTGCATTAGGTAGGGGATCAATTATCTTGGCACAGCTTGGTCTAGCGCGTTCACAATAATGACTGGGCTGTGCTCCCATGACGGGTTTGAGTCCAATCACCCAGTGTGTCCTGCTGCGAAGTTAATGCATCCAGAGAAGGCCTGGCCACGCTTGCCAGAGAAGGAGATTACTTACCTTGTTTCCTTAGCATGGACGATCACTATGTTTTTAATTTTCTTTACTATGACATGTAACATTGCACTGTACAGAGGTCATGTTGTAGCGGGACTGAGTGTATCTCCTTCTATGCTATGCCGTGGACGTTATCAAAAGACTTCCATTGGTTGGGGTGTCCTTGCGTTGTTTGCAGGGTATTTAGGCTTGGCTACTCCTATGATTTCCTTTGACCGTCTCTGAGTAAGATGTGCCGTGGCGAGGGGCGGTGTATATCCCGCACTAGGTTTTAGGAACTGAAATAGGATTACTCGTCTTATTCTTTCCATTTAAGCACCTGCACAAAACATAATTTATTCCTTTTTAATTTTAATTCACCATGCTTGCTCTAGCCATTTTCAAAACCCTGATGTCCACAGGGCTTTGGTGAAATGCCCTGTCTATTTACACAGGATAAATACTTATGACATTTGACGAGTCGCTTCACTGTTCTGTCGATATTTTGAGTCCATGTCCAACATCTCCCACCTTTTGATTAATAATATTAAATCAAAGCCAATAAAATATTTAAAAAATTCACAATAACGAGGGATAAGGAAAAGGAAAGACACTATACACAATTAAATTACTGAAAAAAGCGGGATGGAATGTTCACACTTCTACCGGACCTTGTAACATACACTTTTTCCTCTCTCAATGTAACAGCAGGCTCAGGCTCATCCATCGGTACACTAGTTCACTTGGAGCAAATCTCCAAAGGATAGATGCGTTGAACTGGTCGGATCAACATACCAGTGGCAGTTTTCACCTTTACCCCTCGTACTTTGTTGTCCTTCCCAGGGTATAAAGCTGCGACTCTCCCCATCGGCCAGTCCATCTTCCTCCTGTCGTCACCACCAATTACCACGACCTCACCTACTTGAAGGTCTCGCGTCATCTTCTTCAGCTCGTTTCTTCTTTGGACGAGCTGACCAAGATATTCCAATCTGAACCTCTTTCTCAGGTCTTCCTTTAGTCGTTGTTGGTACCTATACCTTTATGACAGATTAACACTATAGATGACAAAAAGATCAGGTACTCCCACCCTTGGAATGTCTTGTATAACATTTCAGGCGTCGAAGGCACCAAGTCATTCTGATCTTCAGACAGATACGTTAGTGGTCGTGAATTAACAACAGTTTCACAGTCAAGCCAAATGGTCCAAATTTCATCATAATCCACACATGCGCACGATAGGACACGTCCCACCAACTTCTTAAGCGTTTGAATCAATCGCTCCCACCACCCACCCCACCAAGCTGCAGTGGGTGGATTGAATCTCCATTCAATTCTTGAAATGGCAGTTCCGTTTACTATCTTATCCCAGTCAAGTGCTTTGAGTAAGTTCTTCGTTACCTGAAAATGTGTCCCGTTGTCACAATAGACAACATGTGGTCTAGCCCGTTTGGAGATAAATCTTCTCAGTGCCAAAATGAAGTTGGATACCGAAATAGAAGTAACCAGTTCAAATGAACCGCTTTGAAGACTGAACAGGTGAAGATCACTATCCACAACTTGGTACTATTCTTGAAACGCAATGGACCTGCTAGATCAATTCCTACTACTTCAAATGGAATGGCTTCTCTCACCCGATTTTCAGGAAGTTCCACTGGTGCCGATTCAATACATTTTGCTTCAAACCGTTTACATCTCACACAAATGGAAGGATTGCTGCGCAGAGTCTTCCTCTCTTTGACAATCGAGAATCGTTCTCTTATGATAGATAGTAGAATTTGCACTCCTGCATAAGAGGCTTTCATATGCTCTTCCATAACCAACAGGTGTGTTACTTTATCATCTGATGGCAACAGAATAAGGAATGTAAAATCTGCTTCATCTTTCCTTCTCACAATCTTTGTCTTGATTCTCAGCAGCCCGTCCTCATCCTTTAGAGTACACAAGGATTTGAAGTCCAACTTCTCTTTCTTCATAAACCTGTCATTTTGTACAAACTTCAAAAGGCGTCTTTCACCATTCTCTACTTCTCGATGGTAGATCAGCAGGGTTTTCATGTCCAGGAATGTGTCTCCAGTCTTAAACATTCCTTCACCCTGTTTCTAACAAATGTTCCCCACTGCCCATCTTGAGTAATCCAGTGTAATGCGGTGGCAGATTCAGTCCAGTAATATTCCCTTAAGCCTGGGCCATCCACTAAGCGCTCCCCGAGTGCTAGCACTCTGGCCGCGCTCTAAGCCAGTGCTCCAAGCGCTTTGGTGGAAAGCTGTTTCGGTAGTGGTGGGAGTAGCTTGGCTGGCTGAGCGCGTGGTCTGCCCGTCGCGCCGAAGTGAGCAACTAATCCTCAGTCGCTAGTCTAGTCCAATGCGCTTTGTTGACAGCGTGTAAGTAAATCAGTTTTTCAGTGGTCATGACTGAACATCATACAAAAAATAGTGGTGAAGCAGCAGCCTTTAAAGCAGAATGGGAAATTTCATTTTTCTTTACAGCTTATAAAGGGCATGCCAGATGCCACAGAGATTTAATGTGTAAAAAAAAAAAAAAAAATTAGAACGGCACTACAGTGACAACCACAGGGATGATAACGGTGGTTTGACAGGTGCCAGTCGCCAATCGAAGTAGGAAAAATTGAAAGAAATTTTCAAGCAGCGCTTTTCTCCAAGTGTTATTGTTTTAATGTTAAACCCCTTCTTTACAAACGGAAATGAATAAATGATTTAATTATCAGAAGAACACTAATTGTGACTTATCCAAGTTTTGTCTGACAGGAGATAGCGGAGAGTAAGGTTGGCGGACCCACTATACCAGCAAGTTACAAATGTTCGATGCGACTTGCCAAAGCTGGGAAACCCTTCGCGGAAAGAAATTTAATCAAGGAGTGCCTAATGGACGTGGCTTGTATTTGTCCTATGGAGCTAGTTGAAAAAATTGAAAAAAAAATCTCTCTTTCTGCTAAAACTGTGGGTCGCAGAATAGACAATATGGCCGTTGATATTGAACAGCAATTAATGGAGAAAGCAGCAAATTTTGTATAATTTTCCCTCGACGAATCAAATGACATTGCGGACGCAGCACAGCTCGTAATTTTCATTCGATGTGTGCGTGACGATCTTCGGGTCACCGAGGATTTCCTCGACTTGGTAGCTCTCAAAGACACCACTACCGGATACGACATTTTCCAAGATTTGGAGGGTGCGTATGAGTGAATGGGATTAAATGAGAGCGGTTGACGAGTGTAACGATGGACGGTGCTGGTTGAACTGCAGTGCAATGTTCATCTTAAAGACCGCTTTCTAATGTCACCAAGTGTAGAAGAACTTTACAACGGCTTTCCGCAAGAAGAATACCCTCTTTTGTGTAAACATGCATGTAAAGTTCTGTCAATGTTCGGCTCAACGTACATTTGTGAGATTTTCTCTTCGTTTCTTAAGCTTACCAAAATGAACATCGTGCAACGATGAGCGATAGAAACTTGCGCAATTGTTCACGAATAGCGGTGTCCAGAAATATTGCACCCAATTTGGAGAAGATTGTTTCCTCCAAAACTAAAACCTCGTAAAAAACGACGGAGCAAAAGTTACTCGGTCTGTACTATCTGTTCATATTGATAAGATGTTGTTGAATTTTCCTCTCTAATATGTTTACATTTCAGTTTGGAATAAATCACAATATTCTTTACTTAACACTTGAGTTCGTTTCCTGCACATTCCATATATCGGAGTACCATTCAATTTGTATATGCAGTATATTTGTATGGTAAAACAGCCCTATCAATATGATGTCAACAATCCCACAAAAGCTGTCGGCCGTACGACTGTACGTACGTATCTAGTCAGCGCGGTCCGAACATCGTCCGTCTGTCTCAGGTCTCCTCGCTGCTACAGTGTAGTGGTGATATTGGCAGGAGCGTTTGTCTGACTGCCCAGTGCTCCCCGAGCGCAACCGCGCTCTCCGAACGCAATGACTGGATGGCCCTGCTTTAAGTCCTTCAAGTCAAGACCTTTTATCACATGTGTAGCTAAATGAGTCCCAATACATCAAGCGAGCAGTTCTAACCTTGGAATTGTGATCTTTTTCAAAGGTGCAATCTTAAATGTAGCTGGCAACAACTGAACCGACACTCTCCTGCTGTCTTCACATCTCAAGACCACCACGGCTGCATAGGATGACTTTGATGCATCTCAAAAGACGTGTAGAGCACAAGAGTCTGTCTCCTTCATTGAATTCCATCTTGGGATTCTTACAACCGATAAAATTGGAAGATCCTCAACCCATCTCATACATTTGTGGGATATATCTTCTGGAAGTTCAGCGTCCCAGCCTAATTTGCTTTTCCAGCTTTCTTGGAGAAGTATTTTAGGGCAATGAGTAATAGGAGAGGTGAAGCTTATTGGATCATAGAATCTCTGCGCTGTGGACAAGATATTTCTTCTTGTAATTGCTCCTTATCCCACTGACATCGCAGTACAACTTATCTTCTACCTTATCTTACAGTAATCCAAGAGCTGGTGTCGGTTTGGCAATACCTTCGTTGCATAAGGCTGTATGCTCCCAACCCCGCAGGTTAAACTTCCCTTCTGCCATTATTTTAGTAGCTTGTCCAACGAATTTATGCAGCTCCTCTTCTGAATTAACAGACGTGACACAATTGTCGACGTAAAAGGAGTTCTTCAGTGGTTCAGCCACTCCTTTTAGAGGCAGTTCATACTGACTCACGTGATGCTGGAAACTGCTCCCTGGAGGAATGGGCTGCAGTTTACTCCAAAAACAACTTCACTATGTCTCAATATGTTTACCTTCTTCCCTTTGACATTTTCCCACCAGAGAAATCGCAGACAGTCACGGTCTTGTTGGTTCACAGAGATTTGTAGAAAGGCCTGCTTGATATCGGAAAAGGTTCCAAATTTCCCTTGTTGAAACTTAAGCAAAATCTTGGGGATCAAATCCATCAGGTTCGGTCCTTTTGGCAAACAGTCATTTAAAGAGCAGCTCCTTTTCTGCTTGCAGGATGCATCAAAGAATGGCCTCTCACTCGACGTTGAACAGTCTTTGAAGACACCCCGATGCGGAAGATAGTGCCCACGTGTCTGTTGCTCGTCATCTTGAACCACTTGTACCACGCCCTCATACAAACAGTTTTTCAATACTTCATCATAGTCGTCAAACTTCTCTGTCGCATCAAGAATCGTGGTTGTAACTTTAAACCTCATCTCGGCTACCTCTCTGTTATGGTGTTTGAAGCCATTCTCAGTGTTGCCTTAGTAAACGAAATTTGATGCTTTTCAGGCGGTGAACACGATTGTACCCAAATGAGATGAGATATTCCCTAATCCTGAATTTTTTTAATTAATCTCATGTAAAAATCAGGATTATAGAATAACCCATCTCATTCGGGTACAATCGTGTTGACCGACTGCAAAGGGTCAAACTTTCGTAGCACTCTGTTATCAGGTAGCTCTTCCTGACCATCCAACCAGGGAAAACTAACCTCATACCTTCCCTCAGGATCTTTCTTCACAGTTTTCTTGAAGTGATCTCGCACAGTTGTCTCGATTTCCTAATATTTCCGGCATATTACTAGTGTGAGTCAAAAGGACAGTCATCATGGCAGCATGGGTAGTTGTGCCAGACAAGTCGATCACTTTAACCAATACGACCCAACCTAATTAAATTTGCACAGCAGTGAGTCCACACTGTAATTCATTAACAGTTCCAGTGTAGGCGTAGAGGCCCCCTAGTGCATCCGATTCTATAATGATTTCAATTGGAGGCTGGACTCTGCTGTGTAGTGGTCAGCGTGCTTAGCTACCACCCTGGATCTTGGAGATTCGATTCCCGGCTCTGTCACGAAATTTGAAAAGTGGTATGAGGACTGGAACGGGGTCTACTCAGCCTCGGGTGGCCCAAATGAGTAGAGGGGATTCGATTCCCCCCTCAGCCATCCTCAAAGTGGTTTTCCGTGGTTTCCCACTTCGTCTTCGGGCAAATGCCGGGATGGTACTGTGCCCGTTTCTCCAATGGGACAGGCAATCACCCGGCTAACATCCCGGCCCCATCAGAAGAAACAGCCAAGGGAGTGGGTAAAAAAAAATTAGGGCGTGAATCTTGGTTCATACAGACAAGACTAAAAGAAATGCTCCAGCGAGCCAGAGACAAAGGGTCTCGGGTCGTTTACGGGTTGGGATGGCAAATTGACTGAACCAGGATTCAAAAGCAAACTCCCTAACTTGAATTAACAAACAGAGAAGAAAGGAAAAGCCCTCGTAAAATCACATCTGCTCCTTTATTGGCCAAAGGATAAATAAATATGCAACCTGCCTACCACGCACGAGTATCGAGTTAGGGTGGGACAAAGTCCGAAAAAAAATAAAGTTCATAGTCCCTAAACAAACAAACAAAAAATATACTTATTCAAACTCGTGGGTGTCCTCTCTTAAAGTTCCTACAAGGAGATCGCCTTTCAAAAAGCAAAATTGACCTTAATTTATCGGTGCACACGCATGTAAACATCACTAGCCACTTATCACAAAGTTCACCTGTGGCAAAAACTCTAAGAAAATATCGAATATCTACGTATATTACAACTGACTACCCTTATACAGCAATGGACGGATCTCCTCTATCGAACTGCAAATTAATAACTAAAGAGCATCATATTACATCAAATAGCACTCAAACATCAACTCAGCTTCACATAATATGGCATTTCAACAATTAATTATAACTCATCATAAATTATTTACACACCCAGATTGTGCTTACATATTTACACTACTAATTCTTATTATTATTACTGATTTATATTCGCCTTTCCCACAACCTTGATCCACACTGTCATATTTGTTATTGTAATTAAATTATAGCATTGTCTAACGTTTATGAAAGGTTAAGAACCTCGTACTTAGGCACCCTAGCGTATTTCATTCTCACAACGAACATTTAATCGCAACCCTTCCGTCGAACACTCTGTGTGAGGATCCGAACAATCTGACTGTCGAGCGCACTATCAATTACACCCCTGCGCTATTCAATATACAGCTCATCGATAAACGTAACACGTTCGTCAAGAGGACCCTGTCCTCGCAAATTCAATTCAACGGACATACGTCACCCCGTGAATAACCTCGTCATATATGACGGAATAATACCATATTTAATTATCACATTAACTTTACACAACATCATTACAAAAAATCATGCATTATTAGCATGTCTCAAGAACCCACACTAACAGAGCGTATCAACTTTATCGGGACCACGAGGTCGTATGATAATATGGCATCCTATCCAAGGAACCTTATTCGACAATCTCCAACCATATTCATTTTGCTATTAAAATCTATGCAATCCGTGACAAACCTTTCAGAATAAAATTCGTATAATGACCTCGGAAATCGAAATGCTAGAATCTCCCAACAAAATGGGCCTCTCATATTATCGTTACCCAATTTCAACTTATTATTATTATTATTATGTCTCAGAGAATAAATGTATGTCTGACTCCTACCATTGATACTGTTAATTTATGTAAGTCAAAACGACCCGAAAAGAAAGGACAAAAAAATCTGTACAACCCTATGAGAAAATGATGCTCTTTTTCAATCTGGAATAAATGATTATAAATGGCGTTAAGTTACACGATCTCAGGTTATCTCATGGCACGGCTATCCGAGGTAGAAGTTCTCTTCTTCCTGATGAACAAGGATGGAAATGAAACGTCTTACTTTATATCCGGTGTCCTCGGAAACCCCTGGCGTCGGTGTCGGCGTCGGCGTCGGTGTCGTCTGCGGCATTAGGGCGGCGTTGTTCCTCCAGCGTCTCCGCGATGTGGTCTCCCAGCGTACTGGTAGAGGTATACGCCCCCGGCACCTCTCGATCTCCTGGCGACGCCCATGTCCACCCACTGGTTGCCCCCGGTCACCTTCATCGGCGGCGTCTCCTGACGTCTCAACCATGGTCCACTCGTCCATCTTGTTGCGACCGTTCACCCCATTATGGCCCCTTTAGAGGTTCAGTGCAGCATAATTTGCGTATTAATATGCATGTTGATTCCCAGAATATTTGAGTCCATGGTTATTAAGTTCATGCCGCCGTGTGGCAATATTACATTTCACTATATCAGAGCACTTTCACGCCCACACACTATAGCGTCTAGTTCCTGGTTCACTTGAATTATATGTATTCACTTTCCTCAACCAGTGACACACTTCCTTCCACGAGGAGCTATTTCGACCTGGCCTTGACCGACATATCAAGTTGCCTGCGGCCTGCAGTCTTCCAACACAAGCTTAAAGTAGATGTAGCCTTCCCTGTTGCATTCTCACTGCGTCTCTTAAAATGCCGCACTGCTATGCTATTTTCGAATGGATGCCTGTTACAATATAGGGCCTCGCGATAATGCTTCGCCTCGACTATCGTTATTATTGTTCTTTCCCTGATACTCGTAATGTTAAACACCTCCTGGTATTCATCTTTAATTAACATAAATTGTCGGCATGAACGTACTAGCGAGTCCGATATCGTCTTGAAATTCACACTGTTCGACAAACAAACTGACATACTTCACTGTAAACAACTCATTGGCACCACATGCACGCTAACTTCATGGCCTGCTGATCACTCACGAAAACCATTCAAGTTCCCGATGCAAATTACTGTCTACGTGACATGGGCTACTCGTCCGTGCTCCGCTGGATAACATACTCGTCCACGCACTATTGACTCACTGAACATTCCGGAACTGCGTCCTCCTTCGAGAAAGAAAAGTGGAAGGGGTTTGGAACCTTCTGGAGCATTCCCCTACTCTCGCGGTTGCCTCGCCGCGTCATGCCATGACGTCATACTGACCCTCCGGTCTCCTCTCGATCTTCTGTCATCCGGGGCCGGTAATTGACCCTGACTGGATCGGTCACATCTCTCCCGCGGCCTTCAAAAATATAAGCGGTGGGAACTTAGCTTATATTTTTCCTCAAATGATGCATGTGAACCATCCTTTCAGTCATCTCCTCAATGCTGACTAACGGGCTTGCCTGTGATACTTCCGCAGATTCGCGGCATTGAAATTCCCAACAAGTGCATTCGTGACGTTGTCAACCACCCTATAGCAATTGTTGTCCATCACTCTGGCAATCCTATGGGGTCCCGAAAATAGGCGCGCAAATTTCCCATACACTCTGAGTGGTAAGTTTGATGACGTAGGTTTCCGAATCAGCACCAGGTCATTGACTCGAAGTGGTTCGCGAAAACGGTGGCCAGCCTTCCTTCTCTCCCGTTTCTGCGCCTGTAGCTGCATCCTCTTCCGAGCCAGTTCGTTTCTCCTTTGCACCGACGGCTCAATCTCTGGGGGTGCCTGTATAACAGCATGCCAAGGTCTACTTGGTTTTCGTCCATGGTGCAGAAGACAAGGAATTTGTCTGGTACTCTCATGTGTTGTAGAGTTCAAGCAACGTTCAATTATGGGTACCACTTCCATCCATCTATGATGCTGTTCATGACAGTAAATCCGGCACTATTTTCCAATCTCTGCATTTACCCTTTCAACTGGATTTCCTTCTGGGTATCTTATGGAGCTCAAGATATGCCTTATGCTGAGTCGTGCCATAGCTTCTTGGAATTTGGCGCTCGTGAACTGCGTTCCGTGATCGCTCAGAAGGAACTCTGGCTTCCCTGCAGGTGGAATCACGCCGGTTTCAATCCTGCGAATTACGTACCGGGATGTTGCCTTCTGTATAGGGTGCAACATGACTAATTTGGTAAACACATCCATCGTCACCAAGATGTATTGGTTACCCCTGGTGGACCTCAGAAGGGGCCGATACAGGTCCGTAGCCATTAATTCATTCGGACGGGTCGGTATAATAGCCCTAGGCTTCTCCTTAGATACGTCCGACGGGAACTTGCACCTCTGACAGATGTCGCATGTCCTGATTACCGCTCGTATGGTTTTTCCCATATACTCCCAGGTAAATGTTTCTCTTATGGCATGTAAGGTTTTATCACATCCTCCATGCCCAATAGATCGGTGAGCCAACCAAACCACTGCTGAAATCAACTTCGGCGGTATTACAATACGTAGACTTGTGTGGTCATTATCCGAAAACTTGTGAATCACGTCACCAACAATGTGATAAAAGTGAGCAATCTTCGCCGTTCCAGCATAATCAGGGTCATCTGCACCCATGCGATTCTTCAAATACCGGTATATCCGTCTTAACGGAGTATATCGCCGTTGCGCCTGGCTCAGGCGTTTCAAACGTTCCACCGTTTCCTGATCATCCGGTATTAGCTCTACCTGGTGCAAAACAGCCTCCTCACGTGGGTTTCTGCTCAAAACATCCGCTAGAAAGTTTTGCTTTCCGGGCCTATGAATAACTTCTGCATCGAATTGCTGCAGGAAAAGGGTCCAGCGCGTGACTCTTTCGCTTGAAATGTCAGACTTTAACATAAACTGTAACGCGCGATGGTCCGTCACAATCACGACCTTATGCCCTAAAAGAATCTTCTTCCACATCTTTAGAGTATAAATTATAGCCAGCGCCTCCAATTCCGTGGCAAAGTAATTAAGCTCAGGCTGTCGCAATTTCCTACTGGTAAATGCCAGATAATGTTGTTTCTTCTCGTCATCCAACTGGTACAACACAGCGCTCACTCCTACCTTTGAAGCATCGGTGTCAATATAAAATGTTTTGGAGAAGTCTGGGTACTCCACTTTAACGTTGTTAAGGAGCATGTGTTTAGCTTGCGTGAAGGCCTCTTCACACACCTGATCCCACTTCCACCGATTGTTTTTCCTGAGCATGCTCTGCAGAGGGGCAACTACATCCGTGTAACGGGGGCAATGACTAGAAAAGAATAAAGTCATTCCCAGGAACTGCCTCACTTGTTTCACCCTTTCTGGTCTGGGAAACTCAGCTATCGCCTCAATTTTCTCCGGGTTCAGCCGATATCCATGTTCGTCAATGAGATGTCCCAAAAACCGAATTTCTCGGTGAAAGAAATTGCATTTCTCCAGGTTTGCCTTAAATCCGGCCGTAAGCAAGTTCTCAAACAACAATTTCAAGTGTTTCAGGTGCTCCTCTACTGACGTGGATGCCAAGATCAAATCGTCCACATAACATAGTACGTGTTTCTTGACCTCTTCACTCAAGTTGCTGTCCAGCGCTCGAATCAGCACAGGGCCACTGTTTTTCAAACCGAAGGGAAGGCGGTTAAAGACGTGGGTCTTCTGCTCATGCAGGAAGCCAGTGTATTGCTTGCTGTTCTCGGTTAACTCGACATGATAATAGGAATTTGTGAGATCTACGGTTGAGAAATATTTTTTTCCTTTAAAGCGCCTCAACAGCTCTCTAATTTGTGGTGGGCGGTCGTACTCTGGCAAAATGCGTGCATTTATACCACGTGCATCCAGACAAATCCTTAGGCGACCATTTGGCTTCCTTACAACCGCTAAAGGGTTTAGGAAAGAAGTCGGAGCCTTCTTTATTATGCCATCCTTCTCCATGGCGTTTATCATGGCCTTTACCTCCTCCTTCCATTTCTCTGGGACTGGATAAATGTGTTTCCTGTATGGTGAGTCATCACTCAACTTGATATCATACTGAAAGTTCTTGATAACTCCAGGTTTGTCGCTAAATACCTCCCGAAACTCCTGTATTAGGTCATCAAACTGTTTCTGGACAGTTGGATCCAAAATTTCTTTTACACCAACGGGCATGTGGGTGATCATCTCTTCTTCACGTTCCACGATATTCTCAAGTGTGTTCTCCAAGAAGAGCGTGCTCGAGTTAGCATTGATATAATCTTTCGATCCTCTGCTCGGCGATTCGTTTCCGACATACATAACACCCTCTTGCATATTTATAATCCAGCCGTACTCCGAAATGAAGTCAACACCCAGAATTATTTGAAAATTGATGTTGGAGATGGCCACGAACACGTGCTCATAAAACCTCCCCGCAATCTTGATCATCAACAGGGCCTGCAGCTTGCATCTCACTGAGCGATCGGGAATTACACCTCTAACCTTTACATTCGCTACTGGTAGAGTATATACGGGTCCTGCCTCCATTATCTCGTCCAAACATGACTGGGACACCACACTAATCATCGCTCCGGTGTCAATCAGGGTTTTTATTTGTTTACCGAGCACCTCTACTGTTATGATTGGCAAAGGATACACTTTCCCGCGGCGGATAACGTCTTCCTCATGAATCAAGTCTTCGTCGGTAGCCTGAAATATCTCTTGAATTTCAATCAGTTCGGGAGGACCAAGGTTTGAGCAATTTCTTAATTTGAAGTTTTTTTTTGTTGATCTGACCGACTTTTGTCAGGTGGTCGGTCAGCTTCCCCCGGTGGTGCGGTTGGATTACTCCGTAATTGTTGTAAATATTCCTGGCTCTCTCGATGTCTTTCCGTATAGCTCGGCCGCGACCACTGCGAACGAGAATCCCTATAGGCATTCTGTCTCTGATAATATTGATTTGACTGCCTTCGCTGATATTCACCATATCGTCCCTTCGTATTGTTGAATCGGGATCTCCTACGCTCTTCGTACGGTTTATTCCTCCATCTGGGTCGCTCGTCTGTTCCACCGTAGCTCCTATCTCGGCTCCGATAGTACCATGTGTCTCTTGGCCTGTCCGTCTCCCGCGGCGTTCGCTCTTCCGTCTGCGCAATTTTGTCAATCACGACCGTGTTTACATCTCTATTTTCCTGTCGTCCGGACCTCGCCTGTAACTGTGCGCTAGTGTGGTCAAGTTTTCGAAGGATCTCTTCACATCCCTCTAAAGTCTCGGCTCCTGACGCTATTACACTCTTCTGGACCTCCACAGGTAACTGTCGTATAATGGCTTGGACCAATTCGTCCTCCGGCACTGGTGGAGTCAAATATTGCAGCCTGGCGAGTTGCGATGCGAAGTACCCCGCATACCTAGTCGGATTGGACGTCGCATACCGTTTAGCGTATAGTTCCGCCCGTATGTTCAATTGTTCTTCAGGGCTCCAAAAGCGTTTGATTAATAATCGATCGAACTCGTCCGTGCTCGTGAACGTGTATCGAAATGCGCGAAACCAAGTTAATGCTGTCGATTCCAGGGACCTCTCAATAACTCTTAGTTCCCTCTCACGTGGTATCTTATTTTCCGCCATGTATTCACGGACCTCCCTCATAAATTCGATGGGTGTGACGTTATTAGTCCCATTGTTCCCCGAGAATTTCCTCGGCTGGTGGTCTATACTTCTAATGATAGTCAGGTGTCACGCGGGGTTTGTACTCTGTATTCTCGGCGTTGCAACTACCTCCCCCGCCTTTCTAGAAGATGGGGCGTTTTCACTTTCCGTCCCGTTAAGAGGTGGCGTGTTTTCAATTTCGGACCATCTAACCCTTTCTGACTCCGATTTGTCTTTTATCTGCGTCATTTCCGCCTCTAAGTTGCCTAATCGAGTGAGTTGCCTTCCCTGTTGAATAATGATCTTCTCCTCCAATTCAACAATGGAAGTGTGGATAGATTCTCTCACATGTTCGAATAATGTCGTTTGTGAATGAGTGATTTTCCTGTCATACGTGTCCTGGAATGATTCAACCTGTATCTGCATGTTTTTCACGTCCTTCGCAACCTCTTCTTTCCAACCTGACACGTCCTTTTTCAACTTATCCAGGGTTTCCTCGTTAGACTGACCAATTTGCTCAATTTTTGCCGTCAAATCTTGTCCCATGCCTTTAATATTACTGTTCAACTTCTCCTCAAGTCCTTCAATATTCCCCCGAAGCGAACTCTGAGTATCCCTGATTTACCGTGCCATAGAATCTTTGAGCTCCGCGGTGAGCACTTGGAATGTAGTTTCTACCTTTTTATCGAGTAGATTAATCTTTATTATCTATAGCCTTTCCTGATAGCTTAAAATTACGTTCTACAGCATCAATGTTTTTCTGCAAATGCGATTCTAAACTCTTAAGATTAGATCCCATGACTTCTAATAAGTCGGTTCTGAGATCATCAACTTTATCACTAACATCTTTTTTTATTCCTGCTATTTGAGTGCAGACACCCTCTTGTGCCCTCTGTACCTCTGCTATTTGAGTACCGACACCCTCTTGTGTCATCTGTAAGCGATCCATATCGCTCTTCATGTTTGTCTTAATTGACCCAATACTATCCATAACATTATTCATTTCAGTGGTTAGACCATTTAATCCATCTTGGATTTGTTTTAATATATCAGCTATATTTTCTGCGGTTACTACTTGTGACATCTTACAATACAACTTAAATAAAGGGGCCTACAGGGGAATGTAGATCGTCGAGTATAGCCATGACCTGAGATCGTGTACCAACCCTGTCAAATGGGTTACTAAAGGCTCAGTGTGATACGAGGTTAATTTTACACAAGAATTACACATGGCAAGCATCGCGCCCCCATCAAAGGCACGAATCTGACCACTCAGTATACTCCCATCACAACAACAAATGATTGAGTAAAAAGCATGCCCATGACGAAGACGAAACGCACCATCGTCGTCGATCCCCACGTTGGGCGCCACTTCCCCCCCCCCCCCTGTGCCCGTTTCTCCAATGGGACAGGCGATCACCCGGCCAACATCCCGGCCCCATCAGAAGAAACAGCCAAGGGAGTGGGTAAAAAATTAGGGCGTGAATCTTGGTTCATACATACAAGACTAAAAGAAATGCTCCAGCGAGCCAGAGACAAAGGGTCTCGGGTCGTTTACGGGTTGGGATGGCAAATTGACTGAACCAGTATTCAAAAGCAAACTCCCTAACTTGAATTAACAAACAGAGAAGAAAGGAAAAGCACTCGTAAAATCACATCTGCTCCTTTATTGGCCAAAGGATAAATAAATATGCAACCTGCCTACCACGCACGAGTATAGAGTTAGGGTGGGAAAAAGTCCGAAAAAAAATAAAGTTCATAGTCCCTAAACAAACAAACAAAAAATATACTTATTCAAACTCGTGGGTGTCCTCTCTTAAAGTTCCGACAAGGAGATCGCCTTTCATAAAGCTAAATTAACATTAATTTATCGGTGCACACGCATGTAAACATCACTAGCTACTTATCACAAAGTTCACCTGTGGCAAAAACTCTAAGAAAATATCGAATATCTATGTATATTACAACTGACTACCCTTATACAGCAATGGACGGATCTCCTCTATCGAACTGCAAATTAATAACTAAAGAGCATCATATTACATCAAATAGCACTCAAACATCAACTCAGCTTCACATAATATGGCATTTCAACAATTAATTATAACTCATCATAAATTATTTACACACCCAGATTGTACTTACATATTTACACTACTAATTCTTATTATTATTACTGATTTATATTCGCCTTTCCCACAACCTTGATCCATACTGTCATATTTGTTATTGTAATTAAATTATAGCATTGTCTAACGTTTATGAAAGGCTAAGAACCTCGTACTAAGGCACCCTAGCGTATTTCATTCTCACAACGAACATTTAATCGCAACCCTTCCGTCGAACACTCTGTGTGATGATCCGAACAATCTGACTGTCGAGCGCACTATCAATTACACCCCTGCGCTATTCCATATACAACTCATCGATAAACGTAACACGTTCGTCAAGAGGACCCTGTCCTCACAAATTCAATTCAACGGACATACGTCACCCCGTGAATAACCTCGTCATATATGACGGAATAATACCATATTTAATTATCACATTAACTTTACACAACATCATTACAAAAAATCATGCATTATTAGCATGTCTCAAGAACCCACACTAACAGAGCGTATCAACTTTATCGGGACCACGAGGTCGTATGATAATATGGCATCCTATCCAAGGAACCTTATTCGACAATCTCCAACCATATTCATTTTGCTATTAAAATCTATGCAATCCGTGACAAACCTTTCAGAATAAAATTCGTATAATGACCTCGGAAATCGAAATGCTAGAATCTCCCAACAAAATGGGCCTCTCATATTATCGTTACCCAATTTCAACTTATTATTATTATTATTATGTCTCAGAGAATAAATATATGTCTGACTCCTACCATTGATACTGTTAATTTATGTAAGTCAAAACGACCCGAAAAGAAAGGACAAAAAAATCTGTACAACTCTATGAGAAAATGATGCTCTTTTTCAATCTGGAATAAATGATTATAAATGGCGTTAAGTTACACGATCTCAGGTTATCTCATGGCACGGCTATCCGAGGTAGAAGTTCTCTTCTTCCTGATGAACAAGGATGGAAATGAAACGTCTTACTTTATATCCGGTGTCCTCGGAAACCCCTGGCGTCGGTGTCGGCGTCGGTGTCGTCTGCGGCATTAGGGCGGCGTTGTTCCTCCAGCGTCTCCGCGATGTGGTCTCCCAGCGTACTGGTAGAGGTATACGCCCCCGGCACCTCTCGATCTCCTGGCGACGCCCATGTCCACCCACTGGTTGCCCCCGGTCACCTTCATCGGCGGCGTCTCCTGACGTCCCAACCATGGTCCACTCGTCCATCTTGTTGCGACCGTTCACCCCATTATGGCCCCTTTAGAGGTTCAGTGCAGCATAATTTGCGTATTAATATGCATGTTGATTCCCAGAATATTTGAGTCCATGGTTATTAAGTTCATGCCGCCGTGTGGCAATATTACATTTCACTATATCAGAGCACTTTCACGCCCACGCACTATAGCGTCTAGTTCCTGGTTCACTTGAATTATATGTATTCACTTTCCTCAACCAGTGACACACTTCCTTCCACGAGGAGTTATTTCGACCTGGCCTTGACCGACATATCAAGTTGCCTGCGGCCTGCAGTCTTCCAACACAAGCTTAAAGTAGATGTAGCCTTCCCTGTTGCATTCTCACTGCGTCTCTTAAAATGCCGCACTGCTATGCTATTTTCGAATGGATGTCTGTTACAATATAGGGCCTCGCGATAATGCTTCGCCTCGACTATCGTTATTATTGTTCTTTCCCTGATACTCGTAATGTTAAACACCTCCTGGTATTCATCTTTAATTAACATAAATTGTCGGCATGAACGTACTAGCGAGTCCGATATCGTCTTGAAATTCACACTGTTCGACAAACAAACTGACATACTTCACTGTAAACAACTCATTGGCACCACATGCACGCTAGCTTCATGGCCTGCTGATCACTCACGAAAACCATTCAAGTTCCCGATGCAAATTACTGTCTACGTGACATGGGCTACTCGTCCGTGCTCCGCTGGATAACATACTCGTCCACGCACTATTGACTCACTGAACATTTCGGAACTGCGTCCTCCTTCGAGAAAAAAAATTGGAAGGGGTTGGAACCTTCTGGAGCATTCCCCTACTCTCGCGGTTGCCTCGCCGCGTCATGCCATGACGTCATACTGACCCTCCGGTCTCCTCTTGATCTTCTGTCATCCGGGGCCGGTAATTGACCCTGACTGGATCGGTCACAGTACAGTACCCGTATATATCAAACCATTACTTGTTGAATTCCACGATGACAGCTGGATCAAAGAACCTGAAAATCCCGGGCTAGGGCACACGCTATTCCTACCAAGATTACGTTAAGAAAAACCAAAGTGTGATAAATTAAAGAATCTGAAAAGAACACAGGAATCAAATAAAGAAATATCTCAAAGTAATGAAAAATCTAGAAAACACCCAGCAATGGCCTTCTTAACACAACCTTCCATCACCTTTATAAATTACCATGCCATAATGGTTAAAATGAAATCACCAAATTGTATTCATGTTTAGCAGTAGTGCCTGGCTTCGCCCGGTGGATTTATTTGTTTTATGGATGATAATGAATACCACTACAGAACTGGCACATGATACTTAAACTACCAGAAAATAAATATTTTTTAAATATAACTTTTTGTGGTGGTGGTGGTGGTTGTAGTGGGGGTGATAAACAATACAGTATAATGGACGTAACATTTAGGTCATTTTCCCGTAATGATAATAATGATAATTAGGAATATGGACACGGCTATTTACTAACTACAGCACTGACACATATAATTTACAAACAAATTTCTAAAAATGATTAGAAAGAGGAGTAAGTAAAATAAAAGACACTGCCTAGGGCCTATATCTCATTGTCTGTTGGAAATGTAGAGACCAATACTGTCGTCTTTTGTCGCATAGCGCCGTAGGAAAATAATCAGAACACTTTGGAAAACTTCGGCTGTCCCAAGCTTCTGAGGTAGCAATAGTATAATTTATCGCCACATAGCGCTCAACGATAAGTTTCGGAATAAATGAAGGTAAATTTGAAAGCACCAACGCTTATTGCACCTGATAACCTCAATGTACTGCACCAACACCATTGCACTTATACAGAGGCATAATATGTTCATTATGATAACTGTTTTAAGGGGCCTAAGAAAACTTTTCCCACTAATTACTCCCCGTGACTGCAATGTATAAGCAGCGAAAGATTGAACTATTTTCGCAATTCTGCACCAGAACACTCGCATGGGCGACGTGATGCAGCCCGAATTGCCAGTCAACAATAGACTTATTAAAATACTCTTACAGTTACACTACTACCGACATGAATGGTTCTAGGGCCTTAATACGTGGTTTTCAAGTTCAGTTTGTTTGTTATTCTCAATGTAGCGAAGGAGAGCGTTGTCCAGAATATCAAGTGGACAGTGTTACCACCAAGGTTTCAAAGTGTATGTAAAATTTGGTGCAATGGGGGAAACGTTGTACATTTCTGATAATGGGCCTAACTACAGGAAATGGAGTGGTCTGTCCGAAATTTAAAGTGGACAGTGTCACACGCAGGGTTCCATAGGATGAGAGTACACAATGTGGTTCAGATCGGTGAAACGGTGTAGATTGTGCCAAAGGACCTAAATGCTGGGAATGGGGTGGTCTGTCTGAAATTTCAAGCAGACAGTGTAACTCGTCGGATTCCAAAGGGTAGCCTAAGTATGTGAAATTTGATTCAGATCGGTGAAACTGTGTAGATTTGTGGCAAAATGCCTAAATGCAAGAAATGGAGTGGTCTGCCCGAAATTTCATGCAGGGTTGCAAAGGGTAAGTATACAAATTTTGGTTCAGATCAGTGAAAAGGTGTAGATTTGTGCCCACGGCCTAAATGCAGGGAATGGACTCGTCTGTCATAAATTTCATGTAGACAGTGTTACTCGCAGGGTTCAAAAGGGTAAGCATACAAATTTCGGTTCAGATCGGTGGAACGGTGTAGATTTGTGCCAAAGGGCCTAAATGCAGGGAATGGAGTGGTCTGTCCGAAAATTAAAATGGACAGTGTTTACCCGCAGTTTTCCAAAGGGTATGTATACAAATTTTTGTGAAACGGTGTAGATTTGTGATAAAGGGCCTAAATGCAGGGAATGGAGTGGTCTGTCTGAAATTTTAAGTGGACAGTGTCACCCGCAGTGTTCCTAGGGCTAAATATACAAAATGTGGTTCAGATTGGTGAAAGGGTGTACATTTGTAACAAAGGACCTAAATGCAGGGAATGGGGTGGTCTGTCGGAAATTTCAAGCAGACAGTAATACTCGTCGGGTTCCAAAGGGTAAGTATGTGAAATTTGTTTCAGATCGGTGAAACGGTGTAGATTTGTGCCAAAGGTCCTAAATGCAGGGAATGGAGTGGTCTGTCCGAAATTTCATGCAGACAGTGTTACTCGCAGGTTTCCGAAGGGTAAGTATATAAATTTTGGTTCAGATCGGTGAAACGGTGTAGATTTGTGCCAAAGGGCCTAAATGCAGGGAATGGAGTGGTCTGTCCGAAATTTAACATAGCCGAAACTTTCCCTATTGAATATGGCTATGATATACAAAAATGATTCTTCGAATCCGACTGGTAGTTCCAGAAATTAGCGCGTTTAAACACGCAAACACACAAACTCTTCAGCGTTATTATATTAGTATAGATGACATTACACAAGAAAAAAT
The DNA here is from genome assembly GCA_946902985.2 of Meconema thalassinum. Taxonomy (NCBI): domain Eukaryota; kingdom Metazoa; phylum Arthropoda; class Insecta; order Orthoptera; family Tettigoniidae; genus Meconema; species Meconema thalassinum. The sequence goes on from OX336389.2 coordinate 605,828,804, forward strand.
TAAAGAAATTGCAATATCACGGATGAAAGTAATTGACTCATAGCAAATTCCAAAATGATGTCTTGGACTATCCTATGTCCCATTGGACCTGTACGTAATATTGAGTTCAAAATCACTCAAATATAGCAACAGTATATACAAGAAGAATGGTCTACAAACTTCTTACGATCATTACCATAAATATTCCATGATCAAAAATCGGATCTTAATATTTAAAATAGTTATATACAAATTTACACTGTTATGTACACCCTTAAATGCATTTGCAATTCACACTTATTACTTTCACTATCCATAATTGCTTGTTACATTTCATCATGTTTCAATTTATTCATTGGACTCACTTCCTGTATTAATTCAGCCAAGCAATGAAGCTAAGAAGAATGTTGACGTCAAAGTAATTATAAATATCAAATAAGGATGATTAAATTTCATATTGGATTAATTAATTATATTTCCATTTAACTTTCCAAAATGTACTCCTGGTGAACTGTGTTACAAACACTTTCTTACTGCGTAAATATGCACTATAACACGATTTAATAACCATTAATGTAACACCCGATATTCACAATACATTCACATTAGCTTTAATACCACCAACACCTTCGTGAAGATTTCAACAAAAATCTTACTAATATTAGCTATCATCAGCTCGATTAACACGTACTTCATATTGTACTGTTTTCATTAATACCATATATCATCAACAAATACGTATAACACCTTCAGGTGACCAATAAACTCTTAAACGCATCGAGTAACAGCATTACTATCACGCACATCATTATGCCGATCCAAAATTTATAACAGCTCTGCGCATAGTTTAAATTATTGAAAATGGGTTACATATTAATTTCCAATGAATTATAGTAGCTTTGACTTTCAAAATATTCTTCGTCGTATTTCAATTATAATAACAAATAACTCTTAAAACTCACTTTCAGAAATATTGTTAAAAGATTGAATGTTAATCGAGATTAAATTATCATTCCAAAAATTATCCATCTATCAAAATCAATCAACCCTTCACCATGTAATCCTCCAGGCACAAAGTACTCATGTGATCCATTAGAAGTCAAAATGATCAGAATTGAATAGAAATCTCCCAAACTCAAATGGAATTGGAAAAGAACAACAATATATTCTACACCATGGATCCAGGTAACATAAGTTATTCTACTGTTGATCCGTTAGAAGTCATCGCTGATTAAAGTCATTCAAAAGAGTAAAGAGTATTTTCAAAGTTGAGGATGATCAACACCTCTGATTATAAACAAAATTCCTGCAACAAAAGCTTATGAGTGTGATTTTCAATTGTAATGCTTCAATAAATAGCTTCCAACATCAACGCAGATCAAAATATCAATTTGAGATAAATTTCGGAAAATTCGTCAAAATTTCATCTAAGTTCAATCATATTCACAAATTAAATTCATGTCCTTCAAGAACACGCATGTCTTCCCCCTAACGGTTTTCTTCACAACGATTAAAAATATTCATTATCATTTAATTAAATTCAAACACCGGAAATTTTAATATTAAAATAATTCATAAAGTCAAAATGAAATAAGGATGCATTCGTTAATCGAATCAAAATCCGATTGAATATGTGGACAGCCACGATAGAACATCGAAACTGAACCACACCTCAATCATGCTAAATGAAAAGAAATGGAATGGCACTTTACAACAAAATACCTTACTCTGCTACTACTGAGATGATCGATTTCCTTCTATCTTGAGATGATTCAGGAAGCCGGCATACAATGGGAATATATGCCATCGTCTCGTTCTATTGCCATACTGTGGTACAGTATGCTCATTCAACCATCCTGGATTCGAACTGGGAAAACTCTCACGTTCCACACGTTCAACCCTCGAAATAGGACTGCATCTCTGCTAAAAGATTGGCCTCGTACTCCCGATATTCGACAGCATCTCTCTTGACAGAAGTTCTCAATCTTGTAGAATTATTTCAGCATTTGAATACTGCCGTGGTACTCTTAAATTCCAAACTCGAAAACATCTCTAGTTACTTAACATACATTACTAGTAGTTGTAGACAGCGTTGATTACTTACGAAGATTCAAGCTGAACTTTGCGTGTAGTGTTCATGTCATAATTTAACCTACCATGGCTGTGGATTCACTCATAATTCGAACTATTCCTCTCGTCGTCTTAATTATGAACATCTCATAGAATTGTAGACAACGTAACTATGAATGAAAATCCACAGCCTGCTTCCAGTCTCCGACCGGGTCAGGAATGGAATGAATGAAGCCCCCATCTAGCGGATATGGACTGTGCCGGCTGCCGAGGCCTGACGCACTCCTCTGGGGCAATGATTAAATGAATTAAATGAATGAATGAATGACAGATGAAATGAAATGATAGTGGAGAGTGTTGCTGGAATGAAATGTTGACAGGGAAAACCGGAGTACCCGGAGAAAAACCTGTCTGCCTCCGTTTTGTCCAGCACAAATCTCACATGGAGTGACCGGGATTTGAACCACGGACCCAGCGGTGAGAGGCCGGCGTGCTGCCGCCTAAGCCACGGAGGCTTATAGACAACGTAACTATATGAAGTGTTATTTCGTTGAAGTATATTCTCAAGGTTCAATGTCAGAGCTGATATCATTCACATATTCCAATACAGTGTTGGAATGCAAGCCCATCGTAACATAAAATAGCCAAGTATTGCTGCTCCTAAGTTCCACTTCAAATACACGTACATTTGTGAAGTAAACCAGTCCACACAATCTCAATATAAACTTCACTGTGAATTATAAACTCTCATTGCACAAACATCGCTGAATATTCTAAGTGTCACGCTGGCGTACGTAAAACATCATCGCTCACTTTATATGTAACTTCTTCTGTCACACAGAATGTCTATCGCCGCGATCCTTCTCGTCCGCACACGTCAAAAGTACAGTTTCATTTAGATGTGAATTGTTTCAAGACGCGAGAATATCTGACTTGCCTGCTGGCACAGTGGGTGCAGGTAGACAATTGATTCCCCCACTCCTCTGTGTCAAATATCGATGTACATCGCACAAAAATAACAATATATACAGTACATCTCACGGATCTCACATCGTCAATTCCGACAAACACTCAAATGTATAAACATCATGCTATTATGTGCTAACTTCTTGTACCAGTAATACTGCAAATACTGCTCTGGGTTCCTTTTAATCAATGTAACAACACTCCAAGCATGCGTTTCGATACAGGTGACAGGCATATCGATTGCTGTGTGCATCTGTTTACCTTGAACTAACACAGGGATTCCTAAATCTCCTCAGCTTTCAACTGTTCACATTCCCAGCTGGTTGTGCCATGACAAATATCTCGTAATTTTTCGCTGTGCAGTGTCTCAATGCACTGTTTGTTAAATTTCTCAACTCGTGACTATAAAATAACGGCACAGTACTGCCCCGTTTCGGCATGTGTCATGAGGTCGGATCGCACCGCATGATCTAAGGAAGGACAGATGACGTGCATGATAGCTGTGACGTCACTGCCATGGCCTCATAGATTCCAAGATATCAGGAGAACTTGAAATATGTAAGAGTACAACACTCATTATTTTACTATGATTATTCGAGGATTAGTGGATGTCTTCAATGACGTAGCAACGTGAAGGACCAGTAAGGCAGAAGCGGAACACGTGATCAAGAATACGCTGTAGAGGGCACTGTACTCACGGAGCGAGTTTTCGAGGTGAGGAGATGACCTGAGGTCGTTCACTTGATTCTTACAGACAGAGCAGTAAGTACAGTTCCGCGAGCGTGCGTGTGTAACACTCGACGCAAGTCTAGTGGTGAAAGACGCATAGCATCGCTATGCCAGTACGGCAAACTATCCATGTGATTCACACAGTCGGAACGAGTTACCAAAACCGTTCATGTACGCAGTACGATAAGGCTTCATATTGTGAAGAAGCGAACAGAACGTGTACAGTTCAAGGCTGTATGGTTTCACATAGTTACTGTCCATTGAAAGCTGTTAGATTCAGGCTGGTTATTGAACTCAATGCGAGCAGTGAATGAGTAAGCGGCTCGGAGCTATGCTCTGTTTACGGAGAGGCGGGGTCGTTGTTCCGAGCGACAGTGGACACGCCAAGGCCGACCGCTTGTGACGTGCAACCCATATGTGTTTGAAGGCCAAGCTTAGAGACGACAATCTTGACAGATTCCTTACGAAATTAGCTTTTTTGAAACTGTTATAATTCGTAAACCTATAAGTCTATCAAAGTGCGGTTTGCCCGAGTGTATTCAGGAGTCTGTAAACTATTATATTAGATGGACAGAATTTACGGAAATTTTTGGACATGATGGTCACCAGACACGGCATCTACTTTTATCTTACGAGGAACTTTCAACACCGTAAGATGGCACATTAAAGTACACGCGGCATGGGAGATTTAGGGTACGGATGATGTTCCTGGAGGTGAAGATGGAGGCCCACAACCGATACCGAGTCTACCATGAGGCTTGGAGATGGATAAAGACCAAATGGCGAGAACGAGGAGAATCGCCGTTAGTCCTTCTGGAACTCCATCCTTCCCCAAGAGAACTCCAAGGTACAGATGACTACACCTTGATTCTTTGTAACTAGAGTGGTAGTGAAGTAGATTTTAGTGGTCTGGATTGCACATGTCAAATTCTATTGCGATAACTTAACGGGGATCTATAGTCACGAGTTAAGCGGTGACATTAAACCATTTTTCTTTATGCTTTCTAGAAACGACTGATTTTTACAGATATAGTGGATATCTAATGCTAGATAAGAAGTGGATTATATTAAACATGTAACGTTAAATTAATGATATTGATAAAACACTTTAATAAGCTTAATCACAGTTACACAGTAATAATTGTAATTTTTTTCAGTAGGTAATCATTTTAACTAAAAGGAATATAATGAGAGCTAACTAATACTGCAGAATTCACACAATTTAAACACCTAAATAATGCAATTAAATCGTTCTTTAAGTACACTGAGAGCTTAGAATGGAAGAGATAGACACGACGTGATGTTACAAACTTCAATGATTTAAGTAATAAAAATGAATGACAGGTCACCTGCTGCAATAATGTAATTAGGATGACAAAATGTAATGCAGGTAAAATGTGGTAATTTAATAAGGTGAACAAAGTTTATAAACGATGTAAAGAATGAGAAATATTAGTGTGATTTAAAAGGTCACTGTAATATAATGAGGCAAATAATTAAGTTGAGAAAAGCCTGTGAATAATTCAACGGAGCCATGAGGGCCATTTAATATGTGTGTGAAGTTAATGAAAGGATCACTATATCAATGTTGTAGCCAGTAAATGTTTGCCTGATGAATTTTTATATTGCTTTGTGAAATCATTTAACATCATTGAGATTTATACCAGTCAATGAGACCAGTGGAATAATTTAATTACAAGTGATTCAGTGCGAATAAAGACAGTATTAATCTATGGTGAGCAATTTCAGAGCTTGAACTATGAATATATTTAAAGAGATAAGGATATTTTGAATCCATTGCAAAGCTGAAGGAAAGTTGCAATTCCGAGTTAAGAGGAAAGTTGATATAACGAGATGTGAACGTTCACATATGTAAATACGATGTAAATTTTTTAGTAGAGTAAGTTGACTATCCACTATGCACCAGTAGCAATTTAATTAGAAGGAGATCAAATGGAATAATTACAGTGATATATTTTTGTGTTTTTCTTTTACAATGCAGTCAATATCGTAGACATCCAAATATGAGCTCTATAATAAGAAATTGATGATCAGTGCAACAGTGTAACTAAAATTTAACCCATTGAAATCCATATGCGGGATCTCCGTAAGTTTGATTATATCTAAAGATAGGACACAAGGAGATTTTGTCCCGATTAAAAGTTAATTTCATTTGATATTTTCTTCGTTTTTGCACATCAAGACTTAACTTAGGCAATCTCCAAGTGCAGGGGTTAGGAACGATTATTACCTTTATTGATTGTACTAGTGCTGAGGTGAATAAAATGTGGAGGATTTATCTTATTTGTGCATATCCTTTCTGTGGCTTCGCAACGTAACGTGGATGGGAGATGACGTCAGACGGTAATATATGAACCCCAGTCCATAGTCACGCCCCGAGGTCATTTGAGGCCTCATTTTTTGTCTTATCTTCATGTCGGCATATATCTAACCTTCTACGTTTTTCTCTTGGTGATATTTTCTGGTAAATATTGTTTCGAATTTCAACCTGGGATCGCGAAGCGTCGAGCCACGCAATCCACGGTTGGAATATCGGGCACAGTACCTACTGTCCGGCCACGGCCGCCTCCTTCTCTCTTCCTTGTCTATCTCTTCCATTCTTCCCATGCCGTCCCATCCCTCATGAGGCCCCCTGTTTGCTTTGCAGGTGAGACCACCAGGGTGAGGCGCTAGTCCTGCCTCCCCAGTTGTATCCCCCGACCCGATGTCAAGCTCCAGGACACTGCCGGTAGAGGCGGTAAAGGTGGGATCTCTGACTGATTCCGAGGGAAAAGCTTACATGGAGGGTAAACAGACTACGAAAAAAAATAAGAAAGTAACTAAATATAACTAAAGAAATAAATAACTAACTAAATTTAATAATAATTACACATTGAACCCTTAATATACACCAGATTATATTGGTCAAAAGTGACACGAATGCCTTTGTATTTGATCCCCAAAGCTTAAAATGTGCATAAAAATATTTGGCGGTGGTGGGAATCGAACTCGCCACTCTAACACAGGTCCATTATCTTCTACGCACTTGTACCCTTGCGCCACAGTTAATCGTCTGTTTACGTTGCCTGTGATACTGATTTCCACTTCGAAGTTTCATTCACGTTTTTTAGCCGTAAGCCAAACTACCCAGCGTTAATTTCGTATCTTACTGAATCCGTATAATCGGCATGTACAGTACTTTGTACATGCCCGTATGACAATTTGATGCATTGCATAATCATTTGTCGCACACATGTTTTTGTACAGGTCTTGCTTCCATGTTGTCATAAATCTTGTAAAGTCGATAGGGTCATTGTGGCTTGGGTATAGACGGAAAACTGTCGACCATGGTGCCATCAGACGATGGAAGTGTGGCCGACAACTAAAAAAATAAGGGGCAGAAGACTCACCCTCTATATGACCGCTGGGAACCGGTATCGATGAGTGCTCTTACGGTCCGTCTCCTCCCATAGGTCTGAAAATTTACTATCAGAGTCTGAGGAACTACATCCGAGGAGCACTGACTTGAAAGCGAGGTGTTCTGTTTTTTTTTTTCTGTATTTTCCTCACATTCTTGGTCCCTTTGCTGGACCTCCAGCTGTGGACACATGTTGGTGCAATGCTTCTTAGAACTGAAAACGCAGCTCACCTTACTTTTACAATCCTTAGCACGATGTCCTGGCTTAAGACGGACAAACATCCCTTGTTTCTCCTTAACATGTCCTGCTTTTCATTTAGAGATAAACTCTGTGCTTGAAAACACTCCTTACTCTCGTGTGGTTTTCCACAGAACACACAAGTCAATTTATTATTATTATTCTCACCGGAGAACAAGTCTGTTGCAGTAGGTACAATTTTATCAGGTTGCTGCTTCTTATCTCTTTATGGGCTAACCTCACTCAGTCTGAAGCCCGCTTTCGCCGAAGGAATTCTTTCTTCACCTTCAACTTTCTTCCTGAGGAATAGCAATAAGTGCTTCAACCGGTCTCCATAGATTTTGGTTCCGCCCTATTCACTATCAATTGACATTGCACTTCTCAGCCACACCCTAAAATATCTTCAGGGATGCAGGACTCCACGAGTGGAAAGAGCATGGCAGTATATTGGTCTGAAGTCATATCAATTGACTCTAAAGCACGCAGGTTATCATACAGGCAAGCTGTGTCACGCTTTCCTCTGCCTTCTGTGGCATTCTTTATCACTAGTGACAGGAGTTCTCCTATATGATATTCAATAAGCAACTCTTTTTTTTTTCAAAACTATTCTTCGGGCTCTCTATAGCTTTATTATAGTTCCCAGCAGTGGAAGGGAAACAATCAACAATTTCCCGAGATCTTGAGCCCTCTGTGGTAGCCTGAATCAGGTACTGAAATTTTTCTTCATTTTCCAAATCCCCGTCCACGTGAATTCACCTAAATTGGCTCCAATAGACAAGATAGTCTTTTATATCAGCACTGAACTTCCTTAATTCAATTTTGGGTATCCTAAGATTTTGTCTGCTGGACTTTGGGAAAGAAATGACCGACTGCGCATTGTTTGTGATTTGGACATCGGTATGTTGCCTCAAAACAAATTGTTCCACTTTCACACGTGCACAATCCATATCCTCATTGAACTTCTCTACACTCTCGTATTCTCGTTCAAAGTCAACTCCAGATTGATCACAACCTTCTAACATTAATGCTGCCACCTGTTCATTGAGGTTATGTAAGTCGGTGGTTAACCGTTCCAGAGTTGTTAATTTGCTTCTAATAATTTCTTCTTTAGGATTTTCTTCCTCATTTAATATTTGCAACAGGTCGTCATAATTCTTACTGAACCTCGTTCTCACAGGTTTTCGCCTTTATACAAGCACATCCATTGTTAAAATTTATGAATGTAACCATATTGAGACTTACCACTATCTGCGTTATTTATCACGTCGGGGTCACCACTATTTCATGAACTGAAGTGGAACTACCTGTCTTATTCTTTCCACTTAAGTACTTGTTCAAAACATAATTTATTCTTACTTAATTTTAATACACCATGCTTGCTCTAGCCATTTTCAAAACCTTGATGTCCACAGGGATTTGGCAAAATGCCCTGTCTATTTGCACAGAATAAATACTTATGATATTTGAAGAGTCACTTAACTGTTGGGCCAATAACCTAGATGTTAGCCCCCTTAAAACAACAATTATCATCATCACTTAACTGTTCTGTTGACATTTTGAGTTCAAGTCCAACACTAGGGGCTTCATCGCATTTCACTTGGATTGGTTTTATATTTGATTTAAAAGCCATTTATTCAGTGTTGCCTACGTAATCAAATAAAATCCAAATCCAGAAGCTAATCCAATTGAACCCCTTATTTAGAAAAGTGTATCATCCTGTAAATAGTCATTCCATAGTATACTGTATTTCAAGGTTAGTAAGTATGATACATAATTATTATTTTCCTCCCAATTTAATGTAGCCCATGAATGTGGATGACCGGCCGCGGTGGCCGAGAGTGCTAACAAGCTACCTCGTTCCTCGCTGGCATCGGGAGAGCGTGGGTTCGAATCCCACCTCAGGCGTCCTGAAAATGGTTTTCGTTGTTTCCCATTTTCACCACCAGGCAAATGCCGGGACGGTTCCTATCAATAGGTCAACGGCCGGTTGCCTTCCAAATTCCCTTCCCTGACCCCCGTTAAAAGAAAATACATGGCCATTGGCTGCATTGATAAAATTATGAATGTGTGAATCGAGTGGAAAGCAATTTGTTTACTTGATTATAGTGATTATTTTGCGAACGTAGATTTCAATGCCTGGTATGTTGGTAATGCTTTCGAGCTCCCACTTCGAAGTGTTGCGGGAACGTTTTGCTAGCTACATGCATTGGTTTTGGACTTGTTGCAAAGGTTTGAGATTCGAATTGGCAACGACCCCCATTCACGAAAAGCGTACAACTTTATAAATCCGCATGAGTGCCTTTAATATAAAGGCATAATTTCAGGTATGTATTCCCCATACGTAGGCGATACGAAAGGTTCATCACAACATACCATGTCCGGAATTGCTTGTATTCCAAGTCATGGGTTTCGAAAAGGTGATATCCATCGGAACGTGTTTCTCCCGAACGTCATTGCCTTTAGAGCAGATGTTCTAAATATCAACCTCCTGTTTGAACACAGCGATGTCTCAAGGCCCTGCGAAACGAAAGCCAAATTCCAGGAGTATTGCGTATTTCCTCAAAACCTGCGACTATTCGATTCCGAAGAGATTCGATGTCAGGCACCGGAGACCAATACACTAATAGCTTTTAATGACCCCACACGTAGAAATCTTAAATCACGGCATATACCAGCGGGAAGAAACACGTTCCAGTTGATATCACTGTTTGGAAGACCAAACTCGAAAGACGAGCATTTTCGGACACATGTTGTTTGTTTATTGTCTACATAGGCCTATGGGGAATACATAGCTGAAATTATTCCGTCTGTTTTTGAAACACCCTGGGCATGTTGACGTTTACCGTATTTTGTGTCGGCTCCTTCAATTGAAGATTTTGTACAAAATTGCAAAAATCGCTTGTGTGCCTCCTTCTGAATGTCTCAGGTGTGGTGTATCATGATCGGTTTCTTACATAGGGTGACTTCCAGATATTTGACCGTGTTGCAGCATTGCACTTCTCGGTTGAACAGAGTTTGGTGCTGAATGTAGTCTAGTCAGCGCGAGTATCTATATTTTTTGGTGAATGATACTGCTTGGCTTTTATAAACACTGACTTTGGTTCGACACTTCGTGAGGGCCTTGGTGGGCACAGCACAACCTGTAGCGTATTTCGGATAATTAATTAGGAGTGATTGTGATTACCGTGTCATCAGCACAGAAGTATGCAGATGTGAGATTTCTCTCTGGTGTTGGAATATTGGCGATGAAACGGATAAATAATATTGGGCCTATTAATAACACTTTGGGTACTCCGGCTCTTATCCTTGATCTGGTTGATTGTAATGCTGAATATGTAAAACTGGATCGTTTTTCACATTAAGGCTCCGTTTCAGACTTAAGAGTGACCGATGTAGCGTGGTTTCAGGTCCATATCTGAGCTGGATGAGGGTGGTGTTAGTTTAGTCAACAAATATACCACTCACATCTAATGGTTTATAATTGTTTTTAATGAAGATGTATTGCAATGAATAGACAGTTTGATCCTAATCATCTCCTTACTTATTTAGCAGCTGTAGCTACAGTAAGCCTGCTAATGACCGCATATTACATTAATGGACATTGGTCTAGTGTTTACAATGTCAACTCACCAGTGAGAGTGGGCCTTGATTCATGGGAAGGTTGTATTTTTACTTACTCTTTATTCACTATAGGCCTATTGTTTTAAAACCACGCAGACGTTATGATATTTAGCATTCCTTCTGCGCATTTTCTAGTGGCAAAAATATATTTAATACAGCAAGTATTATCACAACAAGCAACCATAATACTGAGGGTAGTTCGTCAATCGCTGAGGATTCTTCGCCGGGCCAATTATTGGGTCGACGACCATGAAATCCACTATTGGTAATATAAAGAAACGTAGTTTATTGGCTTAAATGCCCGAGGGTCTGATGACTGAAGTAGGCTATATCTTAGTTCAGGATGGCAAAGAAAATCGTTGTGGTAGTCGTGAATTCAATATATTATAATATTTCATAAATGGCATACCCTATTGCCTACTGAATTGTTATCTTTCTTTGGTGAATATTCGTGACTTAATTACCATGATGAAAATGTATATTAGATACTGAGCCCGTGTTTTCTGTGTGCTAGAATCTGTGAAGTCACCTTTATCATCTAGTAACGAAACCAGTGTTATTTTGAGCCTGAATTACGGGGGAAATGTTTTTTACACGCCCACGCGTACTATGCGGGAATAATGGAATGTGGGTTTGGAAGCCGATATGAGGAAATGGCCGCTCCGATATGACAATTTACACAGTGGCGCTTGGCCAAGGTCGTGCAATAAGGAAGGACATACGCCACGTGACTACGAAGGGATGAAAGATGACGAACATGCAGCGAAGTTTTTTAATTTCTGTGGCTCATTAAAGATCCAGGTTGAATGCAAATATATAGCCCTAACGACTGAAATTAGCACGCGGTATTTTTTACCAGCCTTCCGATGATTTTCCACGTATCATTACTGTAAATCTGAGGTCATCACGAACTATTTTGCTTAGCGAATGAGAACAGAAGACATGACGAGCGTATAGACAGCAGGACGGAAGCAACAATATGCTCGCGAGAGGGCTTGTGAAGTGGACAGCCGAGATTTTTGACAGTGGTTCTTGTGATGTGAAATTCATAACGTGTTCGGAGTGGGGTCGCGGGCGTCTTATCGTATCGTGACTTGTACAAGTGTTATGGGGTACAAACGCAACGAAACCTGTGCTTTATGTGGCCAGGCGTTAGTGCATTTCTTTTTCTTTGATGACACATCAATACGTTCAAATTCAAATAGACGAACGTTTCACAAAATCAACTATCTATTGCAAACACGTATACACGGCAGTGAGCGGTACATGTGAAACTTCGCAGTGAAGCAAATAGTATAGACATATTGGACCATTTTTACCTACGAGGGTTATTCAAAAGGAACACAGATGGAATTTCTAATAGTTTTGGAATTATTATTGGACATGGCAGCGAGGGAAAGAAATAAGACTGATTCCCATGAAGGTCTCGTCATGAAATAGTAATTTGAAAAAGGGGGTACCACGATGAAAGATCATGGAGAATCCGAAGCATCTTGATGACATAAAAATGATAGCACTCAAGAAAACTTCCTAGATTACCTAGAACTACCATATAATAACCATGAGAGTGGAAACATCGAGGTAATCTACCTTCATTTAGCAAGACAGAAGAAGATGAGGGGCTTTCCTAGCCTATCCAGAGGAACCGAATTCGTTGTACGAGGAGGAGTGTGGGGTCCTGAGAGCCAGCTGTGGGCGAGGAGAGCTGTAGCCCTGAGGGATAGCCATTCCAGGAACGCTAAATACGGTAACATTCCCGTATTCCTTTCATCGAAAGCCGAAGTCGACTCCAGGTAGAAGACGTCTCACATTACTTAGTTTGGTGTGATTAGAATGGGAATCTAGGGGGACCATTTTTCTTGGAATTTGTATGACATGTTGGTTGAATATTTTTGCATATGAGTCGATTTTAGGTCTTGATTCACTTGATGTCATAGTATTTTGGAAATTTTTTCACCATAGTAAAACATATTATGTTTTATTTTGTCGTCGTAATTGATTAAACATCTTGGAACTTAATTAATAATTATTAGGGTTTAATCAGAACTCCGATTAAATATTTTCCATTTAATCTTTGTTGATTTTTGTCATGAGTAGACTTTTCGGATTTAATAAAAATAAAATATTTGTTGCAGCTAATAGCCAAAGGAATGATACAGACAAAATGAAACATACATAGGAATAAACTATTCATTACAATAGAAGGACGTCAGAGATTCAAGTCTATATGTACAGTACATCGCCTGATATCTTTCGCAACATTTGCCGCAACGTTCACATACACAGTCTGCGTCTGGCTGGTGAAACTTCTTTAACTTGCACAGCTTATGGTGAAAGCCATGTATGACAAAGCGTGTAACAGTATGTCTTAGTTCGTAGCCTCTCCGTTTCCAATCATTGCAGGTCATTGCGTCAGTGATGTAGAAATCCCACCATATGTCTCTCTTCTTCGATTTCACGTTCTCCATGAGTTGCACGTATGCTGGTGTAGACGGTAGTGACAGTTGGAGGCGGAGCTCTTCCACATAATATAATTCACGTGTTAATTCATGGACTAGTCTTGAAGGCGTGTATTTTGAAACACACAGAACCTTCTTTAAGAAAGTGGCTTTTAGTTTTTCCAACTTTTCCAGGTGTTTCAATTTGAGGTGTGTCCAGATATTCTCTAATCCATATGTTACAACGGGTGTAACCTTGAGCTGGAAGAGTTTCAAGGCTGTTTTGACGGAGAGTTTTCTCAACTGTCTGATATCATTTATGGCCCTCGTAGCCGCACTGAACCCTATCGTTAACGTAAAGCGTAAAGACGTTGCCCGTTGTCTGAAGTGTCACGCCTAGATATTTAAAGATAGAAACGCTCTCCAGGGGTTTTCTGTGTGTGTGAAAAACTGCTGGGTTTCCCCCTTTGCGGAAAGTCATTGACACAGTCTTTTTTTCGTTTAGGCTGAGTTCATTCTCTTCCGCCCATTCCAACAGCAGATCAAATGCAGATTGTAGTTCCTCTTGAGATCTCGAGGCCAGCACAATATCGTCAGCGTACATATACAGAATTACTTTCTCCGAGACTACCTGTGTGATATCCGCCGTCGCGATGATGAACAGTAATGGGCTTAGAGGGTCCCCTTGCAATACACCGGTTGTTTGATCTATTGGGTTTGATGTTGTGATTCCATCGCTTATCTCTATGTAATTTGAGGCCAGGATGCTTGTGATAAGCCGTTTTGTATAGCTGTTACTTCTCATTTGTTTTCCTAGCTTCTCTATGATGATCTTCTTATTGACCATGTCGACAGATTTGGAGAAGTCTATAAATATGGCATATAGCTTTCCTTTTGGGACTGTCAGAGCTGTCTCAATATCATTTAGAAGGCATTGGATAGCCTGTGTTGTAGATCTTCCTTTTCTGAAACCAAATTGCTCCTCCGGGAGCTTAGGATCGATTTCTCTATTAAGGCGTTGGCATAAAAGTTTTGTTAGAATTTTGAATAACGCACATTCCAGGGCAATACCTCGATAGGAGTTTGGGTCGTCGGTGCATCCCTTTCCTTTATACAGCAGTTTTTACTGTGGACCTTCTCCAGCTATTGAAACGTTTTCTATTGCCCTCACTGTTGGGTGACAAGTGTAACTGTTTCCTTAGTGCACGTTGTGCGTACAAATGTAATGTTTACTCTGACTAAGATATGTTTTGTTAATGGGCGCCAAGACCTCAACGCTATGTTGAAATCTAAATTTATATTTAACAACACCTAGCTCTGGTAGAACACTTTCAAGAATCTTTTCACTCAGATCATGGTATGATTTGATCATTAACCCAACTAACAATTGTATCAGGAGAAGGAATTTGGTCTATATCTAATGCTACCTACTGAAAGCAAAGATTGCATGGTTAAAAGAAATGAATTTATTATATAAAACAAGTATGGCAAAATTAATAATAATAATAATATATTTTAAATTTAAATTGGAGCGTTGCGATTTGAATATTACCGCTAGAGAATTACGTGAAAACGGAGTCGGATGAATTACTGATTTTACTATTATTTCCAAGCTATGAAGTTACTGAAATACTGAATACGAAACAGAGAAACGAGAGATTATGTGTAGTTCTGAGTCATTCGCGCTTACCATTGGAAATTGCCGTACCATTTCCCTCGTACTTGATGCTGAAATGCTTCCCATAGCCTTCTGTACGTCGTCATCTTCTTCCTCAGTTGAAGAGATACTTGTAGAAATGTTAACTTATGGTCCGATGACTTCGGAACCAACCACACGAGCAACCACAACGGTCAAGTTTTACAAAGATAATCGCCCTGCCTCCTCGGCGCGCAAACCATATATGCACTCGTCGCCTCCCCACTCTGAAGCCGCCTTCTCCTCCCCGCTCTCCACTGATTGGCTGAGCCACCACGCGATACTCCCCACCTCAGGGTCATTACACTCGGCGCGACGATGATGTCGATTACCGGTCCAGGCCATTTCGCCTTTTCTTGAAGCAGCAACCCCGCTTGCGTCACGCTTCTCGACAAGAATAAGCATGTAGCCGAATTCCCAGTGACTCATCTCTCTCAACAAACTCTAACTGACAAAATCCGTAAAATTCCGTAATCATATAATTTTCCGCGATAATGTTGTTCGTAATAATTCGCTTGATAGTGTTTTCTATAACATCGAAAACCTATCTGTATACTTATAATTTTATTAAAAAAACGCTCCAAAAATACCTTAATAATAATAATAAGTTACATGAAAACTTCTCTTGGCTGAACAATTTGCCGCGTAAATAAATATTGAATGGCTTATGTCAGTGGCGTAAAATACCCTCGAAAAACACGTTACACTATGGGGGATATTTCCTTGCCTGAGGCATTCATTCAGGAGAGATGTTATTGCTTTTCGGATTTTGATATCCGTTGATTTCAAATGTTTACCAGTTTTTAGTAATCACTATTTGCAATTCGGCAGTATCCGCGATCTGCGGTGACGTGGCAGAAATTTGTTTAAAGTGACGGATTTGCAATTATCAACTATGAGAATATCAACAATATAACTTAATAATCATTTCTGATGAAGCACGATGAACAATTGCAATAAAATAAATTATTAAGTCAATCATTTATAGTAATATTATAATCAAAGGAAGTGGATGGAACACTGTAATAATATTATTAAAAGATGAAATTTAACATTTGCCGGAGAGGACTTTGAAAGTCTCAGACACGAGGTGTCTCATGAATAATTTGATAGCACATTTATCTGTTATAATATATTGGGAAATACTTGAATTGTATTGTCGTGTATGCAGAAACGTTTGTATATCAATCAAAGGGACATCGAGAATTATTTTAGTGGAGAAATTATTGTTGTTTGTGAATAGGATGTTACGTGAAACGTAACCATATTATTAAGGCGGTCCGGGTTCGATTCCCGGTCAATGCATGTGAGATTTTCGAAGTGAAATGCCATGTCCTGTGGTTCGGATTCCACGTAAAAAGGAGGTCCCGTGGCTCATGATCTCTAGATTAACGGTCACGTTAAACTACAAGCTTCCTTTTTTTTGTAACCATATTAGGGTTGTCAAAACTGGTTCTCGAAAAGGACCAGATACATGTTGGATGTCAATTGTATGATTATTGTGAAATGTATTAATAGGCGTTGTGCGTTCTAGGAAATTGCGCAAGTGCATAAATATGGTATTAATATCTTGGCAAAGAAACAGATGGTATTGATAGGTGTTCGTAGTAGCAAATGTTTATTTGGGACAAAACATGTTATTATCCGATTTTGAAATGAAACACATGTGCTAGGCTTGATTGAACGGCCATGTAAGCTAGGAAATTGTTTAAAAGTATAACTTGAAGGAAGGTTGCCCTTTCCATAAAATATCATAAAACGATTATTAAGGAGTCTAGATGGAAGTGAAACTTCCATAAATTAAATTGTACACTATTCTTCTAGCGTTTAAACATTAACATAGCACCATGATCGTCACATATGATTATTTTCTACAATTTTGAGTTGAATTGGAACAATTTGCAATAGGAAGGGATAACGGAGATTCCCATCTTGTATAGAGTAAAAGTTATTTTGTAATTAGCACAGATTAACCCGGATGGGTAGAACTTTAATACAACTGGTGTATCACAGTTGAGAAGGAGTATTCTTTTTTTTTGGGGGGGGGGGACTCCGAGTATGTTCTGCTTTAGTTCAGGCATATCTGACTGAGATAGTGGATGCATTAGAGAACTTATATTTTTTAATCGTCGTTTTAGTGGAGAACCGGAGGTTGGTGTTCAATTAATTCATGTGGACAGAGATATCCATGCTCAAGCACCTGTAAATTTTATGAGTGAATGAAATTACGAACACGAGGTTTTTCGTTTGGTTCGATTCTATTTTACATCGGATATTGAATTATATTAATTAACAAAGTTGTACTACGTTCACGATTCTTTTGAGCCTTCAAATACAACCCATGCCCGAGAGTTGCTTGATTCTCATTCGTTTCAGTTAGATAATATTTTTATGAAGAATTTTGAGCCTAGTACAGCTGTAGCTAGCTGTTTTACCCTATTTGCCAAGCATTTCTTCCAGTGGTTTCTTTTAGCAGGGTGACCAGAAGATTTCGCAATCCAGCTCATTTTCGGATTTTGGCAAATATTTGTGGTAAAGGGCACAATACGTTAGAGAATAATATTAAAAACTTCAAAGGGGGCGGCTTTGGTGGTGTAGTTGCTGGCATGCTGAGCTTATATGCCCAAGGTCACGGGTTCAAATCCAGCCGAAGTCGCCGGATTTTTTTAAGAGCGCTAAACCTCCCTCAGTATGCCTTCAATTCGGTGGGGAAGTAAAGCGGGCGGTCCCATGTCATAGATTTATGGCACGTAAAAGAACCTTCCGCTAAATACACTTGTGTGAAGCCAAAATTTGTAGGTTAGGTTATTTGATAACGCTATATTAGTTCCAAAGTTTGCCGCCAGGTGCTGGCTGCGATGTCATCTAGTAACCACGTCCACAGCTAGGTGTCGTGGACAGTAGAATTTGGAAGCAAAAGTAGGAACAGCTTTAAAAATTGATCGTCTGCAGTCCTTACCTGAATCACAGATAACACACACTAATACAACCAACACAATTAACACCGACTATCTGACAAATTCTACACACACCCAAATTCCACGGGGCTAAATGATCCCGTTGTCGCAGCCCCTAAACTAAGGAACTAACCAACCAACCAAACTTCAAAGGGTACTTCAAAGGGTATCAAAAATAGTTGTTCTCGGCGTGATTAGAACTCCGAAGCATTGAGACAGCAGGCTAGATCTTTGTTCTTCACGTACAGCACTGGCATGTCGTGAAATCGTTCGGTTTTTAGTGAAAACAGTCGCGCTGCAACTCTCAAGGTGACATGTAATTCCTTTCTATCCCTCAGTCTGTTTTCGCCATAGTCTCGATCGTCCATGTGCGACTGGACCACATCTGTGTTAGACTTGGAGTACAGCAAGGGTTCAGAACCAATCATGGCATCCACTCACTATAAAGACTAATGACGGCACATTAAGATAATATAAACGCCTTGGTAATATTATATGGTGTAAGTAACTCGTACTTATAACTGAATGTAACCGACAGCGGTGGCTACGCTCGCTAAAGCGCAGCGTTAGATCATGAGGCTAAGCCCCCTGCTGACTCGATAGACGTGAAGGCTTGAGCCCCACCGTCAGCCGTCCTTGATATGGTTATCGGTGGTTTCTCATTTTCAACACCAGGCAAATGCTGGGACGGTACCTTCTGACAGGCCACGGCCTCTTCCTTCCACATCCTAGCCCAGTTTCATTCATCTTCATTCATTCCATCTCTCATACCGGTGCGCAGGTAACCATCGGGCGTCGACTAAAATGGCTTGCACTCGACCTCTCAGGAGGCCACACGACAAAATAAACTGAATGTAGCTTTTTCTGACCACTGCATAAGAAATATTGCCAACCTTCATTCGATTGAATAAGATGTAAGACATAGCCTATATATCCCTTTGTGCACTTAAGTATCATTTCAACTCCATGGAGAATTTTGTTCCATGTTATGAAATATGTGTACGTAATAAGGTGCCATTGTATAGGAGCTAAAATTAAATAATTAATAACAGCTTTCACTTCACTTCATACTATATTAACACACTGCATATGATGAATTTTTCATGCAGTAAATTATTGTATACATATTACTGTGTAAGATTTGATAGTCATTTCGATTCCTCTCTTTTAATACCAAGCAGTATGTAATTCATTGATATCTCAAACAAGTATTCATCCTTTGAAAGGAATAGTTGATAAAAATCCTTTTCCACTGTTGATTTGACTTCTGATTTGAACGAGGAATCATAATACCTAAGAGATCATTGTCTTCACACCCTGACCACTTGAACCTGGTGTTTAGCCATGGGAATCACATACCGACTGAGCAGGGGATTTGCAGTTAGAATGGCAACGTTAGAAGCCTGCGACAAATCCGTTGGGTCATGGCTCCCCGGGAGGCTACGATTCCATATCTGCTTCCCTGAGCTCGCTGCACCTTGGGATAGAGATCCTGGGGGATGAGGAGTGCCAAGCATTCTCAGGAGATCTGTGGCCGTTCACGGGTAGTTGTGAGTTTCCTACATTCAATGGTACGCGTATAAATGGAGAATAACCGTGTTTATTGCTGATAGGAAAGTATAATATTCAGGAATGTGTGTGAATATTTCATTCATTTAGGCAACCAGTAGTATCAGTCACCAAGGTCAGAGGTTTCCATAACGTATAAGATATAATCTTCTAGAATGAGTAACTGTTGAATGTTGTTGGTTTCTTGATTTACCCTTGTTTATAAAACCAATTTTCTATTTGTGGGAGAGCCGTGATGACGCACCTTCCCATCAAGGTAGACAGGATTCAATTCCCGTTCAATGCATGAGGAACCTTCAAGGTGAATGCCACATCCAGTACTTAGGATTACACGTACAACAAATGAGATCCCGTGGTTAAAAATAAGTTCTCGATCAAAAACGAATTATCTTTACAAAAACTGCGTAGTTCCCTTTCGTTCATCAATTACATAATAACAAATACCGCAGAAAATGAGGTGCACATTTCACAATGAACTTAGTAATCTGATTCCAAACAAGTACTGTGTTCGTGTGATGAGCCCACTTTAACGAAGATGAATGGATACTTGTCGATCAACAAAATCTGACGCATTTCTCTCGTGTTATGAGAAATACTAGACTGGGGAGTATCACCGAAAAGTAGTTGACAGGCGATAACGAAGATCCAGGAGAAAACCTGTCTCAACTTCACATTGATTTATCAACTCATAAGGAATATTTCACTTCATGGGAATGACTTTATAGCTTCAGGAGCGCTAGTTTGGCAATCTGAAGTTAGGCAATACTTATTGAATGAATGTACTGCGATTCACAATCACGTGCAAATATCCACTTCAAATTCTTGTTTAGCCACATATTACAGAAATAATACAGTATGTTTGTTACTAAAAACTATCATTTGATACTTGCCCAATAAATTTGATTTGCATTTTACCCTTCACATGTTGGAGAGCCTATAACCATTATACTGTTATTTTGTCATAGCGAGCTTTAGCACAATCCTTCACTCCTTGGAATATCATTCTAGAATACATCGCGTTGAATAATGCTCACCTTTCAAGAATTCATTGCACGTGTTGGTCACTTCTGATCTTAGTGATGATCATATTTAGGAACAGGGCATGAGCTTTGAAAAATTACAACTTTTAAATGCAATCTAATATTAATTCACTTAAAGTTCAAGGTACTCACTTGTATTAATTTACTTACTCAGATAGGATTTCCCATTTGTATTTTCTTAATGAATCAATGCAACCAAAATGCTGTAGGAAATTATTCTCCTATTTCTCACCTGGTAAGGTAGGAATAGAGCTTTATTTTTTATTTCCTTAAAATGTTGAAAGTCATGTCTTAATATACTCTACTTTCGGCAAAATTCTCTGGTCTCGTATTCTCTATTGGACAAAAATATGAGAACTGTCAGACCTATTTGGCTATGTTGTATTCCATAATTATATCCTTCATAATTCAATGAAAATTTTGCAGTAGGAACATTAGAGGAGATGATAAGAAAACACAGCATGGCTCAACTGCCCAGAAAGTCATTCTATATATTTTAAACCGGCCGGGAAAGTTTACACCTGTGAATCGATCATCCTAAATGTATCACTTGCCAACAACTAAATATTGAATTCTTTGAGATCGAAGAAGGAACACGTTACTTGGTTTTGAACAATTTCTAAGGGTAAGGGACAACTTGGTCGTCATCCTATCCACACTATTGTCTGAATATTTCAGTATCCACTCTGAGAATAGACTAGCCCTCAAACTGCCTTTATCCAGGCCAGTCAAGAATATGTTACGAACCCAGCAGTGGAATATTGTTGTTGTATCAATTGAGAGCCTTGGATATCGTGATAATTCAGCCCCATACTTGGGTGCGTGTAGAATTTGTCTGACAACCTATGTTATTGTGGTGTCTGTAGTAGTGTGTTTATTTGTAATTTAGGTGAGGATTGGGAAGCAGGCGGCTGTGGCCTTAAGTCAGGGACCATCCCAGCATTTGTCTGGATTAGTAGTGGTTAACCATGGAAAACCTCTTCCAGGATGACTGAGGTGGGAATCAAACCCACCTATTGTCACTTGTCAGTTTTATCTTACGAGGCTGACGCATTGGAATATGTCTGTCAAAATATGCATTGTGACTTCTGGGTTCAAAAATGTATTCCACCTTCTCGTTATTAATACAATACAGTATGTTCATAAGGCAACAATTATTGCCATTTTATTATTGGATAAAAAGATGAAATAGAATAATTATTCCTAGAAGTAAGTGGTAAAACTGAAATATTTGTATACAAGAAATAAGGTAATAAGTTTTCAAATTGGATTTGGTTATGAAATGTATCTGTATATAACTATATCACTGTGGTTTTGTTTTAGGTTTCCTGTACGATTTCCCCTTCTTGGACAATAAGTGTAAGGTCCGAGTTGAAGACAATCACGTCCGACCCTTGTACAAGCATTTGATTCATACCGAGTATAACACCCTCTGCTTCATTGGGCTGCCATATTATGTATGTGCCTTTCAGCTCTTTGATCTCCAGGTATGTACATCGCAATTTCCTCAGATTACCAGCAATCTAGATGGTCTACAGGTCATCTTTATGTTTCAGATGTGTAGTTATATACGTAACATGGTGTTTAAGAGATTGGAACAGAAATAAAGATACATTGCGCGAAAATAGACATTTCAAAGAAAAAGGTAATGCCAAAGGGAAATTAACTAGAGATCAAATGCCTAATAGAATAAACACTTGTATAGCAAACGGATGATTTTAAATAGTGAGACTGCATAACTTTCAAGAGTTATAGGGTCGTGAAAGACAGCGGCAAAAGTGCTGCTAAGCTAATGAGAGTGTATTATATTTTACACCAGATGAAATTCAGCTCCTTAATAGGGGGAAACTGCTTTAATTTAGGACAGCCTATTCGTGCTCCACAGACAAAGGTGAAAATATTAAAGTGAATTATTGCTGGGATAGACAAATACGAGCATTGTAAGGAGGCTACTTGTAAGGAGAAGATGAGTTAGGAATCAACACCTTAAGGGAAGTTGTAATTGAATGAGTGAGGAGAAATTACCCAGTAGACAATTGAACTGAGTTGTACAATATTCCGTTGCAAAGAGACCTACTGTAAAAATTATTACATTGCTAGTCTGAATGATACATTCAGTACAGTGTGCTTGATAATTTGCTGCGTTGCATCACCAGTAAGACATAGAAAATAAATAGTATATGTTACATGTTTGCAGTGATTTATCATGTTCATAGCTCAGGAAAAGATAGGAATTACAGTATATACCTGACAATTAAGGATTGGGTATTGTTGCTGTGAATAGACGTGTATAGCCGCAAATATATACGGCAATAATATAACAAGTAAAGTAGCTCCGTGAAGAACAAATATGGCCTATTTTCGTATATTCTACTGGCCCTTTCCATCTCAAAACTCTCCAGTCAAGTAAATGGGCTTTCAGTGTGATGGTTTAAGTAGCGTTTGTGATAAAGTATAGAGCTAAAGTTTCAATCTATGTATCCAATCATTCTAGTCAATTTAGACAAAATGCATTTTTTACACAGCGAAATTATTTTTCTATGGTACAAATGCTCGTCCTGCTCAAGACAACTCATATCAAGACACCTCCACCATTGAAAAACATATGACAATAATCAGATGATGAGGTGTTATCTACAATTCATGTACACAACACTAAAGAATTATATTCCAGAGTAGTATAATTCATGATACTGGTTTATCAACTTTCTCAAATAAATGTTCAATGGATGATCAGTGAAAGATGTTCCTTTCCTGCAATTAATATAAATATAATATACGATACCAACAGTAGGATATTGGTACAAGTGACCTTAATGTTCACTCTTTAAGTAATACCACCACTAATTCAAAAAAAAAGTAGTAGCACTGTGACTGGTGGTTTCAAAATACCAAAGGGTAGATGATCAAAACCAACCTCTATGATGTCCCCTCATCGCCAACACATACACAAGTTTACTGATATGCTCTTGAGCTAGTCCCAGCACCAGACTGTTACTCACAGGGGATCGGGTCAGTGTGGATGGAAATTATAAAACCAACCCGAAATGCACATCTCCAAACACAATACTACTGTAATTAATCAACACATTTAAGATGAAATTACCTGTGATATTTATTTATCAAGGATCCCTGGTATCTTCTTTTTCGGGAAAAAAATCGAATAGCTAACAAAGGAAATATACACTTCTGAAACAAAAATACAACCTACAAACTATTCTTAACGTCACCTCAAGAGTCATATCAACAAAAATAAATACTTACGAGCAAGGCTAAGAAATGGTACAAAAATTACATCCCTTCGCAAATATAATAATTGTTCGTGAAAAAATAAATAATTTAATTACATTACTCCTACTCGAGTAAGCCTCCGTGGCTTAGGCGGCAGCACGCTAGCCTCTCACCGCTGGGTCCGTGGTTCGTATCCCGGTCACTCCATGTGAGATCTGTGCTGGACAAAACGGAGGCAGACAGGGTTTTCTCCGGGTACTCCGGCTTTCCCTGTCAACATTTCATTCCAGCAACACTCTCCACTATCATTTCATTTCATCTGTCATTCATTTAATCATTGTCCTAGAGGAGTGCGTCAGGCCTCGGCAGCCGGCACAGTTCATATCCTCGCCGCTAGATGGGGGCTTCATTCATTCCATTCCTGACCCGGTCGGAGACTGGAAGCAGGCTATGGATTTTCATTTCACTCCTACTCGACGGCAGATGACTAATATGTAGACGTTAAACAACGCTCCATCAGATATGACATTACCCAAAAATAAACAAGGCTAAGCTAAGTCGGTACAATCTCTGACATCAATCACTATTTGCAAAATCTACCTAAATCCTAATATAAACCCTAAATAATATTTTTCCTGAAATTATAATCTAAGTTTTACATGAAGAATAAACATTTACAAGAATTTACAAATATATAACAACCTCATTGTAGTCAAACGTCAACAGAATAGCATCAGCCTCTGATCAGCTGATCATGTCAACAACATGTCCCACCATCAGCAGCTGGTCGTCTCATATCCGGTTAAGTCTCACTTTTAAGTAGCAAATGTGTTGTAATAATAGGTCAGCTTCAATAGGAATTATTATTATTCAAGTAGAAATATTACGTTCATTATGATTAATCAAATTCAATCTTATTTAGATGTCAATTATTAATAGGTTAAATTTATGCGCGACTCCTAAAATCAACAGATTGTATTTATTTACAATATCAAATCGTATTTATCCCTCACGGTACAATTTTATATGGCTTGATTATTAACTTCTCAAAATATACTCATCCGCCAACATGGCTGTCACTCCCCGTGACAATGACATAGCTCCATAATACCACTTCATCTGTGCACAACTTAATCCAAAACATTACTCCGCATTACAATAACACAGTTCCATTAGTCTTATACATGACCCCTAAACCATTTTAGCCTATTTTCATTTATGAAACAAGTAGTACCGTGAAGAACTATACAGCCTATAACCATATAGCCTATACTACTTATGTTAATAGCCTCTATCAACATACAAAATTACAGTTTCATTGCTGTAATAGATTCGTAGATACTGAGAACCATCTAAATATTTCGGTTGGTTGCCATGTTGGATATTTTTTTATGTAGGCCATGGAGTTATGTACTATTAGATGATGATTTTTGCGTAGGTTCATTATTCAAACGTTCACTTCGATCGCATGATTAATACACAATAAATAAAAACTAAATTTTTAAAATTGCGCACAGCCGCCATATTGAGGTTATGTGAACAATTTAACTAAATTAGATACCAGTGCTTTACAATGTTTATAAACATTTGATGTACCAAGTATCATTGCAATTGGATGGTTAAATTGCGAGAAAAGTCTATTTAAAAGTTTCAAATTCGCTTGGCCGCCATGTTCGATTTGTAGTTTAGAGTTTTTTTAAGTCTCATAGTTAAACGTCTAGTACTACCCTTTATCACCGTACAAAATTTCAGGGTGATATCAGTAATAGTTTCTGAGATATAGAATGCCGGTGAAATATTTCGCACAGCCACCATCTTGAGTTCATGTAAATAATTGAACAAATTTAGATGCCAGTGCATTACAATGCTGCATAAACATTTGCTGTACCACGTTTCATTGCATTTGTATGGTTAAATCGCGTGAAAAGTCTATTTAAAAGTTTCAAATTCGCTTGGCCGCCATGTTCGTTTTGTAGTAAACAGGTTTTGAATGTCCCATAGGTAAATTTCTAGTAGCACCCTTTATCACCGTACAACATTTCAGGGTGATATCAGTAATAATTTCGGAGATATAGAATGCCGGTGAAATATTTCGCACAGCCGCCATGTTGGATTGGTGAGACGGTCGGGGTCGGCGGTAATAGTAGTATGACCTTACCGAGTTTCATTTAGATCGCACCAGCCGTTTAGAAGTTATTACAGGGACACACACACACACAGACAAAATGTGATCTCATAAGCCTATTGTTTCATAAAATGAAAATTGGCTATGCCCATCAAATTTTATTACATCTCACAAATCCAAAATGACGGCTGTGCGAAATATTTCACCGGCATTCTATATACCTGAAATTATTGCTGATATAACCCTGAAACTTTGTACGGTGATAAAGGGCACTACTTAACGTTCACCTATGTGAGTCAGAAACACCTGCCAAGTCAAAACGAACATGGTAGCCAAGCGAAATTGAAATATTTAAATGGACTTTTCTCGCGATTTGACCATTCTAGCACAGTGAAACATGGCACAGTAAATGTTTATGCACATTGTAATGCATTAAAATCTAATTTCGCTCAATTGATTACATGACCTCAAGTTGGTGGCTGTGCGAAAATTTGAAATCAAGCTTTTATTTCTTGTTTCCTAATCATGCGATCGAAGTCAACGTTTGAATAATGAACCTACTCCATAATCATCATCTAATAGTATATAACTCTATGGCCTACATATATTATAAGACAACATGGCGACCATCCGAAATATTTTAACGGATCTCAATATCTACGAATCTATTGCAGCACCCAAATTGACATTTTGTATGTTGATAGAGGCGATTAACATAAGTAGGATATATGAAAATAGACCATTTAGTTCTTCACAGAACTACTTGTTTAGGTTTATGGTATCATTCGTAGACCTCTCATTTATATTTCAACTAGCAGTAGTGTCCGGCTTCGCCCGGTGGATTTTTTATGGGTGTTATTGAATACTACTACAGAAGTAGCACATTATACTTAGACTAACAGAAAGAAAATATTTTTTAAGTATTACTTTTTGTGGTGGTGGTGGTGGTTGTAGTGGGGGTGATAAGCAGTACAGTATAATGCACGTAACATTAGGTCCCGTAATGATAATAATGATAATAATGAATAGGGAAACGGCTATTTACTAACTACGGCTCTGACGCATGTAATTTACAAACAAATTTCTAAAAATGACTAGGAAGAGGAGTAAGTGAAATAAAAGACACTGCCTAGGGCCTATATCTCATAGTCTGTTAGAAATGTAGAGACCAATAGTGTCGTCTTTAGGCGCATAGCACCGTAAGAAAATAATCAGAACACTTTGGAAAACTTCGGCTGTCCCGAGCTCCTGAGGTAGCAATAGTATCATTTGTCGCCACATAGCGCTCAACTATAAGGTTCGGAATAAATGAAGGTAAATTTGAAAGCAGCAACGGTTATTGCAGCTGAAAACCACAATGTACTGCATCAACACTGTTGCACTTACACAGAGGCATAATATTTTCATGATGATAACTGTTTTAAGGGGCATAAGAAATTCTTTCGCACTAATTACTCCCCGTGACTGCAATTTACCAGCAGCGCAAGGTTTAACTATTTTCGCAATTCTGAACCAAAACACTGGTAGGGGCGACGTGATGCAGCCCGAATTGCCAGTCAACAATAGACTTATTAAAATATTCTTACAGTTCCACTAGTACGGACATGAATGGTTCTAGGGCCTTAATACGTGGTTTTCAAGTTCATTTTGTCTGTTATTCTAAATGTAGGGAATGGAGTGCGTTGTCCAAAATATCAAGTGGGCAGTGTTACCAGCAGTGTTTCAAAGTGTATGTAAAAATTGGTAAAATTGGGAGGAACGGTGTAAATTTGTGATAAAGAGCCTAAATGCAGGGAATGGAGTGGTCTGACCGAAATTTCAAGTGGACAATGTCACCCGCAGGGCTCCAAAGGGTAAGTATACAAAATGTGGTTCAGATCGGTGAAACGGTGTAGTATTGTGCCAAAGGACCTAAATGCAGGGAATCGAGTGTTCTGTCTGAAATTTCAAACAGACAGTGTTACTCGTTGCGTTCCAAAAGGTAAGTATGTAAAATGTCGTTCAGATAGGTGAAACGGTTTAGATTTGTGCCAAAGGGCCTAAATGCAGGGAATGGATTGGTCCGTCCGAAATTTTAAGAGGACAGTGGTACCCGCATGGTTCCAAAGGGTTAGTATACAAATTTTGGTTCAGATCGGTGAAGCGGTGTACGTATAACGCCAGCGCACGCAGATAAAGCACTTAGGGAGCGCTTGTTCTTCCGACTTGCTGAACAAAAATCAATCTTTAAGATTACCTGAGAGGTGTAGCCTAGTGCTACATAGCCTACACTATTCCCCTTGAATCTGGCTTTCATATACAAAAATAATTTTTCGAATTCGACTGGTAGTTCCAGAGATTAGCGCGTTTAAAGACACAAACCCATAGTCAAACTCTTCAGCTTTATTATATTAGTATAGATAACACAACTATGGAGCGCTCCTTTATGTATGCGGTACTCAAACGTCTAGACTCTACTAGTCTGACCTGAATTATACTCTATATTCATTTGTACACGTAATAAACCAATCTTTCAATATGTATTTTATGCATCTGCTCTGACATGATTTGAAGATTTTATAGCACCTTTATTAACATGAATAGTAACATTAACATCTTTTCAAAATATTCATAAACGTCTTAATATTTTCCAACAATTGAACCCAAGTATTCTGACTGTTTTATACAAAACACGACGTCTTAAAATCATAGTATGCCTAAGCCTATACAACCGTCAATCTGCCTGTCAAACATATTTTATTTAAGCCTGGGAAATGTCCTTGATTCACACCTGCATTCTGTTACGGTTTTCAAGTTCATGTCCAGCAAGAAGAACAAAAGCGCACCACGCCATGTGAACAGCCTCCCTCTGCACACAATGCACCACCTACTGATTTCTTTCCTGCATTACGACATTTGTTTACAAGCTCATACATTTCCAGCAGAGCTAATTCCACACGCAAATATGATGAAATATTCCAACATCTACTTCAACAATGTAGCCTACAGCGTACTATTCTGGAGTTTGGTCAATAATGATCACTAAATAAATTTGTATCCAAATCTACAATGCTACTAGGACTAATTGGTGTTCATTTTTCTGTACCGGTAGTTACATCTTATTCTGGGATTCATTGGTTCGAATTCCCCTCATCTGGCCTCCCGGATAAAGTAAAAATTACATAATAAAAGAATGTACACGGCATCTGTTTCTCCAATGATTGCCTTACTAACCCATGGAACTGTCCAAGGCTATCGACTGCATAATGCACTCCTCCAGATTTGTAGCTTCAGGATACATCATCATAGCTCTGAAATTACACTCTGAAGTACCAAATAAATGCTCGGATTTACTTTGAATTTTACCGATTTCACTGGTGTGACTTATCAATTTTATGGGTCACTTTTTCACCCCGTGTATTGATAGAAATTTGTGTGACAGCAAGCTCGTCTAATCCACTGAATATCGAGTTAACTTGCCTTAACTTTATCTTTTCAATTATGCCAATCCACACACGCGTTTATAATGTATTTTGTTACTGTATTTAAGTACATTGCAAGAGACTGAATACGCGTATTACTGATTTTTAATATTATGAATATTTCACCATGCAGTCACACACAAATGGCGAATAATACCACTAAATATCAGTGATTTGTGCCGAAACATTACCTTAATGGACGAGACACGTCCCGTTATACCACATAATGGTACCGTAACGTACTTCATACTACGTATTCACGATATTATCGACCAGCCGATTCAGATCCAACAGCTATATACCATGCATCTCCGAACGCACACAAGAAGCAAGCAAGTGAGTCACATTCTTCATCTTTGGATCCCGCGATGTTCCACCAATCATGGATCTTCTTTTCATATACGGTCTAAAACATCACCTGAAGTTCAGATCTCCATCTTATGTAGAAAATATTTTACCATGGGGAATTCTGCTTGTACAACATCTCTTCATTGATTATATTCATACATATTATTTTTGAAGAATTTATGCTATTGACCAGATCCACTGCTCACCTGATCTTACTCCACAGCCAATGCTTAATATCTTGGCATGCATTTTCAGTGATATCTTCCTTGCACACAATATCTAAGCATGGGGTGATGTAGTAAAGTGTTCCGCTGTATTTTTATGAAGGATACCATCTATTTACCATGCTTATCACTTTTCTTCACCTCTCAGCAGACTGAGGAGTGCATTTGAAATGGAAATGAGCAAAACGAGTGCGTATAAAACAGATAAATAAGAATCATATATCTAAATGATATTCACATAGAGGTAGCAAGCGTCAGCGCTTTTAATATGCACTGTTGACGAAATTGGTATGGTATTTAACGGGGTAGTTTACTGCCTGATTATTATACAAATAAACTGAGAGATTTGCATTCAATCAAACATAAATAACGAGCAAATCGCGGTCACAAATTTGGCGTTCGTCTGAAATGTCAACTGAATTTCAAACTTCATTATCAACTACTCAATAGAATTTAGTAGCACTCAAATCAATATTTATTGGAAGCCAACAGACAAAATTAAAGTTATTCATGTAGTTATGTTGTCTACAGTGTAGGTCGAATTGCCTTTATAATCTGAATGCTTATAAGTATGGTGTCCGCAATATCCGTGCCTCACTACTGATGAGCAATGGCTAAACGTTAACACTGTAAATATGAATGGCAATTGACTTCAGCCTATATCAGATGCCCGCGCACAATGTCACATTTCTGCCCTTTGATTTAGCGTATATCCTTGTTCTTTTTCTGAATGACCAATCCCGAAGGTAGCTTTTCAAGACAATGGTCGTACATTTTATGCATGAAAGCCATTTCAAGACTCTGTAATTTCAGACAATGCTCAAAAAACAATGCGGATACCAGCACAATTACAAAGAGGAGGAGCTCCTTGATTGTTTAGATATTCCATTGATATCCTATGGTATAGTTTGAGACAGGAAGATAATTCATTACCTATTTACAACACGGTTATTTCACCCTATATTTTCCTTCTTCGGCTATGGTTATCTAGTTGAAAACCTGGAAGTTGTACGCTACACCTTTGAAGTACGCAGGAGATTGTTCAGTGTGTGATGGATTTGGCGTATTCAGATGTTCTCCATGGACACGCTTGTCTTGTTGGAACATTTGCATTATCAATGACTTTCATGTGAATTTTTGAAGCATTTTACCCCCTGCGAGCTGCATTTTAGGAACGTTACATTTTAGGCCAGCTTTCGATTAAATGGAGTTCTCTCTGAAATTTCACTTTTGCTCAGAATGCACACTCTCACTCTGCACGTCTTCTCCGCAGTGCTAAGTATGATACGTATAAGACCCATATTTAGCCCTAGAAATTCGTAATATCAAAAATTCGTCAAGCAAATCACTCTTCATTTTTTCCGAAGATCATTCATATCGAGTTTGATGTTTTTTAAAAAATCTCGAGCCGATTTGGAGAAAGTCTGTAGTTCCATGCATTATTTTCACCCCTTAGTAATATAAATTTTGAAAACCCCTTTTCTATGAACTTCAAGAAACCGACATGCAAGTATTTTTAGTTTTGCACAATGTAGAAAATTGAAATTTAAACACATTTGGTGATCATTTGTAAGATAGGACTAACCGTTTAACCCTAATTTTGGTTTTTAATAGATTAGACATCAGTAAGTAAAGCTAATAGTGTTGCGAAGGAAATGTATATGACTATTATGATGTTGTAAAGAATTGAATTTTAGGTATTAATTGTGGGCTCTATTTCATGACAGAATTGACTTTTAACTCTTCGTTTTATTTTATCCAGTAGGGCATGCCCAAGTTCACGGAAAACCATAATATTATGGAAATCCATCTGAGTTACGAAGAAAATGCATACAATCTTTCTTGTATAAAACTGAATAACAAGTACACTTGGTGGGCTTCATTTTGTGTTAGGAATTAGCGTTTACCCTTGATTATGGTTAACAAAACTTATACTCATACAACATTTCAATTCAGTCTATTAGTTTCTATTTTTTTTCTATGTTAAGGAAACTGCAATGTAAGGTTTCAAGTAATGTGCGGCCGTTGACAGGGCTTTAAAACGGAAAATCATAATTTAGTAAAACCATTAGGGCTACGGAAAAAAAAGCATATGACTTTTTTAGCCTGTTTTCATTCATGAAAATATAGGCCTGTGAGATCACCTTTTCCCGTGTGTGCGTATGTGTGTGTGTGCGCGTGTGTGTCCCCCAATTAAATCTAAACGGCTCGATAGATTTCAATGAAACTCGGTAAGATAATAGTACTATTTTGTCCGTCCCCGACCGTGCCCATCAAATTGTATTATGTCTCTCCAGTCCAACATGGCGGCTGTGCGAATTATTTCACTGGCATTCTATATCTCCGAAACTATTACCGATGTCACCCTGAAATTTTGTACGGTGATGAAGGGCACCACTACAAGTTCACATATGTGGCCTTCAAAAACCTGTTAAATTAAAAACAAACATGGCGGCGGCCAAGCGAACATAATAAATATACTTTTCCCGCGATTTAACTATCCGAGCGAAGTGAAACATGTTTATACACTTTGTAATGCACTATCTAATTTAGCTGTGCGAACTTTATTTTTTTACTTCTTGTGACCTAATCATGCGATCGAAGTCAATGTTTGAATAATGAACCTACGTAATAATTGTCATCTAATAATTCATAACTCTATGGCCTAAATATATAAATCCAACATAGTGACCATCTTAAATATTTAGACGGTTCTCAATATCTACTAATCTATGACAGCAATCAAATTGATATTTTGTACGTTGATAAAAGCTTTTAACATAATTTCACCTATGGGACTTTTAATAACCTGGTGGGCACAAATTTAACATGGCGGCGACGCAAAAGTTTAATATTGAAATGGATGGTTCTCGCGATTTCACCATCCGAGCGCAGTGAAACCTGGTAAGGAAAATCCATATACAAATTTTCACCCACTGATACCTTATATATTACAATTGTTTTCATAATCTCTAGATGGCGGCTGTGCGAAATTTTAAAGTCTCGTTTTTATATCGGGTGTCCTAATTAAGCGATTGATGTTTGAATAACAAACCTACGCAATAATCTTCAACTAATGTACATAACTCTATGGCCTACAAATATAAAAATCCAACACGGCGACCATCCTAAATATTTATAGCAAACTGAAATATGTGTATGTTGATAGAGGCTATTAACATAAGTAGGATAAATGAAAATAGGCTATTTAGTTCCTCAGGGAACGACTTGTTGTTTTTGTTGTTGTTGTTATAGAAAGTTGTAGATTCACTAGCCTACATTTCCATTACAAAATTTCAACTCAGTTGCTTAGGAAATAAACTCAGAAAAACCAACTAATAGATCATTTTTCAGATTAATATTTTAATATATTAGTGTGATGATAAAGATGAATTGCTTTTGCCAGATAATTCATTCGGAAGCCCACGAAGAACCATAATTTCCTGGAAATTCTTTAAAGTTACAAAGAAAATACGTATGACCTTCCTGGTAGAATATTAAATTTGAACCTCATACCTATTGTAAGATTAACCGTTTGCCCATTATTTTGGATTATTGGTCATAAGTCATGAGCAAGTGTAGTAGAAACTATATATTTATGTCGGCTTTCCAGAATTGTAGACTATATCCAAATCTCAATGAGCCTATGAGTAAGCCGACCATAAAAGCTATATATACAAAATTTCAGCTCAATTGGCCAAGTTGTCTTTGCGTTCAAGAAACACAAAGAGACGAGCAGACTATCAATCACATTTATATAATAGTATGATAGTATGATGATATGATGAATTATGAAGAATAAGTACTGTAGATCTTGGTTCCCCTTTTCAGTGCATAGTTTCTATTAGTGATTTTTATTTCACTTTTAGCATGCTTTCTGACTAAGCCTAGCACTTAGGTAAATATTCATAAAATGATTCGCATGGCTCTTAAGTGATTCATGAAATGAATTACAGTTTATAAATAATATCTAAAATTGTATACATTCTGTATATGTGTCGATCTTGTCATCTGTTATTCATACTTAAGTGTTTATTTCTTTTTGAATCTAGAATTTTTCCAAATAACACTCCAAAAGCCGGAAGAATTTCAGTTATTCATTCCACTGCAACGTATGTTAAAATGTAGACGCTGCCTAGGTTATGTTATGTTTTTAGCCTATTTAATCATATGAAAAAATAGGCTTATGAGATCACCTTTTGTCCGTGTGTGTGTCCCTAATATAATCGGCTACAGCAATTTCAATGACTCTTGGTAAAAACATAGTACTATTTTGTCTGACCCGGACCGTGCCCTTTAAAATCAAATACGATTCAATAATCAAACATGGCGACCGCGTGAAATATATTCACCAATATTATATATCTCTGAGACTATTACTGATATCACCCTGAAATTGTGTATAGTGATAGAGAATACCAAGGTACGTCCAACTATGTAATTCTTAAAAAGATATTTGGTACAAAACTAAGATGGCGGCAAACCGAAGATAAAATATTTAAATGGCATTTTCTCGAGATTCAATCAGCCGAACTCAGTGAAACATTTGTCCTCATAAAAGCAAGATTGCGGCTGTGCGATATTTTAAAAATAAGTTTTTATTTTGTGCGACCTAACCATACAATGGAAGTGAACGTTTGAATAATGAACCTACGAAATAGTCGTCATCGACATAACTACATGTAGAACACTCAAACATGGCGACCATCCAAAATATTTAGACGATTCTCAATATCTACGAATCTATTGAAGCAATAAAACTGACGTTTTGTAGGTTGATAGAGGCTATAAACATAAGATCATGAATGGGACTTGGAGTATAATTGAATTAAATTTCTACGAGAACTTCAAAATAGCGGCTGTGCGATTTTTTTAAAATCACATATACAGTATAAACACTAATGTCCAAAAAGTTAAGCATGAGTTACGAATAAGCAGGACAACAGGAGATAGACCGCAAATCGCACGAGATATGCACCTACCAACCTTACGTGTTCACTCTGTATAGGAAAGGAGTAGTCCCTGCTTTGACCAGCGGCGTAACCGCAAGGTAAATACAGCCAGTGCCTGCGCCCCCATATTCCCTCAGTCGTGTTTAACCTGTCATAGTGTGCGGAGTGATGAACGTGACAGCATACTGGCATAACGACGCCATTTTGACCCTGATTTGCAGGGTAGAATACTCGGCCGCCTGGAAGCAGGACAGACCAGGTCCCGGGCTATAAACGGGCATATCGGGCATTTGCCCAGGGCGCCAAATTTTAGGGGGTGCCAAAATTTAGGTGACGCTGAACGCAGAAAGAGGTTGACCCAACAATCCCAACATTAAAAATAAGTATGACATGGAAATCTTCAAAAAGTAGGATAAAATAACTATAATTTACGTGAATATAAAATAAAAGTTACATTAATTATCACATGCATTCGTAGTATTTATGTTTAATCATGATTATATTATAATTAGGTAATATAATCAGTATTATCTGTAAAGAATACTAGTGTTGGCAACAATGTTGGCAGTGATGCTTGGATGACGCTGTTGGCAATACTCATGGATTTACAACTGGAGCATGCTCCGCGTGATGTTGTCAACTTCCTAACCTCAAAGGTTGTTTGTATTGCTTGTATTGCGTGTCAACTGTGATCTGTGAAAATGTGTCTACTTTAGTTATTTTAAAATGAAAGAAAAATAAGTGGATCAGAATTCAGGAAACGTTCTGCCAAGAAGGAAAGTGACGAACAAGAACGTTTAAAGAAAGTGCCTAAAATTGCATCGTTCTTGACACAAAGAGCTACAACTATCACGCCTACTGCCACTTCAAGTAAGGAATCTCTAGGCCTAAACGATCTGTCTCAAGGTGTACGCTTACTTTGACTTTTCCCAATAATGAAGCTAATACAGACACAATTATTTCCAATAATGATTAAAATTCAGATGACCAGATTGTTTCTGAATCAAAATGTGATGATGTATTGGCTTTTACTTGTATCATCAATGACCCTGCAACATGGGACTTTGGCTTCAACTATAGAATCTATTGCGAACAATCCCCCAAAACAAAACTTTCAAGCGGATTTTTCTAGATCTGAGGGCATTTACAATGACGGAACTAAGCATACACTTACTCTAAAACTGTTTAAATGTTCACATTCCTATGGTGAATCTTATGTTAGAGATTGGCTGATCTACTCACAATCGTCTGGAAAAGTCTTTCGTGTTCCTTGCTGCTTGTTTGACCCGTAGGACAAGAAAACTGGATTTCATCCGGGTTCAATGATTGGAAACATGAAAATTAGTTGATTAAACAACATAAACAATCAGCAGACCATCGTTACAACATGCTAACTTACATTAACAGACGAAAACACAAAGAGGAAATAAATGATGATGATGATGATAGCAAACACTCATCTCGAGTAGGTTGGCCTTCCAATGCTGAATGACTCTTCATCGATGAGTCCGGAGGTGACCAAAAAGCCCAATGCGGGAGAGACACAGTTTCCCGCAGTGATGACAGGTAGTATCAGGTCCAGGTGAGACATCCGCATTCATTCCCTGTCTTCTAATGAACACTCTGTTCTTTCTGCGCTGCCTCCGATCTTCTATCATACGTCGGCGGTTTTCTTCAAAAAGTATCGCACCACGATGAACAATTGATCTCCAGGATGAGCGATCAAGAGCTAAGGTTTCCCAGTTGTTGATATCAATATGGCACATTTGCATATTAGCCTTTAGTACGTCTTTGAATCGCTTCCTCGGACCTCCCACACAGCGCTTGCCCTCAGTTAGTTCAGAGCAAAACACTTGCTTGGGAATGCGATTATTGGGCATGCGGATTACGTGTCCTGTCCATCGCAGCTGACGTTTTAAAAGCATGGCTTCAACACTGGTAGTCTGTGCTTCTTCGAGAATGCTGGTGTTTGTGCGTTTGTCTTGCCATGTCACACGAAGAATTCTCCTCAAACAACGCTGGTGATATTGCACCAGCTTTTAAAAATGACGTCTGTAGCATGTCCAGGATTCAGATCCGTAAAGTAAGGTGGGAATTACAACCGAATTGTACACAAGGATCTTCGTTGCAGCATTGATATCATGGTTGTCAAAAACTCTAGACCTCAATCTTGCAAAGGATGCCCCAGCACGGTTAATCCTGTGTTGGATTTCGGAATCTATATTTGCACTTGATGACAGGGTGCTGCCAAGATAAGAAAAGGTGTTAACTTCTTGAAGCTTCGCTCCGTCGATGGTGACATTGATGTTTCTTTGACCTTGTCCAGGGGCTGGTTGGTAGAGGACTTGGGTTTTACTGGTGTTAAGTTTCAACCCAATCTTTTTGTATGCTGAAGAAAAAGCATTCAGGATTTTCCTAAGTTCGTCCTCTGATTGAGCTACTGCTGCATTATCATCAGCGTACTGTAACTCAACCAATGCAGCAGGAGATGTTCGAGTCCTTGCCTTTAGACGGCTCAATTTAAAGATCTTCCCATCCATCCTGTAAGTTATCTGTATACCTGTAGGAAGATCATCTTTGACTAACTGCATGACAGTGGCAACGTACAGAGAAAACAATGTAGGGGCAATCACACAGCCTTGTTTAACGCCGGTATTTATATGAAATGGTTCTCCAATAGAGTCGTTACCAATGACATTTGCCTTCATATCAGTGTGGAGTAGTCTTAAGATGGTAATAGATTTC
Source organism: Meconema thalassinum (assembly GCA_946902985.2). Taxonomy (NCBI): domain Eukaryota; kingdom Metazoa; phylum Arthropoda; class Insecta; order Orthoptera; family Tettigoniidae; genus Meconema; species Meconema thalassinum. Next base: position 605,866,611 of record OX336389.2, read on the forward strand.
AGTGGAAAACCATACAATGCTAAAATCTTCCACAAGGCTTCACGGTTTACCGAGTCAAATGCCTTACTGAGGTCTCTAAAGGCAAAATAAAGAGGTATATTTTGCTCTCTACATTTCTCCTGAAGCTGACGAACAGTGAATATCATATCTGCAGTTCCTCTAGAAGGCCTGAAACCACATTGGCTCTCTGGGAGTATTTTCTCCACCAGGGATAGAATACGATTCGCCAAAATACGAGCAATAAGCTTTCCAAGGCATGATAACAAAGATATACCACGATAGTTGTTGCAGTCTGCACGATCACCTTTCTTAAATATGGGAACTATCAGACTATCTCTGAAATCAGCAGGCATTTTTTCAGTTCTCCAAATGTTAATGATAAGATCATGTATGTGGCTTATGAGTTCCTCACCTCCTTCTTTGAGAGCTTCCGCCGGTATTCCATCATATCCAGTGGCTTTGTGTCGCTTTGCTTGATTAATAGCACACTGAACCTCTCATCTAGTGTTGGCAGGGTGCCGAGTTCTTCCTTAATGGGTGCTTGTTCTAATATATCATACACCTGCTCATCAATAACTGAGTCCTGGTTCAAGAGGTCTTCAAAATGCTCCTTCCACCTATTCATGATGGAGTATTGATCTTTTAGAAGTGTACTTTTGTCACTGGACCAAAGTGGATTTCTACCAAACGTGGAGGGGCCATAAATCGCTTTTGTGGCTTGGAAGAACTGTCGCGAATCTTTGTCTGCTAGATATTGCAGATCTTTAGCTTTGAATGTCCACCATGCATTTTTGAGCGCACGAGTTCCTCTTTGGACATTTGCCTTCGCAAGACAAAATGCTTCTTTCTTAGTACGGGAGTTCATATCTTTTCTCCAAGTTTGCAAGGCTTTTCTCTTTTCTGAGATTAATGCTTCAATTTCTTCATCAGTTTCATCAAACCAGTCTTGATGTTTCCTGGTCTTATATCCCAGCGTTTCCTTGCAAGCATTCTGAATAGCGGTCTTCAGACTCTCCCAGTGCAGTGTTACATCTGGATGGTATTCCTGTGGCAGTGTCTGGCTAAGCAACTCTTTATATTGGGAGATATGCTCTGACTTACCAAACTTCTCGGTATCAAAAATATGCCTATAGCTCTTCTGTTGCTTCCTCCTCTATGTGGATAATGGTATACGCATAACTGATCTGATAAGCCTGTGATCTGTCCAACAGTCATCGGCTCCTGTCATTGCTTTGGTGATGAGAACATCTCGTAAATCTTTCTTGCGTACAATCACATAGTCAATAAGATGCCAGTGCTTCGATCTAGGGTGCTGCCATGATGTTTTAAAGCAATTCTTTTGGCGAAAGATAGTATTGGTGATTACCAATTCATGTTCAGTGCATTTGGAGAGCAGTCTGATACCATTGGAGTTTTCGCTCCCAACTCCCTCCTTAACAATGACACCATTCCAAACATTGTAGTCCCTGTCCACTCTAGCGTTAAAATCTCCGAGTAAGATTATCCTATCTTCACGGTTGATGTTTGATAGGACGGTATCCAGATCTGAATAGAACCTTTCCTTAATGTCATCATCAGCATCTAGTGTGGGGGCGTATGCGCTGATCACCGTGACATGCCGGTTGTTATATAACCGAAGTCTTAGTGTCATGAGGCGTTCATTATACCCAGTTGGAAGCTCTGACAGATCCTTGAGAAGTTTGCTCTTAATGGCAAAGCCAACTCCATGTATTCTGTGTTCGTTCTCACGTTTACCCTTCCAAAAGAAGCTGTACCCTGCACCTTGCTCATTCAACTGACCTTCCTCAGCAAGACGGGTCTCCTGAAGTGCGGCTATGTCAATGTCATATCTCCGAAGCTCTCTAGTAGAGTCTCTACCCACAATAGCTGTTCTCCTTTCAGGTCTCTCATTTGCGGGGTCATCAGTGAGTGTTCTAACATTCCAGGTTGCAAAATAAAATTTGTTACTTATACATTTTCGACCGCATGGAGGTGACACCTTTGGACGCGGCTATCCAATAGGTAGTATAAGTGGCTGACTATGTTTAGGGCACCTTTTCTAGCCCCTTCCCCATGTGGGGTGAGCAGAGTGGACCCTAAATAGGACTGCTCAGTCGTAGTTGCAGCGGCCGAATTGCTCTACAGCCACAACCCTAAGCAAGACGACCGATCACACGTCTACCGCCTACGTGCCAAGTTATCACTAGAGGCTCCCAGACATCACAATCCTGCCCCCGTCGCAACTTCTTGATCGCCGCAGGACTTTGAAGAAAGTCAAATGTTGTTGGAAGACTGCTGTGCGTGAAATCTTTTAACGAGTGAATGTTGCTGCACATCAACAAACGCACATTCCTTGATGACTTAGGAAAGATGTTCAATGGCAAGCAAATGCAAGACGATTGAATAAATCCTAGTCACTGCAGCCTTCATCCGCCATTCCAGCCAAGGAGGGACTCATTGCCCTTATGCCTGGTCCGCCGTTGAGGACTTTCTATGCCGTTGACCACAGGTGGTTCATCCGCCTTTAGAGAAAGTTTCCTGTCCCAAGGGCAAGAATGCCCTAACCACTACCAGCTCATTCGCCTCCCTGGGGAGCCGGTGGCATGATAGTGGGGGACTCCTTATCCCGGGAGTCACTCGGTCGTCAGAGCCTCGTTAGTCTGAATCAGGGTACACCACGTGCAGGTGAGGTTGACATTTGAGTAGAAAGCCTACCCCTTACACCCCAAAAGGATGAGGGCATAGTAGGAAATAAATACTATTCTTTCAACCCAATATGAGCAGGAGGTCTCATATTGGCGAAGTGTATTACTCAGAATTGTGTCTGTTGTGAAATTTCTCTCAGTTAGAGGGTTACCGTACCTTTTCAAGGTGACAATGAACGTTTAGGATCTACCTCTAATGGTCAGTATCTAGGATGCCTTGAGTTGATAATCGATTTCTTGCCCAGCACCTTGCTCAGTATGGGAATAAAGGGCTAGGACGAGTGTCATACCTATCTGCTCAAACGTGTGACGAGTTCATCAATGTTATGGCAGACTTAGTGCTGCAAACAATGACAAAGGATGTCAAACATCCTCGCTACTATGCCCTCATCGTGGAATCTACTCCCGATTGTTCGCACACCGATCAATTAGCATTGGTTCTACGTTACGTTTGCTTCAAAGTTGGTAAGCCAAAGCCAAAGGAACGTGTCTTCAAGCTTCTCCCTGGAATAGGCCATACCTCAAGTAGTTGAGAAGAGGCAGTTTTAAGTTCAATCTCGGAATTAGGCCTAGATGTTGAGTTATGCCGAGGACAACGCTATGATAATGCGGCAAATATCTCTGGAGCTTACTCAGGCCTACAAGCTAGAATTAAACAACATTGCCCTTTTGCTGAGTTTGTCCCTTGTGCAGCGCATTCTCTCAAACTTGTTGGTTCTTTCGCTGAAGAGTGCTGCACTGAAGCTATTGTGCTTTTTGGATACATCCATATCTTTACACCTTTTTTCAATTCAACCTATAGATGGGGTATTTTGAAAACATGTTTAGAAAACAGTAAACCCCAGGGTTGAAATCCCTATCTCAAACAAGATGGTCAGCGAGAGCCGATGCTGTAAAGGCCCTGGTCAAAGGCTACAAGGCGATTCATAAATCACTGAAGGAAATGTCTCTAGACCCTACTCAGAAGCCTGCAGTCCAAGTTGAAGCTTCAGGACTAGAAAAGAAGTTTGACAAATTTGAAATAGCCTTCTTCACTATTTCGTGAAGTGATATATTGGAAAGATTTGATAAAATTAGCAACAATCTACAAAGTGAAACCCTTAATCTCGTAGTAGGTACAAAGCAGCTTCAAACTTTGGAGAGCTATATAAATGAAAAAAGAAATGAGTTTTACAAGTATGAACCATTTCATTATGGTGCACCATAATAGGGTTTTTTGAAGGGAATATTTTATGAGTGTTAAGCTATACGACCACCTGTTTGCCTTGACTTTTTATCTACACAGGCTGATGAAGGGCCCAAAACAATTAGGCCCCGAAACATGTACCAATGACCACTAAGTGATCATTTATATTTAGTACAATAAAGCTATTGATTAGGCGGAACTTTTGCAAAATATTAATACTAATTGTTGCATCAATACGGAACCATAATGAACCATTCAAAAACTAAAATGAACAAGCAGCCATGAAGTTGTTACAAGTTGAATCACCCAACACCAACTACAAAAGAATAAGAATAAGAAAAACTTTTGCGGATGAGAGCCTAGGCGATGAAGCTTTTCTTGATGAAAGGCCGCTTTTCAAATCCCAAGTTTACATTAACATCTTTGACTCTTTGATAAGTAACCTGTCAATGCGAAAAACAGCTTATGAAAATTTAACTGTCAAATTTGAAATACTTTCTATTCTTGTACAAAAGGGATCACAGAAAGAGGCCATATCACAGGCTGCGAATAAACTCTATGAATCCTAGTCTAATGACATCAGAAGTGAATTTGAAAACGAATGTCAGCACTTCAAAATGTATGTGGAACAGGAAGAATTTACTAGCATTCTTGACATATACCGTATGAATACGTCATAAAGCATTATTTGAAAACTACTTTCCCTAATCTTGAGGTAGCAACTAGAATATTTCTGACTTTACCAGTCACCAACTGTTCCGCAGAAAGAGGATTTTTACACGACTAAAGAATGAGAAAAGATCAACTCTTTCAGACAGCAAATTCTCTATTGTTATTGTGTTGTGAAAAGACGTAACCCTTAGCACAGACTTTTCTGACATCACAAATAAGGAACCTTTGATTTGCAAAGTTTCTGTATATTGTACTTTTAAAATTTAACTTTTGAATTTGTAATCTTGTTCATTAGTGTGATTAATGTATCAATAAATGGCTACAAAATTGTATGAACGACTTAATTTTCTTATTATTTCCTGTGATGCAATGATAGTAATGTAGTTGTTTGTAAATGAAACCTATTATGCTATTTTTATAACACACAAGCTGTACCCGGCATGCGTTGCAATGCCAATCAACGAAACTGTTGGCGTTGTAATTTTGTTTCTTTTAGTGCTTTTGGATACATAATATATTTTTTAAAATTTCCGTTAACTGTCGCTAAACTTAATAAAATGGATTAACTAAATTAGAAACATCCGCGGGAGCATGCACCACAACTTGCCAAAGTTTCATCGCAATCGGAAGAATGGCATATGAACGCATACGGGATTTTGTTTAATGGATTCGCGTGCCGTCACTCATCTGTTGAATCTACTCGTGCGCTACCTATTGTAAAATGCATGTACTAAAACAGAAATCTTCCCAGGAGTGTACACAACATCTCACTCAAGTTTCATCGCTATTGGACGAATGGTATATGAACGCATACGGGACTTTGCTGAAACGCTTCACGCGTCGTCACCCATTTGTTGTATCTACTCGTGCGCTACCTATTGTAAAATGGATTTTCTAAGTCAAAACCTTTCCCTGGCGTATACATAACATCTCATCCAAGTTTCCTCGCTATCGGATAAATGATATATGGACGCATATGGGACTTAGTTGAAACGCTTCGCACGACGTCGCCCAATTGTTGGATCTATTCATGCGCTGCATATTGTTAAGTGGATTTACTACGCCAGAAATCTTTCCAGAAGTGTATACAACATCTCACCCTAGTTTAATCGCTATTGGACGAATGGTATATGAACGCATACGGGACTTTGTTGAAACAATTCGCACGTCGTCGCTCATGTGTTGAATCTACTCGTGCGCTACCTATTGTAAAATGGATTTACTAAGCCAGACACCTTCCCTGGCGTGTACACAATATCTCACCCTGGTTTCATCGCAATCGGATGAATGGTATATGAACGCATACCGGTACGGAACTTTGTTGAAACGATTCGCGCGCCATCGCTCATTTGCTGAATCAACTCAAGCGCTACCTTTTATAAGATGCATGTACTGAGACAGAAACCTTCCATGGAGTATACCCAATATCTCACCCAAGTTTCATCGCTATCGGACGAATGGTAGACTATATGATCGCATACGGGACTTAGTTGAAACGCTTAACGCGTCGTCAATCATTTGTCAAATCTACTGATGCGCTACCTATTGTAAAGTGGATTCACAAAGCCAGAAACCTTCCCTGAAGTGTACGCAACATCTCATCCAAGTTTCGTAGCAATGGGATGAATGATGTATGAACGCAAGTGGGACTTTTTTGAAACGAATCGCACTCCATTTTGTTGAAGCTACTTGCGCGCTATCTATTGTAAATTGGACCAACTATGTGCACAACAACTCATAAAATTTGATCGCAATCAGATGAATGGCATATGAACGCATACGGGATTTTTTTAAACGATTCGTTCTCTGTCATTCATTTGTTGAATATACTCGCGCCCTACCTACTGTGAAATGGATTTACTAAGTTAGAAACCTTCACGTAAGTGTACACAACAACTCATCAAAGTTTGATCGCAATCGATGAATCGTATATGAATGCATACGGGATTTTGTTGAAACTCTTCGCGCGTCGTCACACATTTGTTGCATCTACTCGTGCGCTACCTATTGTGAAATTGATTTACTAAGTTGAAAGCCTTCCCTGGCGTGTACACAACAACTCATGAAAGTTTCATCGCAATCGGATGAATGGCATATGAACCCATGCGGGATTTTGTTTAAGCGATTCGCGCGCCGTCACTCATATGTTGAATCTACTCGTGCGCTACCTATTGTAAGATAGATTTACTAAGCCTGAAACATTCCATGGAGGGAACTCAACGACTCACCAAAGTTTCATCGCAATCGAATGAGTGGTATATGAACGCATACGGAACTTTGTTGAAACGATTAGCGTGCCGTTGCTCATTTGTTGAATCTACACGTGCGCTACCTATTGTAAAATGGATTTTCTCAGCCAAAAACCTTCCCTGGAATGTACACAACATCTCACCCAAGTTTCATCGCTATCGGACTAATGGTATCTGAACGCATACGGGACTTTTTGAAACGCTTCGCGTGTCACCGCTCATTTGTTGAATCTACTGATGTGCTGCCTATTGTAAAATGAATTTAACAAGCCAGAAACCTTCCCCGGAGAGTACACAACATCTCACCCAAGTTTCAATGCTGTCGTATGGTATATGAACCCATACGGAACTTTGTTGAAATGCTTCGCGCGTCGTTGCATATTTGTTGTTTCTACTCGTGTGCTACCTATTGTAAAATGGATTTACTAAGCCAAAAACCTTCTCTGGAGTGTACTCAATATCTCACCCAAGTTTCATAACAATCGGATGAATGGTGTATGAACGTATACGGGACTTTGTTGAAGCGATTCACGCATCGTCACTCATTTGTTGAATCTAATCGTTCGCTACCTATTTTAAAATGGATGTACTAAGCCAGAAACATTCCCTGGAGTGTACTCAACATCTCACCCAAGGTTCATCGCAATCGGATGAATGGAGTATGAACGCATACGGGACTTTGTTGAAGCGATTCGCGCATCGTCGCTCATTTGTTGAATCTACTCGTGCGCTACCTATTGTAAAACGGATTTACTCAGCCAGAAACCTTCCTTGGAATGCACTCAACATCTCACCCAAGTTTCATCGCAATCGGATGAGTGGTATATGAACACATAGGAGACATACACACCCACACACCCACATACATACTATCACGTAACATTGATTTATATATATATATATATATAGATAAATAGATAAATGAGAAAAAAAGGCGCCAGTAGACCATTTGCCCAGGGCGTCTATCACCTTAGCCCGGGGCCTGGGACAGACACAAACCGAAGTCACCGTATCTTTGAATATACCACAAAGTGTCATTTCCAGTCTTTGGAGACGCTTTCGAGACACAGGAGATGTTAGTCGTAGGCCAATACCAGGTCGACCAAGAGTAACCACCCCTCAGCAGGACCGATATCTGGCCTTAACCGCCCGACAAAATCAGAGCGCACCTGCAAGACAATTGTCGGCGGAGCTTGCAGCCGTCTCAGGGGTTGCTGTTTCCCGGCAAACTGTGTACCGGAGGTTCAGAACAGCAGGGCCGTTTGCCAGACGTCCAGCGATGTGCGTCCCGCTCACTTCAGCACAGCGACGGGCCCGTTTACTTTGGAGCCGTCAATTTCGAATGAATGGAGTAATGTGCTCTTCACAGATGAATCCCGCTTCAGTTTGCAGAACGATTCCCGTCGCACATTAATCTGGAGAGAACCGGGTAGACGATACAACCACAGGAACATCGTGGAACGGGACCAGTATTGTGGTGGTGGCGTCATGGTGTGGGACGGCATCATGTTGAATGGCCGTACGGACCTGCACATCTTCATAGGTGGTCCGAGGAACACTGTGAACGCTCGGAGATACAGGGATGAGGTACTGAAACCACGTGTTCGACTCTTCAGAGGTGCGGTTGGTCCAGACTTCCTCTTAATGGACGATAATGCCCAACCGCATCGCAATGCTCAAGTGGATGAATTTCTGGCTGGGAAGACATTCATCGCATGGGGTGCCCAGCGAGGTCTGCGGATCTGAATTCTATAGAACATGCCTGGGATGCATTGGGGAGGCAGATTGCATCCCGTCAGCCTCCACCAAGGACGCTCCAAGACCTTCACATTGCCCTTTCGGAGGAATGGGATCGACTGCCACAAGAGCTCTTGGACCATCTGATAGTGAGCATGCCACGTCGTTGCGAAGCATGTGTGGCCGTTAGGGGTAACCATACACCCTATTAACAGCATATTTTGTTGCGGAAGGCATTGGCAAGTTTTGTTAGTTGTTGTCAAAGGTGTACCTTAGCTATCAGAACCTTTCTGACACTGTTTTTCTGGACAAGTTGTGTGACATAAGGTGTTTGATTCAGCTTCCGTTTGTTCAGCAATCCGTCTGACATTCCTATCAGGTGGTATTGCCTCGTTTAGTGATTATGCTTAACTTTTGGACACTAGTGTATATTTCTCATGCCCTACATAAGCGATAGAAATGTAGGTTGGTATAATGAGCCACGATTATATAATTGATCTGCTTGCATATAATGCTATAGCATATATTATAATACAATTCAACATGGCGTGCATACGATACATTTCACCGGTTCTCAATATCCTCGAAGCTATTTTATCAATTAAACTGAAATTTTGTATGGTGTTAGAGGACTGCGAAATAAGGACAAATATGTGACTTTCCAAGACCTGAGAAACAAAAAACATCAGGGTGGCCAAGAGATTTTCACATATTCAAAATAACTTTTCTGGCGATCAAATCACCTGAGTGCAATGAAACTGGCACAGCGAACTTGACTCCGAGCTTAGTGTAGGGACATAATTATAATGATGTTTAATTTCTAACAAAAATTTGAGATGCATCAGTTAGATATTTCAAAACCTTATTTTCTATTTCTCGAATCTTAATCAGTGGATTGAAAAGATGATTCGTATGTTTAGCTATGATAACAATCATAATCTAATGCCACTGAATTCGAGTAGATTACGTTCCGTAAATCATAGAATTCGAGCATTTTACTTTTCTAAAAATTAATTCCCGTGGTTCGTTACAGAAAGATACCCTCTCGTGGGAGGAGTCTTATTCACGGATATCGAAAGCTATAATTATATTCTTGCACATACCATAACTTATAATTGTAATGGTGTTGAAGACATAGGTCTTGAACCAAAAGCTATTTAGTATATCACAAGGAAAATCCATGTAATGTGTAGGAGAGTTTTATTGGGATATATGAGAATAAGCAATTTAGTTCTTCACGGAACTACTTGTTACTACTGTAACAACTACAATCCCCTTCTTCCCACGGTTTGGTAGAGGCGTAAGATTTTAGCCTATTTTCATCAAATTTGCTATACCGGGTTGTGAGATCGACTTTTGACCGTGTGTGCGTATGTGTATGTGACCGTTCCCCAAACAAATTTTCATTGGATGGATCCATATTAATGTTCCATCTCCAGAAACAGCATCTGTGTCTTTCAAATTATCATAATCGTCACCAATTCAACATGATGGCTGCGTGAATATTTCACCAGTTTTCAATATTTCGGTACCTATTAGCTTGAAATTTGTACCACGATAGAGGAACATAAAACATGGTTAACGGGATGACTTTCAAAACTACGAGAAGTATGAAACCATGACGGCAGCCGTACGAATTTTCAGAAATCAATTCAATTTCCTAGAGCTCTATTATCAGCTATAATCTTAAATGTTGTACTGTGACAAGGAATTTAAAAATATTTCAGAGATGTGAAGTTGGTAGCCATGACACGTGCAAAGCCAATATTATGTTGGCTGCGTAAAATTTCAACATTCGCTCGGAACCTATTAGTCCGAAAATTTGTACATGTAAATAGATGTGACACTCACAAATTGGTACAACCACATAATTAAGGCTGTGGCCTTGCGAAGTTTCAAACTTCAATGACAGTTTTTCGGATTATATCTCAGGTAGCATGTAGTTTAGTGCCAGAATAGAAGATTATAATTATAGAACATCCAGTAATATAATTTTCGAATACGTTAGTAGTACGATACTAACATGGTGGTAGCACGTTTTTTTAAGTTTCCCTTTATTTGAAGCAAATTACAGCAATGAAGCTGAACTTCTTTTTACCATGATAGAGCAGTATAACGCAAGTTTTATGTATGAGTTTAGTGGTCGTACTAACATGGCAGTCTAGCATATTTTCAAAGCTTAACTGACATTTTTTTAGAATCTATTTCCCCTTAAATCTTGTGCTGCGATAGAAGTGTATAACAAGTTTCCTGATTCCATATGTCTTTCGTAATCGCGATAAACAACGAACCCATATTGTGGCCATGCAAAATGTTTTAAATTGAATTGCCCTTTCTGGCGACATAATTGTCCTATCCCTGTGAAACTTCATGCAATAAATATGTATTTTGGGCCAAAAGTCAAGTGGCTGATAGAATACCTTTTTTTAAAATATTTATTGTTATAGTGCTGATAGCGGAGTGATAAGTAGTAGGACTTAATGTGGTGATACTTGATTCAGCTGAGATAGAAAGGTCCAGTGTGTTATGTGAAAATATACTGCTTAGTTCTTCATGGAACTACTTGAGTCTCTGTCACCTCAGGTGAGGCAGTGATATTTGACATAGCTGTAGTGTTACCACAATTGATTAGGGATTCAGCCCGGTGTATATTTGTAACATGTTTGTTTTTGAGGTCGATGCTAATGGCCTCCTGATCATGATTCGTTGATACTAAATATATTGTCTAGCAATGCTATGTTTGAAGTACCTACTGCCATTCTGTAATATTGTGTAAGTAATGAACATACCGTGCTCTTAGATATGTTTGACAGGTAAGTGCAAAATATAAATTAATGCGTTGAGGTTCCTTGACTGAATTATCTGGAAATGTCAAAATCTTCATGTTTTATGAGCCTTACTGGTGGGCTGATTTATAACTTTTAAATCATAAAATTACGTAAGTGTACATCGTACAATTCATACACCAAACTTCACCCACTAAACAAGAGAGAATAATATTAAAGGCTAATTTTCTATGTACTTGACTCATTTCCATAATTCCAGTCTTAGAGGTGAACTTAACACCCCATTTAACTGCCGTGGATTTCGGGACATTGGGATGCCAAAATGATGTCCTATAAGAACTCTTCAACGTATCGGTAAATCAACAAACAAGAGGTTTCTATCACGATTTGAGATCAGGTGGTTCCCTTCGATTGATTCTCTTTCTTGGTTTATCAAAAACCTCGTGTTGTTGATGTAAAATGAAAATACGACAAATGCTTCTAAGACGTTAGTGATGTTAAATTAATTACAAATAAACCATCTCTTATTAGATATACTGCATAGGATAAAAACATTTGTTCTTTTATATTAAGACATTTTGTATTTATATTCCAGTTCATGTCTTCATAAGTGTATAGCGTGTATTAAGTATCGTATTGGGTATCTGTGGTGTAGAGGAATGCACGTTAGTAGTGAAAGTGTTCGTTAGCATTAGAGTATTGCATGTATTAAATATTACTTCTCAAGCAATGGGAGGTATTATTTTAAAAACAACATCATGAGGGACACAAGGCTATATAATAGGCAATGCAATAGGCTAATAGTGTAACATTCTGAAATTATTTCAAAGACATCATGAGGGATACTAATTGAATACACAAGGGGATGCATGGTTTCAAGTACAGTACTGCAGACCTGAGGAATGTCTATTATACGTGACCAAATGTATCAATACAGCCATTGGTGGCTGGAGGGCAAATTTTCTGGAGGGGTACATCCAATCAAAACATAATAAAATATGCTTATCGCGAAACCAACCGGAAACAAAGTTCTCATACACAAACCATTGGGGATACTGAACAATCAAAATGTTGAGGCACCATGGGATACTCGGTCACTCTTGTTTATGATTTGCAAATAACATTCTGAATCTTCCCAAAGGTATTAAACATATGCATTCTAAGGCCGGGTGATATTCGATAATGTGAAATAACTTACAGCCTACTCCTCTCGAAGAAAATTCAGGTGAGTTGTCGTTTTGCAAGAAAGGCTGAATTTTGAACCTGAAATATTAGACGATATTAACAATGATAAAATCCTGCACTCTGTGTGAAATGTAAACGGAAGATTGTGGAATTGCCATTGCAGCTTAATTATATTTACCCCGGACAGTAGATATATCTCGGTTGTTCCATTACCCGAATTACTTGCAATTACAGACATATTAGGGGAAGTATATTTAAAAGCTCTGCTGAGTTCCTTAAATTATGGATTAATTTGACTTAATCGTTCTTTATCTTTAATTTGCGCTTGCCGACTTCTTCAATTTGCGCAGACACAAGAGTCGCGGCATGATTCATCGCGACGTTGAGGGAGTTACCATTCGTTAGAAATATTTTTGAAAGACTGCACTTCCGTACAAATCATGTCATCCTTCTAGAATAAGTGTAATGCCTGCTAGTATTGGTCTATTGGTTGTTTCTCCTCTAGGCGTTATTTCTCTTGAACATATCCATAACTAAGGTTTGTTTGGTGAGTAATTCAATCATTTTATAAGTGCAGGTTCATAAAAGGATCAATTTCTGTTGTTGTAATTGTCCTAAGAGGACATGCCTAAAATATGGCACCACCTGGAATCGTCCTCGGAACCTATCTGATGTAAGAGCTGCTACACCACAGAGGGCACACATGGTGAGACCAGAAACCCAGCTCTTTGCATGTGTTATTACACGTCATCTGATGGAATGGTGAAGCTTATAGGTCTCACAAATAAGTTTACTTATCGTGATAATGGCTTGGTTCATCTCAGATAATCTAGAAACCCGACAGGAAATAATTTTATATCATCCAGTTTCTAATATGCCTATATTTTATTACTTTTATTTCAATCATTAGGCTTGATTTTGAAACAAATGAAATTCTCTGTAATCCCACTCGTAAAATTTATTCTTGCGGCATTCCTACAAAGAAACTATGTAATACATATACACTGTCTATTATTTTTCGTCATCATCTCTGTTTATATTGTCAAGTTTAATGATTCCGAGCGTGTATGCTGTTACGTATCGCAGATTAATCCTAATAACGTACGCTTCTTTATTTTCTAAAGTCAAAGGTTACCATATCGTCAATCTTTAAGTTGAATTCCAAACTTTCAGGAAACATTCCTCACACACAAAGAAAGAAAATATGATATGTGGACATGTGTCCGGAAAAGCTTAATTTCCATGTTAGAGCTCATTTTATTGCTTCTCTTCAAATCACATTAATCATGGAATGGAAACACACAGCAACAGAACGTACCAGCGTGACTTCAAACACTTTGTTACAGGAAATGTTCAAAATGTCCTCCGTTAGCGAGGATACATGCATCCACCCTCCGTCGCATAGAATCCCTGATGCGCTGATGCAGCCCTGGAGAATGGCGTATTGTATCACAGCCGTCCACAATACGAGCACGAAGAGTCTCTACATTTGGTACCGGGGTTGCGTAGACAAGAGCTTTCAAATGCCCCCATAAATGAAAGTCAAGAGGGTTGAGGTCAGGAGAGCGTGGAGGCCATGGAATTGGTCCGCCTCTACCTATCCATCGGTCACCGAATCTGTTGTTGAGATGCGTACGAACACTTCCACTGAAATGTGCAGGAGCTCCATCGTGCATGAACCACATGTTGTGTCGTACTTGTAAAGGCACATGTTCTAGCAGCACAGGTAGAGTATCCCGTATGAAATCATGATAACGTGCTCCATTGAGCGTAGGTGGAAGAACATGGGGCCCAATCAAGACATCACCAACAATTCCTGCCCAAACGTTCACAGAAAATCTGTGTTGATGACGTGATTGCACAATTGCGTGCGGATTCTCGTCAGCCCACACATGTTGATTGTGAAAATTTACAATTTGATCACGTTGGAATGACGCCTCATCCGTAAAGAGAACATTTGCACTGAAATGAGGATTGACACATTGTTGGATGAACCATTCGCAGAAGTGTACCCGTGGAGGCCAATCAGCTGCTGATAGTGCCTGCACACGCTGTACATGGTACGGGAACAACAGGTTCTCCCGTAGCACTCTCCATACAGTGACGTGGTCAACGTTACCTAGTACAGCAGCAACTTCTCTGACGCTGACATGAGGGTTATCGTCAACTGCACGAAGAATTGCCTCGTCCATTGCAGGTGTCCTCGTCGTTCAAGGTCTTCCCCAGTCGCGAGTCATAGGCTGGAATGTTCCGTGCTCCCTAAGACGCCGATCAATTGCTTCGAACGTCTTCCTATCGGGACACCTTCGTTCTGGAAATCTGTCTCGATACAAACGTACCGCGCCACGGCTATTGCCTCGTGCTAATCCGTACATCAAATGGGCATCTGCCAACTCCGCATTTGTAAACATTGCACTGACTGCAAAACCACGTTCGTGATGAACACTAACCAGTTGATGCTACGTACTTTTGTGCTTGATGCTCGTACTGTAGAGCAATGAGTCGCATGTCAACACAAGCACTGACGTCAACATTACCTTCCTTCAAATGGGCCAACTGGCGGTGAATCGAGGAAGTACAGTACATACTAACGAAACTAAAATGAGCTCTAACATTACGTCAACATTACCTTCCTTCAAATGGGCCAACTGGCGGTGAATCGAGGAAGTACAGTACATACTAACGAAACTAAAATGAGCTCTAACATGGAAATTAGGCGTTTCCGGACACATGTCCACATAACATATTTTATTTCTTTGTGTGTGAGGAATGTTTCCTGAAAGTTTGGCCGTACCTTTTTGTAACATCCTGTATATGGAAACACTTGGTCATTCTTACATTGTTCTTGCTGCCTGCTACTAGATTTGAATTAACTACCTAAATCTCATCAAGCTGCCAGTCACAAAATGACAAATCTTTAGCTATGGGTTCCTTCTCACACTGGCTGTGTCCAATCCATAGCAACACAAGTCGCATCTCATGGCCTCCCGTCCATACGGCCAAGGCTCCAATTCCGGTAATTTCAGGGTGGTACGGCATCTGGCAACCGTCACCCGGCCTTGAATGCCCACCCAAAATAAAAATAAGCCAGGCTGGCTCCTGGGATCTCAAATAATTGGGATAAGCCCAAGGAAGAAAGAAAGAAAGAAAGAAAGAAAGAAAGAAAATTATACTGAGTTATGGAATCTAGTAGCCTATAAGAAAGAGAGCTTGATATTATTATTACCATATCAATAGTTAAGATGTGAGAAGTTGTATCACACATTGTCCGATGAGGCTGAAATGGTCCCAAAACTAGAGCTTATAACGGTACTTTTCCAAGCAAATGACGAATGCGAGGTACGAGGTCTCACTTCTTAGACATCCATATGTTGGACATATGGACCTGGAAGGTCCCAGGGACAATTCGCGGATTCATCACAGTTTCTTTCTACTAACGAGAGTGCATGGGGTTGCACTCTTCCTCATGAGGACAATTGAGTAGCTGTCTCATTTGAGAGGCAGTTATCCTGGCCTATAAAGTTAAGAATAACGGTAGAGGGACACGTCACGCTCACCATGCATCACTCCACTACCTGCAGGTCAAATGGATGAGCAGTGGTCGCTTGGTTTAGAATAAAAAATAGGACATTTTAACATTCAACATAGCCTTTAGTACTGTAGGTTTTATAAAAGTATTAAAATAATAATAATAATAATAAAAATAATAATAATATTGATGGGTTTAACATCCATATTAACTGTTGTGCCTTTTGAGACGCCAGGGTGGCACGACATTGTCCTGTAGGGAGTTTGAACTTGACCGTAAATATAACGACACAAGGTCGCCAAATTTAAGAACTCTTAAATGCCATCGGAATGAGCCGAGATTCAACACACTATCATGGGTGTTGAATAGCAAGGCTGTACATAGCCCGAATTTAATTTAGAGTGCGACAATGAAGTGTGACAACTGTGCAGTTTAGTGAAACGTACCTGCTTGAACCATACAACTCTCCTGTACTGTTTCTGGATATTAATTCGACATGGAACATGAACTTTCTATAAGCTCTTGAACAGAAACAACTTTTCATCCCTTGTATTACAATGCGGTGTAATTAATTGTGCGTGAAAGTATCTCGGTACCTTTTTTTATAGCAACGCTACACCAATCCATGCATGTTCATTTCACTATTCATTATTTCATATTGCACAAACAGTTTTAACTACACTTCAAAGGCCTAG
Organism: Meconema thalassinum; assembly: GCA_946902985.2. NCBI lineage: Eukaryota > Metazoa > Arthropoda > Insecta > Orthoptera > Tettigoniidae > Meconema > Meconema thalassinum. Next base: position 605,883,355 of record OX336389.2, read on the forward strand.
GGAAAGATACACCAATACGGTCTTACGAAATAACTGTTCTGTTTTAGGCCCGATTCTTTGTCAGCGCACTTTCCGGTAACTTCAAGCTGCCTCCTGCCCAAGACATGGTGGCGGACTATGATCGAGAAATGGAACGTCGTAGGGCAGCTGGCCTGGTTGCCCACCAGTTCCACATGATGGGTCCTCTACAGGCTGCGTATTACGATGACCTGGCAGATACAGCCCAGCTGTCCCGGATTCCCCCAGTCATGACCACGCTCCATAATGAGAGTTCCCGCCGCTTCCTGGAGGACTTAGCACACTACAGAGAGGATGTTTACCGCATCGTGGATGATGACACATATTTCCAAGTCAAGTAGATCTAGAGTGTAAAACATTCAAGCACTATAGGCCCTACTGTGTAAAGAAAGGAAACATTAAGAAAATGGTTCTGAACGTAATATTAATATCATAAGGGTGAAATTAAATGATATCTGGGTGTTTCATCATGTGTTCCTCCGCAACTTCTCCAGAATTCTTCTTGTATAATTAAACCAGAACTGTCGATGAGCTCATATCGAACACCACCTCCAAGTTCTTACGAAATAGGTGTTCTGTTTTCGACCCGGTTCTGTGTCAGCGCACTTCCCGGTTACTTCAAGCTGCCTCCTGCTCAAGAGATGGTGGCGGACTATGAACACGAAATGGAACGTCGTAGTATCTGTCAATAAAAGCTTACATACAACATTTTACTTGTGATTATAAATGGAACGTACATTTTCAATGAATATCAAAATCGTTGTCGTCATGCTGTACCAGTGGCCTGAAAAACGCCCTTATGTCTGACGTTAGCTGCTACCGTCTGTTCTCATGGTAGACGAGTCACATTGCCTGACACATTCAGCCCTGTATATCTAGTGGTTATAGAAGTCTGTGACACATCATAGGACTATTTGCTCAGTCATTTCCATAAGAATATTTACGGAAAAATTAAATCTGAAGATGTTTGTGTAGCAAATAATTAGTTAACCGATGCGAGGGTAATCAATAGCCCAAGTGGCAGTAAGAACAGAGCGTCAATTTTTCATTCATATGGTGACATCCATACAAAGTTATTTTTAAAAAATATTTCACTATTCCTGAAAGATTATTGAGAAAGTAATTCAATTTCTACACACGTCTTCCCTCCACGTAATTTCTTGAAACACGATATATTTAGAAATATTGTTTGTAAAACTTGAGATATATCTACATTTACATCCATAATTATAGTGCCGCCATCGTTACTTCCGACTTGACAGTTCACCGGCTGGCGATTTGCCAGTTCACTAACGAGAATCAGCTGACGTACATGATTATAGCCGTAAAGTTAACAAAACACTCGTAATGTGAACAGACATGTTTACACACAACAACATACTCGTGAATAGGTACATAGTAGCCGAAATTACACATATACTGCGATTAATAATGGAGCAGAGAAAAATTGTAACAAATAAATTACTCACCATTGCCGCCTCGCGTCCGGAGCTTATAAAGGGAACACACCACTCATTTCGGAGTCACTATTGCTGTTTGTTAAACTATCACCATCACTATCACTATCACTTGACCCCAAGGAAATGACAAATCTTTCCACGTCTTCAACAATAATATCTTCTTTATCCCAAGCTTCATTAATGACTCCTTTCGTGTGTCTCACCACTCTCTCCCAATCTTCCGCCCTAACATTGTCCACAGCCTGTGAAAGAAGTTTTTCTACTTCTGAAACCGTGAAGAGTTTGTTATTAACGGCGACGTAATATTTCACCTGGCCCCAAATAAGCTCGATGGCATTGAAATGGCAGTGATAAGGGGGAAGTCGGATTACTTATGTCCGTATCGCCTAGCAATTTCGTCCACCTCATACACTGGAAACTGTGGCTTGTTCAATTCCACGAGTTTCATGATCTCCCCTTTCATCATGTCGTCACGTAAAGGAATGTTGTGGCTTGTTAGCCACTCAATAAGCACATTCTTTCTTGTTGCCATTGTTGGAGCTTTGTCGTGAATGATACTATGATACGGAGCATTGTCCATAACAATTGTGCTCTTCTCAGGCAAGTTCTTCAGCAATTCTTCAAACCATTTCTGGAGTGTGGTACTGTTCATCTCCTCATGATAATCACCAGTTTTCTTGGATCGGAACACATGAAGAGAATTCGGCACGAAACCTTGTGACGTACCCACATGAATTACAATTATTCTCCCCCTTTCCCAACAGGCACTGCCAATGTACCTTGTATGGGATCATCTGTCTAGGCTTTTCCCCGGGAATGCGAAGCGTTGACCCGCGTATCATCCAGCCACACTATAGAATCAAAGTTTTCTTGCATAATCTCCCTCAAAAATCTGCACAACCACATTACAATGTCACTTCTTTCCATTAGTATTCTCCACCCATTAACCTTTTTATATCGGAATCTCGTTTCCTTCACTACTTTTTTCAGAGAAGATTTCCATCCGTGAAAAAGATCACTATTGTCAAGAGAACGGAGTAATTTCTCAATTATCGGATGCTCTTTTCTGCAGTAATAAGCATAAATATGACAGCGAATAGCGTCTTGTTGGTGTCAAATTGGGTAAACAATAACAAATACACAATTATACATAACTGGAGTATTTGCACAAATGCCAGTCTTTTCTTAAACACACCTATATGTTTGGGGAAAGGCTCTAAGACTGCGGCAGGTAGAGAGTTCCAGTTATCAATGCCACGGTTTACGAATTGGTACGCTTTGGTCGGCCCTTAATTGTGAAAGAATGATCACTCCTACTCATGTAAGTGGGCTTTACTATACGTTTGTTAAGCTCACCCCATGCTGGCTGATTTGTATACGTGTTGTACATAGTGCAGAGTATAGATTTCCTACTCCTAGCCTCAAGTGATTCCCACCCAAGTTTCTTTAACATACAGGTCACACTGCTCCTGGGATTAAAGTCACTGAGCACAGATCTAGCGGCCTTTCTTTGTACCATTTCCTACTCATTGATGAGCCCCACTTGATATAAACCCAAAACCGACGAGCTGTATTCCAGAATAGGTCTTACAAGTGACAAATGTCCTAATTCTTTAGCAGAGGTACTACTTTCTTTTAATAACCTCATTACAAAGTGCAGAGATTTATAAACTTTTGAAACTAAGCTACATATCCTATATGACTACTCCATTTCATATCATTACTTACGTGAGCTCCCAAATATTTCCATGAATCTACTTCTACAAGTATTTCCGAGCCAATGTTAGATTGAAATTCTTACCTTCGCCCTTTCCCTATATTTATGAGACTACATTTTCTTGAATTTATTTTCTTTTTATTTTCAATCACTCACTGATAAACCAGGTTAAGGTCATCCTGAAGTACTTCGTTGTCTTGTGAGTCATATATCATTTGATATATTACACGATCTTTGCCAAACAATCGACAGTCACTGCGAATTCCAATTGGTAAGTCATTTATAAACCCCAAAAATTACAAAGTTCTGATTACACTGCCCTGAGCGATACCCCATGTTACGGTAATTTCATCCGAGAATAGGCCTTCGACTGTCACTTTCTGGGATCGACCCGTCAAACATTCTGGGATCCATAAAATTACTCTTCTATCAATCTTCGTTGAAGCTAATTAATGGAGTAGCATGTCATGCAGCATGACATCAAACGCCTTCGCAAAATCTGTAACTACGGCGTCGACTAAAATTCCATTGTCTAACGATTCGCTAATATCTTGAAAAAGTGATAGCATCTGACTCTCGCATGAGTAACTTTGCCGAAATTCATGTTGCCCATAACTAAACCATGATAAAGTTTCCCACTGTTCCCGCAATTAGTCGCAAATGAGATGCTATCTCTATTTGCATTTGATGGTCGTAAGGCTAACTGGCATGTAGTTGCCCAATTGAAGTCTGCTCACTCCCTTGAATATTGGGACTACCGTAGCTCTTTTCCAGTCATCTGGGATTTATGCATTGTTTGTGGACACATTATACATCACATCCAATTATCGTGCCACGACACTACCACCTAGTTTAATTACTTCACAAGCACTATTATCAGGACCCTTCGATAAATTGTAATGTAATTTTTATATTAGCTTTACAAATTGCTAACTGGTTGATTTGGAAAACAGGAACCCCTGATTCATCGTTAAAGTCCAACATACAGCTATTAGATTTATTGAACACACTACCGTAAAAGACATTTAATTCATTAGCTATGGCCTGTTTTTCAGTTATTAATTTACCATCACTGGCGATTACCATCGACAAATTATTTGAATTTCCCTTTCTTTTCCTAACATAACTGTAGAATTATTTCACTCATCGCCTCCCGAGCCAAGTAAACCTTGCATAATGGAATTACTGTTTCCGGAAGGATACAGGATATGTATTTCTCCGAGTGAGCGTGATAACAAATTCTCAATTTTCAAAGAAATTTGGAAAATTGATCCGGTTAGCTAAATTCATTTGCCAGGGTTTGCCCCGGTGTACCATTGGGCTCGTCAGTTGGTATGGTACACCTCACCAAGACACTTGGCTAGTACATACATTTCTGTGTCCTTCGAGAAACAGTAAATCCAATATTGGATAGCCAAGGCTAGCCTAATTTTGGAAAAGGGGGCTTGTCCCTCATTGTACACTGGCACTGCTCGTAGCATCATTTGAGCCTTGCAGTGTTCTTCGCAGTATGGACTAGCCAAGTGTCTTGGTGAGGTGTACCTTAGTACATTGGCACTGTTCGTGGCATCATTTGAGCCTTGCAGTGGCCTTCACAGTATGGACTAGCCAAGTGACTTGGTGATGTGTACCTTAGTACATTGGCACTGCTCGTGGCATCATTTGAGCCTTGCAGTGGCCTTCACAGTATGGACTAGCCAAGTGTCCTGGTTAGGTGTACCTTAGTACATTGGCACTGCTCGTGGCATCATTTGAGCCTTGCAGTTTTCTTCGCAGTATGGACTAGCCAAGTGTCTTGGTGAGGTGTACCTTAGTACATTGGCACTGCTCGTAGCATCATTTGAGCCTTGCTGTGGCCTTCACAGTATGGACTAGCCAAGTGTCTTGGTAAGGTGTACCTTAGTACATTGGCACTGCTCGTGGCATCATTTGTGCCATGCTGTGGCCTTCACAGTATGGACTAGACAAGTGTCTTGATGAGGTGTACCATACCAACTGACGAGCCCAATGGTACATCGTTGCGAAACACTGGCAAATGAATTGAGCTAACCGGGTCAATTTTTCGAATTTCTTTGAAATTTGATAACGTGAAACCTTGTATATATCTGTCATGAGCAACCCTCTTTTTTAAGACGAGCTCTGTTGGTAAGGACTTAAATGTCAACATATACTTGTAACTATCATATCATTTATTGTATGTATTTTCATAATTTTTCCTTTTAGACTCCTGATTTCTCATGTGTATTACTCAGGATCTGGGTTTTGTTACAGTAATGAAAATTGGGCACATTTATCAATAGCATTATTTAACAATTTCAAAAATTTAGTCCACAGGTTACAAATGTGATTTTTTTCCGAAACCCATCTAACAAACAGCTCATTCAAATACCACGGACGTTTGCCCTGATCCACCCTGCGATACTGGAATATGATTTCAATTGCTATATCAAAGTCTAGATTTGTAATGTCTCCGTATCTGACATTTAATTCAACCACAGAACGGTCACTAATTCCCTATACTTTCAGACAGTTAATATACAACCCTACTGGCATTACGAGATAAACATCTAAGGTATTATAGTCTCTAGTAGGGAAGTCAACTACTTGGGAAAATTTCCCCTCCCTTAAGAATTTGTTTGCAGCACTCTGGACTAAACCACAGCTAGTTGACTTACCAGACCAGTCAACTTAGGGGAGGTTTAAATCTCTGGCAATTACTATTATTATTCTTATTATTCTTATTATTATGATTATTATTGTTATTATTATTATTTGAATTTTCTTTTGACTTGATCTCCAATCCGTAAAGTCGGAAGTGGTGCTAGGACTCACTTCGCTAAGTGAGCGAGACCGGCTTGTTTCGGCGGAAGCCGCCTTGAAAATTTTCATTTGTTCAATATTGTGAATTATATCACTCATCTGTGTTGTATGGTGTGCTAATTGAACGTATAAATCATTATAACGACTGTGCTACGATTATTTTTGGAAATCCTGAAAAATAATAATTTGCCTGAACGTTGGTGTGTGAAATATTTGTTGAATGAACACCGTATAAATTGAACTTTACATATTGCTGCAATTGTATTACTTGTACATTCTGTGTAACTATATTCCTTATTTTTGTGGAAGAGCATGCACTATTAGTAAATATCGCGTGGATGAAGAGTGATTATCTTCCGCACAAGATTGCGGTAACTTTTGTTTTAGTGCAGATGCATTTAGTAGCTTCAGTGAGACTGGCAGTGAAATACATGGCCTGTTTGCAAATTAAGCCTGCCATAGTGTAGATTCAGTGAATATTTCGTTGGAACATTGATAATGTTAAATTCAGTGCGTCACAACATGGAGTCGATCCTTACACTGAAACCCGACCGCATGGCAGACCATAAATATGTTGTACTACTTGCCAATGAACTGAATATGGAAATATGGAAGGCTAAGGTAATCCAGATGGGGGAGCCACTAGATTCGAGATGGATTGGTTACGTGAAATGCCTCATATAATGGTCAATGGAGACGGGCAGAGTATTCCAACCATAAGCCGAATCCCGGAATTCCACAAACGATAAAATGTGAGTGCATGCCATTAGCTTTCATGCATTAGGGTTAGATAACTTTGATGTGAGACCCCTTAAAACAAGAATAATCATCATCATCATAGCTTCGAAACAATTATTTTGTAACCTCGAGTGTTATTTAGACTAGGTTACGGAACCAATTTAGTCAGCGACATCACTAGGTAGGTCTTTCTTTAATTTACAATCGTATCATTTCACACTGTGTGAGAAACACGTGCTTCTTTTCTGTATGCAATGAAGAGATTTTTGTAACCAGCAATGTTAAATATTTTTGTGCTGTTTAAAATGACAAGTTGCAAACCTGCACACTTGTATACAGTAGGTAAGAAGGCTGTGGATACCCACTGAGAAGCGGATGTTCCGGGCAAACTAGATTTTTATGAGTGGGCATTTTGGGAGTGCATTCTTTATACTTGAAATCGTGCTGATAAATAAAAGACGAGAATTATGAATGACTTTGACATCAGAGAGAATATGCTTTTAGGAGGAGATTGAAGGACCTGTGTTTGATGTTCGAGACGCAAGTAAGTTATATAATAATGCAAATTTATTGTAAATGTGAGAGAGCATTCAGCTGCAATTAAATAGTGATGTTCAGATTATTTCAGGTCATTGATGAACATGAATGAAATCTTTGATAGATCATGGAGATATTTAGCCATGTTTGATATTCAGTCGGTGAGAATTTTGCATTGATCTAGTAGCAGATTTTTTGAGGTTTATTGTGACACGGATGTAGTCGTTATCGAAACGTGATGATATCGTAGAGGCGATATTGTGAGGTTAAAATATCGGCCGTGAATTTAAGATCGTATGAGGTGCCATATAGTTGATTTAGCCACATCATTAAAAGGATGTGAATGTTGAGGTATATTTAATGTTTGCTACACTAGAGGAGATGTAATAATCAATGCAACTAAAGAATAAATAGATTAGGGTAAAAAATTCAAACCCTAAACATGATCCAAATAATAAAAAATACATTTTTTCCCCTTCTGAAATTGAGCTTGAAAGACCCTGAAGCCGCCTAACTGAATAATGCTGAAATCTTAAACTTATTCTACCATAAACCACTACAAATGTTAGCCGCATCTTCAATCTTTTTTCTATTTAGCTAGTTTGACTTGATTTTTTTCCAAATTTTTAAGACAATCACATGTCGTAAAACTATGTTTAACAATACGGTAGATTACATAAAGAATCAGTGGCGTGTGAAGGTGCTGTCACCGCAGCTACCAACGTTATGACTTCCACCCTAAATAGACGACGGCGACACCCAAAGAGTGCTAGCCAGGGTAGGATGGGCAACTGTAGAAGAGTAAAATTATTGTAAATATTGTAATATGTTTGTTAATTTTGTTACTTGTCAGCGGATGTCGCTGACAATTTGAGTTTCTTTTTAAATTTATTTTCCTTTTTAACTTCAATTTTACCGTCAGAAGAGGGTTAGTTCGAAATGTAACGTAAAGAAAACTTTTGGCGTGACGCCTTCATAGCTTAGCTTTACTTACTTGTGCATTTATTTGGATCCTCTCGATCGTTGCGTAGTGACGAGATGGCAGCCTTCAGCTACTGAAGTAGAATCAGTGTCATTATTACTATGAATTAAAGGTATTTATAAATGCGTAGGGCATGATTTCACGTGTCACGTACTAAGCTTGATTTGCTGGACATTTTTGTTGCTAGGACTTCTAGAGGGGATATTATGAGATCAGATTAGGATGTCAATTTACAGCAGGCTTTATGACAGTTCAGATTAATTATGGAATAGCCATGGGATCCCCTATAGTGTAGGCTAGGAATCTGAGTTTTTAAATAAACTTTATTGGAAATTTTAAATAAATCTGGGTTATTTTTTGTGCCTTTTTCCTTGTGGATGTGCATTCTGGCCTCGTTTCATAACCATTCCTCTCCAAACAACCCGTATGCTACCCGAAATGAATCTTCTTGTGCTGATATTAGTCTGGATGCACATTTAGAGCTCTCACTGTAAGATTCGTTTGGGAATGAGTCTCATGGCGACTGTCTTGGTTCCCAGTTCCATGGTATTTCTGACCATACGGGTTCAGAATATCGATAGTTTGACAGAAGGCTGTAAGTGGAAAACACCATATTTAAACACGACATGTAAGAAATAGGAACAATTAATATTTTTGTCCTTTATCCATGCATAACCTCTCCCCAAGAAGACTGTACTGTACATGTGCAGTAGTCAATGTATTTCTAAAGATGAAACTACAACTGTTATAAGTGACCATTTCATACATGACTTACGCAAATGAATAGCATTAATGAAAGGAAGGGTATGCACACAAAATGAAATCATTACCTCAGTCCCATTATTAAAAACCTTTATTATTTCATAATCTTAAGCATATTTTATATTCATACGGATGAATGTTCGTGTGAAAATCACAAACAAACCACCATTGTGAGTTTCGCGAGGCACAGTCCAACTGTTTTCCGCACTTAAACGATGCTTTAGAAATTTGAGAGGCCGGATTTGGCCATTTAACGTAATTTCTTGTTAGTGGTAAGTTAACGAGCGTTTCTGTTTGGTGAAATGCTCGTGCAAATTAAATAACCTCTAATGATGAATTAACAGATAATTGACGTTGGTGGAAACGGCCCTAAGGTAAGCAACCCATCCAACTTAAACATACACACTTTTTGGGGGAGCTCGCCTTGTTCACTCAGTTAGATAGCCTTCCCAACAACAGACAGGATACAATAATGCGATCTAAGCATTCTAAGAGAAATAAAGGATGGAAATGAATATATAGGGGATAATGTCAGGCGGGAAAAATGTACTTTGTACAATATTATCAATAAATCAAGGTCGAATTATGCAGTATTTTAGAAACCAAAATCACGTGTTCAAGAGTTGGGTGCTCAATAAAACCCGTTCATCAGTGCATCGAGTCGCCCAAATATTGATCGCTACGTTAGAGCAGTTGACACCCTCTAGTAAGACACGGAGATAACAGAGGCACAGCATTCTGGAGTAATTGCATGCAGAAAACTGTACTTTTGTGCCGTGAAGAAGATTGAGGAGGCAGTGGATTTTCATGCAAACACGACTTGTGAATAAATAGACAATTTATTAAAAACATTTTGGATTTCTATAAAAATTGCACTGATTATCTCCAGGTTTATAATTGATTATAAGTAGTGTTTTATTAACGGTTCTAATGCCTCCTCCTACTCACCCTCCTCACAAGCTGGCGGCGGCGCGCAACGACGTACATGGCACGCTTTTCAAATAAAGCTGGTGAGCATGGCTTAACCTAGCTAAGCTAACCTAGTCTAGTCGACATAACCAAACCTATTTGACAAAGGGCATAGCTACACTTTTGTAGATATTTCCTGAACCTATGTTGAGATTTTGACCTGCGAGGTATTGTTGGACTCGGGCAGATGCCCCCCTTTTGAATCTATATTTGAAAATTTGACAAAGGTCCTAACTACTCTTTTGTTAAAATCTCGCGAACCAATAAGGCTAGGGACTTGTATGAGGGGTCCTAGCACTTGGGAAGATGTTCCCCTTTGGGGGGTGAAACTACCCCCCAAAATTAAAAAATCGATATCATGGAAACTAAGAACCCTAAAATTATGTGTGATAGCTCAAAAAATAGGTCATAACATACACTTTTACCCCCATAGATCATTTCACCCTTAAAACAGTAAATAGTAATTTTAGGGGGGGGAAAGGTGTTAACACTTTAAAATGATAAATGAACCTAAGATCTTTTGTTTTGATGAAAAATAGTAGGGGGTGAAAACTACCCCAAAATTGAAAAAAAAAACATATCTTGGAAACTACGATCCCTAAAATTAAGTGTGCTAGCTTAAAATAGGTTATGACATACGCTTTTACCGTGATAGGTCATTTCACCCCTAAAAGAGTGAAAAGTGATTTTACAGGGAAAAAGGGTGTTAAACACCTAAAAATGGTAAATGAACCTAAGATCATTTGTTTTTGATAAAAAATAGTAGGGGGTGAAACCTACCCCAATTTGAAAAAATCGATATCCTGGAAACTAAGAACCCTAAAATGAGGTGTGATAGCTCAAAGAATTGGTCATTAAATACTCTTTTACCACGATTGGTCATTTTATCCCTGAAACAATGAATGTAGATTTTACAGGGAAAAAGGGGAATCAATAATCAGATTTGGACACATGAGGTGTTATAGGACTCAGGGTGACAATCCCTTTTTGAATTGATTATTTATGTTTGAAATTTTGACAAAGGGCCTAACTACACATTTTGAAAATTTAGATTCTTTTTCAGTAGATAGACAGTACAGGTTGTGTTTAAGCGAGCATGTTGCCGACCGCGGTAGCCATGTCCAATGGATGAATCGATATTTTGTGAAGCATTGATCGGTGAGCGTCATGCGACGACTTGTTTTAAGAATATTTTTATGATTTTTCCTTTGATGCATGCATTTATTTAAATATCCCAACACGGCAAGGTTACTGATTTGAATTTTATAAACTAATAATGGGATTTGGACACATAAGGTGTCCCAGAACGTGACATGACGCTTTCTTTTTATGGCTTATGAATTTTCCCAAAAGACTGAAAACAACAAGATTATGGACATTTGTTTTTCTTAATATATTGCAAACCCATAATTTTAGAAGTTTGTGGTGAGTGATGAAACATAACTAGGTAGAGAAATAATTATTGTAGGCTACAAGTATGGTGACTGACAAGTCTTTGACTATTGAAACTTGTTTTTAGACCTGACCGCAGCACATAGGGAATATAGGTTTGAGGCATGGCATGACAAATGGTGTACACAAAATCCAATTTAACGATTCAAGAATTAAGAGTAGACTATATTTAATTGATTGGTTAAAGAGGGTAGCTAATGAAACAATATGGTGACTACACTGAACCAAACCGAACCAATATAATCCTTTTTGGTTGTCTAATGTTACTTGCTAACCATTTTGTGCTGCAGTGGCAAGTACTTTTGGCTATTGCACTTAAAGTCTTAACTCGATTTTTTAGCTTTGAGGCTTAGAACGGACCAAACTAAGAAAGACGGTAATGGTGGTGCAGTGGTTAAGCTGTTAGCCTTTGACTAAGGTAGACCAGGGTGTGATTTTAGGTTAATACGCATGTCATAAACATATAAAAAGCAGGGATAATGTTTTACGACTGATTACACTTGTATTTTTTTTTTTCAAATTATTACTTGGATTACAAATACAAAGGTGGACTGGGTTTGATATACAGATAATGCAAGTAACATTTTTGATTTGTTTTTGATTTTAGACTTTAGATTTTAGAATTTACATTTTGGATTTTAGATTTTGCAAATAGACCAAACCATAATGTCATGACTTTAAATTTTCGGTAACTAATTATTAAAGAAAGACATATAAGGATTTGTATTACTTGGAATTATGTTTTCTATACTATATTTTTTAGATTTTAGAATTTATATATTGGATTTTAGATTTTAGGTAAAGACCAAACTAATATGCTTATTTATTAGACACTGGTATGTAGATTGAAAGATGATTAGACTATATGTTAAGATGAATTGTTAGATGTTGACTGGCCTTGCAATATAAATTGACTAACCAGACATGAGTTAACTACCAACAAAACACTTTGGTGACTATGTTGGTTATTGACCAATGAGTAGGGTTTTAGAAAAAACTAATTGCTATTTTGGTTTATATACAAAATGCTTAGACCTACTGAGCGACTATGTTTGCTAAACAAGACATTATACCAGAGACGATTAGAATACTTACGTAGCTTAGGCAAGGAAAGCATTTCTACAGATTATTGAATATAGATTTAGGTATTAGGCAGTCATTTTTGAAGGCTTTTGTCTGGAGTGTCGCACTCTATGAAAGTGAAACATGGACTATTGGTGTAGCTGAAACGCGGAGAATTGAAATTTTTGAAATGTGGTGTTATGGGAGAATGATGAAGATGAGATGGGTAAATAGGGTTATAAACAAACAGGTATTAAGACGTGTGGGAGAGGAGAGATGTTTCTGGCGACTGCTAATGTAGTAGAGAGATAGGTTGTTAGGACACATACTAAGACACCCAGGAACAGCAACCTTAGTAATGGAAGAAAGGGACAAGGGACAAGGGAAAAGAACTGTAGGGGTAGACCAAGGTTAAAATATGTTAAACAGATAGCCTTGTATGTAGAGTGTGGTAGCTATATAGAGATGAAACGATTAGCTCAGGACAGGGAGGCATGGAGGGCTGTATTAAACCAGTAAAACATCACTCTATCTCTCTATTACAAAAAGCATGCCTTACAGATTTGTACTTACAGTCACGTAGGAATACGCTCCCCCTTAAAGTTATTTCTTGGGATGTATCTCAAAAAGATTCTTGTTCTTCAAACAGTTCTCTTAAACAACGTCCTACTCAAGAAACACTCGAAAGACTGAATCAAAATTCAGCTATAGCAATATTATTTAATTTAATGATCATCAAAGTGTATCCAAGTGGCAAGAAAATCAGAAGTCAAAGTTAATCAGATGAAAATAGAAATGACCCCTCAAGAGAGTTCATGAAAATCGGACTGGATCTACAACATGTATCCAGGTAACAACTCAAGTTAGCTTCTGTTGATACATTAGAATCCAATACGACAGCGTTCATTCCCAAGAGAAAAACCCCCGTTCTACAAGAATGATCAAGCTTCACATTCTATACTCTACTGAATTAATCATAACGCAAAATTGCATAGGCAAATTCGAAGCTCGCAATTGTTTAACACATAAAACAGAGCGAAAACCCCTCGAGCCATAGCTTGATAAAAAAAACAAGAAATACTCAAAAGAGTGGAAAATATCAAATCCACTGAATAATGAAAATTCCCACCGGAATAGAGTAGAATTCTTCCCTTATGAAGATCTGTTCTCCACAATCGAGAAGTTCGAAATAAATTAAATGAATTTAATTAATTAATTAAGCTGAAACAAACAATTAATTCATAATAAAAATTTAGGAACTGAGTGCACCTTATTTAACCAGGCCTAAACTCGACTGAGAATGAAGTCAAACATGACATGGAATAGTCATGCCTAACCCTCACTTCAATCTTACTACTAAAAACGTATAAAAGGTGGCACACTGGATTTTCTACTTTTCAACGCTACATGAAAATCTTTCCTCTACCTGGCAGTATACTCCCGAAGGCGATACGGAGCATAGGAATGCCCCACCATCTGTTTCCATCATGGTATAGCAGGATTGCACAGATCCCCTCCATCTCCAGTGATCGAACTGGGGACCTCCACTCCAATGTCCCAGGTCCACTGCAGGTAATCGAACTGCTTCCTCATATCGGAAATAGTCCTCGCCCGTATTCGAACAGCTCCAACCCGACGCAAAGAGAAATCACGCACGCGTATGCAACATCGCGATAATCGAGTGAACACACGACAGTATTATAATTTATTTGCGGCTGCATGTTACCGAAAGTTTATGCTTCACATACCAATGGTCCGCATCGTGTATATGTTCCACTTCGAAAATAGCATGGTAGTTACTCGAAATGTCCACAACATTTGCTCGGAGAGCGGTGTCCTCACTCATATTTAGCCGCACATGGCTACAATGTTAATATGCATCGAAACCGTCCCTCTCAACACCTCAGGTTTCCACATACAGTACATATTTAAATATCTTCACTCGGAACGTATATAACGTTGAATTGCAATAGTCTTGTTGTGCGTATAAGAAAGAACACCGTTTCAATACATAGCGGTTTCAGTAAAAAGTCCCATATTGTATCATTGCGTTCTGCTTCTCGTTTACACACACATTTCATTAACATGAAGTGAGATATGTTTTTTATAACTGTGAGCTGCCCGCATACAATGCCTGGCACGCTATACATCCAAGTCCCTCTTCGACACTGACCTTGGAGTATATTGGCCTCAATACGACACAACACGAAGTCTAACTATAAACTGGCATCGCCGTTGACTTGTGATAACTTTGTACATTACGATATGTACCTCTGCCTATGCTCACTTGGCTGAGTTGAAAAAAGATCTGTCTGTCACCGCATTGTGTACTTTGCAGGAAACAGCAGGTACTCCCACTCTCCGGCGCATGACGTCGTAATCTACCTGTGATAGGTCGATATGATATATACAAATTATTAATGCCCCAAAGGCTATTTCCACAAAAGAAAGATTGCATTATGTCTCTGCTGTAATATCTTGTACTCCAATAAACATTCGACATCATAAATGTGCCTTATTTCCATATAATAATCGAATATAAATGTCAAACATTCCACTGCTTCATAGATCAAGCCTGCACTCTCCTCGCGGTATAAATGTAAAACACACTTCCGAACGTGGTCGCTGATACTCGAACTGACACGAATGAAAACACAAGTTCCATCCAGCTGACTTTGGCTTACTCAAAACTAGGTCGAAGCCTGTCCCTTGCAGCAGCGGTTCGCTCTATCGGAATTTTAAACAAAAAAAAACGGTACATCTCCCTCCTAACACCTCAAATAAAAGCTGGCTAGACTCTTATTTCATCAATCTAGATATTCCTGCTACAATACATTGCTACATACAGAGTTAAACTAACTTCTTGTAGTATCTGCGCATGTTTTTGGCATTGAAGCGACCTATAATATCTCTTCCATTCATGCTGGTAATTTCATAACAATTGTTCCCGAAGCATCGAGCTATTATGAACGGTCCATAGAAAATATAAGAAAACTTGGAGTATAGTTTCTTATCTACATCTGCCTTCGTTGGTTTCTTGATGAGCACCAAATCATTCATTCTGATTGGCTGCCTATATGAAAATGAAAATCCACAGCCTGCTTCCAGTCTCCGACCGGGTCAGGAATGGAATGAATGAAGCCCCCATCTAGCGGCGAGGATATGAACTGTGCCGGCTGCCGAGGCCTGACGCACTCCTCTGGGGCAATGATTAAATGAATGACAGATGAAATGAAATGATAAGGGAGAGTGTTGCTGGAATGAAATTTTGACAGGGAAAACCGGAGTACCCGGAGAAAAACCTGTCTGCCTCCGTTTTGTCCAGCACAGATCTCACATGGAGTGACCGGGATTTGAACCACGGACCCAGCGGTGAGAGGCCGACGTGCTGCCGCCTAAGCCACGGAGGCTCCGGCTGCCTATATAATTTTTTTTTATTTGTTCTCTGCTGCTTCTCACCTGCATCAATGAGTTTCTCGTGAGCCGCGTCAACTCATTCCTGATTGGTGGGCTCATCATCACGAGGAATATACTTGACAATATCATCCCAAGCTCACATTGGCCTTACACCTAAATGAACTGTCAAAGGAATGTCTTCAAGACTCTTGTGGTAAGTAGAATACATGAATTCCTGCATAAAAGGCACGAATTTAAACCAGCTTGCGTGATCCTCTGGGCAATACTGGCGGGCCTATTTTGCAATTTCACCCAAAATTCTTTCTGATATGTTGGATTCTGGGTATCGCACGCTCGAGAAAACGTGCTTAATCCCAAGTCTTTCTATGGCAGACTCGAATTCCTGCGATGTAAATTGCGTTCCATGGTCAGATTGTAGTATTTCTGGGATGCCTGTCTTACTAAACACACTGTTTTCGAACCGACTGAGGACTTGAGCTGAGGTGACTTTCTGCATCGGATCAAGCATCACATACTTTGAGAATACACCGACAGTTACTAGGAGAAACTGGATTCCCCTAGCTCCCTTCGGGCAAGGACCGAATATATCACATGCCATGAGCTCTCTCGGCTTCAAAGGAATAATAGCTCGAGGTTGTTCTTTGCTCAAAGATGATGGATGTTTCCCTCGTTGGCACTCCTGGCATGTTCTAATCACATTCGCTGTGGAGCTCCGCATCCTGGTCCAGGTGAATGTCTCCAATAACTTTTGGAACGTCTTGTCAACGCCACCGTGACCAATGGTGCAGTGAGCTAACCACACGGGAATAGTGACTAGTTTTGGAGGAACTATTATTCTCACTTTCGTTCTCTCCCTGTCGATATATTTACAAAGAGTATCATTGCACAGAAGATACCTCACAGAACGATCTTTGACCTTATCGTAGTTTGGATCTGAATTATCCATGACGCCTCTCAAAAACCTGTACATTTCTCGAGTTGGGGTGTGTTTCTTCTGTGACACTGCTATCTTCTTTAGCCTATCTAGGGTGATCTGATGTTCCCTTTCCAACTCTACAGTACTAATCAGGATGTTTTTGACTGGATTCATTGACAGTGCGTCGGCCAGTAGGTTATCCTTGCCAGACTGATGAAAGATGGTGGCACTGAACTGCTGGAGAAACAATGTCCTCCTCGTCAAACTATCACTGGACAAATCAGATTGCAACATAAAATGCAGCGCTCTGTGGTCTGTAATAATGACAACTTGATGACCGATAAGCAGTTTCTTCCACTTCTGCAGGGCAGAAATGAAAGCAAGAGCTTCTAGTTCAGTTGTGAAATATTTTTTCTCATGCTCTTTTAGCTTCCTGCTGTGAAAGTCAAGATAATGCTCCTTCCCCTCCGTATCTTCTGATACAAGACAGCACTAACGACTGCTCTAGAGGCATCTGACTCAATAAAAAACGTTCTATTAAATTCTGGATACTCCAGTTTTACACAGTCTCTGAGCATCACCTTTGCAGCTTTAAACACTAGGTTTGTTTCGTCAGTCCATTTCCAGCGGTTGATTTTCTTGAGGACCTCTTATAACGGAGCCAGCCTTATAGAGTATCCTCGACAGTGGCTGCTAAGTAATTGGCACATCCCCAGAAATCAATAAAGCCGATTGATATTCACTGGTTTTGGAAATTAGGAGATAGCATCAATTTTCTTGACATTGGGATGATATCCGAATTGATCGATGGTGTGTCCCAGAAAATTGATACTCTCATGCTTAAATTGACATTTGTTCTAATTTAACTTGATGTTAGCTTTACGGAGATTGTCAAATAGGAGTCTAAGATGAACAAGATGTTCCTTAGTATTCGCTGAAGATAAGTTTAAATCATCGATGTAGCAAATCACGTGCTCCATCACTTCTTCTGTCAGTTTGCTATCCATCTCTCTAATCAGTGCTGGACGACTATAAAACATTCCAAATGGAACACGACAGAAGACGAACGTGGTTTGATCGAAGAGAAACCCTTTATACTGTCTACTGTCCTCTTCCAAATCTACTTGATAGAACGAAGCGGTTAAATCCATAACGCTGAAGCATGACTTGCCTTTAAACCTTTCTATCAACTCCCTAATCTTGGGAGTCGCGTCCATTTCTAAATGAAATCTGGTATTTATTTTCCGTGCATCTAAGCACAATCGAAGCTGCCCATTAGCTTTCTTCACAACTGTGATTGGGTCCAGGTACGATGACGCCTGTTTTTGGATAATTCCTTCTTTTTCCATCTTTCTGATAATTACACGAACCTCATCATAATATTTATCGGGTATCGGGTATAGTTTGGTTTGATAAGGCGATTCATCTGTAAGCCTAATATTATACTTATAATCCCTGATGAGGCCTGGCTTGTGATCGAAGATCTCTTTATATTCCTCTATCAGATCTTTGAAATCCTCCTTTACATCCTCAAATCCCTCGGCTTTGAGTGCATAACGCTCCCTCTCTTGCTCGATTTAATTAACGATGCATTCTAGGATTTCCTGTCTAGGGTATTCACCACGATTATCAAAATCCTCTTTCTCTTTCCTTTTCTAAAACTTCTTCATAACCCGTCTATTCATGTCTGTTATGGCCCTTGCCTAAATTATAAAATTAATCCCGATGATGACGTCAAAATTGATGTATTTCACGACAATGAAAACATGTTCGTATTGCCTCTCATTTATGCAAAATCTCATAAGTATCTGTACTTTAGATTTCAAAGATTTATCCTTGAATATACCCTTCATGTTCATGGGATAAGCAGGTAAAGACGTACATCGGTCTTCTCTTTTAAGCCTCTCATAACCCTCTTCACTTATTATGGATATCATAGCACCAGTATCCACTAATGCTGTTCTCCTACTTGAACATTAGTCACAGGCAGTTCAATGTGTCTTTCTCTAAACTTCGGGCCTTCCTCAAATAATAAGTCTTCATCCGTTACATTGAAGGTCTCATATATTCTAATCTCAAATGAGGGTGCAGAATTACAAGTTTTTACTTTTGTTTGAATTTTGGCTTTTTTTTTCTTTAACACCATTCCTTTCTGGAGTTCTTACTCTGCTACCCTGGCGACTAGTACTTGGATGGGCTTCATCTCTCGTATCTTTTCTCTTATCGTCTTGTTTTCTTCGTCCTTCCTCATCGGACTGTTCCTGCTCTCCTGTGAGCCTTTCCCGGTCTCTCCTTCGTTCAAAATTTTCCGTCCTGTAGTTCTTGTACCTGTTGTACCCCTGAAGTGGTCTGTAATTGGAGTCATAAGGTGCGTCACGATGATTGTTACGACTGTTGCCGTAATCCCTCCTATAGAAATTACGTTCCACGTAACGTCTCTGCCACGGTGGTTCCGTGTATTCACTATGCTGGTTATGGTATCTCTTATCTCTTTGGTAGTGATTTTGAATTGGCCCTTGCCTCTCCGAATTCCTCAGGTCGGATCTGACCTGATCCGTTTGTTGGGTTTGGTTCATTACTACCGTGTTGATCCCTTTTGATTCCTGTCGACTGGTACGCGATATGATAGGCGTTGACATTGCATTTACGTGGTCCAAACGACGTAATAAGTCGTCCATCGTGGCTAAGTCAGTCACTCCTGACGAAATTATCGACTTTCTGTCATCCATGGCTAGTTGCTGTGATATAGCTTCCACTAACTGACCCTCGGTCAAAGGAGGTTGCAAAAGCCGTAATTTCGCGAGCTGACACGCAAAGTATTCCGCGTAGCCTGTGGGTCCAATATTTGCATACTTTCTCGAGTAATTCTCTGACCTTAAGTTCTGTTGCACTTCAATGCTCCAGGATCTTTTGATAAATGCATCCGCAAACTCCTCGAAATTATCGAAGGTATACCTCACCGCCTTATACCTCTCTAGTGGGGCATCTTTCAAATGGCGTTCCACTACTCTTAGTTCGCGTTCGCGTGGCACTTGCGATTCCACAAAGTAGTCCCTTAATCCACGAATAAATTCGAGTGGAGTAGTCCCATCTAAATTACTAAATTTACGAGGTTTATCCTCAAAATTCCTGATAACAGTAATATTGGACGCTCTCTCAACAGGCCTGTATATATATCCTCCTGTATAGACGTTAGTTTTGGGATAGGTATACTCATATGTTTGCAGTTGCGTGAAATTGGGCTGAGTCAAATTGGGTTGAGTTGGACCTAGCTCTTCCTTCGCTTTAGACTGAGGACTGATTCTAATGTCTGGAGATTCCTGTGGCATAGTTACATCTCTTTCCTGTAATCTAGGTTCCATTTGATCTAATGCAGCGTGAAAGTCGGCATTCCAGCTTGACCTTAATTGCTCCTTTATACTTTCTACGTTTACTTCACCCCTCCCCCCTAGGTTAAAGTTTTCCAATTGCGTTCGAACTGCATTTAATTCTGAAGTTTTCTTTTCCCTAACTTCGTTCAGTTCTACCTTATTCTTTTCTACTTTAACCTCAATGGACTTTAATCTAGTTTCTAAACTGGTTAGATTATCTGTTTGAGAATTTTGACGAACATTAATCTTCTTATTGACATACTCCCCCACATCTGATATTTCTTTGTTAGCATATAATTCGCTATTGGCAAGTTTTTTCCATTTCCTGTTTAAGATCTTTGAAAGAGTCTTCATTGATCCTAAGCATACCTTTTCTTAATGAATCTATGTTTTCTTTACCAATCGCCTTAATATCTATGTCAAAGTCATCTTTCAATAATTTGTTATGATCACTGACTTGAATTCTAAAATAATTCACTTCAATTCTCAATTGATCTATGGAAGCCTGTGTATGGATTGTGTCATTAGTGAATTGTAGTTGCAAAGCTTCCAAATTATCCTTTGCTAACCTTTTATTGACATCTAAATCTAATCTAATTTCCATTTGGAAATCTTTATTAGTTTTCTCTATTTCATTCATCTGGATTTGCATAAGATTTTGGTTAGTTTCTACAACACTAACTTAAGACTGAATGTTAGTTACATCTGTCTGTACACTAGTGATTTTGACTTCAATAATATTATAACATGTTTGCATCTGGTTCTGACTAGCCTGCATTTGACATTGGCTAGATTCAACCTTAATTATTTTCGGCTGAACTTTATCAGTGTCTGCTTCTATTTTTGGCTGACTAGTCTGCATTTGACATTGACTAGATTCAACCATAACAATTTGCGACTGAACTTTATCAATGTCTGCTTCTATTTTCGCCTGACTAGCCTGCATTTGGTTTTGACTAGTCTGCATTAGACATTGGCTAGCTTTAATATCTTTGTTTCTGGACTGAAGGTCCTTTAATGAGCCTTGTATACTCTCTGCAAGAGCATCTTGGATCACACTCCTATCATTCAAAGATTCCTTCATGCCACCAATCTGGGCACGTAATTGTTCAACACCAATCATCTGAGCCTGAGTCAGTTCATAGAGTCTCTTAAACTCACCAGGAGACCCCGTATCCTCATTCCCAGAACTATCAAATATATATATATACTGTATATCACACAAACGCTGAAAAAACATGGACACCACTCCACCAAACAAAGCATTGACATCAAAGGGTAACCACATTTGCCATCATAAGAACTTCTTGATTGTGTTGCGTTAACTTAAAATATAATTAAAATTACCAATCAGTGCTCAATGTTAGAATCAAGGAATACCCAGAACCTATTCATACTACGAGTGATGATTTATATCATTATATGTCCTAGGTAATCGTATTATGACTATCTTTAAATGAATGAAAATGATTTTACATTTAAATTGGGCTCGGAAATACCCATTCGCCGGTTGCAAGAAAATAGGACACCTTGAATGAAGCTCACCCACGAGCTACATCAAAAAGCCCCACTCGACTGATCTAGTCAATTCAGATTTCCAGTGAATGTCTTTCATTGATCTTGGCTCTAGTCTAATATTATTTCCAAATCAGTGTAGCACCACTTAAAAATGAACAAAATCTACTAATGGTTGCAATTCTACACGTATACCATGTAGATTGAGAATGCTCGTAATTGCATTTTTCACGAATGAATTCCATCATCTTGTGCTAAAAGCATTGGTGCACCATTATTTCCCGACGTTCATTCAACGAATTCACAATTGATCGCTGTAATGTTGTCGGAATTGACTAGCCCATAACGCCACCACGTATTCGAAGACAAGATTCGAAACGATCATGAAATTGCGTCATTTCACCAGTCAGATTTCCTTCCACGAGGTACGACATTTATAATGGCCTCAAACTATGTTCTCGTCTCTAGTATTCCAGGTTTCTCGATCCCATCAGCTGGGCGCCAATTTACTGTACCCGAAAATACCTACCCTTTACCTGTTGAAATCCCTCGAAGGTAACTGGATCGTAGAACCTGAAAACCTCCGGCTAAGAAATTCCCCAAGCCCTACCAATAGGAGAAGGGAGTATCAGAGTGCAGTAAAACCTAACAGAGGTGGCATTAAGTAGAACCAAAGCAAAGCAGCAAACTGCTCTAAGAACACGAGAATCATATGATATCACCTTCTCAGGAGTGTGGGGAACTCTGAAAATACCTAGCTGTGACACTCTTAATGCGACCTCTTTATACTGCTATAAATCATCACATCGCGCGATTAAAAGAAATGACAAAAATATTATTTCCAAAAGAAAATTCTGATAGGAGGTCAGAGCAAAACGTCCATGAATGGACACAGAAATCCAAGAAAATAAGCACTAATGTCATGCCGGGAAATGCATCAGCTCTCCCCTTGGACCAAGAATGCATTTGACCCACAAATGAAATAATGAAAATATGTACAACAGGTGATCCAATAAGAAAAGAAAAACAAATCGAAGAGATCACCTTTAAGGTTCTTCCACCGATTCCAACATTTTCAAACACGCGAATTAATTCAAATATACTGTATCTACATATTTACAACAAAATTATTATTAACTTCATTATACTCTCAACTGTAATTGCCAGCCCAAACAGGTAGTTCTGCACTCCTCATTTGTGCTGTGTCATTATTCATTAGTATACATTTAACTTTAGCAATTTGGTTTAAGTCTATTTCATCAATCAAGCACTTAAGCTAAAAAGACGTGAAATTCGTAATTCATAACCTCTAAAGATTCAATAATTTCTCAGTATTGATGTACTTCTTTAAATTCATCTAGAATGTATAGTTAATCGATCATATATCATCTCTTACACTTCCTTAGATCTTATAAATTGAGTACAACCGAAGAATTAATTAAATGGGTTTCACAAAGAAATTCTGAGGCTTGACAAAATCTAGATCCATAATTGGAGTTACCAATTTATCAGCAAACTGTAACAAAAAATGCAAAAAAAACCACAATGTCCTTTCAAGAACATTCTGAAATTGTTATAACCTTGTACTGAAATACTGTAATTATAATTGTCATACATGACCTCGACGATTGCTGAATAGAGGTGGACACTACCACAGTCTTGACGAAGACTATTCTTTCATAATCTGCATAATACATTATGCTATCACCAGCATAATAGCATTAAATTACTCCATCGAGTACAACCGTGAGTAATATAGTATACGTCCACTGACGTTCCTTACCACATTATCACTCACATGGTGATTATTTAATTCAATAACAAGTATTCAGATATATTCAACTGTGTTTCTTAAATATATTTTTTCTCATTTCAATGCATCATAATTTTTAACATGAGTGGATGCTGAATTAAGTCCAGTGGATTACAAAAAGCTTGCCTTACAGAGTTGTATTTACAGTCACGTTACAGTCACGCTCCCCGTTAAAGTTATTTCCTGGGATTTATCACAAAAAGATTCTTGTTCATCAAAAAGTTCTCTTAAACAACGTCCTACTCAAGAAAAAATTGAAAGACTGAATCAAAATTCAGTTATAGCAATCATATTTAATTTAAAGATCATCAAAGTGTATCCAAGTACACGTGGCAAGAAAATCAGAAGTCAAAGTTAATCAGACGAAAATAGAAATATCCCCTCAAGAGAGTGCACGGAAATCGGACTGGATCTACAACATGTATCCAGGTAACAACTCAAGTTAGCTTCTGTTGATACATTAGAATCCAATACGACAGCGTTCATCCCCAAGAGAAAAACCTCCATTCTAAAGAATGATCCAACTTCACATTCTATACTCTACTGTATTAATCATAATGCAAAAATGCGTAGGCTAATTCGTAGCTCGCAATTGTTCAACACATAAAACAGAGCGATAACCCCTCAAGCCATAGCTTGATAAAAACAACAAGAAATTCTCCAAAGAGTGGAAAATACCAAATCCACTAAATAATGAAGATTCCCTCCGAAATAACGTAGATTTCTTCCCCTATGAAGATCTGTTCTCCACAATCAAGAAGTTCGGAGTAAGTTTTATGAATTTATTTAATTAATTAAGCTGAAACAAACAATTAATTCATAATAAAATATAGGAAACGAGTGCACCTCCTTAACCAGGCCTAAAATCGACTGAGAATGAAGTCAAACATGACATGGAATAGCCATGCCTAAACCTCAATTCAATCTTACTACTAAAAACGTATAAAAGGTGGCAATGTGGTCCCACTGGATTATCCTTACTTTGCAACGCTACATGAAAAGCTTTCCTCTACCTGGCTGTAGACTCTCGAGGGGCGATATGGAGCATAGGAATGCCCCACCATCTGATTCCATCATGGTATAGCAGGATTGCACAGATCCCCTCCATCTCCAGTGATCGAACGGGGGACCTCCTACTCCAATGTCCCAGGTCCACTGCTGGTAATCGAACTGCTTCCTCATATCGGAAATAGTCCTCGCCCGTATTCGAACAGCTCTAACCCGACGTGAAATGAAATCACGCACGTGTTTGCAACATCGCGATAATCGAGTGAACACACGACTGTATTTTAAGTTATTTGCGTTATTTATGTTACCGAAAGTTTATGCTTCACATACCAATGGTCCGGAACGTGTATATGTTCCACTTCAAAAATAGCATTGTAGTTACTCGAAATGTCCACATCATTTGCTCGGAGAGCGGTGTCCACACTCATATTTAACCGCACATAGCTGCAATGTTAATATGCATCGAAACCGTCCCTCTCATCACCTCAGGTTTCCACATACAGTACATGTTTAAATATCTTCACTCGGATCGTATATAACGTTGAATTGCAATAGTCTTGGTGTGCGTATAAGAAAGAGCACCGTTTAAATACGTAGAGGCTTCAGTAAAAAGTCCCATAACGTATCACTGCGTTCCGCTTCTCGTTTACACAAACATTTCATTAACATGAAGTGAGATACATTCCTATAACTGTGCGCTGTCCGCATACAATGCCTGGCACGCTGTACATCCAAGTCCCTCTTCGACACTGAGCTTGGTGTATATTGGCCTCAATACGGTACAACACGAAATCTTACTATAAACTGGCTTCGCCGTTGACTTGTGATAACTTTGTACTTTCTTGCTCCTTGGAGCTACATTACGATATATATCTCTGCCTAGATGCTCACTTGGCCGAGTTGAAAAAGATCTGTCTGTCACCGCAGTGTGTCCGCTTTCAGGAAACAACAGGTACTCCCACTCTCCGGCGCGTGACGTAGCAATCTACCTGTGATAGGTCGATATGATATATACAAATTCTTAATGCCCCAAAGGCTATTTCCACAAAAGCAAGATTGCATTATCTCTCTGCTGGAATATCTTGTACTCCAATATACATTTGACATCATAAATATGCCTTATTTCCATATAATATTCGAATATAAATGTCAATCTTTCCACTGCTTCGTAGATCAAGGTCTCCTGCGCTCTCCTCGCGTTATAAAAGTTAAACACACTTCCGAACGTGGTCGCTGATCCTCGAACTGACACGAATGACTACACAATTTCCATCCAGATGACTTTGACTTACTCAAAACTAGGTTAAAGCCTGTCCCTTGCAGCAGCGGTTCGCTAGTCATAAATGTATCGTAATTTCAGACCAAAAAAAAAAAAAAAACGTACACTACCAAACTTTACTGAGGATAAAAGTATTGAGGGTCCATTTTTTTAAAGTAAAGCGAGAACGTGTAGCCCAGTATTTTATGTTCTTGAACTACTGGTATCCATGTGTCGAGAGTAGGCCACATTCCAAAGGGTAGGCGTCCTGATTTGTGCACGTTGATCGTGGCTCCTGAAAATAATTAATATTTATGAATGAGATCTTGTAGAGTAGTTATGTGACGTGGTCTACTTAATATCAGGGTTACGTCATTTGCGTACGCTTGTAGGTTGATCGATGTGGTTCCCTGGGAGATTCCAGGAATCTGGGTCGTGACATGTCTGATGAAGGGTTTCATACTCAAAGTAAAATGTATTGTAGACAGGGGACAACCCTGTCTTATGGATTTCTGGATAGCAATGTCCTTTGTGAAGAAACCATTCACTTCAATGTTTGAGATGGCATGGCTATAGAGCGCGCGTAGGGAGGCCATAAGTCTGGGTAGAAAGTTCAATCCTTGCAACACGGCCAATAGGTAGGAATGATGTACTCTGTCAACAGCACGTTGAAAATCTATACTCACTAGGGTGGCCTCTGTGGTTGTCGTGTAGGACACATGCAAGAAAAAGCTTCGTAAGCTAGACAAACAATCAATGAAGTTGGACTGTTTTAAAACACTGTATTGCTCCTGGCTGAGGTTGTTTGGGAGAAAATGCTTAATGCGCGTGGCGAGAAGACTGGAATATATTTTATAGTCCGTGTTCAAGAGAGTAATAGGGCGATAATCCACCAGGGTTCTAGGTGCCCTGGTTTTCGGGACTAAAACGATTCCTCCTTGTGCGAAAGCTGTGCCTTGTTCTGGGTGAGAGAGCAATTCCCCAAAAACAGAAAATAACTCGTGTTTGAAGTGTGGCCAGAAGTGTTTATAGATCTCGAAGGATAACCCATCGAGTCCTGGTGACTTATTTCTATTCGCGGATTTAATGGCGGTCTCCAACTCGTGTTCCAGGACATCGCCGTCGAGTGTAGCTGCTTCTGCGATGCTAATCTGATGTTGCAAGGGTTCGAGATAAGGCGCTAATGGTGGGGTAGTCTCACTCGGGTCGTGGGAAAAGTTGGCGGTAATATGATCCGTGGTTTATTTCAGTATAATCGACAGTCCGGCAATACGTTGATCTCGTTTCTTCAGTACGGTGATATATATTTTCTTCTGTTGATGTGTCTATTTTGCAATATGATAAGTTGCAGTCGGTTCTTCCTCTTCCAGATATGGGATGCATATCCTGTGCAGGACACCTTGTAGTGTAAGTTGTTGCAAAGACCAGAGAACATGTTTGATTTCATTCAGTTTATGCTGGAAGATGTTTCCCTGTTGTTGTAGTTTGGTGTACTCATAGAGGGCTTCTTCATAAAAGACTCTCGTGCGGCGGCGTTCCGTTGCACTCTGTATAGATAAGTTGCGAATAAATCGCTGTATGGCGGTTTTTGCCGCTTTAAGCCACCATCGTGGGGCAGTAGGATATTGTGGTTTTCGTCGTACTAGTTGGTTCCAAAATATAGGGAACCTTTCTCTGGCCTCGGGGGTCTAAAAGATAGCTTTATTTAATTTCCAATAACCTCTTCCCAAAACGGTGACATGTGTACCAGCTTGTAAAGTAAATACTACCGTGTGATGGTCACTAAACCGCACAAGATTCACTGCGATATTATGCAGGTCGACGAGGGGGTTAGATATGTAAACAATAGATTAATGAAATTAGTAAACGGTTGAAACGAAGTGGCCATGGTCTATTAGAAGGTACTGTCCCGGCATATGACTGTAGTGGGCATGGAACTCACTGTTGCAATGAATTGGGCTATAACCTGGCCCCTTGGCCTTACATGCTGGCTACACCTCTTGGTTTTAGGATAACGACTGTATAATTACAGCTGAATACATCGAGGTCAAGTGTAACTTAGCACACATGGAGAATGATGGGGGTGATGAGTTATTTTTTAAAAATATTTTCATTTCTCATGTTCAATTTAAGATCTCACTTCAATGTCGGAGTCATCCTATGAGTGGTTTTACGTGGTCCCTTACTTCTACCTCAATCAAATGACGAGGTGGTGCCTAACTTAAGGCAAAGACCACAGTAGCACAGTGGCGAGTGTTTTGAGGCAGGACATTATTCATTTCACACCACCTCGTGGAGCAGTTGCTAACATTTTTGGCTGTCAATCCCTCAGCTCCGGGTGAGATTCCCGGCTCTGCCATGAAATTTAATTCTCAACTGAGGGCTGTAACGGGGTCCAATCAACCTCGTGAGACAGAACGGTGAAGAGGTGAGTTCGATTCCCTCCTCAGCTATTCTAGATGTGGTTTTCCGTGGTTACCCACATCTACTAGATGCAAATACCAGGGTCGTTCTTAACTTAAGACCAGGGTTACCTCCTTCCAAATCCTAGCCCCAATTACAAATACAGTACACACACAAATTCAGACATAAGACCGGTTATAAGACAAATCCTACACACACCCAAGTACATGCACTTAAATGACCACGATGTCGTAATCTCCAACAAGATTTACGGTGTTAGCAACAACAACAACAATGTATTAATTTCAACATTCAAATATGCACTTTGTATCGCAGAACGAAAAATCATATTGAAAGAAGTTCGATTAAAAAAATATCTTATGCGTTTCAACAAAGAACGATTCAATTATTTAATTGAATTTCATGTATATTTCATTATTGAGTGAATCAATGTTTAATGTGTATTAAGTATACTTACTCAGAGTAACGAAAATTATTTTGTGCGCATTATATTATTTATAAATATTCAGGGCATAGAAGTTCAGATGAAATGTACCTTCCCAGAGCTCATAGCTCTGAAAGTGGACATAATATTCATAAATTGAAACGTTATTTGCTGGTTCAAATTTGTGAAAGGAATTGGGCGTCATGTATACATTAACTGAAACACAACCATACCCCCTTTGACTTTGGGGAAACACTCTGTATAGAACATGTCAGCAATGAACCAACATGCTCTGATGGCAATGTCACGTCAGGAGGCCAATAGGATAGAGCTGTTTGATCCACCACTGTGCAATATAATGAATATCTACAACCACTAAGGTCTCATTCGCAACAGCCTCCCGTATAGCTAACCCAAATACTGTGCCCGTTTAGACCGAAGTCCGGACGACCACATATGCATTTCACCAAAAATCAGTCAGCACGAGAATCTAAACATCCCAGGGCACCATAAGGGTTAAAATGACTACAATAACACAAAAAAAATATTGCTTTACTGATTTTCGGCTCGATGCAACAATAAGGATAGAAGGGGATTTTCTGAAAATAACACAATTCGTAAAATTATCTCATTTTATTGAAATGTTTAAAAGTTGACTGAAGTAATGCCAAAAATAATAATTTTATTAATGCAGCCAATGGTCATGTACTTTTCTTTTAAGGACGGGTCAGGGAAGGGATATTGGAAGGAAATCGGCCGTGGACCTATTTAAAGGATCCGTCCCGGCATTTGCCTGGTGGTGAAAATGGGAAACCACGAAAACCATTTTCAGGACGGCCGAGGTGGGATTCGAACCCACGCTCTCCCGATGCCAGCGAGGCACGAGGTTGCGCGTTAGCGCTCTCAGCCACCGTGGCCGGTAATGCCGAAAAAGCACTATGGATGCATGACGAACCATACATTTATATACACAAATTTACAGATTCACCAACACATGAACACCAGGCATTTGAAACGAAAGTCAGATTGTTAGTCCTGTTGACTTCGTTCAAATGAATTATTTACAACCGTAGGTTTGTCAGTGCAAATTTATTTGTCCATCCTGATTCCTAACTTTTAAGTATTCACACGTTAAAATGAAATATTATCACTCGATGAAAAAATCACTGTTTTTGTTTTTCAAATAGTAGCAGAAAATTAACTAACACTTTTTCCAGGAATCAGTATCTCAAAATTGGTTCAACTATAAAGTCATAACAATAAATATAATACAATATTAATTACATGGACATTCGAGCATGGATTCGAAGAACTTCGATAAACAGAAAACAAATTATTGTATCATCTGTTCTCGATCCAATATTTATTCTGAGCTCTTGACTCAATTAGCAATATTATGGTCAAAAATTTATTATTAACAAAATATCAATTCTCTTAACTATGGATTTAACCATTCAATTATTTAAATATCTCTTCTTTTCTTTTCTTAGTCGTTTACCCTCCAGGGTGGTGGAACCCACGGACTCAGCGAGGGAACTCACCACTACCGCCTCTACGGGCAGTGTCCTAGAGCTGGGAACATCGAATAGGAGAGGGTACAACTGGTGAGGTGTGATTGGCACCTCGCCCAGGCGGCCTCACCTGCAAAGCGAACAGGGGCCTCATGAGGGAAGGTAAAGGAAGGTCAGGATGGATAGGCAAGGAAGAGGGAAGGAGGCGGCTGTGGCCTTGAAGAAGGTACCATCCCGGCATATGCCCGAAGACCAAGTGGGAAACCACGGAAAACCACTTCGAGGATGGCTGAGGTGGGATTTGAAACCCCCTCTACTCATTTTGAACACCCGAGGCTGAGTAGACCCCGTTCCAGTCCTCATACCACCTTTTTTCAAATTTCGTGGCAGAGATGGGATTCGAACCCAGGACCTCCGGGGCCTCAGCTAACCATGCTGACCGCTACGCTACGGAGGCGACTATTTAAATATCACTTGGAAATATTATTTAATAATTTTATCACAAAACAATATCAGTTGCTATTATCAAAATTACAATTGTTTGACCGAATGTCAAAATGTTAATCATCATATTAATTTACATAATGTTTATATTTTTCAACAGGATCACAAATATCCTCTAAAATTGTAGTGGTTGTTAAGAAATAACAGTATTAATTTATTTATGGCATCGGCCCATTCGATTTAAATGTGTCAAAAATCACATGATCATAATTAGCATCTAGAAAACGGTAAAGTCTTCTCATAATGAAAGGTAAATGTTAATAACAAAATTCCGGGTCAACAATTACTAGGAAATATTCATAGAACACGTGGGTAAACTGTGAATTGACTATGATGGTTCCATAAAATAAACGTTGGTTATAAATTTGACGAAAGTGTGGCTTTCAACAATATTTCAACTCCCGACATTATTTCAATGTCATCCAACCTACAATATGGTTGATGCTCCTTTATAAGAACCTCATTCCTGCGACTTAAATTGCACAATCAGAATGGCATATTTAACTATTTCCACACACACAAAAAAATCGTCCCAAATTAAACATAATAATCAAGCCTTTGCCTGTTACTCAAACTGGGAGATTTATAAGCTAGTAAGTTCCTCAATGAGTATACAGTAATTTTACCACCAGTTTAAACATTAATAATTCTACACCGTGTCTATTTCTAGCCAAACGTTCTATCACAAGACGTTGCTCAAAAAATGATTTTATATTTATACAAACTCTAGTAAAACCCTATTTTATACTGAGCCCGTCAGACGAGTTGTTTAGGTTAACACTAACCGTAATGGCTCCCCAGACAACTCACCGTCTGGACGCATAAGCCGAGAAGGCTTGAGTGTACTTCCTATAGGTCATTGCGCACGAGGACGCAGCATCCCGGGGTGATCGGGCAGACACGGCTAAAAAGGTGAAAGGACCCAAGAAGCACACTCTAGAAACACTTAGCATCCAGTCTTATGTAAACTCGAATAAAATTTATTTAAATAACGTACAAACACCTATCGTAGTTCGAAGGGTTAGTCTTGGGCTAATCCCGCAAGCTAAATAAAAATAATAATGTTAAAGTTGTTGATCCTAAACTGATTGTAAATTGAAATAACCCTCGCGAAATATCTAGTTGCAAAAAATGCAAAAGCAGCAAGCTAGGGCAGTGGCACGTGAAGTACACCCTACACAAATGAAACGGGTTATTTATGAATTTAAATTAACAACAACAAAGATCAAAAGAATTTATGATGGTACCACTCCCTTATTTATCTTTATATAAGTTAAATCTAGCTAAATCCTGACAATTACAACAGAGTATACGGTGACTGACTACCGTAACAAACAAACATTTAATAACAAAGCTATGTGACAAACCAGTATAAAAAACAACAAGTTCCTTATAAGCTATCAGGTACAAGAGGTAAGCATACATTTATATACAAATAAATAAATAAATAAATAAGACACAGCTTTCAGAAACCTTCATAGTATTGCCCTGCGTACACGCAAGAATACTCTTTGCATCCTTGGGTCATCTAGTGTTTGTTATGTTGGTAAATGCGTTATCCCAAAACACGTCTTAGATTATTGAGGTGTTGTGCGCCACTAGCTGAGAACTAATGGTCCGCGACAACTCTGTCGTCAAAAAGTAGTGTTAAAAAAGTTACAAGCCATTCCCCGCTCGGAAATGTGACTGATCCTATTACTTGGCCAGTTCGCATCCAATCGCAAGTCAAAGCATTACTGTCATTTTAGTTATTTTAGTTATAAGAATTAGTTCTTATTATTATTAGAAGCGTGATTATTATCTGTCGGCGGTTTAGAGTACTGGCTCATTCCTCAAAGGACACCTAGGCTTAAACTCGTGAAGTCTCTCTAAGAACAACACTAAAGATCATCGGCTCACACCTGGCCGGAATTCACAATAACACTGTCGGGGCTCAAAGCTCACCGTAACAGTCTTCAGGTACTGACCTGGACATCATCGGCTCACACCTGGCCGGAATAAATGGTCGCAGATATAACAATCTGTACGACGACGCAACACAAGGCGTCACAACAATAACACAAGCCTACAAAATCGGTGTCAAAATATCTCATAAAACAGACAAAAGCTTCTACTGATCATAATACACACTCCTGGTGTTCAAACATCTCGCTTCTTAAAGCGGTAACTCTAGTAAATTACGTCCAAGGACGTAATAAACATGTGACAGCAATAAACACTCATATAACCTTGACTCAAAATTATCAATACTTTCCGTCGCGTTGAATTGGGGTGCGCGCATGCGCGTCGAGGCTAAACAAAATAACTACAAGTCGTCTCACCTGAGCGCTGCGGATTCCCATACAGTTCATAAACATTCAGCAGCTTGTCAAAGCACTCACACTCATCTCATCGCGTCTGCGACGTAATACACTACACGGGCGTATAATATCTCTTAAATAGAAGTCTTTCTGATATAACGCTGGCTTGAAATCCAACACAATTATAAAACAATTTTCCGTGGTTTCACTACCACGCTAAAATTTCATAAACACTGATAGGTAACTTCAAAATGTTACAAAGATCAAAGAGTGGAGATGTTCCACTCTAAAAATGACTTTGGAAATGGATAAAGATATTCCATTCCTAATATTCTGTAAAATATGCCTTTACCAAAACTTTCACGAGTCTCACAACTTGACACTGAGCCAAAAATAATAAACAATTGACAATCCTACTAACTGATAGGTCGTTTTAATTGATACAATGGCATCGGGTTCGATGCTGGGTTGGCATCCACAATAATGCTCCCAAATATAGTTCTCTCTAGAGCTGTTGTGGCATCAAAGCTCACACTAAAGCTTAAATACATCCATTCAAAAGGTCATGACTTCTGTCGATCATGAAAATGATACGAGGCTTAAATAGCTCAAAAAAACTAACAGTGGCGTAAAAGAGTGGTTCGCAAACAGGGGGTCGGGAAAATAAGCGAATAATGGTAGTCCATTATTCCAAATTCCTAATCTAGTCCATCTGAAGGACTGACCAAACCAAATCAAAGTGATTTGAGGTCTCCCTAACTAAAATTAGAACAAAAATCCTGCGAACACTTTTACTTGCACCAAACACTCTGGTGATTAACTCATCCACTGAAATATAACATAATTAAACTAACTACAAGAAAAATCCCTGCCCGACTGGTGTCACAAGTTCGGTTAATGTCTACATTCTACAATCTATAATCTACTACCACAGATCAACCCGTACAAGAGAATAGATTTGACTCACTCAGAAGCCACCATAATCGAAGGTTCCAACATTATGGTGTGACAAAGATTCAGGATGGTTAGCAATCTTCCATGAACCTGCTCGGTCATCGAGCTTATACGACTCCATTCCTCTCCATCGGCTTCTCGTCTCTCGAGTAAAGATCTCCTCCTCATGGTCAACGGTAGGGTTGAATGTACCATGGATCTCCACATCCAGGTCGGTGTTCGTTAATTCTCATGCCATGGTTGTTGATTCGTCCTCTTCCTTGTCGAAGTACCCCTCACATCATGGTGTATACTCCATGATACTGGTCATCATGGTCGTTGTAATAGTAGCGTACACGTGGTTGACGTTCAAGTACATCGTGAAATAATCACACGTGTTTTCCACTGATTTTAAGTGAAGCACAGCATGACAGTATAACAAATCACTGGCTTTATGGTGCAGACTTTCAACAAATGGCCTTTCACTGTCTGCTTCACTGCATTTTATAGACATGCGTTTTCAGCAATCACTGATTCGAAAATATTATTACGCATCCACAAATATCGCTCTAATCTGGCGAAAGATTCCTACATAAATTGCGGCGTAATATGTAGTAAAATAAAGCACTTTTACTTGGGTGGATGGTTTAGTGATCATGTCTGATTTACTGTATTCTATCACACTCGTGTAACATGCAGCATGGCGTTCACAATGAAAATGTGGCGTTACACGAAAATATCCGACACAATTGTTACTAAAATTCCGCACTTGACATGTGCGTTTTAACAGAATATCACTGGTAACAATTATAACCATCAAATTAATTTCACACGTAATCTGTTCAAGATGATTATGGATTTTATCTCCACCTCGTGGACGTAGCATGTGGTGATCGTCTCTTGGACGTGAATTGCACTTTTCCACTCACAATTA
Organism: Meconema thalassinum; assembly: GCA_946902985.2. NCBI lineage: Eukaryota > Metazoa > Arthropoda > Insecta > Orthoptera > Tettigoniidae > Meconema > Meconema thalassinum. The sequence continues at coordinate 605,918,200 of OX336389.2, forward strand.
AATAAATACTTTTCGCTACGAAGCACAGCACACATTCGTGCAAAATTAATACTTGTTCTTCGACGTAGTCGGTTACACTTTATTCATGACCTACACGGTGGACTTAAGATATTTCTTCGTCACACAGGACGGACTAACTCAGCGCGTCTATACACGACGGCTGTCAAACAGTACGAGCCATGAGTGTCGGTCTCTCTGCCTCGTGCAGAGTCAAAAGTTGAGTCGTTGACGGTCTTCTTTCTTCCGCCTATCTACGGTGCTAATACCTTTTACATTATATCAAAAATGCGGTAAACATCGAAATGTTTCCTTGAAGCAGTATTACATAGTGGAATGATCTGAGACTTTTAAATGCAAAATAGGTAATACTTGTGCTCGGAATAAAATATCCAGGTGAGTTTCCAGAGTCAAGACAACTCCCATATCTTCCTGTACGTCCCGCGCTGCAACAGGGCGCGTTCTGTTTCACAAACATGACTTGCTCCTCATAAGTTCCAACTAATATCACCGAGCCATGAATTTCCACGGGCTCAATACATTCTATTTTCTTCACGTATCATTACTTTCCGTGTCTTCTAAAAGATTTAACTGCACAATGCAGGGGTAAAATGTTCCCATAAAATTATTCTGTTAGTTCAATGTGGGCGTGCGTTAACCACTAGCTTTCGGAAAAACAAGTATCCGATCTAGCAAACTGTTTTAAATATCAACTTTATAAATCGCAATGCATTATATGATTATTAGAAAATATAAATCATAATTATTATTATCTCAGAAAAATATTGGATATAATAATTATTATTAAATCATTATTATTATTATTACTATTATTATTATTATTATTATTATTTCCACAAATGGAATTAACGTTGCTAAACTGTTCGGGAAATATCATCCTCGACTTCTTAAATATGGATAAACAACCATTCCTCAACTTAAATTTATTATTAAATTTACAGTTACGACGGCTGATGACTGCAATTAGAAAAATTAGATCAAAAATCAAAAAAAACGCTTTTTTTGCTCGTCCATTAATTCAAATGATTGACTTCTCATGTCTCAGTGTAAAAACTGCTCATATCAAGGCTTTCCATGCCTTGAAAAAAATATTTGCAATAGCAAAATATCGAAGAAAAAACAGTGTTGGCAAGACTGTAGACAAATTGATAATTCCAGCTAACTAGGCATAAAAATAATGTAAAATGTAGCTTACATTCTTGTAGATTTTGATGTAGATAATCTGGTCTGAACCAGACTATTCCAGTCTTCTCTCCCCATTTGGACACGTACTTAAATTCTCGTATCGGCCTGCATTATATACCCGCAAGATGTCTAACCAGACATAGCGGTATTCATACTCGTTGCCTGATAATCTTAATGAAAACTGTTTGTAATATGAGCTGCTTCAACAGCTGAAGTAATTTTCTAGATAGGGGCAAGATCGAATTGATCCATGATGCAAAATACCAGATTCTAACGTGACCCAACGGTGATGCATTCAGTACTATCAATACTCCGACAATCTTATTCAGCACCGGTACAAGTTCTGATGTTCAAGTCCTTGGGCAGAGTTTCTCACTCTCCAGACAATGCTAGGCAAGCTGATTTCTCTATGTCGGCTAAATGAACTGAACCGTGCAAGAATTGTATGTGGAAAGTACTGACTTATCCTGGTTGGTCAAATAGTTACCAAGACAAAAGCATGTTCTGGCCATTGGATAAAAATAATCCAAGTTAAATATTAGTGGACAGTGGAAAGAAAAATATAGACAAAGTCTATCATATGTCCGTGTAGCAGTAATAATTACCAATGTTCTGCCAAAAAGTCTATCACCTGAGAGATAACTTACGAAGAATTCTAAGTACACTAAAATTTCAAACACATTTCAAAGTCCAGTAACCATGTACTGTCTTAGTATTCACTAAGTCATGGCAACCATGTGCTAGTAAAAACATAGAGTATTGCAACCATGTGCACGAAGATATTTTCAAAGTGTAACGATGTCCTTATCAGCATAGCGCTTACGAAGCAATAACGTGATGTGTCAGCAACTGAGTGCTGTGGCGAAGTATCATATTGAGCTAAGGCTCCCAGCCATTTTATACTCTGCGGGCGGACTCCTTGACGTCACTGCTTGAGATCTGCTCAAACTAAAACATCTCATATCTCAGCTTCCGCTCGATCAATTTTCTTGAAATATAGCACGTTCTTCTTCCCTTGTCTGTGCCAGTAATTTGGTGTAAGTCCATGTTTCTACTCGATCGGAAAATATTTTATGCAAATATAGCATCAACTCTGGTAAACTTGCTACGTCACTTAGCGATCTGTTGGCTGCATAATGCTTCGAAACCCTTCTAAGAACAATGGGAGCGCGCTATTCAAAATCTCAGCTCTGGACTTAGCATCTGGGCCTGTGCTCTCAAATCTGGACAACTGGATTAGGGCACAATACCATTACGGATTTCATAAATTTCCTGGAATTGTAATAACAAATTTTTGAAATAAGCATCAACTGATATTTCACACGTTGTCACATGAAATGAAAAATAACCAAGAACACGTCAGCGCAAAGCACTTTTATTCAGTATAGATACTTAAAAGAATGGAAATTCAATTTTCAACTTACGTAATGGAAGTTAATTTTCAAACATGAATAATTAGGTAGCGTGGCCGTATAGGACACCTTTGGTTACATACAGTTTTTAGAAGTTCCTGCAAGTCAGGCTAAATTGTACCATGGAATTCCTGCAGCTAAGAGCGTTCTTCCTTCAATGGATATATCAGTAACACTGCTCACAATCAATCGTCTAGAAGGGTTACTCTTATAATGGAAATTTTCATTTCCGTTACAAAACTGCGTAGCCATGCATTTATACTTCACCCCTCTCTCGGTGCAAGTCCCCCTTTATATCAATATACTTACCCAGCTGTAGGCGTAGACTCAGCTTCGCTCTTCTTGGTCTTCTACAAAGATTGTTAAATAGTGGAAGTAGGATACTTTCATGCTGCGCTCAACGAGTATCGAAAACTGAACAGATTATGAAGCCAAGCAAAGAATACCACAGAGGCCACGATGAACGCATTCTCGCAAGAAGGAAAATAATTTCGACCGAGCCCCCAATGTCATATACTAGTCCTGAACCGAACACGAAACTGGAGAAAGTAGTATAGTACGGTAGGTGTACTAAATACCAAGAAAAAGGCAAGAACACAAAGGGTGTGGATTTGTAAATTTAGAAAGAGAATGTATTGCAATAAACACATGGTGGACGGGAGGAAACTAACACAGGGATGACGTGAAAATAAATCATCTAAGTTGACCTGTGAGTAGAATTGTTATAAAAAGACTCACGCAAATTACATTTGGAAAAGAGACTATAGGGCACAGACACATGGCCCTAAGAACCAGTATGCTAGCAAAGCAGAGGCCGACGAAGGAGGAAGAGGGAGGAGCCCTGGAATTATAAAATAAGAAAATAGTAGAGGCACAGATAGATATATAATAAAGAAAGTACTACACGTACGTCAGTTATTTAAGCCAATAAGTAGAAACCAAGCATGGCGTAACATGCTGAGAGCCAAGCCTAAGAAGAAAGAAAGAAAGAAAGAAAGAAAGAAAGAAAGTAAGAAACACGTACAAGCACATAGGTTGAATCACAGAACGAAAGAAGGAGTGCACAACAGATAATCAAAGGGGAAATCATGTTACTGACTTGCGAAAACACCGTAATCACACACACAGACAGAGAGAAAAACTATCCAACAAAGGGACACAAAATCGTCAAGAAATGCATCACAGTTGTTCAATAAATATAGTCTTCCTTGGGTAAAAATAAGAGTCGTAGAGAGATGAAGCATGGGCACATGCTCGTTTGTAATCACGAGTGTGTTATGGACCGTAACACATGCACAACGACCAGCAGGATTATTGCAATCACGGATAAGGCAGCAGACATCACAAGAACAAACGAGCGTCGTAGAATAACTAAATGTAAGTAGATGAGTGAACCCATGACTCAGCCTTACAATCCAACAGGTACCCACAGACAAGCACGAATACACTGATCACACATGGAAGTTGATTTCAAAGATACAAGGGAGGAAAAGAGACATTAAGTTGCTTTCGACCAGGCAAAAAAATGAAGAAAAGAACCAGGAATGATGACAGACGAACTTGCGCAATTAGGCTCTCAGTCGACTACGCATAAATCATGCTAAGTTAAAATAGTACATTATGCAACGAGCCTATAATGGCTATAATTAAGACACGAGTATATTTATAAAACGAGCGTATGCGAGTTTTATAATTTCCATACGAGTGTCTTAATTACCATTATAGGCGAGTTGCATACGACTGTTTATGTTCGACGATAATTATAACTTTATTATATGTTTTAACATAAATATTCATAAAAATCTGTTCAGTCACTAGAATGTTGTGATCGGGTGCTGCGGTGGGTAGTATATCTCTGTTTCCCAAGCTCTCTGGACAACCGACGCATGCGCTCTGTGTGCTTCAATGCCATATGTTCAGATTGTGCTCCAGTATTCAGTAAAACTGTCGCCGAAGTAGTTTCAAAACCACGCGCTGTGTAGAAATTGGTTTTGGGGATTTTAAGGTACAGTGCTATTTCTTGTCTCATATTCACCAGTTTATTTACGCGAACATATGGACGGTGCACTTTTGGTAACTTATATAGACATGTTGGATTTTGAGCGCATGCGCGAAGGTATCCGTATCTAATTGGTCACACAACTGTTTCTTGAGCTCTGATTGGTGGGAGGAACAGTTTCATAATGAAAAATAGTGTTATAATGAGTCTCATTATGATACAGTTTTCTGAGACATAATAGTCAGGGTCGAACATAAACAAAATTAAGGTTCAATGGCTCACCTACATGTAGCGTTGTACTTTCTTAATTACGAAACACACTAAAAGAGAATAATAAGGTACCGGTAAAGAAAATAATCACTATCACAACCACGGGTTTGCAATACCCTCTAAATACAGGAAGAAATATGGTCATTATTGCGGGCACGGGAAGGCGAGTTTGCCTTCCTGCGTAATGGGAGGCTTCGCAGGAAAGGTGTTGAATACAAGACGTAATGAATGAGAGTAGAATGATGAAACGGTAACTTGCCGCCAGATAGCAACGGGTGGGAGGGAAGAATCAATTGTGATGCAGTAAGAATATAAACACCAATAGAAAAGGCGAATCAAACAGAGAATTAAAATTGACAAATAGTCTGACTCGTTATTCAAACCAAGAGCACAAACAGACAGGATGGCATAAGCGGTCAAATGAAATAAAATAATGAAATTGTCAGGTCGGAAAAAAATTAAAATTATCCCAACGTGCAAAATACAATGGTTCAATACTAAGAACTGTTTTCACATTTGACGTGAAAACAGGAAACAAACGAAGAAGGAAGTCACAGGCTTGATATTGTAGGCTCTTAAGTATCGCATTAATATGGTGTTCGATTTCATATGGATTGTTACTAATTCAGTGTCAGAACAAAAACGGATATCAGTTTTCACAGACATACAGATAGACAAAAGGGGAAGGTTTAGGCAAGAGATGCACATATCGGTCCATAAACTAAATACCTTCCCATGAAATTAATTCAACATCCTTAATAAGTACCTTATTGGGGGCCTCTTGGAAGCAAACACGTCATCGATTTAATAATAATGGCTCACCCAGTAGTCGTAAAATTTATGTTTTCCGTATCATTCCAGATTTGCAAGCAAGGCTAATTTCCTTTACATTTGCTCTAACATTTCAAATATTTTAAGGTTAATGAACAATGTTCCAATCCTCAACCAACCAAGCAACCTACCAACATGACCGAAAATACAGTCAAGAATATTCAGTCTGTCGTAAAAGAGAACATATGCCTACGAGCCTTTGTAATTTTTCACCCTCATCAAGTAAGCCTGCTACCTGCGAGGAAAGCTATTCCCCTACTACTGTTTTCACGTTATCATTGCTGCAAAAAAACTTGAAACGTGTGAAAATTCAAACGGCAATGTGGACATTGTAAATGGTGATGGTGATGAATAACTACCGATGCCATGCTTATCTCTGCTGAGAACCAAATACCGGACCGCATCCTACTCAAAAGAGGCGGCCTTAGACTTACTTTAGGTACAATTCCGTCAATTGCCTAACGTAGGAAAAGTCAACCACGGAAATCCTATTGAACCCGCCTCCTGTCGTTTTGTCTAGAGAGACTGAGTGCACCTCACGCCAATTCTCAGACCAGAAATAAGCCAGAAATTGAACCTAAACCTCACGAGTGTTGGTGTATTCTTGGAATACACGGTACGAGAGATATAATTTTGATTGCTCCTTGCATGTACATTTCTTCCTTCCTCTTTGTCAAACACCAACAGTGATCTTCTGTTTTCTCCTTGATGGGCAAATCTCTTATGTCTTCATGAGTCTGTTCTAGATATATAACTTCTGTGACCCATCTAGCGTCATCTAGCAGCGAATCTCTGAAGCTCCTCAATTCTTCCTGGTGCTAGAGGACTTACTTATCCATTTGGCCACCAGATCCTGTTACCATCGCCAGCTATTTTCTCCTTGAGCAAGAGGACTACGTCTACTTCTTTACTCACCATGCTGCGCTAGCATCGCCTACTATCAACTCCTTGAAGACCATTCATCAAGAAGAACATTTATTTTTGATAAGTTGGTTATGTTTATATGTTCTCCTTTTGTTTCCTACCCCCCACTCTCTTTCCCTTCCTTGGACCCTCCGTGCTCCGTTGAGCAGGTCTCACTTCACAGTCGGCAGTTGACTCGATCAGTTAAGGCTCCTCTCGAGCCAGCCTCCTCAAACCAAGAGGCATACTCTCTTCTACGCCATGTTGACAAAGTAGTTTTCGTCAAAAGGAACTTCACTTTCAACATGAAATCAAGATAAGTACCATCTTAAAGTTTTAACCTCATCTTCATGGTTTTAACTTTCACGTGCTTTTAACTATACTTTTATAGACAGTGTGAGATTATTTATTTTGGGGCAAAAATCATTCTTCGTGGGATTTGCCATGTTGAGCTTTTGTTCGTACAAGCCAACCTTACTAGAAAAGAGCTTTTCTTAAGCTATTTAAATGAGAAATCCTCTCGCTACGTGGGATATTATCTAATACCCACTGTCTATAATTCACCAAGCTAGTTCCTCCGTTGGATTTTCTTAACCCCATTTTTCTACTAAGATCATTCTGGAACCTTCCAGATCTTGTACTTTATCTGCAAGTCCTGCCATCATGTATTTCTCACTTATTTGTGAAAATGCTATTTAAAATTGAAGAATCTTACTTCTAAATTACTACAATAGTGAATTTTCGTCCACCGCTGGAATTTTCTATGGCGCATTTAATTGTAATTTACAACTTTCTCAAGAAATAGACTTTCGTTCATCTAGTGCAACCAATCAGTTATTTTCCTCATTGCAATAACTTTCTTTCTCATAAACTTTCGTGTTTCAATAGTGAACTTTTCATATGTTTCAACGAACTATAGTGAAAACCAGTGCTTGTTCAACTTTCTACCGCGTCGCGATCGTCCGTTTACATATAAATAAGGCCATGAACAATTTTCCTCAATCCCTATTTCTCCTTCCTAAACCTTTTACTAACAATCTGTAATAAACTTTTAAATTTAGGTCTGTTTCAACGAGGTGTCAATCCATAGATGTGCCCTCCCATTTTTTCTCATGTGTAATTAAGTAATCTCTGTATAATTACGCGTCCAGCACACGTTTCAACCTTACATTGTTTCTCCCTTATAATGAGAGAATACAATTCTTTCAGCTCTTGAGTGAGTTATTTTTAGGTCTCACTAAATGGAAACTGCCCCATTTGGCTCGTGATATCTATTTAAAACATAGGAGGTCGAGAACCTTCCTTTTGATTATCTCTTCAGGTTTCACAGTAAGTGACCTGCCCTCTTTTGTATAATTCTCATAAAATAATTCTGTTTAAATATAAGAAGTTGTAGGAACTTCTATTTCATTCTTTATGTTTTTCTTATTGTTATTTTCGAAGTTGTAACCTTTTCTAAATCAGTTACCTGGTAATTTTTTAAAGTACACTCCTTGTACTCTTGTGAATGTTTAAACTTTAATCATTTCATTTGCCTTTTTAAAATCTTACAAAGATTTTAGTACCAGGTTTAAAACCTTAAGAATTATTATTTGCCTGGAGCAATTTCTAAATGTTGTCGGAGGTCTGCGACCCCAAATTGTTAATAAGATTGAAACATATTTAATTGTTAAAGATATCAACTTCTTTGCATTGTTAAATAAATTAAATATTTGTTTTTGGATTCATCATTTCTCTGATACTACAGTTAGGCAAGATCCTGGCTTTCCTAACTCTTCTTCAGTTCATGCCATCTTTAATACAGAATAAAGCTTTTACTATCTGTCTGGCCAGACCATCACCCTTCCACATAGTACTTTTATGCATGCTTGGGAGGAAATACACTAAAGCCTTTCTCTGGCAAACCGCCCAAGTCTTAGCTGCGCTTCCCGTCAGCTTCGACCAAGCTCGTACCTAATTTAGGTATCAGAGAGTTAATTTTCAGTGACAACTGCCTCTGAATGTATTGAAAGTCAAATTCATAACTTTTGTGGGACTCTCCTCCTATTTTTCTATCCTTTTTCTCCAATCCAAAATCTACTTCCTTCTCTTAATCATCTTCCCTTGGTGGGTGGGTTATTCCTTATCCAATAATCTACCCAAAAATTGGTACCAGAAACCCGGGAGAGTCCATTTGCTATTTCCATTGTTTGTCAAGTGTCATTTGACAATACTTTGCAGATTATTAATATCTGCTTTGGATTTTTCAGCTATAACTACATCATGCAAAGCCTGTGAACGGGAAAAAGGCCGCTCCTGTCTCCTTTGGTGTGTCCCGTTCTGTCTACCCATTCGCTGCTGCAAGCTTGACAGCATCTCCAAGGTTCTACAGTTTCGTGAGTTGTATTTCAATTTATTCTCTTTATCATGGCTCCTACTGAAAAAGATGAAACTCTCATTGCTAGACGTTCTTCCTATAAAGGGCAACTCACTAGATTCAGAAATTTTATCAACAAGTTAAATCCCGCCGAGTGTGATTTAGACATCCTAACACAACGCCTTAAGTTGTACGAACGGTCTTATGATTATTATGATCAAATTCAAACCGAGATTGAATCCGCTTGCCCAGAACTTCAATCGGATCGGGACGAGGTCGAACCCTTGTACTTTGAAGGGATTGCAAAGGCCCACCAACTGATCCGCAATATCTCAGAACCGGACACTAGGGTCATCAATCCGGCCCAGTTCGCACCCGCTTCAGTTCACAAGAACAAACCGAAACCGTTACTTCCTAAGATAAGCCTACCGCACTTCTCAGGCCAGGAAGGTGAATGGTATTCTTTTTATGAACTTTACTGCTCCCTAATTCATGAAAATACTGAGATTCCTGACATTCATAAATTCTACTTCCTCCGTACGTCTTTGGAATGTGAGGCCTTAGCCTTGGTGGAGTCACTGCCTTTAAGCGCAGACAACTACCACATCGCCTTTAATCTCCTTAAAGAGAGATATGGCAATTTACGTTTGAGTGTAGCTCGCCACATACGCTGTCTCGTCAACTTGCCAGCCGTCAAACCTAATGACGTCACCTCTTTGAGAAACCTGTTGGACTCTATGCAGTTAAATGTCAGAGCATTATACCAACTTAAGCAGCCTGTCCAAACATGGGACACCATACTCATTCATCTGGCTACATCAAGATTCGATTTTTCAACTTTAAAGGCTTGGGAAATTGAACTCGCTCGCAAGGAAGAATTTTCGTTTGAACACTTAATCTCGTTTCTTAACAGCCGATGTCAAGTTCTTACAGCACTCGCATTTCAGTGCGAAAAGGTCGAAACGAATCATCAGTGTCAAATTTTTGAAAAAAAAAACTTGCTTCTTCAAAGGGACATCAGCCCCCATCTGTCGAGAACCAGCAAACCCGTTCTTCTTTCAATCATGCAAGAGAACATATCAGGCCGCCCAACAAATCTTTAAAATGCACGCTCTGTAAAAATCTTCACACATTGTATTTGTGCAAATCCTTTAAAGAATTGTCTGTCGAAGATCGAAGGAAGTTTGTCTTCAATAGCAAACATTGTTTCAATTGCTTGTCACCTAAGCATTCTTCTTCAAACTGCACGTATTCCAATCTTTGTTTTCATTGCAAAAAACCGCATCATTCTTTATTGCACGTTCATGATAAATCGAGGTCATCAGTACCTGCCTCTTCAAGCTCCATGCAGAGCATCTCCGAACAAACTAATGCTTCTTCCTGCATTTCTAACGCCGAAACTTCTCACCGTGCGCAAGCTCTTTTGTCTACTGTTCAATTTGAAATCCAAGATAAATTTGGAAATTGGGTTCGAACCCGTGGTCTTCTTGATTCCGCTTCAACTCATAATTTTGTTTCGCAATCGTTGATTAAAAAACTAGGTCTCTCGTCATCGCATACTTCTATCAATGTGACCGGCATTGACAATTTGAAAACTCAAGTCTTGCAGTCTTCAAAATTGAAAATCAGAGACGTTTGCCAAAGAAACACCAATCTTAATTTAAACTGTCTCATTCTTACCAGTATTGGCAAGGACACTCCTAGCAGCTGTATTAATACCTCCTGTTTAAAGATTCCTTCGCACTTAAGGTTAGCCGATCCTCAGTTTAATGCTCAAGGTCCCATTGATGTACTTTTCAGTGCCAATGTTTTTTGGAAGTGCCTTCGCAAACAAACACGTAAGTTATCTTCAACCGTGGTCGCCAGAGACACCGATTTTGGTTGGGTTATTACTGGTGAAATTCAGCATCCCAGTGTTCAAACCAAAGCGCAATGTCATTTCGTTACAGCTGACATAAATCCCATTTCTGAAAAAGAGAACGCTCATGTTTCAGATCTCAATATTTTTGAAAAACACTTGTCGGAACGATGTCTTATCGTGAACAACTACACTACCTCTGTAAGTTGTTTAAATGGTTTTTCCTTCTTCCCGCACAAGATGGCAATTCAAGTTCGCCTTGCTTTGTGTTATTTCGTTTACCTTCTCATGTCATTTTTATAGCAGGTAATTGCTTAAACTCTTTCTCGAAAACTATCTTCCCCTTGTGTAAAACCATGGCTATTAGTCTCCATCACTTCGCTGTAAGCTATGTTTCACTTCTTTCGCTATTTAGAAGGATGGCCACGGTCGGCTCCTCCCTCCTTCCTCACAATTGGAAGTCGCTTATGAAACCGCTTGAAAATCTGAATTCTCTAACATCTAGAATAACTATTCTTGTGCATAACCTCCTTCTCAATGTCCCGGCTTCCCTTCCTATTTCGGAAGAATCAAGCTTTTTCCTGTTGAAAATTGTCGGATTCCGTGATCCTCTCAATTATGCGAAATTGATTTCCTACTCTATTTCATATAGCTTTAAATTGGTTTTTCACGTCCAAGTTACGATTGACTGCATGCCGTCCAACCTGAATATCTGCTTTAAGTTACAGCTGATTCAACTAGTGTTGTTTGTGTACTTTGAACTGCTTGTTTTTCAAACTTGTTTGTATACAAGCCCGAGTAAGGTCAAGTCACTGTTTATTTCCTGTACGCTTGACAAAGGTCAAAGCAAGTTTCTCTTATCTCAACTTTGGCTGATTGCCAACCATTTTCTAGTGAGTCGCTCCTGCATGTACAGAAGCCGTTCAACTCATCACCAAAATAAACTTGTTCCGCTTAAGGACTCTTTCAGCTATTTATATTCCTTATCTCGCCGTACTATGTGTGTCAAGGCCGTGCTTGCCTGTGTATCCCACTTACTTACGCTCGTATTCTACAATTGCTTCGATTCTCGTCTCGTAACATCGTTGCATATCCTTTACGCGCTTATGTATTGCACTTTGCTTACATATTTTGAAATCTTATTGTTCATTGAGGAACAAACTTACTTTTTCTCGTCGTCACATTCGATGCGTTTTTGCATTTATACTTGTCAAGTCACGTTTCTCGCTGACTTAAGTATTTTTCTGAGTAACCCTTTGATGCTTATTGTAACTTAAGGTCATTGTTTATGGCTACTAGTTTGTTACCTATGGCGTTCTTGCTTTCTACTCGCATAGTTTCTTTGTTTATTTGGTATATTCTTGTCCTGAATAGATGTACTTGTTTCTATACGCTTTGTTTAAACTTGTCAATTCTTCTTTCTCGTCGTATCGCAATCTTTACTAGTGCTTTATTTCTCTCAGCTTCCAGCTATTTCGTGATTGAAGGTGTTGTTAAATCTCGTTTTTTAACTCCGCTTTCCAATGACCCTGATGACCTGCTTCCACTCACACCTGGTCACTTTCTTACACGCACTCCTCTCTCTGCCCCTCCTCCTCTTCCCAATTCTTTCAGGGATTCTAATTTACCTATTGCTTGTCGTAAACTTGAAGCCCTCCGTAATTCTTTTCGGAAGAGGTGGAACTTTGAATATTTAACTTCCTTGCAAAGGAGACAGAAGTGGTTTCTTTCCAGTCCCGATATTAAAGTGGGAGACTTGGTCTTAGTTAGGGATGTTTCTCCCCCCTTAGTCTGGATCTCGGGTAGAGTGACCGAGTGTTATCCTGGAAGAGATGGGAGAGTCAGGGTGGTCAGAGTTTTGACCCCTAATGGTCAGATCATAAAACCACTTCTCTTCAATTACTTTATTACTCTTAAATGTCTAACTGCTTATTTGTTCTCTGTTGGTGTTTGACCCTCCCAGTATGGTGTATTCTTGGAATACACGGTACGAGAGATATAATTTTTATTGCTCCTTGCATGTTCATTTCTTCCTTCCTCTTTGTCAAACACCAACAGTGGTCTTCTGTTTTCTCCTTGATGGGCAAATCTCTTATGTCTTCATGAGTCTGTTCTAGATATATAACTTCTGTGACCCATCTAGCGTCATCTAGCAGCGAATCTCTGAAGCTCCTCACTTCTTCCTGGTGCTAGAGGACTTACTTATCCATTTGGCCACCAGATTCTGTTACCATCGCCAGCTATTTTCTCCTTGAGCAAGAGGACTACGTCTACTTATTTACTCACCATGCTGCGCTAGCATCGCCTACTATCAACTCCTTGAAGACCATTCATCAAGAAGAACATTTATTTTTGATAAGTTGGTTATGTTTATATGTTCTCCTTTTGTTTCCTACCCCCCACTCTCTTTCCCTTCCTTGGACCCTCCGTGCTCCGTTGAGCAGGTCTCACTTCTCAGTCGGCAGTTGACTCGATCAGTTAAGGCTCCTCTCGAGCCAGCCTCCTCAAACCAAGAGGCATACTCTCTTCTACGCCATGTTGACAAAGTAGTTATCGTCAAAAGGAACTTCACTTTCAACATGAAATGAAGATAAGTACCATCTTAAAGTTTTAACCTCATCTTCATGGTTTTAACTTTCACGTGCTTTTAACTATACTTTTATAGACAGTGTGAGATTATTTATTTTGGGGCAAAAATCATTCTTCGTGGGATTTGCCATGTTGAGCTTTTGTTCGTACAAGCCAACCTTACTAGAAAAGAGCTTTTCTTAAGCTATTTAAATGAGAAATCCTCTCGCTACGTGGGATATTATCTAATACCTACTGTCTATAATTCACCAAGCTAGTTCCTCCGTTGGATTTTCTTAACCCCATTTTTCTACTAAGATCATTCTGGAACCTTCCAGATCTTGTACTTTATCTGCAAGTCCTGCCATCATGTATTTCTCACTTATTTGTGAAAATGCTATTTAAAATTGAAGAATCTTACTTCTAAATTACTACAATAGTGAATTTTCGTCCACCGCTGGAATTTTCTATGGCGCATTTAATTGTAATTTACAACTTTCTCAAGAAATAGACTTTCGTTCATCTAGTGCAACCAATCAGTTATTTTCCTCATTGCAATAACTTTCTTTCTCATAAACTTTCGTGTTTCAATAGTGAACTTTTCATATGTTTCAACGAACTATAGTGAAAACCAGTGCTTGTTCAACTTTCTACCGCGTCGCGATCGTCCGTTTACATATAAATAAGGCCATGAACAATTTTCCTCAATCCCTATTTCTCCTTCCTAAACCTTTTAATAACAATCTGTAATAAACTTTTAAATTTAGGTCTGTTTCAACGAGGTGTCAATCCATAGATGTGCCCTCCCATTTTTTCTCATGTGTAATTAAGTAATCTCTGTATAATTACGCGTCCAGCACACGTTTCAACCTTACATTGTTTCTCCCTTATAATGAGAGAATACAATTCTTTCAACTCTTGAGTGAGTTATTTTTAGGTCTCACTAAATGGAAACTGCCCCATTTGGCTCGTGATTTCTATTTAAAACATAGGAGGTCGAGAACCTTCCTTTTGATTATCTCTTCAGGTTTCACAGTAAGTGACCTGCCCTCTTTTGTATAATTCTCATAAAGTAATTCTGTTTAAATATAAGAAGTTGTAGGAACTTCTATTTCATTCTTTATGTTTTTCTTATTGTTATTTTCGAAGTTGTAACCTTTTCTAAATCAGTTACCTGGTAATTTTTTAAAGTACACTCCTTGTACTCTTGTGAATGTTTAAACTTTAATCATTTCATTTGCCTTTTTAAAATCTTACAAATATTTTAGTACCAGGTTTAAAACCTTAAGAATTATTATTTGCCTGGAGCAATTTCTAAATGTTGTCGGAGGTCTGCGACCCCAAATTGTTAATAAGATTGAAACATATTTAATTGTTAAAGATATCAACTTCTTTGCATTGTTAAATAAATTAAATATTTGTTTTTGGATTCATCATTTCTCTGATACTACAGTTAGGCAAGATCCTGGCTTTCCTAACTCTTCTTCAGTTCATGCCATCTTTAATACAGAATAAAGCTTTTACTATCTGTCTGGCCAGACCATCACCCTTCCACATAGTACTTTTATGCATGCTTGGGAGGAAATACACTAAAGCCTTTCTCTGGCAAACCGCCCAAGTCTTAGCTGCGCTTCCCGTCAGCTTCGACCAAGCTCGTACCTAATTTAGGTATCAGAGAGTTAATTTTCAGTGGCAACTGCCTCTGAATGTATTGAAAGTCAAATTCATAACTTTTGTGGGACTCTCCTCCTATTTTTCTATCCTTTTTCTCCAATCCAAAATCTACTTCCTTCTCTTAATCATCTTCCCTTGGTGGGTGGGTTATTCTTTATCCAATAATCTACCCAAAAATTGGTACCAGAAACCCGGGAGAGTCCATTTGCTATTTCCATTGTTTGTCAAGTGTCATTTGACAATACTTTGCAAATTATTAATATATGCTTTGGATTTTTCAGCTATAACTACATCATGCAAAACCTGTGAACGGGAAAGAGGCCGCTCCTGTCTCCTTTGGTGTGTCCCGTTCTGTCTACCCATTCGCTGCTGCAAGCTTGACAGCATCTCCAAGGTTCTACAGTTTCGTGAGTTGTATTTCAATTTATTCTCTTTATCATGGCTCCTACTGAAAAAGATGAAACTCTCATTGCTAGACGTTCTTCCTATAAAGGGCAACTCACTAGATTCAGAAATTTTATCAACAAGTTAAATCCCGCCGAGTGTGATTTAGACATCCTAACACAACGCCTTAAGTTGTACGAACGGTCTTATGATTATTATGATCAAATTCAAACCGAGATTGAATCCGCTTGCCCAGAACTTCAATCGGATCGGGACGAGGTCGAACCCTTGTACTTTGAAGGGATTGCAAAGGCCCACCAACTGATCCGCAATATCTCAGAACTGGACACTAGGGTCATCAATCCGGCCCAGTTCGCACCCGCTTCAGATCACAAGAACAAACCGAAACCGTTACTTCCTAAGATAAGCCTACCGCACTTCTCAGGCCAGGAAGGTGAATGGTATTCTTTTTATGAACTTTACTGCTCCCTAATTCATGAAAATACTGAGATTCCTGACATTCATAAATTCTACTTCCTCCGTACGTCTTTGGAATGTGAGGCCTTAGCCTTGGTGGAGTCACTGCCTTTAAGCGCAGACAACTACCACATCGCCTTTAATCTCCTTAAAGAGAGATATGGCAATTTACGTTTGAGTGTAGCTCGCCACATACGCTGTCTCTTCAACTTGCCAGCCGTCAAACCTAATGACGTCACCTCCTTAAGAAACCTGTTGGACTCTATGCAGTTAAATGTCAGAGCATCATACCAACTTAAGCAGCCTGTCCAAACATGGGACACCATACTCATTCATCTGGCTACATCAAGATTCGATTTTTCAACTTTAAAGGCTTGGGAAATTGAACTCGCTCGCAAGGAAGAATTTTCGTTTGAACACTTAATCTCGTTTCTTAACAGCCGATGTCAAGTTCTTACAGCACTCGCATTTCAGTGCGAAAAGGTCGAAACGAATCATCAGTGTCAAATTTTTGAAAAAAAAAACTTGCTTCTTCAAAGGGACATCAGCCCCCATCTGTCGAGAACCAGCAAACCCGTTCTTCTTTCAATCCCTGCAAGAGAACATATCAGGCCGCCCAACAAATCTTTAAAATGCACGCTCTGTAAAAAGCTTCACACATTGTATTTGTGCAAATCCTTTAAAGAATTGTCTGTCGAAGATCGAAGGAAGTTTGTCTTCAATAGCAAACATTGTTTCAATTGCTTGTCACCGAAGCATTCTTCTTCAAACTGCACGTCTTCCAATCTTTGTTTTCATTGCAAAAAACCGCATCATTCTTTATTGCACGTTCATGATAAATCGAGGTCATCAGTACCTGCCTCTTCAAGCTCCATGCAGAGCAGCTCCGAACAAACTAATGCTTCTTCCTGCATTTCTAACGCCGAAACTTCTCACCGTGCGCAAGCTCTTTTGTCTACTGTTCAATTTGAAATCCAAGATAAATTTGGAAATTGGGTTCAAACCCGTGGTCTTCTTGATTCCGCTTCAACTCATAATTTTGTTTCGCAATCGTTGATTAAAAAACTAGGTCTCTCGTCATCGCATACTTCTATAAATGTGACCGGCATTGACAATTTGAAAACTCAAGTCTTGCCGTCTTCAAAATTGAAAATCAGAGACGTTTGCCAAAGAAACACCAATCTTAATTTAAACTGTCTCATTCTTACCAGTATTGGCAAGGACACTCCTAGCAGCTGTATTAATACCTCCTGTTTAAAGATTCCTTCGCACTTAAGGTTAGCCGATCCTCAGTTTAATGCTCAAGGTCCCATTGATGTACTTTTCAGTGCCAATGTTTTTTGGAAGTGCCTTCGCAAACAAACACGTAAGTTATCTTCAACCGTGGTCGCCAGAGACACCGATTTTGGTTGGGTTATTACTGGTGAAATTCAGCATCCCAGTGTTCAAACCAAAGCGCAATGTCATTTCGTTACAGCTGACATAAATCCCATTTCTGAAAAAGAGAACGCTCATGTTTCAGATCTCAATATTTTTGAAAAACACTTGCCGAAACGATGTCTTATCGTTAACAACTACACTACCTCTGTAAGTTGTTTAAATGGGTTTTCCTTCTTCCCGCACAAGATGGCAATTCAAGTTCGCCTTGCTTTGTGTTATTTCGTTTACCTTCTCATGTCATTTTTATAGCAGGTAATTGCTTAAACTCTTTCTCGAAAACTATCTTCCCCTTGTGTAAAACCATGGCTATTAGTCTCCATCACTTCGCTGTAAGCTATGTTTCACTTCTTTCGCTATTTAGAAGGATGGCCACGGTCGGCTCCTCCCTCCTTCCTCACAATTGGAAGTCGCTTATGAAACCGCTTGAAAATCTGAATTCTCTAACATCTAGAATAACTATTCTTGTGCATAACCTCCTTCTCAATGTCCCGGCTTCCCTTCCTATTTCGGAAGAATCAAGCTTTTTCCTGTTGAAAATTGTCGGATTCCGTGATCCTCTCAATTATGCGAAATTGATTTCCTACTCTATTTCATATAGCTTTAAATTGGTTTTTCACGTCCAAGTTACGATTGACTGCATGCCGTCCAACCTGAATATCTGCTTTAAGTTACAGCTGATTCAACTAGTGTTGTTTGTGTACTTTGAACTGCTTGTTTTTCAAACTTGTTTGTATACAAGCCCGAGTAAGGTCAAGTCACTGTTTATTTCCTGTACGCTTGACAAAGGTCAAAGCAAGTTTCTCTTATCTCAACTTTGGCTGATTGCCAACCATTGTCTAGTGAGTCGCTCCTGCATGTACAGAAGCCGTTCAACTCATCACCAAAATAAACTTGTTCCGCTTAAGGACTCTTTCAGCTATATATATTCCTTATCTCGCCGTACTATGTGTGTCAAGGCCGTGCTTGCCTGTGTATCCCACTTACTTACGCTCGTATTCTACAATTGCTTCGATTCTCGTCTCGTAACATCGTTGCATATCCTTTACGCGCTTATGTATTGCACTTTGCTTACATATTTTGAAATCTTATTGTTCATTGAGGAACAAACTTACTTTTTCTCGTCGTCACATTCGATGTGTTTTTGCATTTATACTTGTCAAGCCACGTTTCTCGCTGACTTAAGTATTTTTCTGATTAACCCCTTTGATGCTTATTGTAACTTAAGGTCATTGTTTATGGCTACTAGTTTGTTACCTATGGCGTTCTTGCTTTCTACTCGCATAGTTTCTTTGTTTATTTCGTATATTCTTGTCCTGAATAGATGTACTTGTTTCTATACGCTTTGTTTAAACTTGTCAATTCTTCTTTCTCGTCGTATCGCAATCTTTACTAGTGCTTTATTTCTCTCAGCTTCCAGCTATTTCGTGATTGAAGGTGTTGTTAAATCTCGTTTTTTAACTCCGCTTTCCAATGACCCTGATGACCAGCTTCCACTCACACCTGGTCACTTTCTTACACGCACTCCTCTCTCTGCCCCTCCTCCTCTTCCCAATTCTTTCAGGGATTCTAATTTACCTATTGCTTGTCGTAAACTTGAAGCCCTCCGTAATTCTTTTCGGAAGAGGTGGAACTTGGAATATTTAACTTCCTTGCAAAGGAGACAGAAGTGGTTTCTTTCCAGTCCCGATATTAAAGTGGGAGACTTGGTCTTAGTTAGGGATGTTTCTCCCCCCTTAGTCTGGATCTCGGGTAGAGTGACCGAGTGTTATCCTGGAAGAGATGGGAGAGTCAGGGTGGTCAGAGTTTTGACCCCTAATGGTCAGATCATAAAACCACTTCTCTTCAATTACTTTATTACTCTTAAATGTCTAACTGCTTATTTGTTCTCTGTTGGTGTTTGACCCTCCCAGTATGGTGTATTCTTGGAATACACGGTACGAGAGATATATTTTTATTGCTCCTTGCATGTTCATTTCTTCCTTCCTCTTTGTCAAACACCAACAGTGATCTTCTGTTTTCTCCTTGATGGGCAAATCTCTTATGTCTTCATGAGTCTGTTCTAGATATATAACTTCTGTGACCCATCTAGCGTAATCTAGCAGCGAATCTCTGAAGCTCCTCAATTCTTCCTGGTGCTAGAGGACTTACTTATCCATTTGGCCACCAGATCATGTTACCATCGCCAGCTATTTTCTCCTTGAGCAAGAGGACTACGTCTACTTCTTTACTCACCATGCTGCGCTAGCATCGCCTACTATCAACTCCTTGAAGACCATTCATCAAGAAGAACATTTATTTTTGATAAGTTGGTTATGTTTATATGTTCTCCTTTTGTTTCCTACCCCCCACTCTCTTTCTCTTCCTTGGACCCTCCGTGCTCCGTTGAGCAGGTCTCACTTCACAGTCGGCAGTTGACTCGATCAGTTAAGGCTCCTCTCGAGCCAGCCTCCTCAAACCAAGAGGCATAGTCTCTTCTACGCCATGTTGACAAAGTAGTTTTCGTCAAAAGGAACTTCACTTTCAACATGAAATCAAGATAAGTACCATCTTAAAGTTTTAACCTCATCTTCATGGTTTTAACTTTCACGTGCTTTTAACTATACTTTTATAGACAGTGTGAGATTATTTATTTTGGGGCAAAAATCATTCTTCGTGGGATTTGCCATGTTGAGCTTTTGTTCGTACAAGCCAACCTTACTAGAAAAGAGCTTTTCTTAAGCTATTTAAATGAGAAATCCTCTCGCTACGTGGGATATTATCTAATACCCACTGTCTATAATTCACCAAGCTAGTTCCTCCGTTGGATTTTCTTAACCCCATTTTTCTACTAAGATCATTCTGGAACCTTCCAGATCTTGTACTTTATCTGCAAGTCCTGCCATCATGTATTTCTCACTTATTTGTGAAAATGCTATTTAAAATTGAAGAATCTTACTTCTAAATTACTACAGTAGTGAATTTTCGTCCACCGCTGGAATTTTCTATGGCGCATTTAATTGTAATTTACAACTTTCTCAAGAAATAGACTTTCGTTCATCTAGTGCAACCAATCAGTTATTTTCCTCATTGCAATAACTTTCTTTCTCATAAACTTTCGTGTTTCAATAGTGAACTTTTCATATGTTTCAACGAACTATAGTGAAAACCAGTGCTTGTTCAACTTTCTACCGCGTCGCGATCGTCCGTTTACATATAAATAAGGCCATGAACAATTTTCCTCAATCCCTATTTCTCCTTCCTAAACCTTTTAATAACAATCTGTAATAAACTTTTAAATTTAGGTCTGTTTCAACGAGGTGTCAATCCATAGATGTGCCCTCCCATTTTTTCTCATGTGTAATTAAGTAATCTCTGTATAATTACGCGTCCAGCACACGTTTCAACCTTACATTGTTTCTCCCTTATAATGAGAGAATACAATTCTTTCAACTCTTGAGTGAGTTATTTTTAGGTCTCACTAAATGGAAACTGCCCCATTTGGCTCGTGATTTCTATTTAAAACATAGGAGGTCGAGAACCTTCCTTTTGATTATCTCTTCAGGTTTCACAGTAAGTGACCTGCCCTCTTTTGTATAATTCTCATAAAATAATTCTGTTTAAATATAAGAAGTTGTAGGAACTTCTATTTCATTCTTTATGTTTTTCTTATTGTTATTTTCGAAGTTGTAACCTTTTCTAAATCAGTTACCTGGTAATTTTTTAAAGTACACTCCTTGTACTCTTGTGAATGTTTAAACTTTAATCATTTCATTTGCCTTTTTAAAATCTTACAAAGATTTTAGTACCAGGTTTAAAACCTTAAGAATTATTATTTGCCTGGAGCAATTTCTAAATGTTGTCGGAGGTCTGCGACCCCAAATTGTTAATAAGATTGAAACATATTTAATTGTTAAAGATATCAACTTCTTTGCATTGTTAAATAAATTAAATATTTGTTTTTGGATTCATCATTTCTATGATACTACAGTTAGGCAAGATCCTGGCTTTCCTAACTCTTCTTCAGTTCATGCCATCTTTAATACAGAATAAAGCTTTTACTATCTGTCTGGCCAGACCATCACCGTTCCACATAGTACTTTTATGCATGCTTGGGAGGAAATACACTAAAGCCTTTCTCTGGCAAACCGCCCAAGTCTTAGCTGCGCTTCCCGTCAGCTTCGACCAAGCTCGTACCTAATTTAGGTATCAGAGAGTTAATTTTCAGTGGCAACTGCCTCTGAATGTAATGAAAGTCAAATTCATAACTTTTGTGGGACTCTCCTCCTATTTTTCTATCCTTTTTCTCCAATCCAAAATCTACTTCCTTCTCTTAATCATCTTCCCTTGGTGGGTGGGTTATTCCTTATCCAATAATCTACCCAAAAATTGGTACCAGAAACCCGGGAGAGTCCATTTGCTATTTCCATTGTTTGTCAAGTGTCATTTGACAATACTTTGCAAATTATTAATATCTGCATTGGATTTTTCAGCTATAACTACATCATGCAAAGCCTGTGAACGGGAAAGAGGCCGCTCCTGTCTCCTTTGGTGTGTCCCGTTCTGTCTACCCATTCGCTGCTGCAAGCTTGACAGCATCTCCAAGGTTCTACAGTTTCGTGAGTTGTATTTCAATTTATTCCCTTTATCATGGCTCCTACTGAAAAAGATGAAACTCTCATTGCTAGACGTTCTTCCTATAAAGGGCAACTCACTAGATTCAGAAATTTTATCAACAAGTTAAATCCCGCCGAGTGTGATTTAGACATCCTAACACAACGCCTTAAGTTGTACGAACGGTCTTATGATTATTATGATCAAATTCAAACCGAGATTGAATCCGCTTGCCCAGAACTTCAATCGGATCGGGACGAGGTCGAACCCTTGTACTTTGAAGGGATTGCAAAGGCCCACCAACTGATCCGCAATATCTCAGAACCGGACACTAGGGTCATCAATCCGGCCCAGTTCGCACCCGCTTCAGTTCACAAGAACAAACCGAAACCGTTACTTCCTAAGATAAGCCTACCGCACTTCTCAGGCCAGGAAGGTGAATGGTATTCTTTTTATGAACTTTACTGCTCCCTAATTCATGAAAATACTGAGATTCCTGACATTCATAAATTCTACTTCCTCCGTACGTCTTTGGAATGTGAGGCCTTAGCCTTGGTGGAGTCACTGCCTTTAAGCGCAGACAACTACCACATCGCCTTTAATCTCCTTAAAGAGAGATATGGCAATTTACGTTTGAGTGTAGCTCGCCACATACGCTGTCTCTTCAACTTGCCAGCCGTCAAACCTAATGACGTCACCTCTTTAAGAAACCTGTTGGACTCTATGCAGTTAAATGTCAGAGCATTATACCAACTTAAGCAGCCTGTCCAAACATGGGACACCATACTCATTCATCTGGCTACATCAAGATTCGATTTTTCAACTTTAAAGGCTTGGGAAATTGAACTCGCTCGCAAGGAAGAATTTTCGTTTGAACACTTAATCTCGTTTCTTAACAGCCGATGTCAAGTTCTTACAGCACTCGCATTTCAGTGCGAAAAGGTCGAAACGAATCATCAGTGTCAAATTTTTGAAAAAAAAAACTTGCTTCTTCAAAGGGACATCAGCCCCCATCTGTCGAGAACCAGCAAACCCGTTCTTCTTTCAATCATGCAAGAGAACATATCAGGCCGCCCAACAAATCTTTAAAATGCACGCTCTGTAAAAATCTTCACACATTGTATTTGTGCAAATCCTTTAAAGAATTGTCTGTCGAAGATCGAAGGAAGTTTGTCTTCAATAGCAAACATTGTTTCAATTGCTTGTCACCTAAGCATTCTTCTTCAAACTGCACGTCTTCCAATCTTTGTTTTCATTGCAAAAAACCGCATCATTCTTTATTGCACGTTCATGATAAATCGAGGTCATCAGTACCTGCCTCTTCAAGCTCCATGCAGAGCAGCTCCGAACAAACTAATGCTTCTTCCTGCATTTCTAACGCTGAAACTTCTCACCGTGCGCAAGCTCTTTAGTCTACTGTTCAATTTGAAATCCAAGATAAATTTGGAAATTGGGTTCGAACCCGTGGTCTTCTTGATTCCGCTTCAACTCATAATTTTGTTTCGCAATCGTTGATTAAAAAACTAGGTCTCTCGTCATCGCATACTTCTATCAATGTGACCGGCATTGACAATTTGAAAACTCAAGTCTTGCAGTCTTCAAAATTGAAAATCAGAGACGTTTGCCAAAGAAACACCAATCTTAATTTAAACTGTCTCATTCTTACCAGTATTGGCAAGGACACTCCTAGCAGCTGTATTAATACCTCCTGTTTAAAGATTCCTTCGCACTTAAGGTTAGCCGATCCTCAGTTTAATGCTCAAGGTCCCATTGATGTACTTTTCTGTGCCAATGTTTTTTGGAAGTGCCTTCGCAAACAAACACGTAAGTTATCTTCAACCGTGGTCGCCAGAGACACCGATTTTGGTTGGGTTATTACTGGTGAAATTCAGCATCCCAGTGTTCAAACCAAAGCGCAATGTCATTTCGTTACAGCTGACATAAATCCCATTTCTGAAAAAGAGAACGCTCATGTTTCAGATCTCAATATTTTTGAAAAACACTTGCCGAAACGATGTCTTATCGTGAACAACTACACTACCTCTGTAAGTTGTTTAAATGGTTTTTCCTTCTTCCCGCACAAGATGGCAATTCAAGTTCGCCTTGCTTTGTGTTATTTCGTTTACCTTCTCATGTCATTTTTATAGCAGGTAATTGCTTAAACTCTTTCTCGAAAACTATCTTCCCCTTGTGTAAAACCATGGCTATTAGTCTCCATCACTTCGCTGTAAGCTATGTTTCACTTCTTTCGCTATTTAGAAGGATGGCCACGGTCGGCTCCTCCCTCCTTCCTCACAATTGGAAGTCGCTTATGAAACCGCTTGAAAATCTGAATTCTCTAACATCTAGAATAACTATTCTTGTGCATAACCTCCTTCTCAATGTCCCGGCTTCCCTTCCTATTTCGGAAGAATCAAGCTTTTTCCTGTTGAAAATTGTCGGATTCCGTGATCCTCTCAATTATGCGAAATTGATTTCCTACTCTATTTCATATAGCTTTAAATTGGTTTTTCACGTCCAAGTTACGATTGACTGCATGCCGTCCAACCTGAATATCTGCTTTAAGTTACAGCTGATTCAACTAGTGTTGTTTGTGTACTTTGAACTGCTTGTTTTTCAAACTTGTTTGTATACAAGCCCGAGTAAGGTCAAGTCACTGTTTATTTCCTGTACGCTTGACAAAGGTCAAAGCAAGTTTCTCTTATCTCAACTTTGGCTGATTGCCAACCATTTTCTAGTGAGTCGCTCCTGCATGTACAGAAGCCGTTCAACTCATCACCAAAATAAACTTGTTCCGCTTAAGGACTCTTTCAGCTATTTATATTCCTTATCTCGCCGTACTATGTGTGTCAAGGCCGTGCTTGCCTGTGTATCCCACTTACTTACGCTCGTATTCTACAATTGCTTCGATTCTCGTCTCGTAACATCGTTGCATATCCTTTACGCGCTTATGTATTGCACTTTGCTTACATATTTTGAAATCTTATTGTTCATTGAGGAACAAACTTACTATTTCTCGTCGTCACATTCGATGCGTTTTTGCATTTATACTTGTCAAGTCACGTTTCTCGCTGACTTAAGTATTTTTCTGAGTAACCCTTTGATGCTTATTGTAACTTAAGGTCATTGTTTATGGCTACTAGTTTGTTACCTATGGCGTTCTTGCTTTCTACTCGCATAGTTTCTTTGTTTATTTGGTATATTCTTGTCCTGAATAGATATACTTGTTTCTATACGCTTTGTTTAAACTTGTCAATTCTTCTTTCTCGTCGTATCGCAATCTTTACTAGTGCTTTATTTCTCTCAGCTTCCAGCTATTTCGTGATTGAAGGTGTTGTTAAATCTCGTTTTTTAACTCCGCTTTCCAATGACCCTGATGACCTGCTTCCACTCACACCTGGTCACTTTCTTACACGCACTCCTCTCTCTGCCCCTCCTCCTCTTCCCAATTCTTTCAGGGATTCTAATTTACCTATTGCTTGTCGTAAACTTGAAGCCCTCCGTAATTCTTTTCGGAAGAGGTGGAACTTGGAATATTTAACTTCCTTGCAAAGGAGACAGAAGTGGTTTCTTTCCAGTCCCGATATTAAAGTGGGAGACTTGGTCTTAGTTAGGGATGTTTCTCCCCCCTTAGTCTGGATCTCGGGTAGAGTGACCGAGTGTTATCCTGGAAGAGATGGGAGAGTCAGGGTGGTCAGAGTTTTGACCCCTAATGGTCAGATCATAAAACCACTTCTCTTCAATTACTTTATTACTCTTAAATGTCTAACTGCTTATTTGTTCTCTGTTGGTGTTTGACCCTCCCAGTATGGTGTATTCTTGGAATACACGGTACGAGAGATATAATTTTTATTGCTCCTTGCATGTTCATTTCTTCCTTCCTCTTTGTCAAACACCAACAGTGATCTTCTGTTTTCTCCTTGATGGGCAAATCTCTTATGTCTTCATGAGTCTGTTCTAGATATATAACTTCTGTGACCCATCTAGCGTCATCTAGCAGCGAATCTCTGAAGCTCCTCACTTCTTCCTGGTGCTAGAGGACTTACTTATCCATTTGGCCACCAGATTCTGTTACCATCGCCAGCTATTTTCTCCTTGAGCAAGAGGACTACGTCTACTTATTTACTCACCATGCTGCGCTAGCATCGCCTACTATCAACTCCTTGAAGACCATTCATCAAGAAGAACATTTATTTTTGATAAGTTGGTTATGTTTATATGTTCTCCTTTTGTTTCCTACCCCCCACTCTCTTTCCCTTCCTTGGACCCTCCGTGCTCCGTTGAGCAGGTCTCACTTCTCAGTCGGCAGTTGACTCGATCAGTTAAGGCTCCTCTCGAGCCAGCCTCCTCAAACCAAGAGGCATACTCTCTTCTACGCCATGTTGACAAAGTAGTTATCGTCAAAAGGAACTTCACTTTCAACATGAAATCAAGATAAGTACCATCTTAAAGTTTTAACCTCATCTTCATGGTTTTAACTTTCACGTGCTTTTAACTATACTTTTATAGACAGTGTGAGATTATTTATTTTGGGGCAAAAATCATTCTTCGTGGGATTTTCCATGTTGAGCTTTTGTTCGTACAAGCCAACCTTACTAGAAAAGAGCATTTCTTAAGCTATTTAAATGAGATATCCTCTCGCTACGTGGGATATTATCTAATACCCACTGTCTATAATTCACCAAGCTAGTTCCTCCGTTGGATTTTCTTAACCCCATTTTTCTACTAAGATCATTCTGGAACCTTCCAGATCTTGTACTTTATCTGCAAGTCCTGCCATCATGTATTTCTCACTTATTTGTGAAAATGCTATTTAAAATTGAAGAATCTTACTTCTAAATTACTACAATAGTGAATTTTCGTCCACCGCTGGAATTTTCTATGGCGCATTTAATTGTAATTTACAACTTTCTCAAGAAATAGACTTTCGTTCATCTAGTGCAACCAATCAGTTATTTTCCTCATTGCAATAACTTTCTTTCTCATAAACTTTCGTGTTTCAATAGTGAACTTTTCATATGTTTCAACGAACTATAGTGAAAACCAGTGCTTGTTCAACTTTCTACCGCGTCGCGATCGTCCGTTTACATATAAATAAGGCCATGAACAATTTTCCTCAATCCCTATTTCTCCTTCCTAAACCTTTTACTAACAATCTGTAATAAACTTTTAAATTTAGGTCTGTTTCAACGAGGTGTCAATCCATAGATGTGCCCTCCCATTTTTTCTCATGTGTAATTAAGTAATCTCTGTATAATTACGCGTCCAGCACACGTTTCAACCTTACATTGTTTCTCCCTTATAATGAGAGAATACAATTCTTTCAACTCTTGAGTGAGTTATTTTTAGGTCTCACTAAATGGAAACTGCCCCATTTGGCTCGTGATTTCTATTTAAAACATAGGAGGTCGAGAACCTTCCTTTTGATTATCTCTTCAGGTTTCACAGTAAGTGACCTGCCCTCTTTTGTATAATTCTCATAAAGTAATTCTGTTTAACCCTTAGCTGACCGACGGTACTTACAAGTACCACCTATTTCTTTGTCCCATAGCCCCTGATCTTTAACGCCTAGCGCCTCTGTAGACCTTTAGTGCATTAGAGGAATGCTAATTTCATAAAGAAAAGTGATTTTTTTGCCATTGGCTAACCTGCCGTTGACAATGCAGGCGATAGAAACTTCCGTTTCCATGGTTACAACATGTTTTGAAAATGTGATATTGTTATTGATGTTTATGTGACTTATAACTGCACGAGACTTTGTGAATGAGTGATTCGCCTAGAAGTGGGCCTTTCTACTTGTGTTTTACATACGTTATAACTGAATTGAGAGATTAATTTTTGTGAGGAAGTACTTTGACTGAACTGGACTCCTGAGTACCGACGGTCTACGAGAAGGCCTACCGTATATATCAACATAACCTTCCTATCAGCTGTGTTGTCCTGCTAACTCTAGACAATTTATTGGATTTTTTAGTGTTTTCTTTCGGTATGGCAAATGTTTTTACGATGATGATGATGATAATTGTTGTTTTAAGGGGCCTAACATCTAGGTTATCGTCCCCTAATGATTTGGACGATCTTGAAGATGATGATAAAATGTAAACTATAACTAAAACTAACTACTTACTTATATACTAGAAGAAGAAATGGAAAACAAAAGGAGAATAAGGCAAATAAAGGACAGGAGGAAAAGAAATGCCCTCAACCCTCGAAGAATGCGGATTGAGGGACTTGGAAGGAAGGAGAGCCATGAAAGTCAGATAAGAAAGTAAAAGAGGAGACGGTCCACCCCAGAGGTAATGGATAAAAGGGGAAAACCGGACCCAGCTCTGGAATCCCTCGGGGTCGCCAACTCCCGATCTCATCAGCCGTGAGCCCCTGAGGGCGTAGAAATATCTAGGGTGCACCAGAAGTGGTGGGGCTACATACACCCTGCCTCCTTGAGGGCCTTGAGCAGAAGGCAGGAGATAACATGAAAAGAAAAAGAAGGCTGACCCCTCGCAGAAGGAGGGTATCAGAAAAGATGAGACAAGGGCCAATTAAGGCGGGAGAGAAAGAGACTCCCTAGGCCTCGGATACCCTAATACCGTCGGGGTCGGAAGAGAACAAGAGTTGACCAAGTGAGGTCAACAGGAAATAAGACGGAGAGGAGCAAGTAAGTGGAAGCAATGCCGGACTCAGCTGGGGCCCCGTGGTCGCCAACCCACGACCCACTAGATGTGAGCCCCTGGGGTGGCAGATGTTTTGAGTGATTACCAACTTTTGGAACTTCTAGACACAGAAATTGAAGTGGATACTCACAGTGACACTGATATTCAGGAAGATGATGACGAATTTGACCAGAATCTGTTGCCACTTGCTAATAAACCGGCACCTGACATTTTCAATTTGGTTTTTAATGCTGAAATCACTAAAATTAGACAGATAGTAGGAGAAAATGAGCCAGGAATGTGGTATGGGAAGAATAATATATTTTGACAATTATTTTACTTCTCTTGACCTGTTAGAGAAGCTGAAGGCTGAAAACACTCTAGCATATGGTACAATAAAACAGGAAAGGTATTCCATAGAATATGACAAATGACAAAAAAAAATTGTCTCGTGGAGATAGTGATTTTGGGATTTCAAATACTGGCCTAGGATTCTCCAAATGAAAAGACACGAAGACTTATCATCCAACTACCATGGCACGGAACAAGCCTTCCCTTCTAGGAGACTAAAGGATGGCACAAAGAAAGATGTGACTTGTCCAGTTATTGCTGTTGACTACAACTCACACATGGGAGGTGTTGATATGGCAGACAGACTTAGAACAGTGTATGGACTTGATCGAAGGTGTAAGAATTGGTGGCAGAGGCTCTTTTGGGGGCTATTGGAAATACCATTCATCAATTCATATGTGGTTTTCTGTGAAATGATTGGGAAACTTTCACAGGGATGTTGCTCTTGGATTATTGGCTTTCACTGAACCAAAGAAGACAACTCCTAAGAGGAATGCAAACTTATAAGTAACAAGAGACGAGGGAAGAACTTCTCTGTCCGTCAAGATGTCAGGCTGGGGATGTCCTGGCCTGTCTTCACAGATGTACGGGGTGGATGTGAATTTTGCAATCTTCGTCCCTACAGTAAATGTAGTCACTGTAATGTAAATTTATGCGGCAATGAACGAGATAACTGCTTCACTGCCTAGCATGATGTAAATGCTTAGCGGCATGAAACAGTGTTAGTCCCAGTAGCTTTCAGGGCAGCAAAGTTCTGTGAGTTTTGGAGTGTCTGTGCTGACAGTATGGAATGCAGTATTTCTGAATGTATTAATGCATTATGTTTTACATGCTTCCTATTATAATATTATATTTTTGAAGAGGGAAATCAGTTCCTAAACAGAGCAATATTTTATGACATGCTTCACCATACATTACAGTTTGTTATAGTAAATAAATTACAAGCATAATTGATTATATTTGAGTTACTATTCATCAGTATTATTTCTCAGGTAATTCAGATGCAGTTTGGCTATTTTTACTGAAAACGTGTTCTACAAAATGCAAAATGTTATTTGATAATTTTCTGGGAGGAAGTTTCTCATTATGTAATTGAGTTAAGTCCAAATGTTGAATAGGCCTACATAGGGACCAACGGTACTCTGAAGTACCATGTCTCAAAAACACTGATTTTCAAAACTTAATTTTAAAAAAGTATTATATTCTCTTTAGGTACCTCCTTTCTTACCAGTTTTCATTAGCCAACTATGGAAGAAATCGTTTAGCACATCCTTGGTCAGCTAAGGGTTAAATATAAGAAGTTGTAGGAACTTCTATTTCATTCTTTATGTTTTTCTTATTGTTATTTTCGAAGTTGTAACCTTTTCTAAATCAGTTACCTGGTAATTTTTTAAAGTACACTCCTTGTACTCTTGTGAATGTTTAAACTTTAATCATTTCATTTGCCTTTTTAAAATCTTACAAAGATTTTAGTACCAGTTTTAAAACCTTAAGAATTATTATTTGCCTGGAGCAATTTCTGAATGTTGTCGGAGGTCTGCGACCCCAAATTGTTAATAAGATTGAAACATATTTAATTGTTAAAGATATCAACTTCTTTGCATTGTTAAATAAATTAAATATTTGTTTTTGGATTCATCATTTCTCTGATACTACAGTTAGGCAAGATCCTGGCTTTCCTAACTCTTCTTCAGTTCATGCCATCTTTAATACAGAATAAAGCTTTTACTATCTGTCTGGCCAGACCATCACCCTTCCACATAGTACTTTTATGCATGCTTGGGAGGAAATACACTAAAGCCTTCCTCTGGCAAACCGCCCAAGTCTTAGCTGCGGTTCCCGTCAGCTTCGACCAAGCTCGTACCTAATTTAGGTATCAGAGAGTTAATTTTCAGTGGCAACTGCCTCTGAATGTATTGAAAGTCAAATTCATAACTTTTGTGGGACTCTCCTCCTATTTTTCTATCCTTTTTCTCCAATCCAAAATCTACTTCCTTCTCTTAATCATCTTCCCTTGGTGGGTGGGTTATTCCTTATCCAATAATCTACCCAAGTGTCAAACATACCACTAGACCATGACGTGGTTATAACATGTTTAACAGAACACAGCACTGAAACGATGATGAGGAGTTAAACATATATGTTGAACAAGACATTTAAGAGAGGACGAGAATACCCCTTTGTTTTCCTTTGTATCTGAAAGTCTTCACATGTATTGTACATCTGTGGAGTAATGAAGCATTTATGACAGTGAATGACCGAGAATGTGGGTAGAAAGCCTCTAGAAGCAATACTATGGGTTCTCCCCCTCCCCAATATGTAAATTATGTTTGAAAAGTGTACCTCCTATTCATGGCATCTCCAATATAATATAATTCTAATCCTTGAGTCGTGAGTGCCTTGCCAATATAGCGTAGATATATTTTATTATTCTCTCTGAGTTTGTTGGGTAACCAACATAGACCTAGTTTTCCAGAGCCTTGTAGAAGTGATACTTAATATAGAATTGTATTTCACAGCACCGAAAAATCATCTTAACAAAAAACGCATAACAGTTCATAATGTGTCACTTTTCCTTTTTAACTGGGGACGTGTCCTTACTCTATATGTGCAGGATTAGGGGAGCAGGGGGGGGGGGTGGTTCTGCCTCACTCGACGCCGCTGTGCCCAAAAACAAACATGGCGGCCAAGCGAATGTTAAATAATTAATATCTGGCGAACCCATAGTCGGATTTTAACAAATGAGGTGTCGTAGGACTCGGGGTGACGCCCCGTTTCCGATGGACCTCTTGCTATATATATTTGTAAAACAATTCAATTTTTTTTGTCTTTGAAAGTAGGTGATATTTCCAAAACCAAACATGATAGAACGTTATGCAACGGTTTAAACGAAAGGTCTCTATGTTCTTTATCGTTAGAACAAAAGTTTTTTTTATTTCTCCCCCCAAAAAGTCAAATTTCGAAATTGGCTATATTTTGGAAACTAGGAATTCCACAAAACGTTTGTTTGACATACATTGATGGAATTTACCCCCTCTATCTACAAACCGTCAAGTATCTAGGATAAAACCTGTGTAGTAGGGGAGCAGTAGGAGTTGTGGCTTAATCTAAACCCTCCTCACCCCACGACTAAGCCTCAGCCGTGTAATATTTGCGATATCTCGCGATCCGATTGTCGGATTTTGACAAATTAGGTGTCATAGGACTCGGTCTAACGCCCTCTTTTTCTT
The DNA here is from genome assembly GCA_946902985.2 of Meconema thalassinum. Taxonomy (NCBI): domain Eukaryota; kingdom Metazoa; phylum Arthropoda; class Insecta; order Orthoptera; family Tettigoniidae; genus Meconema; species Meconema thalassinum. The sequence goes on from OX336389.2 coordinate 605,950,396, forward strand.
TGAGACAACTTGTTTCCAAAATAAAACCTATCCCCACTAGGGGTGAAATAGTATTTTCTTAGTAAAAGTCGCTTTCCGTGTGCAACATGTATGCGGGTCAATGCTAGTATGAAATTAAACTTGTTCCACATAAAACGCATGCATACAACTGGATGCTACTATGATTTAACATTTTTGCTTGTTGTTATTACGCATGCGCACTTCTTTTTTCTTTGTAAGAGGGCGGGCTTTTCAAATAATTATTTATGGATGAGTTATTTTTTTAAAAGATTGAACCAAAAGATCGAACACTAACAGGTCATGTGCTTTTTAATATCTTGCGAACCAATTAGGCTGCGGACTTGTATGAGGGGTCGTTGGACTTGGGCTAATGCCCCCCTTTAGAATGTATTATTCTTTTTTGTCAAAAGGGATTAAGTACACTTTTGTTAATATCTCGCGAACCACTGAGGGGTCGTAACACTTCGGATGACGCTCACTTTTTAAGGCATTTTTTGAAATTTTGACAAAGGTCCTAGCTACACTTTTGCTAATATTTTGCGAATCCATGATCAGATTTTGACCTGCAAGGTATTGTAGGACTTGGGATGACGCCCCCTTTTTGAATACATTTTTTAATTTCCGTCAAAAGGGCCTAACTGCACTTTTGTTAATATCTCGCGAACCAATAAGGCTAGAGGCGTGCACAAGGTGGCCGAAGACTTGGGCTGACATTCCCTTTCGAATGTATTTTTGAAATTTTGACAAAGGGCCTAGCTATACTTTTGTTGAAAAAAGTTCATTTAAAAAAATCCCCGTTTAAAATGTTAATAAAGTGTGGTTGTAGAGAGAGAGACGATACTGCTGGACATGTGTTTTAACAAGGCTATAACTGGCCACGGTGGTTGTGCTCAATAGAACAATCGATATTTCGACGGGTCGTTTTTCCGATATTATATCCCCGATGATGACAAATGATAATTCTATGATTAGATGAAGGACAAACAGAAATTGGTTATATGTTGGTTGAAGCGAGTAGAGAAAACAAACTTGCGGAGTGGCAGACTAGCAGGATGTGAATGTCATTTGAGCTTATTGGAATGCGCTGATCTGACTTGACAACAGGTGCAATAGAAAATTATAAAAGCACACAGGACGCTTGAAGGTCAAACGATCTGACAACAGTGGTTGGCGGGGAGAGCGAAATGCATGTGAACACATGTGAAACCATATGTAAGTTAACAAGTCGTATCCTGTTTGGTTCGTACGTGAGAAAATGCAAGTTCATGTGTAACATGACCTGACACAGGTGTTCATCTTGGACGTTAGCTGTACACGTGCACGATAACAGGATGTGCAAGTGTGTGAATCGCTGAGTCAGTAAAAAGTGTATCATGAACGTGTAGGAATTATGTAACCTGCAGTATAGGCTGCGTAAGTGGGGTTGGCTTGGGCGACCTGCACTTCGGGATGAGAGATGGAATGGATGACCATTGTGGGCAAAGATGTGGAGGGAAGCGGCCGTGGCCTATCAGAAGGTACCGTCCCAGCATTTTCCTGGCGTTGAAAATGGGAAACCACGGAAAACCATTTCAAGGACGGCCAACGGTGGGGCTCGAACCCACGTGTCTACCGAGTCGGCAGAGAGCCTGGTCCCATGACCTAACGCTGTGCTTTAGCGCGCATAGCCAGTGCTGTCGGTTATGTTAATGTATATAGCGTGATATAAAAGAGATGTCTTAAACATATTTACTCTCACTTATGTGACTACATTTGAACATGCTACAACTTTGTGTGAAATACTTGCTCTTGTTTAAGACTTTTGGTGTTGATGGAAAATACTTAACCTTGTTGTGGGGTAGGTATTTATTTATATATTTATTGATTTATATATTTACAAGCAATTATTTATTGATTGATAAGGTGATGAATGAATGTTTATTTATTGGTTTGCAGATAACGTGTAGACCAGTTGTGTGTGGGAAAGAGATTGAGAAAGAGAGAAAAACGAACAGCCAGAGACAGAAACCATTACCACACTAGCCCACGAGACGAGAATAAAGCAAAGCATTACAAGCCAAGGTGAGATTTATTTCATATATAACCTGTTTGATTTGTTTTCTTTTATAATATCTACTATTTGGAATTGATATACTTATGGTGGTTTATTTTATTTCTTTTTAGATATTTGGAAAAAAGCTTTACTGCTATAGCAACTGCTGCTGAAAACCAAGAGGCTCTAGCGTGGGGACCATTGTCAAGCAGTCTATAGCTGAAAACTCAGCTGAGCGTGTTTTTAATGATGTCTTTTACCACTGCCGATACGTTAACTTGGCTACCCTTAAACAGTTATTTCCAATCGCGTGTTTGATCTGGCTGTGTGGTCAATGTTAGGGAAAGTTTAATTTCCAAATAATTTTTGGAATCTTGTTTTGAAATTTTAAAAATTGCAATTTTTACAGTGCAAGAGTTGCATACATCTTTAAAGGTGAATACAGGACTGGTGTGTGATTTTGTATATAAAAAGGACGTGGAACATTAAGAAACATTTTATATTTGCAGCAATATGCAAGAGCTATTCATAGTCTGCAATTTGAAACAGGTCTATGAAACCCACGTGGTCAATGCCCTGCTTGCTAAATTTGATAATCTGCAACAAGGACCCAGTGGTCTTGCGTTAGACAAAATCCATTCGCTACAAATTATTTTTTGTTAATTCAATCCTTTCATTGCTGCGTCTAGTTTTATTGAGTCTCCACAAGCAATAGCATTGAAAAAAGCTGTGATTAACATTGAAAATAAGGATGATAAATGTTTTCTGTGGTGTGTGGCTGCTTATTTGCAGCCAGCACAAGACCGTCATGGTACTCGTCCGGGAAAGTGTAAGAGTTCATTTAACTATTTGAGACAACATTTAAATTTAACTCGAGTATCGTACTGTACCCTTATAACTGGATGATCCACCAATATCCTCCGGCTGGAAATAATCTGGGACTGTAGCATCTTGAAGTCCCGGCTAAAAACGACATGGTGCCACTTGGCTAGTACACTCAGAATAAGGGACAGGTATTTTCTCAGTCGGAATGTGCTGCAGTATCAAACTACAGAACAGTAGGGTCATCTAACTACTTAGGATAAAAAAGAGTCTCTATTAAAATCTCGGGCGTAAGGATGCGGATTGGGTCCCTCGGGAACTTCCACCCTACAGCACATTCCTCTACCATCTAACTACAAGTATAATGCCAGTTTCCTACAAAACAATCAGGAAATCGTCAACACGAATCCGTCTATTTATTATAAAAGCAGTACACTTCTCGTGTCATCGAGCTTTGATTAAATGCTCTCAAAAATAAACAATGAAATAAATTTGAATGACCAAGTGTCATTAATCCATATAAAAGTACAAGTTGTTTCACTAAGAAACCGTAAGAACTGTTACGTGTAAGCTTCAATAAACTTCTACACAACGAACAACTGCTGTGCCCTAGGTGACGGGAGTTTATAACAAGAAAAATATTATAAGCTAAAAATTTGAATAATCCCAAAAATAACTGACGTTACCCCTGACGTAGATCTCCGTCATTACAAATACTATTCATTTCTATACAATTTATCTTCCGCACCCTAACAGTAATATTTCTTCCGCTAGGAAGCGCAAAATCTCTTCACAAAGTTTTATAGTTTAAATTTAAAATATAAAACACTCCTAAGTTAAATCTATTTACGAATCTATCTGAAATACATTTAACATAATATTCTATACAATGAAAATAATCACGTCGTAGTTCATCAAATACTTATTTAGAATAAAAATATATACAACGCGTTCCTTCCTTTCTCCTGATAATACAACATGTAACTGTCCTTCTACTTCACTCATGCCTCTCAACGGGCTTCAGAAAAATATTACTTCACTGTACTTGGTCCTGTTCGTGTTTTACGTCACATTCTGGGATTCTATAATCCATACAATTAAGTAGAGACTAGTTCAAAAACCTCCTACAAATTATCTGTTCATTTAATAAATATACTTAATAAAAAATACACATTACCACTCGTCGAATAATTACCATAAATGAAAACATTAGGATAAGAACCATTTAATAGATCTCAGTTTACTCTCAGCTTCAACAAAGATCTATTAAATCCTATAATTTCTATCAGATTTAACTTCGTCCAGGATCCTCTGTCCTGTGAATTTCAAGGAGTTTCAACTCTATTGAGACTATTTCAATAACATCCACAATTAATAAACTTCCATGGCATTGCTCTTATAACTTCTTACTTTCATGAAATACACGCGTCTGTCACTACAGACATTTCAACAAAAATAGATCAATGGCTACACACTGGCTCATTGTCTCACCACAAATACCTCCGTCTACAACGGGAATAATAAATCTCATCCATCGAGATACTTCGCGAACTTCCATAACATTTCTTACTCTATACTTTCCAATAATAAACTCTTCTTTCAGTTACAACAATCTTAATGACCATATAATAAAAATACTGGTTCTCTCCATGACTCAATTTAATAGGTATTGCGATAAAATGATAATCTTTCAATAAAAATCTTATTTCTTTGCTTCACTCACATTTCTTAAAAACTTTTCAACAAACTGCAACATTTCTTCCATTCCATCATTACGTTATTTCTTACTTCAAAATATGCTCTCGTTCGTATCTGTTAATTCCAAATTACAATTCCTTACAGATTCTTTCTTGACTGTATGTTCAACAAATTCTAATACTTTCAAAAAACATTACTTACAAAATTTCTTCACTAAAACTGTTTCATTATTTCTCAGATCGTGACTTTATATAGATCTCTACAATAGATCTTTCTGGATCGCATTCTTTGACATATACTTCCTATCACATATTTGGAAAACATTTCCATCATTACAATCATTAATAAAACATAGATATCGTTCGATTTTAAACACGTTTGAATTTTACTATAACTATTCTGAATTAAACTATAAAATCTCCCTTCAAATTTCGAATATCGCAAAAATCGAAAAATCGAAATGAAAAATCCCTAAAATTCCGAAATCGTCGAAAAATACGCCCAAACATCCGCGTGATGTTTTTACGAATATAACAATGAAAACTGCAATAATCTAATAAACAATATAGAAACAAGGCTTTCAACAATAGTTGTCGGATATTCAAGATATATACAATTCTACAATGTGGGATGTTCAATGTTGGTCCGTAGACTACCTTGTGCTGGGTTAAAGTTGACATGAAGCGGACTTCCTTTGGTTACCCATTAGAAACGGAATGTTTCTAGCGACTTAAGACTGCGTGGTGGTCAGCATTCTTGTCCAATTCTCCCTCCGAATATCTCGTGCGGTCAGATCTCGGGATTCGAACTCGATCTTCATCGTGCTGTCGCCTCCTTCCGCCGATGACTCGATTGAGATGGATAGCCCTTTCTCTCTTCGGCACCGGGTAATTCCCTGGTCGCCCTCGTCCATGAATAACTTCAAGTCTTCTTCCCCTAAGTTCCCTCTAGATCGTCATTTGAGATGGTAAAATGACTGATAATTGTAGAATTTTCATTACGGGAGAGATGAGATGTCAATCTCCCCCGAAATGTTGATGTTAAGTCATTTCGGATGTTCTTGATGCCATCATAGCGTCGTTCCCATAATTGTTTAAACGTTCATCACGACGCTTGTAGAATCGTCATGAAATTCCTCCCTCAACTTTTGGAGTTTTATCGTTCTTGAAACTGTAGATTTGTCGTATAAATTTATAATTGTTTCTTCGCTGAATGTCGATTTTAATATCACTTGCACATTACTAAGTGCATTCGATGAATATTTTCTATCTGCTTTGTTCAACTTGGAGAGTAGTTATTTTGAACGTCCTTCTGCTTCAAAGTCGTGGTTGATAAGAGTCTCGCTTCCTCTTCTCTTTCCTCTGCGTCTAATTTCCAAAAACCGCGTCCTTTCTCAATCCATGGCTCTGATTGGTTGCTTATATTGATTGATCAAACTCTTCATTAATTACTTAAATCCTCGGCTGTAATTATCGTTAATCGTTCTTAATTATCATTTAACACTCTTCATGATGTTTTAATATAATAACTTTGTCCTAGTAATTATATATATGTTAATTACTCTGCTGGTGTTAATTTTAATAGGCGGCTCGTCATTGGTTATAGTCACGTGTCGAACTCGCGCCAGTACCCCTACTCCTACGCCTCGCCACACGCTCGGTTTCTCTCTCTAAGAATTGACTCGGGCGTCCTCGTTGCTGCTCGGGCTCTTTGTCATCTCGGCGAAGCAAGTTCTGAGTCCCCTCGCAACTACTAATTTGCTATTGGCTGGCCGAATTAACTCAGTTAATTCCTTAGCTCAATAAACCTGTTATGTGTCAGCTTCCAGCATCAATAAATATTAACATGGGCTAATTTAGAAAACTTTCCACTAGATGTATAATTTTCTGTCTCGTCTCTCCAAACGAGTACAGTACCCTATGGCCTTTACCGACATCCATAGGCTTGAACAAGATAATTTAGATTATTCGTCTATGGTGTATGGTCTTGATGGTGATGAAATTGTGGGTCCTCTTTATGCCACAAAAGAACCGAAACAACACCACATTCACCTTTCATACCTGTCTGACGGAGAGGTGAATCACTATTGCCTGATAAAGAAATTGAGTAGATTGCTAAGCAGTCAAGTGACCAAGAAAAAGTGTGCAAAACCTATTTGCGATCGATGCATGCAATGTTTTGTTAGCCCTGTGCATTTGGAACGACAAAGGATAGATTGACTATCTCAGGAAGCGGTGAGATTGGTATTGCCACAAGGGGACAATACTGTGTTGAAATTTTAGAATATTCACAAGCGTGATACTGTCCCCTTCGTGGTCCATGCAGATTTTGAAGTTCTTACTACACCCATGGCGGGATGCGAACCAGATCCCGCCATTGGCTCAACCACACACATTCAAAAACATGAACCTTTTGCTATAGGATTTAACGTGGTGTGCGCCTATGATAACACAAAATCCTATTATGAATCCCGTGAGGGACCTGATTGTGCTAAACGGTTTTTGGACCAACTTGTCAATTTGAAGGATCATGTACAGGGATTACTGGACAACCCAGTACCCATGAGCTAAACTGAAGAACAACAGCAACAGTATGAGCCTGCCACCACATGCCATATTTGTGAAAAGCCACTGGTCAGTGCTGAAGACACTGTTCGCGATCACTCGCACATTATAGGAGATTTTCGGGGAGCTGCCTACAAAAAGTGTAATGTGAATTAGCCAGCTGCTTCTTTTATGAGTGTGTTTTTTCACAATCTGCCAAATTCCGATATTCAGTTTTTGATCCGGGAAGTGGGTCATGTCAGCAAGTGGTCGTTTCAATTATCCCCCAAAACCATAAACGTTTTAAAGCCTTGACATGGCGGTTGGGCAAATTTTGCATTCGATTTATGGATTCCTTCAAGTTTATGGCATCCTCGCTAGACATCCTCGTCAACGGCTTGGATGAGTAGGAATTAAAATACATCAGAATGCATTTCAAAAATCCTGAGCATTTTAAATTGTGCATTCGGAAGGGTATTTTTCCCTATGATTTTTGTAACAGCTGGGACTTGTTAAAGCTAAAAACTCTTCCACCACAAGAGACATTTTACTCTAAGCTGACACGCACTACCGTTTCCGAACAAGACTATACACATGCGTGGCATGTTTCGCGAGTGTTTGATATCAAGACGCTAGGTGAATATGCTATGCATTACCTAAAACTCGATGCATTGCTGCTGACTGATGTGTTTGAAAAAATCCGTGAGTTGTGTCAACACATTTATGGGTTTGACCCTGCTCACTATTATACGAGTCCTGGGCTCTCGTTTGATGCAGCTTTGAAATACACTGAGGTAGAATTGAATTTACTCACGGGTGTAGACATGGTCTTATTCTTTGAAAAGGCTATTCGCGGTGGTTTTGTGTCGCTTAACCAGCGCCTTGCCGAAGCGAATAATTCCTACATGTCCTCGTATTCACAAGACAAACCAGAATCGTACTTAATGTACTACGATGTAAATAATTTGTATGGCTATGCCATGAACCAGCCTTTACCCTATGGGGATTTTACCTGGCTGACAGACAAACAAGTGTCAGAATTTGATGTCAACAAGACCAGCCAAGAAATAAGCCATGGATATGTGTTAGAAGTGGATATTGAATATCCCTCATCCCTGTATGATAAACATGCCGATTTCCCATTTTGCCTGGAGCGAATGGTTCCCCCAAACAGTAAAGTGAAAACTGAAAAACTGATGGGCACACTTTGCAACAAAAATCGTTATGTGCTACATATCCAAATGTTGGTGCAATGCCTAACCCATGACTTAGTGTTGAAGAAAATTCACAGGGGTAATTCCTTTGCCCAAAAAGCATGGCTTGAGCCGTACATGCGACTGAACACAGAGCATCGACAAATGACAACACAACAGTTTGATATATTTTTTAAATTAATGAACAACTTTTTTTTTTGTCGTGTGGCCTCCTCAGAGGCCGAGTGCAGGTCTTTCTATTCGACGCCCGTGGGCGACCTGCGCGTCGGGGTGAGAGATAGGATGGATGAAGGTGAATGAATGAAACAGGGCAAGGATGTGGAAGGAATCGGCCGTGGCCTATCAGAAGGTACCGTCCCAGCATTTGCCTGGTGTTGAAAATGGGAAACCACGGAAAACCATTTCAAGGACGGCCGACGGTGGGGCTCGAACCCACGCGTCTACCGAGTCAGCAGAGAGCCCTGTCCCATGACCTAACGCTGCGCTTTAGCCAGCTGAGCCACTACTGTCGGTTCTATGGCAAGTCAATGGAAAATATCCGCAAAGAACGTGACGTTACATTGGTTAATGACTGGGAAGGACTTAACGGTGCCCGGCAATACATTGCCAAGCCAAATTTCAAATCGATCAAAATTATCGATGACAATTTGACCACCATTGAAATGAGTAGGACCAGTTTGACCATGGATAAGCCCATTTACTTGGGTCAAGTCTTTTTAGACTTTTCCAAATCGGTCATGTATCGATTCCACTACAAGTTTGCCAAACAACACTTTGAGGATGTATCTCTTTTGTATATGGATACGGACTCATTCATTTACCACATTCGCCACTGCAACCCCTATGACGTCAAGAGGTAACTTAGTGACTGGTTCGACACCTCTTCGTATAGCGCTGACAACGTGTTTCAGCTGCCTATCAAAAACAAGAAGAAAATGGGCGTTTTAAAAGATGAATGCGGTGATTCCATGATGACAAAATTCGTAGGTTTGGCTTCCAAAATGTATGCTTATCGCACACTAGACTGTAGGGAAGCTCAAAGAGCAAAAGGTGTCGATAGGTCTGTGGTAAAATCGCTATGTGTAGACGACTACCTAGCGGTTTTACAAACTGGCAAATCTATGTCACATAAACAGTGCAGGATACAATCCAGCAACCATAATTTGTATATTGTAGAGCAAAGAAAACGCACCCTCGGCTCCATGGATTACAAACGTGTATGGGCTGATGATCATCTCTCCAGCCTACCATGGGATTATTACCACAAGGAGGAGGAGGTGTGAATTTTCTGTTTCATGGTTTAGTGATATGGCATTTTGTAACTAGTAGATTTAGTATTTTGAATTTTGTAAATATTGTTTTTTTGTCATTGTAAATAGTGGATTTTGGAAATAGTAAATATTTTTTGTAATTAGTGGAAACCACTTGGGCCTTTTGCTCTTTAAAATCCCAGTGCAACCCTAGTTTCTTAATTTTAAATTTGATTTAGTTGGGAATTAGGAAATGGGTAATTATGAATAACCTAGTTTGATTTTTAAGGCTGTACAAATATGCTGTTTTTTGTAAATATTAAATAAGTAATATATTTTTAGTGACTTAAATGACTAGTATTTAATCTTTTTTGTAATGGTAAAATGTTAAATGGTAAACTAAAAACACAGTTAGTCAGTCTGAAAGACTAGACTTTATATCATTTTAAATGCTATAAATGCTTTAAATGCTGCGTGAACTCATAGTCCGTTAGCAAAAAAATAAAAAATAAATAAATAAATATATATATATATATATATATATATATATATATAAATAAAAATAAATGAAGCAAGTAAAACCAAGGTCAAAGGAGGTAGCTGGCTGGATGACGTCACGCTTACCGGAGTGCGGGGGGAAGGAGGAAGCTCAAGCGGTACTATGACACCACACACCTCTGTGCATTCTCGGTGCATTTCGTCCCGTCACCGTAACGTAACGCCAGACCCCAGAGAAGTCGACATAATCATTTAAAATGATAAAAAACGTTCTTTTGGGATGAGTGTGCATGTCAAGAATATGATTTGGGAAAAAATAAAGTGGTTGTGTCTGTTCCCAAAGACAGGTATGGTTGTGTGAATGTATGAGTAGAAAGAAAAAGCTTGGGTGTATATGTGACTGGCATTGATCGTTTGACCAGAGCAAACATGGCGAGGTAGGGTGTGTGGGAGAGGGGAAAATGAACACTTATATGTAAATGATAAATAGTTAATTTGTTTTAGAATTGTTTTGTTTTCTTTCAAATGCAGCGGTAAATAGGCATTATTTTTCTAAAACCTGCAGTCGTACTAGTAGGCCTCTACGTTTCTGCAAACACGTAAACAGACGGCACCGTTGCCATGGTGAAGCACCAGCATCAACATCATTGACAAAAACTTAAAATGGAAAATCCATGTTTCCTTATCAACAAAATTCATCACCCGCATCAACATCATTGACCAAAACATAAAAATGAACTTTCGACATACAACAAATGAAACATATGTCACCAACGAAATGGAAATTCGAAAACGTTAAACTGTCATTTTTTTAAATAGTGTAAATGTGGAAATGACAATGTGTGAAATAACAAAATTCAAAAATGTTTAACTGACATAGTTTAAAAAGTGTAAACGACAAAATGGAAATTCCATGTTTCCATATCATCAAAACACAAAATCTTTAAACTGACATTTTAAAAAAAAGTGGAAATGGGAAATGGTGAATTGTCCATGTGTGTAATGTCAAAATGAAAAAATCAACATCATCATTTAAAAAATTAAAGAACATCTTGTACTGGTAAACCTTATTTTTATTTCATAGCCATAGGGATTTACAAAAAAATAGAATACAAACAAATCCCCATTCCTCAATCCTCAATTCCTCAATGTTCATTTCCACGCACCATTAACTTTCCTTTCGTAGCACTCATCAGAATCAGGGCTGCCATCCTCTCTCCCATTGAGGCGTCACATGATGTGAAACGTTGTTTAGCTTTTTCAACAACATTTTATCTGCCACATGTCTTAAACCAGGATGACTATGGCGATAGGAAAGGTCATGTTCTCTACATGCTTGATCCAAAATATTAGTGGGTACATCACCACGCAGCAAACGTTTTTCAAGATGAGTTCCAGGGCCACAAAAACGATAACCAGGAAGATGGATTTCAAAAGGTAAGTATTGAATCACTTTGTCAATGACGCCATTGCCAGTACAGGTCTAGCATATCCTTTTCCATCGATGGTGAAAAGCTTTAATCTTCCTCCTCCTCCTCCTCTGTGGACGATGTTTGTTGTTGTTGTTGTTGTTGTTGTTGTTGTTGTTGTTGTTGTTGTTGCTTTTTCTCGCCATTACATCCGTGGAATGATGACAGAAAGTCTTAACACGGACTTTTATGACCGTGATACAGTTTTATCAGCTGGCAAGTATCACACTGTCGCATAGAGGGTATTTTCGCCATGGCCACATGCTTATGGTGATCGTAATCGGTATATGGTCGCAATTTACTCAACACAGGGTCCTGAGTCCATGATTTTGGTACATGTTGCCAGACTTCTTTCACTGCATTCGCTGCTACATAATAAATGATCGACTTGGAGAGCGACAATAGATCTTCTTTGGTAAAAGTGTCTAGTTTCTTTATGCAGACAAAGAACTTCCCAATCGCTTTATCGGTAGCATCCCCTTTCTCCATGGTATTACGTGCTGTAGATGTTTACACGTCGCTTGTAGAAATCTCACTGGTGTCATTCACAGGTAAATCTTGAGTTTTAATTTTATTTAACAACTCCCAGCAGGCATAGGTGGCTAACCAATGAAAGAGATGCCACACATGGGCTAGGGCTGTATGGGTAATGTTGTCACAGGGACAGCGCTCGATGAGTGTTTGCAGTGAGGGGCAGCCCAAGTCAATGACATCGATACATTGACAGTAAGGACTCAAGAATGGTTGTAACCATTCTCGTTTTTCATCACCATTCACAAATACCACATTGGCAGACGACAAGAGGGCTTTCATGACCATGTAAAAATATTTATACGAAATGGTTCCTTGAATCCAGTCTAGTTGCGTATGATTTTCAATCCACTGGGTTTGTTTACGGTCGTTTTCACACAACAAATCAAAAGCATAGTGTGGTTTAAATACCGAATGCGTAGCTTGTAATGTCCAAAAGGAGGAACAACCGATAAGAGCCACTTGTTTAAATATAAATTTGCTATATATGCAATTTTAAACCTTTGGCAATCCACAATCAGTGTGCGCAACATGTTGACTCTTGCCTGGACCAAGTTCAACTGACGACTGACGATCGACCACTAAAGTGAGCCCAAGGCATTAACTTGCATTCCATGCTAGTTTAAAAAAATGGGTTAGGGTATGACAGGGAACATAAAAAAATATAACCACAACCACTTATTTTTTATTACATCATAACAAGTCTTACTTTCTTTTGTCATTTTGGGATAGGGACGATACCAACTCATACAACAATACAGTCTTTTTTGTTTATAACGACCATGACACCGATGATGTCTCTAAATGGGTCTTTTTGACTGTGAGCTGCTCACCGAAGCACCGTTGACACCATACTATCCACATGTATCGTAACTTGTTTTTTCATCACTCAGAGGCACTAGTGATGGATAGCTTGAATGGCAGGATATATTCCCCACCTCCATTCTACACAGGTAGGGGCAGGCGGGTGACCAGCGCTGATGTTCCTGCATGGGTTCATCGCTCTCTTCCCATTGGTCTATGGTGATGGCACAAAAGGCTCATTTCATTTCACCTCTTGTTTCTAAATAATAGAAACCAGCTGCCGCCAAGGCTTGTGGGTTGATGAAAGGCACAGGCCACGTCGCAAATGTCTTGAAACGTTGTTCCTCAGATTTTAAATTCATGGCTGTGACACCTCTTGAGGCCTTAAAGCAATGCATGACTGAGCTGCATGACGTGGGTTGACTTGTTATTTGTACACTTGTCACTTGATTTGACAGTGGATAGCAAAGTAGTGGAAAGGTTGTACAAAAGTGGTACAAAATTGGTAAAGAAGTGGTAGCAAAGTAGAAAAGTTGTAGAAAAGTTGTAGAAAAGTGGTAGAAAAGTGGTAGAAAAGTACAAAAGTAGTGGAAAAGTGGTAGAAAAGTAGTAGCAAAGATTACATGAATTGTTTAAAAATAGTTTAAGCGATTACGTGGATCCATTACACAATAATTCTGGCACGATGAAGCACATTTTCTGTATCCAATAGTTCTTCCTCATATTCAGTATGACCAGCCTGTTTACAGGAATGCAAGTACTGAAGCCGCTGGATTAGCTTACTGGGATTGTTCCAGTAAACATATTTAACAAATGATTTTTTGGGTGTAAACAGAGTATTAAAATTATCATCATCATCATCAACATCATCATGACTATCATCATCACTATTACTATATAATCCTCTTTGTTCCTCTTGCAATGCAACAACCTTTTGCATAGTTTGTGATGCCTTAGATAGTGTTTGGGGTTTCTTAGAAGTGAGCGACTGTCCTAATATGACTTTTTCAGGAGATAATAAATGCTTTTTAACAAACAATGCACTACCTTGAGCCACAGTATTTTTTTCTTTGACTTGCTTTTTTACCTTGGATAGAGTATTTTGTCCATTTAAATGAGTATTATTTTGAGATTAACAATAATGATCGTTTGAAATAAGTATTTTAGAGCCTTGTGTCAGCATTCCTCGACACTGTTTTGAACGTTGTTGTGAAAAACACCTAATAACAGTTACATTTTTATTAGTTCTTTTCACAATACAATATATGTATATCCTTTATAGTAAGCACATGGCTTACCATAGCTAGTCGTTGATACTTCCATGTCAACTGTTAAGCATAAACTAATTTCTAGTAAAGTTAACATGATAATAAAATGATAGTTTGTAGTATGTTGTATATTCTAATTGTATGTTTCAAGAGAAACAAGTCCCAAACCATAAGGTCTTTCACTCAATTCAATAGGGGGGGGGGGGGGTAAAAGTCCAGGATGACTTTAAGTCCTCGTCCATGCAGTGTAAACGTCTTACTTTCTGCTGACATACTACTGAGGTTTTTGCTTATGCTGTGTCTTATATAAAAACATTAAACACAAACGCCCACACCCTTGGCTGTTAAACGTTTACTCACGTTTCACATTATAATATATTACCTTGGTCCTGTTTCCAAAATACATCACTAGTTCCATGGGTGAGGGGGCAGATTCCCAAAACTGTCAAAGTACCATACTGAGGACCCCATTTTCACATAGGCTACATAATGGTTTCCTGGTCCTGTACTCTCATCTAGATTTAGAATTGCACATTCCTGTTTCCAGAGTCGTGGGGGTAATTGATTCCGCATAAACACACCTCGATAATGAGAAAGCTTTAGTTGGTTGGCACAGCTTTTGACTTCTTCATGGGTCAGGACATGTCTTGCTATGGTTGTGGTTTATTTTTTATTTTATTTTTCGAGTTGGGGAAATCCCAAGTCCTGGTTGATAAAAGACTGGCTTTAAATTGGTGTTTCTATCCCCCATAACAATGGCTTTCATCTTTTCACGTTGTCGCTGACTTTCTTTTAATTGTTGCTTGCCCTGCTGTACAGCTTTTATGGTTTTACCCACAGCACCAGCGCCACCCGAAAGTGAACCCAGAGCAGCCAGACCGGCAAATAAAGCAGGTAAAAATCCCGCTCGTTTGGGGACAGGAGTCACTCGACCTTGTTTGGAACCTATCGCTGACGTTTTGGAATAACACGTCTCTGTGCTGCTCGAAGGGTTTTCTTTATCGTCAACACATTATTTTATATTTTTTATATTTGCAAAGGCTTATCAACCAATGCCTTAACACCATGCTTTGGCAATGACAGGGACTATTTTATTCTTTTTCACCACATATCTTTGTTTCAGCATGATGACAAACAACCTTTCACAAAAGAATTTAGTGACAACTAACGTGAGGTTGTTATTTCATGGCTGTATATTCAAGTTCCACAGAAAGTGGGAAATCGTTTATGGGTTTTCCCGCTTGCTTTTCATCTCATGTAAGCTTGAGATGAAAGGATAATTCGTCACCTGCATTGACCATTTAATGGTTATGGACCAACATCCTATGACCGCTTATCTCTACATGTAAATGGTTTTCATTTGCCATGCATTGTTTGATGTGAATGGTTCCATCATAGTGCAATCGATAGTGTCTTAAACCTGAAGCAAGCACATACGTCAGGTGCTGGTCATGGACTAGTGGTAAATGGTTTCTGTCATTTATAGGTTTTTCATTCGTCAGGTACACTAGAAAAATACTCATGGGACAAATTTATAAAAAGCAGGTTTTATCTCTAAGAACTTTACAAGACAGTGTTTCCAAAACATTACCTTGTGGAAAAAGTGCTGAAACAAAAAAGGAAATAAAACTTTATGTAAAATGGCTAGGATTTAGCTCAGCTTTTAATTCTTGGATTAATAAATTACATGTTGTGTGAGCCCGTGTCCCTAGTATTTATTTATTCACTCATGTTGTACTTATCCTATAACCCTGTGTGTACTGTGCTTAGGTCTACATAAAAGTGCCAAATGATCAGATACTTGTGTAACTAAGAGTAAAGTGTTATCAGCAACACGTCTCTCTCTTTACCTGTGTTTTCTCTTACACAGCTCCTCCCCTCCCCTCTCTTCTCCTCCCCTCCCCTCCCACCACTGCTGTCCAAAGCTCTCGCCTGGCTATTGGCTGTTATGTCATTCTTACACGTGCATTATACTTTTACTGACTCAGCAATTTACACACTTGAACATCCTGTTATCCTGAGTGTACAGCTAACGTTTAAGGTCAACACCTGTGTCAGGTCATATTACATATCAAGTAGCATTTTCTCACATACGAAGCAAACAGGAAGTGACTTGTTTGCTGTTATCGTGCACGTGTACAGCTAACGTCCTAGGTGAACACCTGTGCCAGGTCATATTACACATCAACTTGCATTTTCTCACGTACGACGTAAACGTGATGTGACTTGTTAGCTTACATGTGGTTTCACACGTGTTCACATGCATTTCGCTCCCCCCTCCCACCACGGTTGTCAGATTATTTGACCTTCAAGCGTCTTCTGCACCTCTCTAGTTTTCCATTGCACCTGTTGTCAAGTCAGATCTGCGTATTCCAATAAGCTCAAATGACATGCACATCCTGCTAGTCTGCCACTCAGCAAGTTTGTTTTCTCTAATCGACCAACATATAACCAAGTTCTGTTTGTCCTTCATCTAATCATAAAATTATCATTTGTCATGTAACACATCATCTTTTACACGTTAGAGATCCTCTTCGGGGGTAAAATATCGGAAAAACGAACCCTCCCCCTGTCATAAACCGACCCGTCGAAATACCGATTGTTCTATTGAGCACAACCACCGTGGCCAGTGATAGCCTTGTTAAAAATCATGTCCAGCAGTATCGTCTCTCTCAGCAACCACTCTTTATTAACATTTTAAACAGGTAAAAAAGGTTTTAAAAATGAAATTTTTCAACAAAAGTGTAGTTAGGCCCTTTGTCAAAATTTCAAAAATACATTCGAAAGGGAATGTTACCCCAAGTCTTTGGACACCTTGTACACGCCTATAGCCTTATTGGTTCGCGATATATTAACAAAAGTGCAGTTAGGACCTTTGGCGGAAATTAAAAAATATATTCAAAAAGGGGCCGTCATCCCAAGTCCTACAATAACTTGCCGGTCAAAATCCGATCATGGATTTGCCAAATATTAGCAAAAGTGTAGTTAGGCCCTTGGTCAAAATTTCAAAAATACATTCGAAACGTGAGCGTCATCCCAAGTGCTATGACCCCTCATACAAGTCCCTAGCCTCATTGGTTCGCGAGATATTAACAAAAGTGTACATAGACCCATTTGACAAAAATGAATAATACCTTCAAAAAGGGGGCATTAGCCCAAGTCCAACAACCCCTCATACAAATCCGTAGCCTTATTGGTTCGCAAGATATTAAAAAGCACATGGCCTATTAGTTTTCGATCTTTTGGTTAAATCTTAAAAAAAATAACTCATCCATAAATAATTATAAGAAAAGCCCGCCCTCTTACAAAAAAAAACAAGTGCACATGCGTAAAAACAAAAAACAAAAATGTTAAATCATAGTGTCATCCAGTTGTATGCATGCGTTTCAAGTGGAACAAGTTTAATTTCATATTAGCATTGACCCGCATACATGTTGCACACGGAAAGCGACTTTTACTAAGAAAATACTATTTCTCCCCCTAGTAGGGATAGGTTTCATTTTGGAGTGGAAATAAGTTTTCCAAAGAAAAGCGGTCGTTAGCCCGAGTTCTATGACACCTCATTTGTCAAAATACGACCATGGGTTCGCGAGATATCGCAAATATTACATGGCTGAGGCTTAGTAGTGGGGTGGGGAGGGTTCTAGATTGAGTCAGAAATCCTACTGCTCCCCTACTAAACAGGTTTTGTCTTAGGGACTTGAAACTTGGTTTGAGGATAGAGGGGGTAAAGATTATCAATTTATATCAAACAAACTATTTTGTGGAATTCCTAGTTTCCAAAATATAGCCAATTTAATAATTGGACTTCTTGGGGGGAAAATCAAAAAATATAAACTTTCGTTCTAACGATAAAGAACATAGAGGCCTTTCGTTTAGGCCATTGCATAACGTTCTATCATGTTTTGTTTTGAAAATATCATCTACTTTCAAAAACAAAAAAGAAATCATTTTATTAAATATAACAAGAGTTCCATTGGAAACGTGGCGTCACCCCGAGTCCTTCAACACCTCATTTGTTAAAATCTGACCATGGGTTCGCTAGATATTAATTATTTAATATTCGCTTGGCCACCATGTTTGCTTTTTGGGCACAGTGGCGTCGAGTGGGGCAGAACCCCCCTTGCTCCCCTACTTGCAAGCAAATGGTTTCGTGGCAATGAAGAGCAGAAGGCATAGTTACTTCGGCAATGTACAAAGACAGCTAATAAGTATGTCGCTTTTTTTTACTATTTTATGTTGTTTTTATTGTAACTCCTAGATCATGTACTTGACTTGTCAATGAATGCTACACCCTCTGTCTGAATAGTTCTGTGAATGAGCTATATTACGAACGGATTGTTGGCCTACCTGAAACAGCCATTACTGTCCTTCGAAGTAATCCCCGTGGATGGTTATGAACTTCTGATAACATCTAACAAAAGCCTACAAAGCAGGAAGTTGAAAATACATGCGGTACTCTTTGCTGCTGCTTCTTTTTTGTTGGCTAACCTGTCGTTACGCGCGTATTCTGTTTCGGCACGACAGCTGGGAGGGAACCTGTGTTACGTAATGAGGAAGACGGGATGTTATAACAAATTACGTCAAAAAACTAGTGAAAGATACAAGTCAAGGAGGGAAAGCAGCTTTATATATAGTTTTTTCCTGTGAAATGAGCAAGTTACTGTGTGTAAACCATTTTCTTTGAATAGATTGGCAATAAGCAAAAAAAAAAAAAAAAAGCTCGCAAGACTAAAGATCCACATTAAGGAACACTTAAGTCTGACGGCCGAGGCAAAAAAAAACGAAGGACAAAACTTCTAATGACATGAATGATAAAGTTCGGGCTCATATCGAATCCTTCCCTAAAGCTGTGTCCCATGACTGCAGGGCAAACAGCAATAGAGAGTACCTCGATCCTACTTTTAATGTCACAAAAGTGTACGATTTATATCGCCAGCAGTGTATACAAGAAAATAAAACATTTGTTATATTATCAATATACCACCTAATTTTTAACCAAAAATTTAATTTATATTTTATGACCCAAAATTTGACAGATGTGACCTGTGTGAAGAGTATCAGATAAGAGAGAAGGAGAGCAGTTTTAGTGAAGAGTTGGCTCTAAAATATGCTCATCATGTTGAGCGTAATGAAGGAAGGCTGACCGGAAATTGAAGGGCAGTGATACTGCGGTAGTTTGCTTTGACTTAGAGAATGAAATAACTACGTCCAGGGCGAATATAGGCACATTTTTCTATAAACGGAAAGTAAACCTGTATTATATGACTGCGCATGTTTCTCCTTCTAAAGAAGTGTTTTGTGCTATCTAGACGGAGATGGACACCGGCCCCTTTGGCAATGAGAGGTCTAGTTCAATTTAAAAAAATAAGTACGATTATAGCTTTAAATCCGGATTAAAAACACATCATATCATGAAGTGGTAATTGCGTGCCTCCGAACAGAAACCAGATGATATCCACGGCTGTAATGGATATCATTGCCAACTAACCTCAGATAGAAAGTGTGCAAATGAAATATTGTACTCCAGGTCATTCTGCAATTTAAGAAGTGGACATTGTTCATTCTCTAGGCTAGGATACCCCACTCCCAGCCCACACACCTTATTAAGTTTCTTGACAGGATCGGGATTGAACCCGTAATCTCGGGGGTTGAGGTCGGTTCTGATTCATAGAACATAATTATTCGCAATCTTCTTCTTCTTCTTCTACCTTATCCGATACGGACGTTGGCTACCACCATGGCTAACACCTTCTTATCCTGTGCAATCCTGAAGAGTTCCGTGGAAGACAGCCCAAACCACGTTCTTAAATTCTTAATCCATCCAAGTTATTCGTCTCCTTCCCGGTCCACGCTGACATTCAGTTTTACCCTGAAGTATAACTTGGAGCAGACGGTATTTTGGATTCCTCATCATGTGTCCCAAGTATTCCAATTTCCTCTTCTTAATTGTGTTTAACAGCTCAGGTTGGCTGCTCACACGCTGAAGAACCTCGGCATTACTCTCATGTTCTGTCCACGAGATTTTAAGAATCCGCCTGTATATCCACATTTCAAAAGCTCAAATCTTCTTTTCTGTAGCTACGGACAAGGTCCAAGATTCAACACCATAAAGAAGGGTAGAGACAACATAACACTTCACAATTCTTTTCTTAAGCGTCATACTGAGATCTCGACAGCATAGTAGTTGTTTCATTGTCATAAAGATGGATGTAGCCTTCTCTATACGGCATCTTATTTCAACCGAAGGATCCCAATTCTCAATATTCTGTCCTAAATAAACCGAACTCTTGACTCGCTCAATCTGATGTTCAACGACTAGAAGGACTTGTGACAATGCTGGTTTTCGCGATATTATCATATATTTCGTTTTCTTAATGTTGAGGTCAAGGCCATATTGTTTACTCTTTTGATACACCATAGTAACAATCTCTTTAAGTCCTTCGAAACTATTTGCAATCAATACAGTAACATCTGCGTACCGTATATTATTAATATAATTACCATTGACCTTAATACCTTGTTGAATGCCATCAAGTGCATTTCCACCGATCTCGATATATGTCCATCAATTCTGATACTAGCCTTTTGACCCCAGTATAAATTAATGATGATCCGAATGTCTTTCTCATCTATTCCTGAGTTCTTGAGTGCATTATACAACTTATCATGCTGACAACGGTCAAAGGCTTTTGCATAGTCCAGAAAACATGCATATACATCCTGATTTACCTCACGGCATCTCTGGAAAAGAACTTGAAGCGCAAATAATGCCTCAAGAGTTCCTAGACCGTTGCGGAACCCAAACTGCGTGTCACTGATATTCATCTCGCATTTCCTGTATATGCGATTATGGATAACTTTGAGAAATATCTTGAGCACATGACTCATAAGAATGATTGTCCTAAAGTCACTACATGACTTAGCCATCGGTTTCTTCGGAAGAGCAATAAATGTAGACAAGAGCCAGTCTTCTGGTAATATGCCCGCGTTGTATATCTTGTTATATAAATTAGTGAGCGTCACAAAGCTATCATCATTCAAGGTCTTCAATAATTCCACTGGGATGTCATTTTGACCAGGAGCCTTACCATTTTTCGCTATCCTAATCGCATATTTCACTTCATCCATGGTGATCATGGGTCCAACAACTGAAGGAATTTCGGGTCGGAAAGGACGTTGATCATCATTAAAAAGCTCTTGTATATAGTTCTCCCAAACCTGTAATTTTTCTTCAACTTCAAATACCGTGTTACCTTGACTATCAACTAAGTTGACTGTGTTTCTTTTCCTGTGTCTACCTGAAACTTCATTGATTTTCTTATGGACCTGGAAAGTATCACATTTACTATTAAGTTCTTCAATTTCTTTGCACCTATCTGACATCCAAGCTTCCTTGGCTTGTCTGATCTTATTCTTTATCAATCTATGAATCAACCAATATTCTTCATTATCTTTTCCTTTGACTTCTCTTCGTTTATTCATTAGATTCAATATCTCATCCGTCATCCATGCCTTCCCTTTTTATGTTGTCTTTTGTTCTTAAGAAAATGATCTCCAACCCACTTCAATGAGGTTTTAAAAGTGTCCCAAAGTTCCAAGGGCTGCATGTCATTTGAATTCAACGTCTTAAGATCAGTGGCAAGAGCAGCAGCCACCTGTGACCTTGTATTTATTTCCCGAAGGGCATCAGTATCACATTTATTTTGTGTTGTTTTTATCGGAATCTTGTTAAGCCGGACACAAATTTTGCTAATGAGAGGATTGTGGTCAGCTGGAACATCTGCTCCTGGATAGGTTTTGGCAAAAATCAAGCTCTTTCTAAATCTGTTTTTAATTAGAATGAAATCAATTTGATTTCTTATTATGCTGTCTGGACTATCAGCAGGTACTTTCCACGTATAAAGTCTCCTGGCAGGAAGCTTAAACCAAGTATTAGCAATGGCAAAGTGCTCCTCTCTACAAAACTGCACTAAACGATACCCTCTGTTGTTTCTTTGTCCGAGACCCCACTGGCCCACAATGTGTTCTTCAGAACCTTTCCCAACCTTTGCATTAAAATCTCCCATAACAAGGGTTACATCATGTTCTTTGGTGTTTTTGAGGACGGTCTGAATTTGGGCATAGAATTCCTCAACATCTTCATCGCTTTTGTCACTAGTAGGGGCATACACTTGAATGAGATTAATGTGGAAAGGTTTACCACGTAACTTTAACATCATTATTCTACTGGAGAATTGTATACAACTGATAACAGCAGACTGCAAACTTTTGTCCACTATAAAACCCACTCCATGCAAATGCCTGGCATCATTATTACCACTGTAATATACCATGCAATCCTCCACATTACAATCTCCTGTCCCCGGCCATTTCATCTCACTTATACCCATTATGGACACATTCATCCTCTTCATCTCATGAATTGTATTGTGAATCTTTCCTGCTTCAAACATACTCCGTACATTCCACGTTCCTATCTTCAGAGCTGACCGGGAGATTCTTCGCACCCTCTGACCACTTAAGGTCTGCCCGGGACTAAGGGCCAAAGTAATTGGGTTTTCAGCCATGAAGATTATCCTGGGGAAAAATAATTGAGGTGGTTTCCCGTTGCCTTCCTCAATGCGCAGTAACCACATCTCATCCCAACATCCAAGGATGCCATGATATGATGCAGCTGTTTACTGATGCAAGGTCGACAGATCGGTCTTGTATCAACAATAATGATATAGCTGCTGCCACTATATCATGTCCTCAGTTGATCCGCGGGTGCAAGCACCACTCTCAACAAGAGCCCCTATCAGCCATTGGGACGCGCCGTGTCGGGGTTGAGGACTACCCCGCCCAGATCCGTCTTCCACAGAGTACAGAAAAGCCCTGACTCAGTTCAGAGCTCCTCCCCCATGGAAGCTGCACCTGGCACGGTTATTCACAATACAAGACAAAATACTTGCCCCAGCATAAAGTCCTATCTGTATCTAAACTGATAGAATTGCTGGTTTTCAGAATAAAAAGGTTCTATCTACATAGAAGGGTTTAGCTACATGTGCAAAAATAAGTTCTTCACTGTGAAACTTACAATACTGGATGAGTATACGGAGGTAAGTCAACACTTAAAGGCAAAGAAAAATCCTACAGTAACTTTCAGCTATATTATAATCCAAATATTAAAACTGCTCTCCCGTAAAATTACCTTTAGTGTAGATAGAACCTCTTTATTCTCAGATCGCGAATTGGGTACAATCGTGTTAACTGACTGAAAAATATAAAATTTTGATAACGTGTTCACGTTCATGGCTGCGGTAACTGTTATTAGTTTAAGTCATCGATATCATCAGCGCCGTGTACTTTCTACGTGTCAGAAGTTTGTTTGATAACCTGTGTTATGGTGGGGTCTGTACTTCTTTATTTACTGAGTTTAAGTTTGGAAAGAGAATAGCTTTATCCTAGATAAAGACACCATTCTGGACCTTTTTCGTAAGGTGAAATGGAAAACCATTGCAGGTATGGAAAATGGTGAAATTCAAAGGATATATGTCTGCCCTGGTTGGCGACTCAATACACTGAACAACCAAGGCCAGTTGATGTGTTCATTTTGAGGATTTGGAAACAATATGAAACCGGGTTAATGTGAAAGGTGTGATGATGAATGAACTACGGAGAGGAGTTGATAAGCATTTGGCTAGAATTGAAATTGTAAGCCACGGAAAACCGTTTCTAGTAACAGAGTTATTTGAACTCAAAATCGTCCTCCAGGCCCGGAGATAGCCTGAACCCATGATGTCGCACGTTAACGCACCTAGACACCCTGGTCGATAGAGGTACTTTATTTGGGTCCGTGTTCCGAATTACTGTACGTGTGTGAATGACTGGTAAATGATAATGAATTCAGTTTTCTCTAAAAATGTGGAATTTTAGAGGCTTGTTGCCCACAAAGAAAACTTAACCATCTGCCTTATCATTGCAGTTCTTGACAGACAGCAGCTGTCGTAGCTTGTGAATAAACGTCCTTTACATAGTGAATTTAACCGACACTGTCGACTTGGGGCTGCCAATATACCTTATAACGTCATGCAGAATGAGAGATCTACAGTACTGTCAGCGCAGAAATGACGTGGTCTTGAGTTCGGAGATGAATAGCATAGTAGCCAAAAGGTCTACAGAAAAATAAATTACACCATAAATGTCGCTTTTGAGTTCTGCGTTGATTGATTGTGAAAGTAACTTTTAGAAAGACATTTGAATATCATTTATGACGAGTATAACGTTAGAAGTATCGATCTTGTAGGTTTTGAGGGAGACGTGACTTGAATCACTCAACTCCGCAGTGCTACATCTACCAAGATTTAATACAATTGAATACTTCAATGTGGAAGTAACCAATGAAATGTATTATGTAAGTGTATAGAGGGTAAGAGAAGCAGAGGTATGCATGGAGTTGCTGTAATTTTGTCCGGGGCATGTGAAACCACATAAATGTTTCTATCTTATCACTAATTTTCGTTATTGTAACTCTGAAACATTGAGTTTCTTTCTCAACATATTACATAAGTTCAAGACGGCCACTGTGTGTTGTATTCGGTGCGTAATTCTTAAAGCTTACGTTAGCGAAAACTCTTACAGTTTGTGGTAGTCCTACGTCATTCCTAATAAGTTGCATTTTAATTGTGCGGTTACTTTCTGAATAATTCATTATTAAGTTTCATTAATACACCCAGATCTATATTGAATGTATGCACTCGCTGTTATTTTGCTTATTGCATTTAAAACCATATATATGATCAAAATTTCAATATGGCCACTGTGTGCTATATTTAGTGTCATATTCTTATGACCAACGGTAGTGAGATATATTATATGGTACCATATTGCGCAATTATATTCTGAGCTGTTAACTTTAATGTTCTAATATTACGCCCAGTTGCCACCTTGAATGTATGGAGTCACTGCTGGTTTCCCTAGGGCTTACACGGCCACGTATACAGTCCTACATAGTCATTACTTGTATTGTAGCCATCAAATATTGAGTTATTTATGTTTATTATATACAGTTTCAAGATGGTGGCTACGCGTTATATTCCACCTCATAAAGTTATCACGTTGTTATCTTAGGGTCCTTATATAATACTACCAGAATGACAACCACAGTGAGGATTGCTCCATTGGATCATGCGATGGATTATAGGCTAATATTTGAATTCGTTGCATAGGCACCGTCTTGAAATCATTGGTCTGATGATCTTGTAGTTTGAGTCTCAGTCGGTTCTTATACGGAGGTTTTATATTTAAAAATTTGATGAGATTCAATGAATAGTATGGTCGTAATTCTATGAAAGCATCGAGCACTTGCATTGGCACAATTTTTATTATCTAAGGTGGTGGCACATATAACATAACATTGAAGTGCTCTTTACCAGTATTACCTTTGTACCAAATTTGATTTAATTTGGTTTTCTCGTTTAGAAGTTGATAGGGGAGGACCGCATACCTACACATGCAGATATAAAGACATTTGGCCCGTGTATATCTGAAGTCAACGTAACTTTTTTTCTTTTTACAAAATTCAAAAGTAGGCTAAGCATAACAAATCCCAGGTGCATTCTAACCAGCCACCCATCAACTGTGACGCTGAATCGGTACCAACTGATCTACGGCGATGCACAATGAGGAACTCCATACTATATCTACTATTGTTTCCAACCCCGAGCACTTCACTTGTGTCTATAGAGTATCCAGCGTTGAGAAAAGACTGTGGAGCCTCATGGTGACAGTGTTGCTAACTCTAGGAAGAGGCGCTGACGTCATCATACGTGATGTTCACCCGCATCGAGTTCTGCCCTTTCATAAGTTAGCAAGACAACACAACACCAGCAGCTACCTGAAATTGAACACACCCTGGAAGAAGCAGTTTTGCAGGTGTTAACGGATTGGACCAGTATTAAGGATACACGAAGAGAACCAGTCGACATTCATTTCGTTGTGATATGACGCATTACTGATTGACAGATGTCAAGAGCACAACCTTTCCTTTCTTCTCGGAAGTACTGTATGCTGACGATGTTAACAATTTTTATGTCAGCAATACTGTTGATCATCACCTTTTTTGTTATTACGTACGCTGTAATTTAATTGCATTCAATTTTATTCTTGTTGTTTTGTTTAGATTAATATTTGTAATATTGCAGTGAGTTAGCCATGCAGTTAGGGGCGCGCAGCTGTGAGCTTGCATTCGGGAGATAGTGGGTTCGAACCCCACAGTCGGCAGCCCTGATTCGATCGAACAGAAAATAAAACAGACACACAATAATAACACCAATGATGGAAAGTGCTTCAGAACTTATGTTGCCGGTGGAACTGAGCACGTGCTCCACTCTGGGCGAGCATGCAGCACAGGACGAAGCTCTTCTTTCCAGCGTGCTAACCTCAATCTTTTTAAATTTCTAAAACGTAATATGAACGATACTTCTTTGTAATAACAAAGGTAATCAATTGGCAGATAATATTATAGGAAGCTATTATGATGAAATATATATATATATATATATATATATGTTCAGAGTTCCTTCATGATAAAAGGCGAGGTAACAAAACCAGTGTAGGGAGCTTTCCGTTAAAAGTAAAAGCCCATAAGACACATAGTCGTTTTCTCAACGCTGGATGCTCTATAGGGCTCCTTCCAGGGAACGGTGCTATCTAATTGGATCACCCCACGGTGCGGCATAATTATATCGGAGTAACAACTTCTCTCCTCTCATCACATTCAGGTGTTGGATGAAATTTAATTAAAAAAAACAAAAAACAAAACAAGAAAGCTACGTCATTAACGTGCCTTTCTAAACATTCCCATACATTAGGGAACATATGCCCTGTTCGTATCCCCTGTTGTGCTCCGGTAGCCTGCGATCTAAAGGGGTAGATCGTCCGCTTGTTATGGCTACTTGACACACAGGGGTGTATAAATGTCACGGGTTTAGTTACTCAACCACATTCAAAGACACGGGGCTAATTGTGAACAACAGAACTTAATTATACAACGTATCGTCTACAGCAAACATACTCATCTTGACACTCAATATTATTACAACGAATTGTTTACACTTGAACTACTGATTATTAAATCATTTGAAATAGAATAGTCATAGAGATCCGCTATACTTGCCAACTTCGACATGGTCTCAGCTGTTCATGTGGACTTACTACACGTAATTAACAACATTCTCTCATTGGTTGACCTGTTGTTACCAAATTAGAATAGGAACTACGCATCATCATCCCATTAGTCCAACAAGGAACCAAGAAAAATAAGTACAGATCTTTTACTAGCATACCAGCGTAAGCTGAACAAGATCACCTCAAACCCTATTAACATTGGATACAACATCTTACCATTTTTAGCCTACTTTTCACATTTTGCAAAAATGAGGAAAAAGTAGACTTATGAGATCGATCCGGGAAAATGTGTGTCTGTCTGTCTGTCTGTCTGGCTGTGTGTGTGTGTGTCCCCCCCTCTATCAACTCCTAAACGGCTGCAGCAATCAAAACCAAATTTAGTATGTGTAAAGATGTGCACCGGAATATCTCACGTCCATATTTGAAAATGATGTCAGTGCTACCAACTGCTGAAAAACGCACTAGAAATTTGAGCTCCATGTTGGATATCTTGCAAGGTATGCTTGGGAGCTATTCCAAAATTGGCACACATGTAGATAATACTATTTTAGTTTAATTTCCAGGAGACCATACATGACAGTGTTGCCAAAATAATTTTAAGCCTTCTGATAAGTCCAATGTTTAAATGCATATAACTTCTACACTATCAATTGGATTTCAACCAAATTTTGTATGTAAAATGTGTACATAAACAGATATGACTGAATGTATTCTTAAGAGCCACCAGGGCTGCCAACTGTTAATAATTGCTCTCTCTATTTTTTTAAATCCAAATACCAATATATCGGAAAGTATGCAAGCCGACAGATTTAAACTATGCACACGTATAATCTGACATTTTAGATTAATTTGGAGTAACTTATATACTTCAGTTCTACCAACATGATTATAAGCTTACTGATAGTACCAATTTTTAAATACATGTAAGTTCTATACTATCAGTTGGATTTCAACCAAATTTCGTATGTGCAATGTGTAACATAACAGATATGACTATAAGTATTGTTAAGAGCAATCAGGGCTACCAACTGTTAGTAAATGCTGTCTATATTATTTTTACCTTAATATCAATATATCAGAAAGTATGCAAGCCAACAGCTCTATACTTTGCACACGTATAGCACCTGACATTCTAGATTAATTTGGAGTAATTAATATAAGTCAGTGCCGCCAACATGATTCTATGCCTGCTGATAAGACCAATTTTTAAATACATGTAACTTCTATACTAACAAATGGATTTCATACGAAATTGGCACAACGAGATATCATAATATTTCAGATTATTTCTGACAAGCACACACATAACATTGTTGCCAACATGCTTTTACGCGTGCTGATAGATCCAGTGTCTAACTGCATGTAACGTCCAATGGACTTCAACCAAATTTTGTATTCTGTACCTTAAGAGATGGAACTAAGAATATATTCAGTCACCAGGGCTGCCAACTGTAGTGCTCTATTAGGCTACATTATACCAGGTATATTTTGAAATAATTAGATATGTCGATATTACCAACTTAATTTCGTCATTATTCTAGATAGATTCATACACTGTAGAATAATCATTGGCATGAAAATTAGGCTGTATAGTTCTTCACGGAACTTCTTGTTATTATATGGGGTTATCAAAAACGCACTTTATATTTCATTAACACATTATTTTATTACGTGCGCTGCCCACTGCTCTCACTTTATCTTAGACCATCTAAAAACAAAAATACCCATAAATCCGTGTCAGACGGGTTGCCATGATTCCATTTACCTCAGTGACTTAACATTCAATGAATTAATATCTCATATTAGTACAATCAAAAATTTCTGCATTAACCCGTCAAATAAATCCAATAACAATCCTACCTGTGCGACTATCGTTATTATTGCTACTCTCGGCATTTCTCTTGAATGCGCCGTCCGCCATTAAAACAAGAATTTACTTTAAATTTCCTATGTCAAACCAAATCAAATAATTAACACAGCATAGGGTAACTCATCAATGACATTTCAATGCTCCAAAAAATCCAACTACAGCTCCGTTCTGGCAAAACTAAACACGTAGCATGCTGATACGTGCACCATTTAATATCTGTCCTCCAACCATAACCCCTTCAAACCCAGGGTACTCAAAGGTGCACCTTACCGTTTATAATATTTTTGTGGCCAGAAGTTGGTTTGATGTCATTTCTGACCCGCTTTTCTAACCCCTCATTTATCTGGAGTCGGGGTTGAAGTGAGATAAGTTACGTATGTGACGGATTGTGACCAGATGCCCTTTCCAACGCCTCAATAATCAGAGATGAATGAAAATGGGCAAGAAGCTTGAAGGAGGCGGCTTTGGCCATATTAAAAGGTACCGCCCCAAATCCATGTAGAATTAAAATATAAAACCATCGAAAAACATTACAAGAACGGTTAACAGTGGGGCTCGATCCCACTTGATTTCACAATCCAAAGATAGCCCATATCTTATCACTTGTGCCCTAGCGCAATAACTACCTTGGTCGGTAATTGTAACCTGAAATGTTAATATTTTATTAAGAGTACTGGTATGTCTTTTGTAATTTTTAGCTTATTTTCATTTTAAGAAAAAATAGGCTCATGAGATCACCTTTGGTCCGTGTGTGTTTGTGTGTGTGCATATGTGTGTGTGTATGTGCGTTTGTTTGTGTGTGTGCCCCCCCCCCCCCTGTAATGACCTCTAAACGGCTGGAGCGATTTCACTGAAACTCGGTAAGGTCATAGTACTATTATGGACGACACCGACCGTGCCCTTCAAATTTTATTACGTCTCACCAATCCAACATGGCGGCTGTACGAAATATTTCACAGAAATTCTATATCTCCGAAACTATTACCGATATCACCCTGAAATGTTGTACGGTGATAAACGGCACTACTAGAAGTTAACTTAAGTATGAGACTTTCAAAGACCTCTAATCCACAAAATGAACATGGTGGCCAAGCGAAGTTGAAACTTTTAAATTAACTTTTCCTGCGATTTAATCATCCAAATGCAATGAAATTTGGTACAGCTCATGTTTATGAAGATTGCAATGCACTGGCATCAAATTTAGTTCAATTATTTACATAACCTCAAGATGGCGGCTGTGCGAAATATTTCACCGGCATTCTATATCTCCGAAACTATTTTGATATCACCCTGACATTTTGTACGGTGATAAAGAGTACTACATGCAGTTCAGCTATGAGACCTCCATAAACCTGTAAAATACAAAACAAACATGGCGGCCAAGCGAAGGTGAAACATTTTAATAGACTTTTCTCACGATTTAACCAACTGAGCGCAGCGAAATTTGGTACAGTCATTGTTTATACACATTGTAATGCATTGGCATCTAATTTAGTTCAATTGTTTACATAACCTCAATATGGCGGTGGTGGGCAATTTTAAAATTATACTTTTATTTCTGGTGTATTAATCATGCGATCGAAGTGAACGTTTGAATAATGAACCTACGCAAAAATTGTCATCTAATAGTACATGTATCTATGGTCTACATATATAAAAATCCAACTTGGCGACCAACCATAATATTTAGACGGTTCTCAATATCTACGAATCCATTACAGCAATCAAACTGAAATGTTGAATGTTGATAGAGGC
Organism: Meconema thalassinum; assembly: GCA_946902985.2. Lineage (NCBI taxonomy): Eukaryota > Metazoa > Arthropoda > Insecta > Orthoptera > Tettigoniidae > Meconema > Meconema thalassinum. The sequence goes on from OX336389.2 coordinate 605,981,320, forward strand.
AATTAACATAAGTTGGATATTATGTAAATAGGCTGTATAATTCTTCACGGGCTTACTTGTTAAAAATGGGTTATTTCTGCCAGTATTTAATAAGAATTACAGAAAAGGAAAATTCCAACGAAAAATGTTGTCCTGGCTCTGAAGAGGATATTATTAAGCCTTATCAATTATTACATTAGCCTACATTATTTACAATGGTTCCTAAATTCCATGATTAATGAAGATGATACGTGCATAATTAATAAAGGATCTGTCATCAACTCTTAGCATTTCATATTGGCCATCCCGGAATTGCTGTCAAGGGACTCGATCCTCTCCAAGACATTGAAGATATTTACTGTCATCGTCATTTTTGCTAGATCGCCGGTCGCGTTGACAGTTACCTGCCTATCACGTTTAGAACAACACACATTAATATTCGCTTCACAAATTATTCATACGAGTTTTGAAGAAACTTCATCAGCGGAATACAATTTAAATTGTTTCAGTTACTCGTCCCACTTATATTAAGTCAGACGCAGGTATTTTCAATTCCTAATCATATATCCACGTGACATTCTTAAATGAGTTTTCAGCTTATTGTTATTATTATTATTATTATTATTATTATTATTATTATTATTAACGCTGTCCCAAATTTACTTATTTTTCCTACATTCCTGGTAGCTCATATTACCCTTCCATTCAACTCATGAAATTTTATACCAATCTACGCAGTTTTCTTATTGTTCGCGCCTAGATTCAGCAACTACTTGCTGCGACATTATAATAATAATTATTATTATTGGTCTTTCACAATGTAACAATATCGCTTCTTGCAAAACATTGTGGATCATGTCGCATACGAAACTGCTAATTAGGGTGGCTTTAACCTAGCACAGCTTCCTAGACTTTGCTAACTCACTTGCGTTCAAATAATTATATTCTTAACTGTCTCCTTTGTGACAAACACAGCTTATATAGAGAGACGAGGATTCACCCTCGTGATCACAAATTAACTGTATGTTGCTTCAATCTCAGTGGCCAATTTATCTGATCATGGAAATCTAGTTCCATTGTGGAGGAACATTCCGGCTATTTTCTCTGGCTTTCATCGTAGAGGCGGAATTCCATCTTCAACTAGTAGATTATTTAATGGTCTACATAATGCCCTATAATTTATTGAAAATCAATCATAGAGAAATGGGTAATTGATGTTGCATCATCTCTCCCCTCAATGACGCCTGGGTAAATCCGCGACTGAGTCCACGCTTCTGACTCACGTGATGGGCGCAGCCATGTGCACCAGAGAACAAAATGCGCATGTTAATTAATTTAATTACCTTATGAAATTATGTATAAAATATTGCACAATTTTTGAAGTTCTGACATGTTTTCCGTTCAATGTCTTATTAATGCATTCCTATAAGCTAATTAAATCAAGGGGAGAGGTCTCGAGTCTACAAGCCTCACTCCTTCTTATCTCATTTCAAAACACCAAGATCCACTGACTCAGCTTACCTCAAAGGGATTCCCCTGAAGCTATCTGCTTCCTGGCCACTTGAGAAGGCGTCATGAAGTGTTGGTCTGTCTGGGGCTCCGGAATAAGTTAGTTCCTTCGTATGCAACAATCCTTATTAACCTCAACTCCCGTAAATTTCCGTAATTACGCCACCACCATAGTCTTATAAGTAACGCAAATATTATTGTTACTTTTATGTTCCTAAGTTCTTGTCTCTCCTGGACTTCTTCCTATCAGTCTTGGGTTCAAGACTTGTCTGTATCCCTGTTCGGGAAAACCAATTGGGGTGCAGTCTTGTTTCATTGCCCGAGTATCAAACTAGGAACCAGATCATGATGTTTCCATGCGATAAACGTTGTGACATGGTGAGAGTAAAATAGATCTGACAACTTACGTCATTGTGGGTTCTGTGTTAATTAGTACGTTTAAAATATTGATTACAATTGGCGAAGAGGAGGCCGTGGCTATGACGGGGGACTACTACTCTGTAGCTGAAGTGAAAATATTTGGTATAGCCTACCACTCCTAGGATGGCTACGAATGGAATACGAAAGAAGCTCTCTTTTGAGAGCTAAGTGCACCTTGTTCCAACTTTTAAACCAGAGTTAAAATTCTTCATATCAGAGTCGGGAATCGAACCACCGCCATCTACCAGTAGATGGGGATCTATGAAACTTTCTTCATAAATCCACGCCCGGTATGTGTAATAATGAGCAATTATTTTTTATTTATTTTTTAGCGTATGGCTTTTAGTGCCGGGAGTGTCCGAGGACATGTTTGGCTCGCCAGTTTGTAGCTGCTTCTATGCGGACACCCAGTGGGTGAGCTACAAGTACCGTCACGTGTGGAGTGTTGTTTGGGGAAGAAAGTTGGATTGTAAGGACGAGGATTTGGAAGGAAGCGGCTGTGGCCTATAGTTAGGGACCAACCCCGGCATTTGCCTGGAAGGAAGATGGGAAAACACAAAAGACCATCTTCAAGGTTACCGAAGGGGGGATTGGAAGCTCCTCGCCTCCCGGATGTGAGCGAATGCCAGCAGTCACGTCGTAACGACCACGGCTAACTCACTCGGTATAATGAGCAATGATGTGCAGGTACATTCGTGGATTTTCTTTCAATTATCTGTACTTTGTCTGCAGACCACTGCTGCTCTATAGATACTCTCTGGACGAGGAGTGTCCATATCAAGTCAAGTTTGTGCATCGATCTTTTTTTCTGCGCCAAGCTCTTGTTTCAATAAATGTTGCAGTTCTTTTTAATTCTTTCTTCTGCGCCAAGCTCTTGTTTCAATTAATGTTGCAGTTCTTTTTAATTCTTTGTCTGAAATCCAGTGTTTTTGCGGTGGCTATCGTAGTTTGCAGTACTGTAATAACAAGGTCTTGGGGTAGGTATTCCAGGACTTGAAAATAAGGTATTAACTTATGCTACCAAATACCTGGAACGAGTGATAAAAGACTGAAGAAAGCCACTCTCATGATGGCCACGATAGGTAACCAGATACTTGTTGGGTGGGCCCCCATGAAACGACAGGTTGCAATAGATGAACCGGTGCGTATCACGCGACGTATAATGTAAGTTAGTGAGGTCAGGTTACGTTAGAAAGAGCACAGATGACCACGCTATTCATAGGTCCACTTGGATGCAATGTGCTGCTCACGAGGGACTTGTTAGGCGTGTCTGATACAGCTCACCACAACGCTGCCATGTGACTTTGGCCGAGATGTTCGTTTCTATTTACTGTAGCTTCTTTCTCCTGTGAGGCGAAGCATAGAGGGTGAAAGATGGAGACGTGTGTAGCTATCTGGAAGGCCTTTGCACGCTAGTAACGGTTTTTCATGTGAGCAAAGTTTAAGACATAGCCTACCCTGCCTAGAGACTTATGAACTGAGCAGTAGAGATATGATAAGCAAGGATAGACCCATTAAATGGTGGAAGTATATATGATGGTGCCGGCCCCGTGGTGTTGGGGTAGCACGCCTGTCTCTCAACTGGAGGCCCCGGGTTCGATTCCCGGCTCCGTCAGGGATTTTAGAAACTGACGTAAGGGCTGAAACGGGGTACACTCAGCCTCGTGAGGACAATTGAGTAGCTGTCTGACAGTGAGGCAGCGCCCCGATCACGAAAACCAAGATTAACGGCCGAGGGGACCCGATGCGCTGATCACGCGTCACCCCAATATCTGCAGGCCAAATGGCTGGGCAGCGGTCGCTTGGTAGGCCTAGGCCCTTCATGGGCTGTAGTGCCAGGGTTTATTATTGTCATACGTATGATGGTGAAGATGATGATGATGTAAATAATTGTTCTTCTAAGTGGCCTAACATAAAGGTATGGTACGTGTATGGTATATGATTAATACGGGTAAAGTGGTACCAACCTTAGAAAATGCTGCAATGCTAGACACAATAGGGAATGGTTCAGGCATCAGATTCACTTTCAGGTTTCATGCGGTTGGTCACAACAGCAGCAGTCAATGCAGGGTATATGTTGTGCCCGTAAGATCAAAAATTAGCAATGGAGAAACACATCACAATTTTGGACTAACAACGTATATGCATGAGCCCAGAGAATTAGTCGAAATAGCAAGGAAATTGCACTCAGGACGCGATGGGGCATATATTGGTTTGGACAACTACAGTAACCTCCAGTCACTTATGGGATCAATAGTAAATAAAACTAAGTAAAATAATCTCGTATTTGTTCATCTATTGCTCCCTAACCTACTACTAAGTAATATTTCTACATTAAAATATAAACAAGATGTTTAGTAAAGGAAATATAGTCTACTTTCCCTCAAATGCGTAATGCCGCTCTTGTATCTAGAGAAATTGATTCTAGAAATAAATTAGTACGTATATCCACCGTCTTGAATATATGGAATCCTTGTAATTAAGCCTTCTTCGGCTTTGTTTAATATAATACCTCAGATCTCGCACGCCTACACCATTGACCCATATATTTTAAAATACAACGTGTGGTTAGAATTATTCATCGAAAACGAGACTACATACGTGCTGAGATTCGTCATTGTATCTGTAATAAATTGTGGATTGTCGATATTAATGTCTTACATTTCAAAATAGCAGAATTAGTCGAAGTAGCAAGGAAATTGCACTCAGGGAGCGATGGGATATATATTGGTTTGGACAACTTTGGACATACAAAGCCCATAATCCCTTCTTCTTCAAACGCGGAGTCTTTGAATAGGAAACAGCTGCGGCCTTAAGTTAGGAACCACGAGTATAAGTGGGTGCCCACGGAAAAACACCTTCAGGAACCCGTCTCTTCCCAGTTTTGCCTCTAGTGACTGAAAGTACCATATTCCAGCCCTCATGCCAGAATTAAGTCAATTAGCAGAGCCAAGAATCGAACCCGGACTTTCGGTACGACAGTGAAGTGGACTCAATATTTGTGTCCTGACAGATATTTCCTCTTTTGTTTTCTTCAGCCTTGTTTAATATAATACCTCAGATCTCGCACGCCTACACCATTGACCCATATATTTTAAAATACAACTTGTGGTTCTAATTATTCATCGAAAACTAGTCTGGCTAAGTGCCAGAGACCTCGTTGAAATTATGTATTTAGGTGTCAATATGTGTGATTTTTGATGATTTCAATTATTTTAATTCTCTATATTCATTGTTAAGTACTCACAGCACTCTAATAAAGTAACAGAAGCGATGATGCATGTTAATGTACAGTTAAAATAAAATGATTAATTCCAATTCTGATATAGGTTATAATCACTTACACAGTAGTGTTTATATCATCTGAGATAGCAGACTTTCTAATCAGCATTCAAAGTAGTGTACTGTAACTTTATTAGAAGTCGAAAAATAGGGCCCAAGTCACCCCAATAATTTATTAGTATTATCGGAGGGCTGGTTCCGTAAGTGCAGCCTACAATCCAGCTAAGAGGATGCGTCCACGTTATCAGCAGTAAACAAACAGAAACTACCGGAAAAAATCAATGAGCAAAGAACAACACGGAAGCAAAATCCTGCGAGCGGCAGCGATGTTCGGATAAGCTCGCTCTTGTGGCTGGCGCAGCGTTATCTAGATTCAGTGCTCGGTTCTGGGGTCATCATCTTCTCTGCGGTATTGGCTAAGCCATGACACGCAGTCTCTATAGTACATCGTGACTTGGTATAGGAGTCACAATCATCTTTGGGGTATTGGCTAAGCCATGCCACTCAGTCTGTATGATACACAGTGACTTGTTCTAGCAGTCACCATCGTCTCGGGGGTATTGGCTAAGCCATGCCACTCAGTCTGTATGATACACAGTGACTTGTTCTAGCAGTCACCACCGTCTCGGGGGTATTGGCTAAGCCTTGCCACTCAGTCTGTATGATACACAGTGACTTGTTCTAGGAGTCACCATCGTCTGTGGGTTATTCGCTAAGCCATGCCACTCAGTCTGTATGATACACAGTGACTTGTTCAAGCAGTCACCATCGTCTCGGGGGTATTGGCTAAGCCATGCCACTCAGTCTGTATGATACACAGTGACTTGTTCTAGGAGTCACCATCGTCTGTGGGTTATTCGCTAAGCCATGCCACTCAGTCTGTATGATACACCGTGACTTGTTCTAGCAGTCACCATCGTCTCGGGGGTATTGGCTAAGCCATGCCACTCAGTCTGTATGATACACAGTGACTTGTTCTAGGAGTCACCATCTTCTCGGGGGTATTGACTAAGCCTTGCCACTCAGTCTGTATGATACACAGTGACTTGTTCTAGGAGTCACCATCGTCTGTGGGTTATTCGCTAAGCCATGCCACTCAGTCTGTATGATACACCGTGACTTGTTCTAGCAGTCACCATCGTCTCGGGGGTATTGGCTAAGCCTTGCCACTCAGTCTGTATGATACACAGTGACTTGTTCAAGCAGTCACCATCGTCTCGGGGGTATTGGCTAAGCCATGCCACTCAGTCTGTATGATACACAGTGACTTGTTCTAGGAGTCACCATCGTCTCGGGGGTATTGACTAAGCCTTGCCACTCAGTCTGTATGATACACAGTGACTTTTTCAAGCAGTCACCATCGTCTCGGGGGTATTGGCTAAGCCATGCCACTCAGTCTGTATGATACACAGTGACTTGTTCTAGGAGTCACCATCGTCTGTGGGTTATTCGCTAAGCCATGCCACTCAGTCTGTATGATACACCGTGACTTGTTCTAGCAGTCACCATCGTCTCGGGGGTATTGGCTAAGCCTTGCCACTCAGTCTGTATGATACACAGTGACTTATTCTAGGAGTCACCATCGTCTCTGGGGTATTGGTTAATCCATGCCACTCAGTCTCTATAATATATAGTGACTTGGTCTAGAAGTCTCCATCGTCTGTGGGTTACTGGCTAAGGCATGCTACTCAGTCTGTTTGATGCACATTGACTAGGTCTAGGAGTCACCATTGTCTCTGGGGTAGTGGCTAAGGCATGTCACTCCGTCTGTGTCATACGCAGAGTGAATCTTAACTACTGAAGTCATATTTGTCCAGTTTGTGGTAGTTTAGCGGAAAACATCCCTTATTTGAATAAGCTTCATCTAGGTGAACGTAGATAAAGCATTCTGTTTATAGATATTGTCAGTAGTTACATTCTGGCGGGGAGGGGGGCTAATGAGCAGCGGTGTTTAGAACTTTAGTTGTACTGATGTGGTACTTCCCTGATTAGTGCGACGGTATCATTTCAACATAATTATTTTTGTACAGAATCTGTACTTTATATGGCTTTTTTAATGTGCATTTGTCTAGTACTTTGTGTGGCATATTAGCAGTTTTCCATATCGTAGGAACAGTGTCTAGTACTTTGGGTTGCATATTATCAGTTCATTTTCAAGATTTGAGATTTCCTCAGGCCAGGAAGTGGCCTCATTCTTTTCTACTAAGTACATAGTAATGGCTTTCGCTAGGAGCCTCATTTGAGGTTCTGAGGCCACGCCCCCTGTACCCCTGTACCCCTGGCCACGCCCCTGTACCCATGTACCACGCCCCTTGTAACCCAGGCCACGCCCCTTGTACCATTATACCACGCCCCTTGTAACCTCTACCAATGTGCCTTGTACCCATGTCCCCCGCACCTTGTACCTTTGAACCCATGAGCCATGTACCCCTGTGTCACGCCCACAGAACCTCATTCCAAGATGGCGGCTCTACCCCTAGGAATACGAGCTATGAGCCTCATTCCAAGATGGCGCACCAAGCACCATGTGCCATGGACCAAAAAAGAGAATGACTAGCCCCCAACTTTTTTTAAATTCTATATTTTGTACCAAGTTGCAGCATTTTAAATTTTGTATAAGTTGCAGCATATTTTTATTTTTGTGCAAGTCGCAGCATGTTTTTTTTTGTACAGGGTACAGTAATATACACCCAGACACAACATTTGTGAATGAAATTGGTATGAATATGTTTGTTTTGAGTTTAAAAAGAGCTAAAACTCAGCATATCTTCTAGGTTTGCGCCGTGTCTTGTGTGGGGGTTTCGCCTAGGACACCAAGCTGGCTCATCAGGGAACTCTTGGTGTCCCCGCCCGGGCCCCCACAGGAGTAGTGAACTGCGCACTACCTCCCTTTATATAAAGCGCACCTGCGCCTCTTCACTGCGAGAACTTAAAGCTCAAGCAGCCATAACATCCCCATGAAGGCATCCAAAAAGATGGTATATTGGCTCTCACGGCCAGTGAATTAAAACTCAGCAATTCTTCTAGGTTTGTGCCGTGTCCTTTGTGGGGATTCGCCTAGGACACCAAGCTGGCTCATCAGCGGGATCTTGCTGTACCCGCCCTGACCCCCACAGGAGTAGCGAACTGTGCGCTACCTCCCTTTGTTATATAGCGCACCTGCGCATCTTCATTGCGAGAACTAAAAGCTCAAGCAGCCATAACCTCCCCATGAAGGCTTCCAAAAACTGGTATATAGGCTTTCACGGCCAGTGAATTAAAACTCAGCAATTCTGTTAGGTTTGTGCCGTGTCTAGTGTGGGGTTTCGCCTAGGACACCAAGCTGGCTCAACAGGGGGTTTTTGGTGTCCCCGCCCGGACCCCCACAGGAGTAGCGATCTGCGCGATACTTCCCCTTAAATAAAGCGCACCTTCGCCTCTTCACTGCGAGAACAAAGGCTGGCCGTGAAATCCAATATACCACCTTTTCGGAAGCCTTAATAGGGAGGTTATGAATACGGGGAAGACGGGGGTTTAAACTCTCCCGGCGTTGCTCGGGCGGCGTCCATGTTAAATTAGTGGATATCTCGCGAACCCAAGGTTGGATTTTAACATGCGACATGTCGTAGGACTTGTTATATAAAAAAATGATTTTTTTTGAAAGTAGGTGATATTTTTAAAACTAATCATGGTAGAACATTGTGCAAAGGTTCAAATGAAAGGTCATTATGTCCTTTATTATTAGAATAAAACTTTTAATTTTTTACATTTTATAAAAAAAAGTCCAATTTTGAGATTGGCTATATTTTGGAAACTAGAAATTTTACAAAAAAGGTTTGTTTGACGTAAATAAATGTTTCTTAACCCCTCTACCCACAAACCAAGTTTGAAGTCTCTAGGACAAAAACTAGTAGTTGTGTAAGAACACGGCATGTATGCCACTTAGGAAGTAGTGAGCCCCTGGCGGTCTTGTAAAAGAAGGAATAATAATGTTTGAGAAGGAATAGTCGTACAGAGGCCTGCTTGGTATCGTTTGAATGGTATTTTTCCCGCTCTTTCTGATGCTGAAGTTACTTTTTTAATTTAATTGAGAAAGTGTGAAAATGGTTTTTGAGGTAAAAATGAGTTTTCCACATTTTTCCTGACATTTGGCAAACCAATATGGCTAGAGACGTGTATGAGATGTTAAAGGACTCGGGGTGACGCCCTCTTTCTAATATCGTATTTATGTTTCAAAAACGTTACAAAGGGCATAACGCCATATATGTTGTACACATTTTGTTACTAGTTTAAAATTTTAATGAAAAGTGGTAGTAGACAGAGAGATGGTACCACTGGCGTGTGTTTCAACGAGCCTGTTGCCGGCCACGGAGCCGTGCTCAATAGAGCAATGGATATACCGGCCGGAAGGCAGAACGGCAGGGCGACGGTTTGCTTTCCGATCTTTCCTATGGCGGACGGATGAATGCTAATATTTCAAAACGTGTGAAGCGTGCTAAGATTTGTTTACCCCTGATGGGGATCTTTAACATGTAAACGGTTATGACTGACATGACAAATAATATTTCTATGTTGCAGACGAAGCTGGCTTTATATATGACAACAGAACTTGGTTGGGTGTGGCTTGAAGCTAGAACAGAAAGAAACCTGCTCGGGGCTGGCTAGCAGGATGAGTATCTTATCAAGCTTGAGAAATGTGTGTGAACCTGACTTGACAACAGCGCTAGCTGCAGGCAGACTGCAAGTCAAGGTCAAACGATCTGGCAACTGACAGGCTAAAAACTCAAGTGGGAGTGGTTTATAAAAATAATGCCTTTTACTGCTGCCGATACTTAAACATGTCAACCCCTTGATCGCGGTTTTAAATCGCGTGTATGCTCTGGTCACGTGGTTAATGTTACAGAAGGTTTAATCCCCAAATATTTTTTGGAATCTTGTTTTGACATTTTAAGAATCTAATTTGTATAGCGCAAGGGTTGCATACGGCTTTAAAGGTCCATACAGAACTCGTGTGCGATTTCATATATAAAAAGAATGACAGTGAGCATAAAGAAACATTTTATATTTGCAGTAAAATTCGAGAGCTTTTCATACCCATAATTTGAAAGAGTGGTATGAATGCCACGTGGTCAGTGCCTTGCTAACAAAATTTGATAAACTGCAACAAGGACCCAGTGGTCCTGCGTTAGACAAAATTCATCAGCTGCAAATCAACATTTGTCAATTCAACCCGTTCAATGCTGGGTCTAGCTTTATTCGGACACCACCAGCGGAGAGCGGTGGTCGATATAAAGGACGGTGATGATAAATGTTTCGTCTGGTCGGTGGCCGCATATTTACAGCCAGTAAAAAGAATAGTTGTCGACCGGGAATTTACAAGGGCAAGTTTGAACATTTGAAACAAAATTTAAATTTAACTCGCATGTCATTCCCTATGGACTTAACTGACATCCATAGATTTGAACAAGATGATTTGGATTATTCGTTTATGGTTTATGGCCATGATGGTGATGAAATTGTGGGTCCTCATTATGCCACAAAAGAACCGAAACAACACCAGATCTCGCCATCAGGTCAACGACACCCATTAAAAACATGCACACTTTGCTGTGGGATTTAACGTGGTTTGTGACTATGACCCCACAAAATCCTATTACAAATCCTGTGTGGGACCAAATTGTGCCAAATGGTTTTTGAACCAACTTGTCGACTTGGCTGATGATGTACAAACGTTACTGGACAACCCAGTACCCATGAGCCTAACTCGTGAACAGCAGCAGTATGAGCATGCAACCACATGCCATATTTGTGAAAAGCCGCTGGTCAGTGCTGAAGACACTGTGAGAGATCACCCACACTTTACAGGAGAGTTTCGAGGAGTCGCCCAGAGCCATGTATGCAGCTCCTCTATTTATCAGTGTGTTTTTCCACAATCTAGCAAATTATGATATCCAGTTTTTGATTCAAGAATTGGGCCATGTCGGCAAGGGCTCGTTTTCTATTATCCCTCAAAACCATGAACGTTTTACAGCCTTTACATGGCGGCTGGGCAAATTTTGCATTCGATTTCTAGATTCCTTCAAGTTTATGGCATCCTCGCTAGATAGACTAGTCATCGGCTTGGATGAGAAGGAATTAAAATACACCAGAGTGAATTTTGAACATCCTGAGTATTTAAAATTGTGCATTCGGAAATGTCATTTTCCCTATGATTTTTGTACTAGTTGGGACGTGTTAAAGCAGAAAACTCTCCCACCACAGGATAAATTTTACTCAAAGCATACACGCACTACCGTTTCCGATGAAGACTATGCACATGCGTGGCAAGTTTTGTGAGCGTTTTATATAAAGACGCTAGGTGAATATGCTATGCATTACCTAAAACTCGATGTATTGCTGTTCAAAGATGGGTTTGAAAAATTCCACGAGTTGTGTCAACACATATATGGCCTGGATCCCGCTTACTGCTTTAAGAATCCTGGACTGTCGTTTGATGCAGCTTTGAAATACACTCAAGGGGAATTGGACTTACTCGCGGATGTAGATATGGTCTTATTCTTATTATTTGAAAAGAGCATACGAGGCGGCTTTGTGACGCTTAACCAGCGCCATGCCGAAGCAAATAATCCATACATGCCCTCTTATTCACAAGACAAACCAGGATCGTACTTAATGTACTACGATGTGAATAATTTGTATGGCTATGCCATGAGCCAGCCATTACCCTATGGGAATTATGCTTGGCTTACGTGAGAAACACGTGTCACAATTTGATGTGAACATGATCAGCCAAGAAACATACCACGGATATGTTTTAGAAGTGGGAGTTGAATATCCCTCATACTTTTATGATGAACATGCCGATTTTCATTCCTTCTAGAGCGTACGATCCCCCTAACAGTAACATGAAAATTGAAAAATTGATGGGCAAACATTACATAAAAAATCGGTATGTGATACATACCAAATGTTGGGGCAATGCCTAGTCCAAGGCTTGGTGTTGCAGAAAATTCACAGAGGTATTTCTTTTGCTCAAAAAGCATGGCTCAAGCCTTACTGTACCCATCTGATGGAGACAGGGGGTCGAAACTATGGTATTTTAGATTATGTAAAGGAAGAATATTCATAAGACTTTAGCGCTCTTACAAACCAGCTGTGAGCCGAGATGATGAAACTCGTGCATGGCTCAAGGCGATAAGGGTCCATAATCTAAGTTACAGGATGTAAGCTGTGGATGACTCATGAGCATTCGCATTCAGTGGAAAATTTTAATCGAGTAGGCAGCTCGGGAAATTACCACCGGAGCCGATTCAGCACTTTATTGGCAACAGTGGATTGCAGACCAACGCTGTAATGTTGCGAAATAACCTAGTTTCCTGGAAACCACGAAAAATTATACAAGTTTTTGCACGCTAATTAGAATAAATCTGGGAATTAGGAATTTAGAAAATATAAATGTCTTTAATAAATGCACAGGGAAAATGTGCCGATCTAAGCTATACGTCATTGTAGGAGTGACAAGCCCGCGTCTTGGGGTAGGGGACAAAAAGAAGCATACCCACTCGCGGCAGGAGCACTATTATTTTTTTTATAAAAATCTCTATGATCGATTTTTGGAAAACGAATTAGAAATGGAACGTTTAGATCATGAGGAATAAATAGGTATTTTTTCCAGAGATGTACGACGTCTGACACAAAAGTTAATTTTAAGATGGACGGCATATTGATCGTTTTTGTGAATTATGAATAAATAGCGAGGCTTAGAGCCGTTCAGTATTCAGTCTACAGCGAGCACAGGGGCGCGCCGCGCTGGATCAAGAAGTATTATTCATTCTTCGATGCTCCTCTGAGGTGGGCATGCTGGATCAGTAATCATTCAGTCTACTACGGACCTCAGTGGGAGGTCATGCTGTTTCATCAGTATTCAGTCAATATAACGCCAAGATACGAAGTTGGACCCGACCAAGGGCTAATGTAACAGCATTTAATATTCAGTCTTGAGCAAGCCTGAGGGCCTTGCGCTGTTTCACGAAGTAAGCAGTCTTCATGATCCTCTGAGGGGGAAATGCTGGACCACATCGCCAGTCCGCAAACATACGCTGTTCGCCAAAGATACTAAATCTTCAGTCAGTCAGTTGAGACGGGGCTCGACTTAACGCAGCTAGTAGAGTATATCGGAACATGGAAGCCTCAAGGGAGGACCACGTAAGTTCAAGCAAGTTATAAGTCTTCTAGGTTGCAAGTATGATAGTTCGAGACCACGCTAAGCCGCAGAGAGCAGACGGAACTCCACAAACAAAAGTTCTGAGTATAAAAAAGACAGTAGGCTACATAGTAAAAGTTAGGTTCGATCAAAACGCAACACGATGGATAGAACCAGTATCACCAGTGTTAGCACAGGATAGAATCCATGGTCTTTGAAGGAAAGCCATTGGAATTATAGGGCCGTGTAGCGAAAGTGAAATTAAGTTCGCGTTTAAGTGTAGTAAATACGTGCAGTACGAGTGAAAGTAATGTAAATTGTTACGCGAACAATTCGAGCATTTGTTGAAGTCAGTAACAAATTCGATAAGTATACATTTTCACAACCAGACGTTGTTGAAAAAGAAGCCGGGTTAAGTTCATAAACCAGAGTGTTTAAACCGTGGAAAAACAACAGGAATTTAATTCGAGACCTAGGGGTCAGATACAGAAGTCGTCTTAGGGCAGTTCATACAGCTATAACTAGGAGAGAAGTCGTCATCAAGAAACGAGTCGGAAGTCACCGCGAGCTTCCTGAGATACGACAAAGGCAATTACACAACGTGTAATTGGCTGTAATAAAATAAGTGCAAATAGGACAAAACCCCAAAGGGTTAACACGCGTGTTAAATAGTGAATAAGAAATAGAAATTACGTGTGAAGTGTAATATAATGTGTCATTGTGTTAATATGAATAGCCAAGTGAAAGTTGTAAGTGTTACAAGAAGATTGCTCATGGTAGACCATATTTTTTGTAATATGTGCTAAAGTTGCAACAATATGGGCGATATCTATCGTATCAGGGATCCATGGCCGCCGGTTGGTGGGTGAGTACCTATAATTTGATATTATATTGAACATTGTGCGCCCATATTTGAAATGTACCATTGTGAAATAATTATGTGCAAAGTGATGACAATTTACATGTCTTTAGTAAAAATGCTTCTTGGGAAGAACGGCCGAAATTGTGAGACCGCATAATGAATTAAATGTTTATAAGAATTAAATACCCGAATGCACGCAAATGATTAAATGCTAAATAAAGGGATGAAACCAAATCGTTGTTGAAATAAATAAATAAATGAATTGATAGCAAACCAGTGACGGTTAATATACAAGTAAATGCAATAAGAGTTGAAGCGCAACTTAGCTGATGAGCAAATGAATAAATGAAGTTGAAATATAACTAAATGAAAGTTAAAGTAATTGAAAGTAATAATCAAAGTAATTGACTTAAGTAATTAATGAACCTAGGACGGTTGAATTGTACTAAAGTAAATAAATGCAAATGACCTTAGCAAACACCTAAGTTAGGGCATAAAGGCCTAATTAAAGTAAATAAAATATGATGATGATGATAATTGTTGTTTTAAGGGGCCTAACATCTAGGTTATCGGCCCCTGAAATAAAATAAGAATAGACCACGGTAGAAAAGTAATGGTAATAAAATAATATGAATAATTCAAGTAGGTTCGTTGTCCTGACTAAGATACCCGAACTGAAATGATAAATGGTTGAATCCCCAAGCTAAAGTATTATTGTCGCCAAATTAGGCTGGACCAAAAGTAAGCTTAGGGCATTATAAATAATGAAGTTATGTGCCATGAGGACGATCGTTAAGACTGTTAGGGATAATCGTCGGTTGACCGGGGCAGGTCTTATATGCAATTATATTATTTCAGAATGACAGTACTTCTCACTACTGACAAATGTGTTGATTATTCTCTCGCAGCGATGGTGCGCGTGATGGAATACTATGTAAGACTGAGAGGATGTTTATGGGTGCAGACGGCCAAAGTTATGGTGAAATAGTCCTACTGTGGAGCTAGTCTAGCATAACAACTGGACGAGGCATTGCGTGCTCGGATCAGACTGTATATTTTTGAGGTTCCCACTGCAGCATTTTATTGGTAGCCACTACAGGCTGAAAATACGTACAAAGTAAAAACCCGACAGCAAGAGAATGATCCTCCAGTGTAATGCAAATGTAACATAAATAATCAGACTGCATGCAGTCCGTAATGAAAGAACAGAGATGAATCGCTTGGATTTTCAATGAATGATTTGGTCATTGTTAAGGGTTTGAAACATATGGTTGGAAAGAGTTGGGCTAGGTCAAGTTGCAGAGAGGCAAGACCACGTTTGTTTACAGAAGGGTCGCTCAGTCCGCTTTTACAGGAGGGGAGCTATTGACGGTCGCGCCGAGTTCCGGCTAGAGCCATAAAAATGTCACTGAATGAAAGAGAGTAACGTAAATGTTAGATCTTGTGGTTTTAATGAACAAAGTACAGCAGAAGTGTATGCCTGATAATTATTATGCGAGGAGTGTTTTCTCCCGGATAATATTAAAATAATAATGAAAAATAAAATAATAATAATAAATGCATTTTGGTAAAATGTAGAAATTTGGTTCGCCGCCCTTAAGAAATGATAACGGGTTAAGAAAAATCACTAGAATTGGACTGTATGGAATGCGGGTTCCATTGAAGTCAATTTCTTAGGGGCACAATGGTTACAATAAAAATATTTACAATTGATTGTGTGGTAATATAATGGTACTCATGGTAGAGTGTAACAGATGTAGTGTGAGAGATGGTTTATGTTTAGAATATGTGGGAACTAAAGAGATTAATATAATAAAATAAAAAGGTTTAGAACTTAGAGATATATCCAAAAGAAGGCATGTTTATTGAATATAAATGTCCTGAGGTCGAAGCCCGATAAGGTGGAGACACAGGAATAATTAATTAGGAAACCCGAACTCCAAGGGTATATAATATGTAACAGTAAATGAGAAATAATTTAAAAGTAACAGAGGGGATCATAAGGTATCCAGAAACAATGAAGCAAGAAATTATTATGATTAAAGGGTCATTATTTATATTGATTGGTGATATTTTACACCATTGTCTGTTGTGTTTTTGATTTGTTTTCTTGATTTTGGAGTAAATTAAAGTAGTAAGTTAACTAGATGTGTTGTTGTTATTTATATATCTTGTACTTCCTTATGTTCATATTCTGAATACATGGTCAGACAGTGGGATGAATGGTACACGCCCTGAACTGAGCTAAAGTCGGATGATGACCTGTATTTCCGCATATCAGACGGGTACAATACATGTAACTCAACACTGAGCACCGACAAATGGCAACACAACAGTTGGAAGTCATTTTTTATAAATTGATGAACAAGTGCATCTTTGGCAAGTCAATGGAAAATTTCCGCAAATACCGCAACATTAAATTTGTGAATATCTGGGAGGGGCAGTGGGGTGCCCGGCGGTACATTGCCAAGCCAAATTTCAAATCGTTAAAAATTATCGATCACAGTTTGGCCACCATTGAAATGAGTAAGACTTGTGTGACCATGAATAAGCCCATTTACTTGGGTCAAGTCATTTTAGACTTTTCCAAATCGGCCATGTATCGATTCCTCTACGAGTTTGCCAAACAGCATTTCGAGAACGTATCTCTTTTGTATATGGATACGGACTCGTCTATTTATCACATTCACCACTGCAACCTTTATGTCGTGATGATGCAAAATAGTGACTGGTTCGACACCTCTTCGTATAGCGCTGCAATGTGTGTCAGCTGCCCGTAAGAAACAAGAAGGAAATGGGTGTTTTAAGAGATGATTGCGGTGATTCCATCATGATGGAAATCGTTCGTTTAGCTTCAAAAATGTATGCCTATCGCACACTAGACTGTAAGGAAGACAAAGGAGCAAAAGGCGTAGGTACAGCAGTTGTAAAATCGCTACATGTAGACGACTACCTAGCGGATTTACGAAATGGCAAAGCTATGTCGCATAAACAGTGCAAGATACAATCCAACAACCATAATTTGTATCTTGTGGAACAGAGAAAATGCACCCTCGCGTCGATGGATAACAAACGTGTGTGGACGGATCACTTGCTCCGCAGCCTGCCATGGGGTTACGACCACTAGGAGGAGGTGTAATTTTTGTGTTTTATTGTTTAGAGACATAGTTTTTCGTAACTAGTAGTAGTAGATTTAGTATTTTATAAATATTCGTTTTTGTAACTGTAAATAGTGAATTTTGTAAATAGTGGAAACCACCTAGGCCCTTTGCACTTTAACCCTAGAACTGCGGACCGTCTTCCAGGAAGACGGTGTGTTGTTTAATCAAGTGCGACCGTCTCTCTGAAAGACGGTCTAGGAATTCAAATATAGTACTAATGTTAGGCTTCAGAAGGCACTAATTTCAAGTTATGCTGGTTCCCGATGCTTTTATCTTTCGTAGTGGAAGTCTTTGGCAAACAAATGACAGTATGCAAGCTATTATTTGGGTGCAGAAGTGGAAGTACTTCCATGTTGATATTGAAGTTGCATTGAGCAAAATGGCCGCCAACTATGTAGACGATTCAGAAATTTAGCACTTGATTTTTGACGATTCGTGTGATAGTATGGACGATGACAGTGATTATTGTGTGGATTCGTATGAAAATGAAGATGGTGAAAGTAGTGGCGGCAGTGATACCGGCGAACAGGATGTCACGCAAGTTATAGAAATCCCCATCAATGCAAGCGATGTTTATCATGTTCCGACAGACCCTGTACACATGCCTAATGTTAGCCGTGAAGGGGTAAGTGTGAACTAGACTGATATTCAACCCGAAGAAAGTGACTTTCCAGGTAAAAATGTACCGTTTATCGTTCATCATCCTGGGCCTGTGAACTCGCCTCCCCGTAATCGCGCACCGATTATGTACTTCAAAATCGAGAAATGTCATATTTTGGTAAAAATAATTTTCTAACAGGAATTATTTGAAACTGGTTCTTGAATTAGTAACAAAAACCTATGAACTTTTCATTTATGATGGCTCTGACGAACATTTAACTCGGCAATATGGTTTTCTAGAGCAGAAAAGTCAATATTTTTTTATTTTTTTATTTTTTATAAAATACTTTTTATGATTAATTCAAAGTGACGAGTCTGAATGATTCACCTATATCAATATAATATAGAACAGTCTTTCAGCTTTATATTGGTGTATGACAAGTCATATTCATGAACACAGTATGCTTACAGATACAAAATACCTTTAGTGTGTACTTTATGGGAATTTACTGCAGCATTTGACAGATAAACCTGCAGCAGTTCTAGGGTTAAAGTTCTGTGCAACCCTATTTTATGTTTTGTTTTTTTAAATGTTGTCTGGGTTGCGAATATGAAAATGGTAAATGGTAAATATTTGTTTTATAAGGCTGTACAAAGGTGCTATTTGTTTTTTGTAACTTAAATATATAAATGGTTAACTAAAAAATCTTTGGGATGAGTGTGTATGTGAGAATGTTCTTTGGGAATAAATAGAGTGGTTTTGTTTGTTTCCAAATATAGGCATGGTTGTGTGAATGAATGACTATAGAGAGAAAGAGAGAGAGAAAGCTTGTGTGTGTGTGTAGGTAGCATTTATCGTTTGACAAGAGCAAGTACGGCGAGGTATGTTGGGGAGGAGAAAATCAACGCTTATATATTTATGGTAAATAGTAATTTTGTTTTCAATATTTTCGTTTCTTTGAAATGCAGCGGTAGATAAACATTAATTTGTAAAACAGTCTTCCCTGCAGTAGTAGTAGTGGTTGACATCTACGTTTCTGCAAACACATCGACAGACTGACCATCGCCATGGTCAAGCACTCACTTCAACACCATTTACAAAAAACATAAAATTAAAAATCTTGTTTCGAAAATATGAACTTTCGACATACCCAGAATGAAAAATTTGTAATCAACAAAAGGGAAAATCCATGTTTCCATATCATCAAATTCAAAAACTTCAAACTGACATTAAGATAATTGACAAATGGCGATGCGTGAAACGTGAAAATGAAAAAAATAATAAATGACTATCATCATTTTTAAAACATCACACTCCGGTAAACCTTGTTTTTATTTCATACCAAATAGGGCTTTACAAAAATAGAATACAAAGATATACCGATTCCTCATTCCTTTTTTCAATGTTCATTTCCACTCATCATTAACTTTCCTTTCATAGCACTCATCTCAATCAAGGCTGCCAACCTCTCTCCCACTGAGGCATCACGAGTTGTCAAACGTTCTTTAGTTTTTTTTTTCAACAACATTTTATCCGCCACATATCTTAAAGCAGGATGACTATGGCGATAAGAAAGGTCATGTTCTTTGCATGCTTGATCCAAAGGATTAATAGGTACATCGCCACGCTGCAAACGTTCTTCAAGGCTAGTTCCATTACCACAAAAACGATAACCAGGTAGGTGGATTTCAGAAGGTAAGTATTGAATGACTTATTCAATGACGCCATTGCCAGTACAAGTTTGATATATCCTTTACCATCGATAGAGAAAAGGTTTGAACTTCCTTCTCCTCTGTGGACGATGTTAGTTGTTGTTGTTGCTTTTTCTCGCCATCACACCCGTGGAGTGAGGAAACAAAGTATTTAGTCTGACTTTTATGACAGTGATACAGTTTGACCAGCTGACAAGTAGCACCCTGTCGCATATATGGTATTTTTGCCATGGTCACTTGCTTATGGTGATCGTAATCCGTACAATGTTCCAATTCACTTAACACAGGGTCTTATGTCCATGATTTGGTACATGTTGCCAATTTCTTTCACGGCATATATTGCCTCATGATAAGTGAACGACATGGGGAGCGCCAATAATTCCTCTTTGGTAAAACTGTCTAGTTTCTTTTTGCACACAAAGAATTTCCCAATCGCTTTATCAGTAGCATCCCCTCTCTCCATTGTATAACGTAGATGTTTACAGGTCGCTTGTAGGAATCTCACTGCCGGACCCGTGGTGTTGGCGTAGAACGCCTGCCTCTCACCCGGAGGCCCCGGGTTAGATTCCCGGTTCCGTCGGGGATTTAAGAAACTGACGTGAGGGCTGGAACGGGGTGCACTCAGCCTCGTTTGACAATTGAGTAGCTTTCTGA
The DNA here is from genome assembly GCA_946902985.2 of Meconema thalassinum. Taxonomy (NCBI): domain Eukaryota; kingdom Metazoa; phylum Arthropoda; class Insecta; order Orthoptera; family Tettigoniidae; genus Meconema; species Meconema thalassinum. Next base: position 606,001,682 of record OX336389.2, read on the forward strand.
CAGTGAGATACCGCCCCGATCACGAAAACCAAGATTAACGGCCGAGGGGACCTGATGCGCTGATCACGCGTCACCCCAATATCTGCAGGCCAAATGGCTGGGCAGTGGTCACTTGGTAGGTCTAGGCCCTTCATGGGCTGTAGTGCCAGGGCTTATTATTATTATTTATATAATATAGGAATCTCACTGCTCTTATTCACGGGTAAATCGTGACTTTTAATTTTATTCAACAACTCCCAGCAGGCATTGATGGTTGACCAATGAAAGAGATGCCACACATGTGCCAGGGCTTTATTTGTAATGTTGCCACAGAGACAGCGGTCCATGAGTGTTTGCAGCGAGGACACCCCAAGTCCATCAAATCGATACATTGACAGTATGGAGCCAAAAACAGTCGTAGCCATTGACGTTTTTCATTACCTTTTACATATACCACATTGGCTGAGAACAAATGGGCTTTCACCCCCATTTCTAAATGTGTATACGAAATGGTTCCTTGATTCCAGTCTAGTTGCAAATGATTTTCAATTCATTGGGTTTGTTTACGGTCTTTTTCACACAACAAAACGAAAGCATATCGAGGTTTAAACACCAAATGTGTAGCTTGTGATATCCAAAATGTGGAACAATCAATCATCACCATTTATTTAATTATAAATTTGTTATCTCCAATTTTAAACACTTGGCAATCCACAATCAGTGTGCGCAACATGTTGACGCTTGCCTGGAACAACTCCAACTGACGACTGACTATTGGCGACTAAGGTGCGCCAATGGTATTTACTTACATCCCATTCTAGTAAAAAAATTGAGCCCACTATCATTGTGCTCACATAGGTTAGGGTATGACAGGTGTTATTAGAAATAATAATAATAACAACAACCTATTTTCATTACATCATGTAATTATCATAACAAGTTTTACATTCTTATGTTATTTTGCGATGGGGACGGTACCAACTCATATAACAATACAGTATTTTGTGTTTATAACGTCAATGACACCCATGATTTCCCAATTTCTCTAAACTGGGCGTTTTTACTGTGAGCTGCTCATCGAAGCACCGTTGACGCCGTAAGGTCTGCGCGTATCATAAATGTTCTTAATCACTCAGAGCACTAGTGAGGGGTAACTTGAATGGCAGGGTATATTACCCACATCCATTCTACAGAGGTAGGGACAGACTGGTGACTAGCGCTGATGTGGCATAGGTTCATCACTCTCTTCCCATTGGTCTATGGCGATGGAACAAAACGCTCATTTCACTTCATCTCTTGTTTTTAAATAATACAAACCAGCGGCTGCCAAGGCTTGAGGGTTCATGAAAGGCACAGGCCACATCGCAAAGGTCTTGAAACGTTGTTCCTCAGATTTTAAATTCATGGATGTGACACTTCTTGAGACTTTAAAGCAAGCATGACTGAGCTGCTTGACGTTGGTTGACCTGTTATTTATACATTCGTCACTTGGTTGGAGAGTGAATAATAGTTGACTTGTTTGTGATGAGTAATCAAACAGTAGGTGGTCGTATTGGCTGGTACATTTTCATGGGTTTCAAAATCTAGTCGGATGTCAATATTCGATTGCTTGACAGACTCTTCCAAGTAAGAACAGTCAAGGACAATCAATGGCGCCTTTGCCTTAAACGCTTGGGGTAACAACATGGGGCACTTCTCTATTTGACAATACGACCATATACATTTAGAAAACAAGTATTACACAAGGGCCAAACTTAATAAAAAAAATCAACATCCAGTCCATCATAGGAAAAAAACAGGGAAAAGACGTGCATTTCTCAACTGCAGGTGATCAAATTGCGTAGCATGTTTGGTTTGCTGATACTTGCAATTGGTTTGAAAACCCACTATAATGTAGAGAGGTCTCTCTGTATAGCGGCCTGTTTTTACAGACCAACTGTGCGTGTTGGTGGTTGGCAATAGGGGGTACTCATGGAGTGCCCAGCTTCTAAATTCAATGGGTAAAGGCATATCTATTCCCACAATCGTGAGTATGTCCACTTTTTTGCTATCGGAAAGGGTCACATGCGGTACTGTCCATAGCATTCGTTGTAGTTGAATTTTTGAATCTATGGAGGCATCTTCAGCTCCCTTGAGAGCATTATTATCACTCCTGTCTTTGGCCAGATAAAGCACTTGCCTTGCGTTGACCACAATACGCTGGTGATCTTCGGCAAAGTCTAAAATGAGTGTAAGAGGTAAAAATCCAGTGAAGGAGACATTGGTGTGTACCATCCAGTCATTGGTCGAGTCAGGTGACCAACCTGCCATGCAAAGTGTTTTACCTTCTTTCTCACTATAAGTGGGGTATAGTTTCATGACACTTCAAATACCCACATTTCGAGTGCTATCCACCACAATATCGTTAATAACATAGCGCACCTCAGAAAACAGAAAGGGAAAAGCATGGTTGGCTAACTTGGATGTCGTGGGTGTAGAACCATCGGCTTTTGTGAACCAAACTTCAATCTGAATGACACCTTAATGAAGTAGGGTGTACATATCTTGGTTGTTGATAACAAATTGAATTTCATCATTATTATTTAGTCCAGGTGTTAGAGCTTGATAGGAATGGGGATCAATTCCTACCACCCGTTCTTGCCCCTCAATGCGATTCACCTCTTCTAGGATAGAATTCATCATGTAGGTTTATGTGCTAACCCAAATGCTGCAAAATCTGCTTTTCCTTAGGGCTTAACGTGTATTCACGTGGCAAACAACTAACATCATCCATAGACGGTGTTGTTGCTTTATACATCATCTTCATAGTGGCTTTAAAACCAACTTGTAAGTCACTAGTGTGGTAGAATCTAGTTGAAACAGTTGTTGGTCTCTATTGATCAGTCTAAATGTTATATTAAAATATGATCAACAGCCACAGAATTTAAACCACCACTGGAGGGTTTTCACGAATAATATAGCCATTGGGCGATGTCACAATATAATCATACAGCGAATGCGATGGCTCTTCATTGGTGTACACATTGCTAATAATATTACACGTCACCGACACGTGATGGTCCTCAATCAATTTCACTTCATAGCCTGAATCAAGTTTTTGTTGCGTTCCAACACTCGTGGTTTAAATCATAGCAAAGGACCAAAGGATTCAGGTTGTGTTTCAAAGTCAATCTTAAAGGTAGATAAAATACTGCAGCGAAGAGTGTTGGTATTTGCTGTAAGTTCAAACTTGTGTGTTCCATCACGAAATGACCTTAAACCATATTGGTTGACCAGCACCACATAAATGTGTTTTTAAATATCATCTATCGTATATCCACCAGGGTTCAGGGATAGCACAGAAGCAACATAGTTCAACTTGTTGTTTACATTTTTACGTATTTTGTATATTCTATTGTACGTTTCAAGAGAAAAAAAGTCCCAAACCATAAGGTCTTTCACTCAATTCTATAGGAGGGTAAAAGTGTAGGCTGACTTCAGGTCCACGTCCATGATGTGTAAACATCTTACTTTCTGCCGACATACTGTTGACGTTTTTGTTTATACTGTGTCTTATATAAAACATTAATACCAATGCCCACACCCTTGGCTGTTAAAATTTTGCTGTCATTTCACATTATAATATATCTTGGTCATGATTCCAAAATACGTGACTAGTTCCATGGGTGGGGGCATATTCACAAAACTGTCAAAGTACCATAACAAGGACCCGTCTTTCACATATGCTACATAATGGGTTCCTGGTCCTTGGTAATCATCTAGATTTAGAACAGCACATTCCTGTTTCCATGGTTGTGGCGGTAATTGGTTCCGCATAAATACACCTCGAAAATGAGAAAGCATTACTTGTTTGGCATAGCTTTCGACTTCTTAATGGGTCAGGGCATGTCTTGCTATGGCTGTGGTTAATTTAAAAAATAGATAGATAAATCCCAAATATTTGTTAATAAAAGGCTGGCTTTAAATTAGCGTTTCTAGCCCCCATATCAATCGCTTCCATCGCTTAATTGTGTCGCTGACTTTCTTTAAATTTCTGTTTGCCTTGCTGCACAGCTTTAATGGTTTTAGCCACCGCACTGGCACCGCCCAAAAGTGTAACCAGGGCAACCAGACCGGCGAATAAAGCAGGTAAAATTCTGGCTCGTTTGGGGACAGGAATCACTTGACCATGTTTTGAAACGTGTCGTTTACGTTTTGGAATAACACGTCTCTGTGCTGCTTGAAGGGTTTTCTTTATCGTCAACACGTTATTTTTATTTATTTTCATTCGCAAGAGCTTGTCAACCAATGCCTCAACCCCATTCTTTGGCAATGATAGGGTCTTTTTTTAGTCTTTTTTTACCACATATCTTTGTTTCACCATGATGATGACGAACAACCTATCACATCAACGTTTAAGTGACAACTAACGTGTGATCATTATTTCATGGCTGTATATTCAAGTTCCACATAAAGTGTGACGTCATTTTTGGTTTTCCCTGCTTGCTTTACATCCCATGTAAGAATGAGATGAAATGATAATTCATCACCTGCATTGACTGTTTGATGGTTATGTACCAACATCCTACGGCGGTTTATTTCTGCATGTAAATATTTCACATTAGGCATCGATTGTTTAATGTGAATGACACCACCATATTGTAAACGATATTGTCTTAAACCTGAAGAAAGCACATACGTAAGGAGGTCATTGACTAGCGGTAAAGGGTTCCTGTCATTCACAGGTTTTTTATTAGTCAGGTAGACTAAAAATATGGTTGGGACACATTTATAACGTCTTTTCATTTGATAGGCCACGTAACGTTTGGTGCAGACATCATCATCTTCTTGTGGGTATATCACGTGCAGAATGCGGTTATGATTAGCTGCATAGCCATCCACAGTGAGATGGGGCACTTTGTCATATAACTCGTGCACCTTGTTATCAACATACTTTTTTGTAGTGACATCTGTAGACACTTCAGGATGTTTCACATGGGTTAATCGCTTTCCCTTAAAGTTATAATCTCCCCGTTTAGGGCGTGGCACCACGGACCTATCCACATAGTGTTTATTAGCAGGATCTCTTTCTTGTTTAGGATCATGTATTGGGACAGACCGAGCTTTGGCCATGAACGCATGTCTAAAGACATCCATCGTCAACCTGTAGTACTGGTCTACTGTTTCTATCACAAGGCCCAGTTCCATGTATGTAGACAGCCTGCTAGCCTCTCCGACCCTTAGTTGATATGAAGATTATTAAGCAGCAAGAGTCATTCCCCGTGGGGGACATGGTTTCCCATCTCCATCCCACATCACGTTAACAACGCCACGGTTCACTGTTTCCGTCTTTCATTCGCTGCATCATTGTGGAGCCTTCGGGATGTAGAAAGACCAATCCTTTGCTCACGCTCATCACAGCGCCAAAGGGTCAGCGTTTTCAAAATGTTTATATTTTGGCAAAATGTCTCTACCAACCCCTCTACGTGTTCCTGGATCAAGTCATGTCTGCATTACAAAGCGAGAATATGGGTTATTTCACATTTTCTATGCATGAAAATGTTATTGCCCCGGATGCGGTCAGGCCTGATTCACTCATGATTTTCGATTATGTATCCGCTGAACGACAAGCCATCATTCAAAGATATTACAGCATGGGTCGTCACAAAAATATTGATTGCTTCTATCTTGGACAAACGTATTCTAAAATGTCCAAACAACTTATTAGTGACAATGCCAATGTAATTGATTTATTTCGCCAAGTTGAGCGGAATGATCGCCAGATTTTTATAAAGAACATGTCAATCCTGATATGAGGTTTCAAACGTTTACTGAATTGTGTGCCAAGTGCTGCAACACTGAACGCCACAACTGTTTGGTAATTGAAAAACAAAGTGAATTCAACCAACGACGTTATCGCTTAGGGTTTGATCATTTTATTACAAATTACGGGACTGTCTCATTCCCTCTTAAGTCATTTGTCGAGACACCATGGCGTTAGCAGAGAGTCAATTGAAAAAGCTTATTATTAGAGCAAAAAATTGCTGAAATTTCGTAATTTGAAATGATCACGTGCGGATAATGCTTTGTTTATTCAACAAAATTTAGCACCTCCTCTAAAAGCCATGTTTAAATCCTTTTCAAACCATCTGAAACGCTACCCATTGTTTCACAACCCACGCAGACTCTACACGAGGACCCTGTGGAACAGGAAGAGGAAGAAGAAGAATTCATTAGTGTTATCGATGTTGAGGATGAGGATGATAAAGTGTTTACTCCTCAAAAAAATCATCACCCCTTGCAGAGTTTTTTTAAGAAATCATTGGCCATGGTCGAAACACCTTCCACTTCCAAGCAAGCACCTTTGTCACTACTCTTGGCCACGCCTCAACATAAAATCAATTAAAACCCATTTTTATAAAATATTATGGATCAACACTGGAATCCTATCTCACAGATCTATTTACTGGAAAGACGGATACGACGTATGGTGTTCGCTATGAAGATGAAGGTTTTAAAATTGGTGATTCATCTATTAAATTTGCTGGTACTAGTTTCATCATTAAAAACATCAACTATCATTTAACAACAGGCCTGTTAAAGCTGTTATTTTCTCGTACCCCATTTTCACATGATTATACGCAACAGGACCGTAATTAATATAAATCCATTTTATTGGACACCCACGCCCACAAAAGATAGTATGATCCCTCTCAATATGTGAATGCCAATATATCTCAAAAATAAAAAAAACATCATTGCAAAAATGTTTCCAATCAGTCAAAGTGCTCGTCGTAAAGCGCCTGCTTCAGGAGTGACATTTAAACCATTAAAACCCCTTAAGGATGTCACCTACTGGCATAATCCCAGTAAGCTCGTCCTGCGGCTACAGCTGTTGCATGCTTCACGTCAAGCAGGCCACGCCGGTCACGATAGGAAAATTGAACAAGAACTTCGAAATGCCAAAATTATTGTTTAAGCCCTCACCTATCAAAGTGGGCATCGCTCACGATTTTCATCGCCCAGCATGGCATCACTATCAGCGACTCAAGGTGATTTCACGGGGTGTGGATGAACTTTGGCAAGCCGATTTGGTGGAAATGATTCCCTATGCTAGCGTTAACGATAGTGTACGGTATATGTTGACTGTCATTGATGTGTATTCCAAAATGGCATTTCTTCAACCTGTGAGTCGCAAGTCTGGACAACTAAGTAGCTAGGCTTTAAAACATATTATTCAACAATCCAAACGTCAACCCCCGTTGTTACAAACTGACCATGGAAAATAATTTTTCAGTAAGTATTTCTCCAGTTTTCTCAAATCTTTGTATATTCACCATTACACCTCCTACAGCAATCCTAAAGCCAGTGTGGTAGAGCGGTTTAATCGAACGCCGAAATCTCATATGTGGAAAGCGTTTACCGCACGGGGCTCTTACCACTGGTTAGACTTGTTACCTGAGCTAGTGTCACGTTACAATGACACCAAACACAGAACGATTGGGACCAAGCCACGACTAGTGACCAAAAATATTCCTCGACTGGATAAACTGTTTAATCCCATAAAACAGCGTACCATAAACGTCACCTCCTCAAAATTGGGGACCATGTTCGTGTGAGCAAATTTAAGTCTGACTACGATAAAGACACCACACCGAATTGGGGGACCAAACTATTTCAAATTCGTCAAGTTAACCTGGAAAAGCCAGTCACTTATTTGCTCGAGGACCTCAACCATCAACTCATAAAAGGCAGGTTTTATCTCCAAGAACTCCACAAGGCAGCGTTTCCAAAACATAACCTAGTGGAAAAAGTGTTGCAATAAAAACGAAATAAAATGTATGTAAAATGGTTGAGATTTAACTCAGCCTTCATTTCTTGGATTGAGCCCGTGTGCCTTCAGTTTATTTATTCACTCACGTTGTACTCAACTTATAGCCATCTGTACTGTACTCAGCTGTACATACACGTCCATATGTGTTATCAGCAACACAGCTTTCTTTCTCTCTCTCTCTCCCTCTCTCCCCTCACCTCTGTCACACTTCTTCACTCCCCTCCCCACCCCCTCCCATCCCACCACTGCCTCGTCCGGATATTTACCGCCATGGGATCCAAAGCTCTCTGGATTCACCCCTCTCATCTCCGCTCTTCCCCGTTCGCCCCCACACACCACAGCTGTTTACCGCCCTTTCCGGCTATTCGCTGTGGCTGTGGTGAAGGTGCGGAAAGAATTGTAGTCGCGCACCCCGAAATCTCTCTCGCACGGTTGCCAGCTCGTTTGACCTTGATCTGCCTTCTGCCTGCAGCTAGCGCTGTTGTGAAGTCAGGTCCACACACATTCTTAAAGCTGGATAAGATTCTCATCCTGCCAGCCAGCTCCGAGCAGGTTTCTTTCTGTTCTAGCTTCAAGCAACACACAACCAAGTTCTGTTGTCATATATAAAGCCAGCTCCGTTTGCATCGTAGTATTATAATTTGTCATGTCACTCATAACCGTTTACATGTTAAAGATCCCCTTCAGGGGTAATAAATCTTAGTACGCTTCACACGTTTTGGAATATTAGCATTCATCCGTCCGCAATAGGAAAAATCGGAAAACGAACCGTCGCCCTGCCGTTCTGCCGTCCCGTATATATACCCATTTCTCTGTTCAGTACGGCCACAGTGGCGGGAAACAGGCTCGTTGAAACACACGCCAGCGGTACCATCTCCATGTCTACTACCACTTTGCATTAACATTTGAAATAGGTAAAAAATTTGTTAAACGTGTATGTCGTTGGGTCCTTTGTAACTTTCCTTTGGAAACATAAATACCACATTCAAAAGAGGGCGTCACCCCGAGTCCTTTAACACCTCGTACACGCGTCTAGCCTTATTGGCCAAATATCAGCAAAAATGTGAAAATCTCATTTTTACCCCAAACCCATTTTTTCACCTTCGGTATTAAATTAAAAAAATAACCTCGCCATTAGATAGAGGGGGGAAAAATACCATTCAAACGATACCAAGCAGGCCTCTGTACGACTATTCCTTTCCGAACATCATATTCCTTCCTTCAAAAGGCCGCCAGGGGCTCACAACGTCCTAAGTTGCATAGATGCCCTCTTCTCACACTACTTATAGTTTTTGTCCTAGAGATTTGATACCTGGTTTGTGGGTAGAGGGGGTAAGAACTTTCATTTACGTCAAAACAAACATTTTTGTAAAATGTCTCGTTTCCAAAATATAGCCAATTTCAAAATTGGACTTTTTGAAAAATATGCCAAAAATTTAAAGAATTTGTTCTAACGATAAAGGACATATAGACCTTTTATTTAAACCATTGCACAATGTTTTATCATGATTAATTTTAAAAATATCACCTACATTCAAAGCAAAGATTTTCAAAAAAAAAACATTAAAAATATAACGAGTGGTCCAAAGGAAAGGGCGCATCACCATGAGTCTTACGACATGTCGCATGTTAAAATCCAACCATGGGTTCGCGAGATATCCGCTAATTTAACATGGATGCCGTCCAAGAAACGCCGGGTGAGTTTAAACCCCTGTTATCCCCCTACAGTTATGGCTGCTTGAGCTTTTAGTTCTCGCAGTGAAGAGGCGCAGGTGCGCTTAATATAAAGGGAGGTAGCACGCAGTTTGCTAATCCAGTGGGGGTCCGGGTGGGGACACCAAGAGCCCACTGATGAGCCAGCTTGGAGTCTTAGGCGAAACCCCACGAAGGACACAGCACAATCCTTGAATAATTTCTGAGTTTTAATTCACTGACCGTGAAAGCCAATATACCATCGTTTTGGAAGCCTTCATAGGGAGGTTATGGCTGATTGAGCTTTAAGTTCTCGCAGTGAGGAGGCGCAGGTGCATTTATATAAAGGGAGGTAGCGCCCAGTTCGCAACTCCTGTGGGGATCCGGGCGGGGACACCAAGAGCCCGCTGATGAGCCAGCTTGGTTTCTTAGGCGATACCCCACACAAGACACTGCACAAACCTAGAAGAATTGCTGCGTTTTAATTCATTGGCCGTGAAAGCCGATATACCATATCTTTGGAAGCCTTCATAGCTAGGTTATGGCTGCTTGACCTTTTAGTTCTCGCGGTGAAGAGGCGCAGGTTTGCGTTATATAAAGGGAGGTAGCGCGCAGATCGCTACTCCTGTGGGGGTCCAGGCTGGGACACCAAGCGCCCGCTGCTGAGCCAGCTTGGTGTCCTAGGGGAAACCCCACACAAGACACGGCACAAACCTAGAAGAATTGCTGAGTTATAATTCACTAACCGTCAAAGCCAATATACCATATTTTCAAAGAGCTGTTTCATAATCAAGACAAGTAAAACAAGCCACATCATGCTCCAAGACATATTTTTACATGGGTGATGTTACATATAACAAGAAGTTCCGTGAAGAACTATACAGCATAGAATCATTTTGGCAGCACTGCCTTGTATTAATTACTCCAAATTAATCTGGAATATCAGGTGCTATACGTGTGCAAAGTATAGAGCTGTTGGCTTGCATACTTTCTGATATATTGATATTAGTGTAAAAAATATAGACAGCATTTATTAACAGTTGGCAGCCCTGATTGCTCATAACAATACTTAGAGTCATATCTGTTATGCTACACATAGAACATACGAAATTTGGTTGAAATCCAACTGATAGTATGGAAGTTACATGTATTTAAAAATTGGTACTATCTGCAGGCTTATAATCATGTTGGTAGAACTGACGTATATAAGTTACTCCAAATTAATCTAAAATGTCAGAATATACGTGTGCATAGTTTAAAACTGTTGGCTTGCATACTTTCTGATATATTGGTATTTTGATAAAAAAAATAGAGAGAACAATTATTAACAGTTGGCAGCCCTGGTGGCTCTTAAGAATACGCTCAGTCATATATGTATATGTACAGATATTACATACAAAATTTGGTTGAAATCCAATTGATAGTGTAGAAGTTATATGCATTTAAACATTGGACCTATCAGAAGGCTTAAAATTATTTTGGCAACACTCTCATGGTTGGCCTTCCGGAAATTAAACTGAAATAGTATTATCTACATGTGTCCCAATTTTGGAATAGCTCTCATGCATACCTTGCAAGATATCCAACATGGAGCTCAAATTTCAAGTGCGTTTTTTCAGCAGTTGGTAGCACTGGCATCATTTTCAAATATGGACGTGAGATATTCCGGTGCACATCTTTACTCATACTGAATTTGGTTTTGATTGCTGCAGCCGTTTGGGAGTTGATAGGGGGGACACACACACAGCCAGATAGACAGACAGAGAGAAGGACAGAGAGACAGCAGAAAGACAAACAGACACACATTTTCCCGGATCGATCTCATAAGTCTACTTTTTCCTCATTTTTGCAAAATGTGAAAAGTAGGCTAAAATTGTTACAGGATGTGATTTAAACACATGTTATACGAATTTACACCCAGACACAACATTTGTGAATGAAATTTGTATGAATTTGTTTGTTTTGAGTTTTGAAAGAGCTGTTTCTTAATCCAGACAAGTATTTAGAAAACAAGCCAAGACATGGGTGTTGAAACATATTTTTTAAAAAAGTTAATGTTTAATCTTTGTGGCGGGTGCTCCGCAACATAGAACTAAAAAGTAACCTAAGGTGATTTTTTTGTTTGTTAATAACACTGTCTGATTTTTTTTGTAGTATATGCGTTCTTCTTCGCCTAGATGCTTTAAAATGAGTCCTCGTCTGTTTAATGATTCTATTGTTGCTGGTGTTAGCGAGGCAAAACCTGCAGGTAGGAAAACAGAAAACTCATCACATCGGCAGATGATGCGGGGAACAAACTTTGTTTCAATTTTACGCAGCTCTGATTTGGAAGTGGACGGTTTATAGGGAGGTTACCAAGCCGTCGCAATCCCAGACCAGAAACCTGGCCTGGTTTGTTCAGCTTATTTTAATCATCCATGGTGTGCAAATATTTTATAGTGTCTCTATGTAAGTAGAATATTTTTAGCCTTTTTTTAATTTATGAATAAAAAGGCTTATGAGATAACCTTTTGTCTGTGTGTCTGTGTGCGCGTGTGTGATTCGTGTGTGTGTGTGTCCTCCTAATAACTTCTAACCGCCTGGAGATATTTCAATGAATCTCGGTAAGGTCATAGCACTATTTTGCCCGACCCCGACCGTGCCGTTCCAATTTTATTACGTCACACCAATCCATCATTGTGGCCGTGCGAACTACTGTATTTCACCAGCATTTAATATATCCGAAACTATCACCGATGTCACCTTGAAATTTTGTATGGCGAAAAAGGGCACTACTAGAAGTTCACCAATGAGACATTCAAAAACCTGGTAACTACAAAACAAACATGACGGCCATGTGAAGTAGAGATTTTAAATAGACTTTTCTCGCGATTTAACCACCCAAATGTAATGAAACTTGCTACAGCAAATATTCATGCACATTGAAATGCACTGGCGTCTAATTTAGTTCAATTGTTTACATAACCTCAAAATAGCGGCTGTGCGAAATATATCACTGTCATTCTATATCTCCGAAACTATTACTGATATCAACCTGACATTTTGTACGGTGATAAAGGGCACTGCTACAAGTTTATGTATGTAACTTTCAAAAACCCGTAAAGTACAAGACGAACATGGCGGCCAAGCGAATTTGAAACATTTTAATATACTTTTCTTACGTTTTAACCATCTGAGTGCAGTGAAATGTGGTACAGAAAATGATCATACATATTGTAATGCACTGACATCTAATTTAGTTCAATTGTTTACATAACCTCAAGATGGCGGCTGTGCGAAGTTTTAAAATTAAGTTTTCTTTTCCTGTGTCGTAATCATGCGATGGAAGTGAAAGTTTGAATAATGAATCTACGCAATAATTTTTCTTTAATGGTACATAACTCTATGGCCTATACATATAACAATCCAAAATGGCGACCATCCGAAATATTTAGACGGTTCTCAATATCTACGAATCTTTTACAGCAATCAAACTGATTTTTTTTAAAGTTCATAGAGGCTATAAACATAAGTTCACCTATAGGACTTTCAATAACCTGGTGAGCAAACATCCAACATGGCGGCGACGCGAAGTATAAATACTTAAATGGACTTTTCTCGCGATTTAACCATTCGAGTGCAGTGAAACTTTGTGCGTTAAATGCTTATACAAGTGGTAATCCACTGGCATCTAATTTATTTCATTTGTTTTCATAAACAAAAGATGGCAGTTGTGCGAAATTTTAAAATCTCGTTTTACTTCTTATGTCCTAATCATACGATTGAAGTTTGAATACCACACGTATATAATAATCTCTATGTAATAGTACATAAATAAAAATCCAACATGGCGACCGTCTGAAATATTTAGACGGTTCTCCATTATCTACGAATCTATTACAACAATAAAACTGAAATTTTGTATGTTGATGGAGGCAATTAACATGAGTAGGATATATGAAAATAGGCTGTATATTTCTTCATGAAACTACTTGTTTTTCGTCAATATAATAGTGAAGAAGTTTGCTTATATGCTCTAAACTTTGTATAATTGTTGATGATAAATCTATAAATTCATTATTAATAGCCATTATATTGCTGATCATGGTACTAGTGTTTAGTAACTCCTTCTGTGTTTTTTATGTTAATTCTTTTTCATTTTTATTCATTTGCCGTTCATCGATGATATTTTGAAGGCAATTTATTGCTTTCTTGTAATCTTTAGCGTTAAGGTATGCAAGCAATATGTCGTGACTATCTTCATCTCGTTTTCAATGTCTCTGTGTTCAATCAGACTAGATCCTTTTCATCGACCCAGGAATTGAATGCTGAGCTAAACCCCAACCGACGAACATAGACCTTTTTACCTTTCTTGCGTAAAACCTTATCTACTAGGTAATGTTTAGGATAGTTGGTTAGTTTGAGTTCTTCGAGATAAAACCTGCGTTTAATGGACTGATCGTTACGGTCTTCCAGCTAATAAGTAACCCGCTTGTCTAGTTTCACTTCTTTTATGCGAAAAAGGTCAGTTATCCAATTCACTGTGCATTCCTTATCGAAAACGGACTTGTGTTTACTGATGTGAACGTGGTCATGTATTTTAAAACGGTGGTGTCTAGGATCGGCTGTTCTGATAGGATTAAAGAGTCTGTCTAGTCGTGGAATATTTTTTGTTACGAGACATGGTTTTGTGCCAATGGTTCCGTGATTGGTATCGTTGTAACCTGTCACCAGCTCTGCTAATAAGTCGACCCAGCGAGAAGACCCCTGTGCTCTAAACTCTCACCACATGTGGAATTTGAACGTTCAATTGAAACGCTCTACCACACTTGCTTTTACGTTGCTGTACATGGTGTAATTCTTAACGCCTAAAGACAGGCAGAGAACTCCTTGTAAAAACTCTTTACCCTGATCTGTTTGCAAAAGCTTGGGTGGGCGCTCTGAACTCTGTATAATGTGTTTAAACTCCACGGTCACTTGTTGTCCGGTTTTATTTAGCACAGGCTTCACAAATGCCATGTTTGAGTAAACATCGATGACTATGAGCATGTACTTGATACCGTTGTTGGTTTTAGCATAGGGGATCATTTCAAAAAGATCGGCTTGCCAGAGTTCATCCGCGCCACGTTAAATAACTTTGAGTCATTAATAGTTAAGCCAGGCAGGGCTGTGCAACTCGCGAACTATTCCCACCTTGATCCGTGAGTTTTGTGGTTTTGTATCATTAAGCAAAAATTTTGGCATGACGAAGCCCCTCTTCTATCTCCGGGATCTCGGCCTCGTTCCCTGTGTGTCCGGCCTTTTGAGAGGCCTTTAAGAACTCCAAGCGATTGACTAGTTTATTGGGGTGATTCCAATAAGAGACGTCAACGTGTGTCTTTTAATCATTTAATGTAATACCTGAAGCCAAAACTGCTTGGAAATAATTTTGCGATAATGGTTCTATACGTAATGCTCTTATTTGCATTCAACGGTTCTGATGAATTATAACTTCGGCGATGTGCACTAGTAGCTATCAAGATGTCTTTGTTTTTAATCAAGTCATCATTAGTGTAATCATATGAGTTTGGTGCTCTAGCGAACATGAGCTTTAGAAGACCAGGCGGGGACTTGTAATTGACTCCTTTAACCTTGAGTCGCTGTTAGTGACGCCTAGCTGGAAAATGCAGCTCATGAGCGATGCCCACTTTAATGGGTGAGGGCTTAAACAATAATTTTAGCATTTCGAATTTCTTGTTCAATTTCTGTCATAGCCAAAGCATGGGGCTAAGGCATTGGTTGACAAGCCCTTGCGAATGAAAAAAAAAATGTGTTGACGATAAAGAAAGTCCTTCGGGCAGCACAGAACTGTGTTATTCCAAAACGTCGGCGAGAGGTTTCAAACCAAGGCCGAGTGATTCCTTTCCCCAAACAAGCTGGACTTTTACCTGCTTTATTCGCCGGTCTGGCTGCTCTGAGATCACTTTTGGGCGGTGCCAGTGCTGTGGCTAAAACCATTAATGCTGTACAGAAGAGCAAACAACAATTGAAAGAAAGTCAGAAACACCATGAAACAATGAAAGCGATTGCTATGGGTGCTAGAAACAGCAATTTAAGGCCAGCCTTTTATCAACAAGGATTTGGAATTTTCCCATCTCCAAAATAAAATATATTTTTTAACCACAGCCATAGCAAGACAAGCCCTGACCCATGAACAAGTCGAAAGCTATTCCAAACAACTAAAGCTTTCTCATTTTCGAGGTGTGTTTATGCGGAACCAATTACCCCCACGACCCTGGAAACAGGAATGTGCAATTCTAAATCTAGATGAGGGTACAGGACCAGGAACCTATGTGAAAGAGGGGTCCACAGTATGGTACTTTGACAGTTTTGTGAATCATCCCCCGCCTATGAACCTAGTGATGTATTTTGGAAACAGGACCACGATATATTATATTGTAAAACGTGAGCAAACGTTTAACAGCCGAGTGTGGGCGTTTGTGTTTAATGTTTTTATATAAGACACAGCATAAGCAAAAACGTTAACAGTATGTCACGAGACAGTATGACGTTTACACTGCATGGACTCAGAATTTAAGTCAGCCTAGACTCTTACGCCCCCCCCCCCCCTCCCCTCCATAGAATTGAGTGAAAGACTTTATTGTTTGGGACTTGTTTCTCTTGAAATGTATGATGGAATATACAACATAATACAAACTATTATGCTTAACAGTTAACATGGAAGTATCAACGACTAGCTACGGTGAGCCACATGCTTACTATAAAATGGAACTGTTATTTTGTGCTGTTCGAAACAACGATCTAAAAAGTGTCCAGGAATGATAAAACAAAAGGCTCCAACGTACTTATTTCAATCGATCATCATTGAAAATCTCAAAATAATACTCATTTAAATGGACAAAATACTGTAGCCAATGTAAAAAAGCAAGTCCAAGAAAAAAATACTGTGGCTCAAGATAGTGCATTGTTTGTTAAAGAGCATTTATTATCTCCTGAAAAAAGGCACGTTAGGACAGTCGTTAACGTCTAAGAAACCCCTAACACTATTAAGGGCATCACAAACTATGCGAAAGGTTGTAACATTGCAAGGGGAACAAAAAGGATTAGATAGTTATATTGATGATGATAATCATGATGATGATGGTGATGATGATGATGATGATGATGATATTTGTTAAATTTGTTTACTTGAACAATCCCAGTAGGCTAATCCACTGGCTCCAGTACTTGCATGCCTGTAAACAGGCTGGTCATACTGAATATGAGGAAGAACTATTGGATATAGAAAATGAGGTTCGTCGTGCCAAAATTATTTTGTAATGGATCCACGTAACCGCTTAAACTTTTTCTTAACAATACATGTAATCATTTCTACCACTTTTCTACCACTTTTCTACTACCTGGTACTACTTTTCTACCACTTTTCTACCACTTTGCTACCACTCTTCTACCTTTTTTCTACTTTGCTACCAATCTTCTACCACTTTGCTGCCACTTTTCTACCATTTTTCTACCAATTTTCTACCACTTTGCTACCACTTTTCTACCACTTTTCTATCACTTTAAACTGCAAATATTAAATACCTGTATAAAATCCAACGCTAAATCATTCTATTACCAGAACAGTCATAACCATTGTAGTGAGCAAATCATACTAACAGGTTAGTTGCTACTATGGAACTTACCACAACTAACGAAGGTAAACAACGTGTACTCTATAAAGACTACTCTTATAACTATCGACGACAAAATATAAAAGGAATAATATTCTGGCGATGCTCAAAACTGGGCTCAAAAATGTCGAGGCTATATGAAAATTGAAAATGGTGAGGTTTTAAGTGTGAGTGATCATCAATGTAGTGATCCAGACAAAACACTGATAGTGTTGACAAAAAATCATCAGAATGCTAAAAAGCTAGTACAAGAAAAAGATGTTGTTTATTGAGCAACGTTTAACCCCTGTTGTAAAAGTTATGTTTAATCCGTCTTCCACGTCTCAAGAGTCATCAACATCACAGACTATGCAAGAGGTAGTGTTGTTGTTGTTTTAAGGGGCGGAACACCAAGGTCATCTGCCCTTGATATGCAGACAATTTTACCAAAGAAGAATTATTGGCGCTCTCCATGTTGTTCATTTATTATGTGGCAGCCAATGCCGTGGAAGAAATCTGGCAACATGTAACAAAATCATGGACTCAAGACTCTGTGTTAAGTGAATTGCAACCATGTACGGATTACGATCACCATAAGCAAGGGGCAATAACAAAAATACCCTCTATGCGACAGTGTGCTACTTGCCAGCTGGCCAAACTTTATGACGGTCATAAAAGTTATTGTAAAGACTTTGCTTCATCATTCCACGGGTGTGATGGCGAGAAAAAGCAACAACAACAACAAACATCGACCACCGAGTTGGAGGAAGATAAAACATTTTCGCAATCGATGGAAATATATGCCAGACCTGTACTGGCAAATGCGTAATTGACAAAGTTATTCAATACTTACCTTTTGAAATTCACCTACCTGGTTACCGTTTTTGTGGGCCTGGAACTCATCTTTAAGAACGTTTGCAGCGTGGTGATGTACCTATTAATCTTTTGGATCAAGCATGCAAAGAACACGACCTATCTTATCGCCATAGTCATCCTGCTTTACGACATGTGGCAGATAAAATGTTGTAGAAAAATCTAAACAACGTTTGACATCGTGTGATGCCTCAGTGGGAGAGAGGTTGGCAGCCCTAATTGTTATAAGTGCTATGGAAGGAAAGTTGATAATGCATGGACATGAACATAAAAAAAAGGTTTTAAAAATTGGTATTTCTTTGTATTATATTTTGTGAATCCCTATTCCTATGAAATAAAAACACAGTTTAACAGAGCATGTTGTCTTTTTAATTTAAAAATGACGATAACCATTTGTTGATTTTTCATTTTTACATTTCACCCATTGTCATTTGCCAATTTCCAATTTCCACTTTTTAAAAATGTCAGTTTAAAGTTTTTTGAATTTAATGATATGGAAACATGGATTTTCCATTTTGTTGTTTATACATTTGTCATTTTCTCATTTTACACTTTTTAAAATGTCAGTTTAAAGTTTTTGAATTTTGTTGATATCAAAATACGGATTTTTCCATTTTATGTTTTTGTAAATGGTCTTAATGCGAGTACTTGAGCACGGTGATAGTGCAGTGTGTCTATGTGTTTGCAGAAACGTAGAGGCCAACTACTGTAGGTAATACTGTTTTACAAAATAACGCCTATCTACCGCTGCATTTCAAAGAAACAA
Source organism: Meconema thalassinum (assembly GCA_946902985.2). Taxonomy (NCBI): domain Eukaryota; kingdom Metazoa; phylum Arthropoda; class Insecta; order Orthoptera; family Tettigoniidae; genus Meconema; species Meconema thalassinum. Next base: position 606,020,436 of record OX336389.2, read on the forward strand.
AATTATTCAAAAAACAAAATTACTATTTACCATTTATATATAAGTGTTGATTTCACCCACCCTACCTCACCGTGTTAGCTCTGGTCAAACGATAAATGCTATCTACACACAAGCTTTCTCTCTCTCTCTAGTCATGCATTCACACAATCATACCTGTTTTTGGATACAAATACAACCACGCCATATATCCCCAAAGAACATCCTTGACATGCACACTCATCACAAAGAACTTTTAGTTTACCATTTAACATTCCACCATTACACAAAAGATTACTCATTTAATACATACAAAATCAAATAGCACCTTTGTATAGCCTTAAAAAATCAAACTACTTACCTTTTATCATGACCCATTTTCAAATTCCAAACTCATCAAAATTAAAAAATTGGTTGCAACGAGCTTTAAAGAGCAAAAGGCCTAAGTGGTTCCCACTATTTACACAAAAAATACTATTTACAAAAATCCATTATTTACAATTATAAAAACAAATATTTACATAATACAAAATCTACTAAATCTACTATTTACAAAAAACTATGTCTCAAAACGATCAAACACAGAAATCCCACCTCCTCCTCGTGGTTATAACCCCAAGGCAGGCAGGTGAGCAGGTCATCCGTCCACACACGTTTGTTATTCATTGCGGCGAGGGTGCGTTTTCTCTTTTCCACAAGATAAAAATTATGGTTGCTGGATTGTATCCTGCACTGTTTATGCAACATTGATTTGCCAGTTTTTAAAACCGCTAGGTAGTCGTCTACACGTAGCGATTTTACCACTGCCCTACCTTCGCCTTTTGCTTTTTGGCTTCCTTACAGTCTAGTGTGCGATAGGCATACATCTTGGAAGCCAAACCAAGTGAATAAGAGGGCATGTAGGAATTATTCGCTTCGACATGGCGCTTGTTAAGCGATACAAAGCCGCCGCGAATGCTCTTTTGAAAGAATAAAACTATATCTACATATGTGTGTAAATCCAATTTCACTTGCGTATATTTTAAAGCTGCATCAAACGATAGATCAGGACTAGTATAATAGTGAGCAGGGTCAAGGCCATAAATGTGTTGACACAACTCACAGAATTTTTCAAACACATTTGTGAGCAGCATTACATCGAGTTTTAGATAATGCATAGCATATTCACCTAGCGTCTTGATATGAAACATTCGCCAAACTTGCCATGCATGTGCATAGTCTTGATCGGAAACGGTAGTTCGTGTCAGCTTAGAGTAAAATTTCTCTTACAGTGGGAGAGATTTCTGCTCTAACACATCCCAGCTGTTACAGAAACCATATGGAAAAAGCCTTTCCGAATGCACAATTTAAAATGCTCAGGATTTTCGAAATGAATTCTGGTGTATATTAATTCCTTCTGATCCAAGCCGTTGACGAGGTTGTCTAGCGAGGATGCCATGAACTTAAAGGAATCCAAAAATCGAATGCAAAATTCGCCCAACCGCCATGTCAAGGCTGTAAAACGTTAGTGTTTTTGGGGGATAATTGAAAGTGACCCCTTGTTGACATGACCCAATTCACGAATCAAAAACTGAATATCGTAATTTGCCAGATTGTGGAAAAAACACACTGATAAATCGAGGAGCTGGGTAATTGAATTTACACTTTTTGTGGGCGGCTCCTCGAAACTCTCCTGTAAAGTGCGAGTGATCGCGAACAGTGTCTTCAGCACTGACCAGAGGCTTTTCACAAATATGGCATGTGGTGGCATGCTCATACTGTTTCTGTTGTTCTTGAGTTAGGCTCATGGGTACTGGGTTGTCCAGTAACTGTTGTTCTGTACATGATCCGGCAACTTGACAAGTTGGTCCAAAAACCATTTCGCACATTCTGGTCCCTCACGGGATTCATAATGGGATTTTGTGGGGTCATAGGCACACAACACGTTAAATCCTATGGCAAAGAGTTCATGTTTTTGAAAGGGCGTGGTTAGCTGATGGCGGGATCTGGTTCGCATCCCGCCATGGGTGTGGTGAGAGCTTCAAAATCTGCATGGACCACAAAGGGGGCAGTATCACGCTTATGAGTGTTCATAGACTTCAACACAGCATTGTACCCCTGTTGCAATACCAGTCTTACCGCTTCCTGAGATACACAATCCACCCTATGTCGTTCCAAAAGCGTAGGGCTAACAAAATATTGCAAGGAACGATCACAAATATGTTTTACACCAGCATGCTTAGACACTTCTCTGGCTAGCAATCTACCAAAATTCTTAATGAGGCAATAGTGATTCACCTCTCCTGCAGACAAATAAAAAAAAATGAATGTGGTGTCGTTTTGGTTCTTTTGTAGCATAAAGAGGAACCACAATGTCATCACCGTCAAGGCCATACACCATAAACGAAAAGTCCTGGTTATCTTGTTCAAACCTGTGGAACTCGGTTAAGTCCATAGGGAACGATACATGAGTTAAATTTAAATTTTGTTTTTATTCATTAACCTTGGCCTTATACTTTCCTGGTCGACAACTGTCACGTTTTTCTGGCTGCAAATACGCGGCCACACACCACGGAAACAATTATCATCCAAATTTTTAATATTTACCATTGCCTCTTTCAAAGATATTGCATGTGGTAAACGGATATGTTGAATTGACAAATGTTGATTTGCAGTTGATGGATTTTGTCTAACGCAATACCACTGGGTCCTTGTTGCAGTTTATCAAATTTTGTTAGCAAGGCATTGACCACATTGGATTGATACCACTCTTTCAGATTATCGGCTATCTAAAGCTCTCGCATTTTACTGCAAATATCAAATGTTTCTATATGCTCAACTTCCTTCTTTTTATATGCAAAATCGCACACAAGTTCTGTATTCACCTTTAAAGCTCTGTGCAACCCTTGCCCTGTACAAATTTGATCCCAAAAATGTTAAAGCAAAATTCCAAAAATTCCTAGGGAATCACACTTTCTGTAACATTGACCACACGGCCAGAGCACACACGTGATTTAAAACAGTGAACAAGGGGTTGCCAAGTTAACGTGTCGGCAGCAGTAAAATACATCATTTTGAAAAAACACTCTCGCCCGAGTTTTCAGCTGTAGACTGCCTAACAATGGTCCAACTCTTGAGCCTCTTGGTTTTCAGCATCAATGGCTATAGCGGTAAAACTTTTTCCAAATATCTAAAAATAAATAAAATAAATAAAATTCCAAATTGTTTATGCATTTCAAAAACAAACAAAATTATCAAACAGAATATATATATAAAAACAAATCTCTCCTTGACTTGTAGTGCTTTGCTTTATTCCCTTTTAATGGGCTAGTGTGGTAACGGTTTCTGTCCCTCTTTCTGTCTTTCTCTCTCTCTCTCAATCTCTTTCTCACACACAAGAGGTATACATGTTATCTGCAAACATATAAATAAATAAAAAATCATAATTAAGTACAAGTTTTTCGGGCTTGTAGGCCGTGGTCTAGACAGGATATCTTCCGACGTTTCACCGGAAACTGCGTCCGGCATTATCAAGGGTTCCGCTCCTTTCCTTGGTCAGCAGTGGAATGTTTACCAAGGAAAGGTGCGGAACCCTTTATAATGCCGGACGCAGTTTCCGGTGAAACGTCGGGAGATATCCTGTCTAGACCACGGCCTACATGCCCGAAAAACTTTTACTTAATTATGAACGCCGGCCGTGAAAACCTAAGCTGTTATATCAAATAAAAAATTCATTTATCATCTAATCAATCAATAAATAATTGCTTGTAAATATATAAATCAATAAATATATAAACAAATACCTACCCCACAACAAATTTAAGTATTTTCCACCAACACCAAAACTGTCAAACAAGACCAAGTGTTTCACACAACGCTGTAGCGTGTTCAAAGGTGGTCACATAAGTGCGAGTGGAAATGTTAACAACGTGTATTTGTGTGTTATGTTGCATGAATAATATTTTTTTGGTTTCCATGCTTTAACCATCCTGTTATCATGCACGTGTACAGATAACGTCCAAGGTTAACACCTGTGTCAGGTCATGTTACACATTAACTAACATTTTCACAGGTACGAACCAAACATGATGTAAATTCATAGCTTATATGATGTTTCACACGCGTTCACATGCATTTCGCTCTCCCCTCCAACCATCGTTGTCAGATCGTTTGACCTTCAAGTGTCCTCTACGTCTCTGTATTTTTCCATTGCACCTGTTGTCAAGTCAGGTTAGCACATTCCAATACGCTCAAATAACATTCACATCCTGCTAGTCTGCCCCTCAACAAGTTTGTTTTCTCTACTCGCTTCAACCAACATATAACCAAGTTCTGTTCATGGAATTATCATTTGTCATGTTACTCATCACCGTTTAAACGTTATCGACCCCCTTTAGGGTGTAAAAAATCGTAGCACACCTCACACGTTTTAGGATATTAGCCTTTATCTGTCCGTCATACAGAATATCGGAAAACGAACCCTCGCCCTATCATAAACCGTCCCGTCGAAATATCGATTGTTCTATTACGCACGGCCACCGTAGGCGGCGACAGGCTCGTTGAAACACACGCCAGCGGTATCGTCTCTCTCAACAGCCACTCTTTATTAACATTTTAAATAGGTATAAAAAGTTTTAAATTAATGTTTTTCATCATGTATGGCGTTAGGCACTTTGTCAAATTAAACAAACATAAATACTATATTCAAAAGGGAGCGTCACCCTGAGTCATTTAACACCTCGTACACGTCTCTAGACTTATTGGTTTGCGAGATAAAACAATAAGTCTAAAATCATGTTTTTACACAAAAAAATCTGTTTCCCTCATTCCCAAAACCTTAACCTAATAACAACATTAACAGGGCTTCGAGACAAGCTATTTGACACGTCACACATCAAAAACCGATCATTCTTTCGTAAGGTATCGGCAAAGTTCGTGTGAAAATAGGCGACTCGTTAGAACCCTCCACATCCCCTACTGCACAGTTTTTGTCCTAGAGACTTGAAACTTGGTTTGGGGGTAGATGGGGTAAAGACCATTAAGTTATGTCAAACACACTTTCTTGTAGAATTCCTAGTTTCTAAACTACAGTATAAGAATTTCAAAATTAGAATTTAAAAAAATATATTTTTAAATATAAAGTTTTGTTCCAACAATAAAGAACATAGAGACCGTTCGTTTGAACCATTACACAACGTTCTATCATGTTTTGGTTTTCGAAATATCGCCTACTCCCAAAAACAAAAATTTTCAAAAAAAATATATATAACGAGTCGTCCGTAGGAATGAGTGGTCACCCCAAGTCCTACGACACCTCATTTGTTAAAATCCGTCCTTTTGTTCATGAAATATCACAAATATTACATGGCTAAGATAGAGTAGTAGGGGTATAGAGGTTCTGAATGGCGTCAGAAGCACCACTACACCCCTAGTCACATACACACTCACAGACACACAGACAGACACGCAATTTTTGGCCCTGTGTTGATCTCATAAGTTTACTTTCATTGTTTTCAAACAACGAAAGTAGGCTAGAAGGCTTATGAGATCACCTTTTATCCGTGTGTGTGCGTGTGTGCGTATGTGTGTGTGTGTCCCTCTAATAACTTCTAAACGGCTGGAGCGATTTCAATGAAATTCTGTAAGATCTAGAACCATTTTGTCCGACCCAGAATGTACCTTTCGAATATTATTACGTCTCACCAATCCAGCATGGCGGCAGTGCGAAATATTTCACCGGCATTCAATATCTCCTAAAGTATTACCGATATCACCCTGAAATTTCGTACGGTGATAAATGGCACTACTAAGAGTTCAACTGTAAGAATTTCGAAAACCTGGTAAGTACAAAACCAACATGTCGACCAAGCTAATTTGAGACATTTAAATAGACTTTTCTCGCGATTTAACCATACCAACGCAATGAAACTTCGTATAGCAAATTTTTATCCACATTGTAATGCATTGGCATCTAATGTCGTTGAGTTGTTAACATAACCTCAAGATAGTGGCTGTGCGAAATATTTCACCGGCATTCTATATCTCCGAAACTCTTACTGGTATCAGCCTGAAATTTTGTACGATGATAAAGGACACTATTAGATGGTCACCTATGAGACTTTCGAAAACCTGGTTACCACAAAACCAACATGGCGGCGAAGCGAATTTTAAATATTTTAATAGACTTTTCTCGTGATTTAACCATCTGAGCACAGTGAAATATGGCACACAAAATGTTTATACATATCGTAATGCACTGGTGTCTAATTTATTTCAATTGTCTTCATAACCACAGTTTGGCAGCTGTGTGAAATTTAAAAACTCGTATTTACTTCTTGTGTCCTAATCTTGCGATTGAAGTTTGAATTCTACACGTACACAATAATCTTTAAATAATAGTACATAACTCTGAGACCCACATACAGTATATAAAAATCCAACATGGCGACCATCCGAAATATTAGACAGTTCTCAATATCTACGAATCTATTTTAGCAATCAAACTGAAATTTTGTACGTTGATAGAGGCAATTAACATAAGTAGGATATATGAAAATAGCCTTTGCTTCTTCCTGGAACTACTTGTTAAATGATGAAATCAGGGTGGCCGCTGCGTGCTATATTTGGATTGATACATTTATCACTAACGCTACTGACGCCTCTTATACAATACTCCTCTTCTCCCAAGTTTCACATTAATTTTGCAATAACTAATTTGTATACTATAATAGTACTTCTAGACGCCATATTGAATCTATGGAGTCACTGGAATTCGGCTGGGCATACGAAGCGACTTATAAGGTTCTATTTCATTACTAAATTTCGTTATTATAGCTCCAAGATACCAAAAGTTATTTATTTATTTATTTATTTATTTATTTATGTTGACATTAAACGATGGCCTCTGTGCGATATATTCAGAGCGATAATATTCTAACTAATGCGTATTAGAGCTCTAATATGATTCTCATTTCTTGGTAAGATTCGTCTCAATTGCCTAATGTCATTCGAAGTTTTCGATTTTAATGTTCTCATAGTTCCAATAGTCGCTATCTTGAATGAATGGAGAGTATGTCGTTTCGCCTTGGCCATACAAGGCCACATATACGGTCCTAAATTGCCACAAAGTTTCGTATAGTTGATCTAAGTGTCGAGAGTTATATATTTTTATATTTCATAATTTCAGGATGGCGGTTGCGTAAAACATACAGTCTTGTGTTGTTATCACGCTGGAAAAAGAGAGTTCCTATATAAACCATCTGAATGCAAACTACTGTGAATATTGACTGACTGTATCATGATATGAGCATAATAATCCTGGCACGATTCACACGGCCGCCTTCATGAAATTTTGACCTTTTAGTTTGGGTGCCAAACGTTTCCCGCATGAAGTTATATTTTTCCAAAATTTGGTAGAGAGTCGATGGTTATTTTAGTCGTAATATGATTTAAGCTGTGAACATTTGCGTGACCAGCATTTTGTTCTGGTTAAGATGGCAGTGGTACAATTCATGACATGTCCCTTGCCAGTGCCACCTCGGTACAATATTTGGTTAAATTCGGTTTCGTCGTTTCGGAATTGATAGTGGGGGACCGACATACACACAGACTTACGGACATTTGGTCCGTGTGGATCTCATAAGTCTACTTTCATATTCGCAAACATCGAATGTAGGCTAAACATTCACTTGCATAATCATCCGAAGCCTACAGTACATATGAAAAATTTGCATTTTTAAGAGAGTGGAATTTCGAGGTAATCTTTCCCTATTTCTAGAACTTAACCAACCCTTTAAGGTAAAAAATATATTTTTATCAATGTTTATTTTCTTAACTGCAGACAAAAGTTTCATATCTGAAAATGACGCCCAACCCTATTGAGGTGGTCCCTGTATGAGAGTGTGTACTTTTAATTGGGGATGAGGATTGGAAAGGAGAAGAGCAAGGAAACATCCTGTGATTTGCATTTAAATGAAGTTAGGAAGTATACAAAACCACCTCTATAATGCCTCAAAATGGGACATGGACACATATCTCTGAGCAATGATACTCACGACGCTGCTTTTCTGGAGTACATATAACCACATATAAATAATTAGAAATGGCAAATAGGGTGTTAGTAATAAGGCTCATATAAAATCTAGCCTTTATTTTAGTCAATAAGATGACTATAATTTAATAGCGGAGTTGGAAATCTGTTCACATTTGTGTCACACGTGTGACTGCAATATTCTCTACTTGACCACGAGGCGAGGGTGCAAAGCTGCCTACTCTCGAGTGAGGCTTCATGGGTCTTAAGTGGGGGTTTCAAATTTTGCATGATTGGTTCCGTTCAAACCACTGGCGTGTTAACATGTCGTTCGAGAGCTCTTTCCAGCCAAGTGAGCCGTGCCAATATCAGTGATTGCTGAGGACCCGCCAGATCTTTACGTTTTAGAGGAGTGCAAAACATTGCTGCAACTGTGCACAGCGTATCGTTACATATATTTGCTTTACTTGGCAAACATTGCCGTATTCAAGTTCATAAAAAGTAATTAGTACTATATTTTGAAAAATATTAGAAAAATGTATCATATTGTGCCTTTAATATTTAAAAATGTACAAAATAATATTTGTTCAGTAGGCTATTAGCGTACGCTTCGTATGATTTGTATGTGAAAAAGTGCGTTGTTTACATTTTTTAATTCATAATAAAATTCATCAACTATTAATCATACATACATTTTCGTTTGAGACTGTTTTGCCATTCAGCGTCCAGTCTAGTTTTCAAGCCTATATTTGCGAACAAGTCACCTCCAAGATCCCTTATTAGCAGTTATCACTGGGACCTCCTCTGCTTCTACACACCTTACTTTGAAATCATTCAACACTGAATCTAGTCATCGATTCGTAAGTCTATCTCTGCTTCTCTTACAATCTACAGCTGAAGTCAATAACCTCTTAGGTAATCTCTCCTCCCTCGTTCTCTTCACATGACCCCACCATCTGAGTCGTCTCATACGAGCAGCATAATCTAGCGTGTTAATTTCTAACTGAGCCCTTATGTCCTCATTGCGATTACCTGCCATTGCTCCCACCTATTTGTCCCAGGAATCATTCGTGCTACCCTCAAATCAGTTACCTCTGTTGGCGAACAAGTCGATAATAAATATCGATCAATTAATCATGAATCTACGCAGCTCTCTCTTCCATACTGCAGGATTGTTCTGAATTCTGAGCGATGTAGGGAGACTTTCTCGCAGCACTATCTTACAGAATACTGTAGATCGAAACTGAAAACTCACTGCATTGGCCTTTCTAAACCTCGACTCTATATTTTCTTCCCCATGCTATAATCCTGAGAGAATGCTCAGCCTAATTACTTAAAATGTTCCACCTACTCCAACTTAGTTCCTCCTAAATGGCGTTCTATTCTGCTGCGTTCCTTCCCTACTGACAAAACATTCGTCTTTCAAATGCAAAGTAATTGGTAAATAATAGTACGTATTATATGTGTGCCTTTCAACGGAAATGGTAAGTTATTCTATGGTACCGGTATTATATGAGTGTATTTCAACTGAAATTGTAAGTTATTCAATGGTACCGATATTATAGGTGTGTGTTGCAACGTAAATGGTAAGTTATTCCATGGTACCGATAATAAATGTGTCTTTAAACGGAAGTGATAAGTTATTCTATGGTACCGGTATTATATGTGTGTCTTTCAACGGAAGTGGTAAGCTATTCTATGGTACCGGTATTATATGTGAGTCTTTCAACGGAAATATTCTATGGCACCGGTATTATGTGTGTGTCTTTCAACGGAAATGGTAGGTTATTCTATTGTATTATATGTGTGTCTTTCAACGGAAGTGGTAAGTTATTCTATGGTACCGGCATTATATGTGTGTATTTTAACGAAAGTGGTAAGCTATTCTATGGTACCGGTATTATATGTGTGTCTTTCAACGGAAGTGGTAAGCTATTCTATGGTACCGGTATTATATGTGAGTCTTTCAACGGAAATATTCTATGGCACCGGTATTATGTGTGTGTCTTTCAACGGAAATGGTAGGTTATTCTATTGTATTATATGTGTGTATTTCAACGGAAGTGGTAAGTTATTCTATGGTACCGGCATTATATGTGTGTATTTTAACGAAAGTGGTAAGCTATTCTATGGTACCGGTATTATATGTGTTTCATTCAACGGAAATATTCTATGGCACCGGTATTATATGTGTGTCTTTCAACGGAAATGGTAAGCTATTCTATGGAACCGATAAAAAATGTGTGTCTTTAAACGGAAGTGATAAGTAATTCTAAGGTACCGGTATTATATGTGTGTCTTTCAACGGAAGTGGTAAGCTATTCTATGGTACCGGTATTATATGTGTGTCTTTCAACAGAAGTGGTAAGCTATTCTATGGTACCGGTATTAAATGTGTGTCTTTCAACGGAAGTGGTAAGCTATTCTATGGTTCTGGTATTATATGTGTGTCTTTCAACGGAAATATTCTATGGCACCGGTATTATAGCCTATGTGTCTTTCAACGGAAATGGTAAGCTATTCTATGGTACCGGTAATATATGTGTGTCTTTCAACGGACTGGTATTATACTGTATGTGTGTCTTTCAACGTAAATGGTAAGTTATTGTACTTATAAGTTGCTGGTATTAGACCTATATGTGTGTCTTTCAACGGAAGTAGTAGGTTGATCTATAATACCGGTATTTTATTTGTATCTTTCGACGGATATGGTAAGTGATAACATGGAGACGGGAAATGCCTCCTGTTATTCCATGTTAATATAATCCAAGGAAGGTGGCTAAGTAAGAACCCTAGTTAGCACCACATGGTAAGTAATGCTTCTATGATTCGGAGCATTGATGCGCGATATATTGAAATTAGTACGTTGAAATAAATGGCACACTGACAAATGGTTTAGTTGCACACTCGAGGTCTGCAGTTGGACGAAATGGAAAGGTAAAGTGCGTTATCAATACCGAAAGTCATTATGTGTATGCAACTAATTGGTCGTGTTGATTGAACACAGCTAAGTTTAAATGAGAATAATAATGTAATTGAGTGATAGCAAGGATCTAATTTCGGATATACAAACCATAAACGGACTGAAGTTTGATTCAGACCACAGGATGGTACGTACTAAACTCAAGCTCACCGGAAGAAACAAAAGAAGACCTTTCAGAAAACCTAACAAACCAAATGCAATTAAAATAAATAAATAAATAAATAAATAAAGACACTTATAAGTCTACACTGCAGAACACAATCCTCAATGACAACATTGAGTCGATGATGGAAGTACAGAAGATCTATGACTCAATACAAACAAGCATCATTCATTCTGCAAAAGTTGCCTCCGCTAATGAAACAGGGATCCAAAACAGGCACAAACTAAGTGCAGAAACCATTAGGTTGATAGAACAACGGGAGAAACTAAAACAGGCAGCTCTGGAATCCGAGAGTCTAAAAACAAAATATATCAAATTCAACAAACTAACCAAGAGAGAAATAAGAAAAGATTTCAGAGAGTACAATCATCACCTGACGAGAAGCATAATAGAAGATTCGAAATCAATTAGAAAGGTGAAAAGAGAATTAAATGTGGGAAAATTCTGGATGACTGGCCTGAAAAAAGGAACCGGAGAAAGAACAGTTGGAATATCAGAATTAATCGCAGCAGCCAAAAATTTCTACAAATCTCTATACAAAAGCGACAAGGCATTACATTACGAATACATAAAGAACATAAACTCCGAAGAGGAATTAGTACCATCATGCAGGACGAAGTTGAGAAGGCCATAGATGACCTCAAAAATAACAAGACACCAGGAGACGATGGGATAATCAACGAGTGTTTAAAGTGAGGATAACCACATCTAATAGCATCGCTAACCAGCCTATTCAACAAGATAATAGATACAGAAAACATACCTAACTAGTGGCTGATAAGTACGATAATATTATTGTACAAGAAGGGACCACGTGATAATCTAGACAACTACAGACCAATAACTCTGATCGCAAACATATATAAAGTGTTTATGAAAATCCTAACAGTAGGGGAGTAGTGCCGATTCAAACGCACCCATTTTATTTGTACCCGACTGTACATGTTAAAATAATTAATATATCTCGAACGCATGGCCCGATCTTGACAAATGAGGTGTCGTTGGACTCGAGCTGACGTCCTCTTTCCTATGGAACACTCGTCATATTTTTGAAATTTTTGTTGAATTTTTGTTTTGAAAGTAGGCTTAGTTTGAAAACCAAACATGATAGAACTTTGTGCCATAGTTGAAACGAATGGTCTCTATGACCTTTATTTTTTATAATAAAACTTTTTTATATTTTGAGATTTTTTGAAAACACTTAAATTTAGAAATTTTTATATTCTGGAAACTAAAGAGTTTACAAAATATTTTGTTTGACGTAAATGAATGGCCCTGACCCCTCTACACCCAAAATAAATTTCAAGTCTCTAGGAATAAAACTGTGCAGTAGTGCTAGGTTGTAGGTTCTGCATCACCCCCTACTTTCATATAAACTTTGGGCGATATTTCCCGAACGCGTGGTCGGATTTTAACGAACGAGGTATTGTTGGCGTTGGGATGACGTTCTCTTGGATAAGCATGTGTGTTGGTATTTAAAAAAAATGAAAATTTTAGTTTTTTGGATTGGCACTATTTTGGGAACGGTGAAATGTAAAAAAGGTTGTTTGACGTTAATGAAAGGTGGGTATGCCCTCTAGGCGGACAGCAAGTTTCAAGGGTGTAGGAGGAAAAACAAAATGATAGCCAACTTTCTCGCGAACATTGGTGATCACTGGCGAACGGTTGGTCGGATTTTAACAAATGAGGTGTCGTTGGACTCGAGCTGACGTCCTCTTTCCTATAGACCACTCGTTTTTTAAGAAAAAAAATGAAAATTTTTGTTTTCGAAAGTAGGCGATAGTTTGAAAACCAAACATGATAGAATGTTGTGCCATAGTTCAAAGCAATGGTCTCTATGACCTTTATTTTTATAATAAAACTTTTTTATTTTTTGAGATTTTTTGAAAACCCTTAAATTTGGAATTTTTACTATTTCGGAAACTAACACGTTGACAAAAAAATTTGTTTGACATAAATGAAAGATCCATATCCCCTCTACCAAGAAAATAAATGTCAAGTCTCTAGGACAAAAAAACTATGCATTTTTTATTTAAATAAAAGCGTGTTTGTAGACAGAGAGCCAGTAGTGCTTGACGTATGTTACAAGGAGGCTATGATTGGCCATGGTGGATGTGGGAAATGGCTATTTCGACAGGGCGATGATTGGAAAAACGAGGGGTCGCTTTTCGCTATTTTTTTCCTTTGACAGATGAATGAAGGCGAATATTTCCGAAAATCCCTCATGATGATCGTTAAAACATGTTGGTAAACACTGACCAATAACCAGACAAAATTCATAATGGTATGAGGGGAAGTTGTTAACAACAGAACTTGTTTTTTTCTATGTCTGACTGGCAGCCAGAATGGGAAAACAGAATATCTGCTCGAGAGACCCGCTTGGTGCCTGGCTAGCCAGCTAAGAGAATGGAATGTGGGTGAGAGCTGACAACATTGCTGTAAGATGATAACAGGTTGCAACCATTTGACAACTCTGTAAAAAGGTGATAACGGCTAGCCAGGCGAGCTGAGCAGTAGCAGCAGGCAGGGGCCTAGCAGAGAGGAAAGGAGGAGTGAGAGGAGAAAGGAGGGAAACCTCTACACAACAGGAAATCACGTGACCACTGCAGAGTGGTGAGGGGGTGCAGCTAGAGAGCCGGGGGAGAGGTGAGGGGAGTAGTGGGAGAACCCATGACAGCCAATAGCTGAACGAGTTGTATGTCAACATGGAGTCAAGGAGTGAGACGCAGGTGTGGAGAGAGAAAGAGAAACATATATGGACATGCATGAAGCGCGGAGCGCTGTACACAGGGCTCTCGTACAACATAATTCAATAAATAAAAAAGTGCACAGGTTCACACAACATGTAATTTATTGATTCAAGAATTAAACCTTGAGTTAAATCCTAACCATTTGACATATAGTTTATTTCCTTTTTGTTTCAACACTTTTTCCACGAGGTAATGTTTCGGAAATGCTGTTTTCTGGAGTTCATAGAGATAAAATCTACCTTTTATGGGTTGATGGTTGAGGTCTTGGAGTAAATAGGTGACTGGACTGTCCAAGTTGACTTGAAGAATTCGAAAGAGTTCAGTCCCACACTGAGGCGTGTAGCCCTTATTGAAGGCAGACTTAAATTTGCTCACACGAACAAAATCCCCAATTTTTAGTCGGTGACGTTTAGGATCTGTTGTTTTTATGGGGTTAAACAGTTTATCCAGTCGCTGAATATTTTTGGTTACGAGACATGGCTTGGTCCCAATGGTTCTATGTTTGCTGTCATTGTAACGAGACACTAGCTCAGGTAACATGTCCAACCAGCGATAAGTGCCCTGGGCGGTAAACGCTTTCCACATATGGGTTTTCAATGCTCAGTTAAACCGTTCGACCACGCTGGCTTTGAGATTGCTGTATGTGGTGTAATGGTGAATATCCTTAGATTTGAGAAAACTGGAGAAATCCTTGTTGAAAAATTCTTTCCCCTGGTCGGTTTGTAGCAACTGAGGTTGACGTTTGGAGTGTTGAATAATATGTTGAAAGGCCTTGGTGACCAGTGGACCAGACTTACGACGCACAGGTTCAACAAAGGCCATTTTGGAATAGACATCAATGACGGTCAACATATAGCGCTCACCGTCGTTAACGCCAGCATAGGGTATCATTTCAACCAAGACAGCCTGCCAAAGTTCATCCACAACCCGTGAAATCACCTTGAGTCGCGGATAGTGACGCCTAGCTGGGCGATGCAACTCGTGAGCAATACCCATTTTAATGGATATGGGCTTAAACATTAATTTTGGCATTTCGAAGTTCTTGTTCAATTTCTTGAATTTCCCAATCGTGACCGGTATGGCCGGCTTGACGTGAAGCATGCAACAACTGTAGCCGCTGGACGAGCTGATTGGGATTGTGCAGTAGGTAACATCCACAAGGGGTTTTAATGGTTTAAATGTCACTCCCGCAGCGGACACTTTACGACGAGTACTTTGACTGGTGGGAAACATTTTTGCAATGATGGTTTTATATTTTTGAGATAAATTGGCATTCACTTGTTGAGCTGGATCATACTGTATTTTGTGGGCATGGGTTTCCAATAAAATGGATTTATATTTGCCAAGGTCCTCTGACGTATAATCATAGAATGAGGGTGTTCGAGAAAAGTGCAGCTTTTACAGTCCTGGCGTCAATTTATAGTTGATGTTCTTAATGACAGCTTTAGTACGAGCAAATTTAATGGATGAATCCCCAATTTTAAAACTATCATCCTCATAGCGAACACCAGACGTGGTATCTGTGTTTCCAATAAATAGATCAGTGAGATAGGGTTCTAGTGTTGACCCATAATATTTAATTAAAATGTTTTTCAGTTGAGCTTTATTTTGAGGAGTGGCCAAGACTTGTGAAAACGGAGACGATCTGGAAGGGCAAGGTGTTTCGACCATGGCCAAGGATTCATTTTTTCTCAAAAACTCTGCAAGGGGTGCGGCCTTTTTTTGAGGCGTAAACACTTGTTCCTCGTCATCCTCAACTCCGCTAACGCTAGTCAAATCTTCCTGTTCATGTTCCTCTTCCTCTTCCTCTTCCTCAGGGTCCTCTTACAGCGTCTGCGTGGATTGTGAAACCGTGGGTAGCGTTTCAGATGGCTTGAAAGAGGGTTTCAACATGGCTTTTAGCGGAGGTGCTAAATGATGTTGAATAAACAAAGCATGATCTGCACGTGATCGTTTCAATTGACGAAACTTATGCTCTAATAATATGATTTTTCAATTGACTCTCTGCTAACGCCATGGTGTCTTGACAAATGTCTTGACAGGGAATGAGTCAGTGCCTTAAATAGCAATAAAATTATCAAACCCTAAGCGATATCGTCCTTGGTTGAGTTCACTTTGTTTGTCAATCACTAAAGAGGCATGAAGTTGAATGTTCCAGCACTTGCCACACAATTCAGTAAACATTTGAAAGGTCATATCCGGATTCACATGTTCATTATAAATGTGACGACTGCTCCCCATGTCCTGGCGAAATAAAACAATGATATTGGCATTGTCACGAACCAACTGTTTGAACATTTTAGAATACGTTTGTCCAAGATAAAAGCAATCGATATGTTTGTGTCGACCCATGCTGAAATAGCCCTTGAATAATGCCTTGACGTTCAGTGGATACATCATCGAAAATCATGAGTGAATCAGGCTTTACCTCATCCGGTGAAATAACATTTTCTTGCGTGGAAAATGTGAAATAACCCATATTCTCTTTTTGTAATCCAGACATGACTTGATCCAGAAACACGTAGAGGGGTTGGTAGAGAGATTTTGCAAACATATAAATATTTTGAAAACGCAGACCATTGGGCGCTGTGATGAGCGTTAGCAAAAGATTGGTTTTTCCACAGCCGGAAGGTCCCAGAATGATGCAGCGAATGGAAGATGGAAACAGTGAACCATGGCGTTGTTCACGTCATGTGGGACAGAGATGGGAAACCATGTCCCCCACGGGGAATGCCTCTTGCTGCTTAATAATCTTCATATCAACTAAGGCTTAGACAGGCTAGCAGGCTGTCTATATACAGGACACCGAGCCTTGTCATAGAAACAGTAGACTCATACTATAGGTTGGCGATGGATGTCTTTGGACGTGCGTTGATGGCCAAAGCTAGGTCTGTCCCCATACATGATCCTAAACAAGAAACAGATCCTGCTAATAAACACTATGTGGATAGGTCAGTAGTGCCACGCACTGAACAGGGAGATTATGACTTTAAGGCAAAGCGGTTAACCCATGTAAAACATCCTCAAGTGTCTACAGACGTTACTACATAGAAGTATGTGGATAACAAAGAGTATGAGTTTTATGACAATGTGCCTCAGCTTACGGTGAATGGCTATAGCGCTAATCACCATCGGATTATTCACGTGGAAGACCCACAAGACGAAGACGATGTTTGAACCAAGCGTTACATGACCTATGCAATGAAAAGGCTTTACAAATTTATCCCATCTGTATTTTTAGTGTATCTGATAAATAAAAACCTGTGAATGACAGATCCCATTTACCGCTAGTCCATGATCAGCACTTGACCTATGTGCTTGCTTCGGGTTTAAGCCACTATCGATTACACTACGATGGAACCATTCACATCAAATACGCCATACCTGATGAGAACCATTTACAAATACAGATAAACGATCATAGGATGTTGGTCCATAACCATGAAATGGTCAATGCAGGTGACGAATTATCCTTTCATCTCTTGTTGACATGGGATGAAAAGCAAGCGGGAAAAACCATAAACGATTTCCCACTATATGTGGAATTGGAATATACAGCCATGAAATAACAATCTGACGTTTGTTGTGATTTAAACTTTCTTGTGAAAGGTTGTTGGTCATTAACATCATGGTGAAACAAAGGTATGTGGTGAGAAAGACTAAAAAAAGACTTTGTCCTTGGCAAAGCCTGGGCTTACGGCATTCGTGGACAAGCCGTTGCGAAAGAAAAAAATAAAAAATAATGTATTGAATATAAGGAAAGCCCTTCGAGCAGCACAGAGACATGTTATTCCAAAACGTCGGCGACAGGGTTCAAAACAAGGACGATTGATTCCCGTCCCCAAACGAGCGCGATTTTTACCTACTTTATTTGCCGGTCTGGCTGCTCTGGGTTCACTTTTGGGCGGTGCCAGTGCAGTGGCGAATACCATTAAAGCCGTGCAGCAGGGCAAGCAACAACTCAAAGAAAGTCAGCGACACAATGAAACGATGGAAGCGATTGCAATGGGGGCTAGAAATGCCAATTTAAAGCCAGCCTTTTATCAACAAGGATTTGGGATTTCACCATTTTGAAATATAACAAAGGAAATAACCTCAGCCATAGCAAGACATGCCCTGACGCATCAACAAGTGGAAAGCTATGCTAAACAACTAAAGCTTTCTCATTTTCGAGGTGTGTTTATGCGAAACCAATTACCCCCACGACCCTGGAAACAGGAATGTGCTGTTGTCAATTTGGATGATCACCGAGGACCAGGAACGCATTATGTAGCTTATGTCAAAGAGGGATCCACCGTATGGTACTTTGACAGTTTTGGGAATTTGCCCCCGCCCATGGAACTAGTGACCTATTTTGGAAACAGGATCAGGATATATTATAATGTGAAACGTGAGCAAACGTTTAACAGCCAACAGTGAGGACGTTTGTGTGTAATTGTTTTTATATAAGACGCAGCATAGGCAAAAACGTCACCAGTAAGTCGGCAGAAAGTAAAACGTTTACACTGCATGGACGTGGACCTGAAGTCAGCCTATACTTTTACCCGCCTATCGTATTGAGTGAAAAACCCTATGGTTTGGGAAAGTTTCTCTTGAAACGTACAATCGAATATACAACATACGTGAAAATGTGAACAATGTGTTTTACTATGATGATTGTGTGCTCACCCTGAACTCTGGTGGATACACGATCGATGATCTTTATGAACACATTTATGTGGTGTTGATCAATGAATATGGCTTAAAGTCATTTATCGATGGAACGCGCAAGTTTGAACTTGTAGGAAATACCAACACTCATCGCTGCAGTATTTTCTCCACATTCAAAATTGACTTTAAATCACGTCCCGATTCCATTGGTCCATTACTAGGATTTAATCCACGCGTGTTGGAGCCCAACAAGAAACATGAATCGGATCATGAAGTGAAATTCATTGAATACCATCATGTGTCGGTAACGTGTAATATTATTAGCCAAGTGTTCACCAATCAAGAACCATTGCATTCGCTTTATGACTTTATAGTGACATCGCCCAATGGCTATATTATTCGTGAAAACCCTCCAGTGGTGTTTTTTCATTCTGTGGCTGTCGATGGTATTAGTAATATAACATTAAGACTGATCGATAGAGAGCAACAACTCATTGATCCAGATTCTACCACACCAGTGACTTACAAGTTGCTGCTAAAGCCACTTTGAAGTTTGTGTATAAAGCAACAACACCGTCTAGGAATGGTGTTAGTTGTTTGCCACGTGAATACACGTTAACATCTCAGGACAAGCAGATTTTACAGCATTTGGGTTACCACGTCAACCCCCATGATGAATTCTATCCTAGAGGTAGCGAACCACATCGAGGAGCAACCAGGAGTGGTAAGAATTGATCTCCATTCCTATCAAGCTCAAACACCTGGACTCAATAACAATGATGAAATTCAATTTGTTATCAACAACCAAGATATTTACACCCTACCGCATGAAAGTTTCATTCAGATCGAAGTTCGGCTCACCAAAGCCGATGGCTCTACACCCACCACATCCAAGTTGGCCAACAATGGTTTGGTCTTTCTCTTTTCTGAGGTGCGGTATGTCATTAACGATATCGTGGTGGATAGCATTCGAAATCTGGGTATTTCCAGTGTCATGAAACTATATCCCTCTTACAGTGAGGAAGAAGGTAAAACACTTTGCATGGCAGGTTGGTTCCCTGACTCGACCAATCACTGGATGGTACACACCGATGGGACCTTAACTGGATATTTACCTCTTAAACTGATATTAGGCTTTGCCGAAGATCACCAGCGCATTGTGGTCAATGCAAGGCAAGTGCTTTATCTGGTGAGAGACAGGGGTGATAATAATGCACTCAAGGGAGCTGACAATGCCCCCATAGATTCAAAAATTCAACTACAACGCATGCTATGGAAAGTGCCCCATGTGACCCTTGGCGATAGCAAAAAACTGGACATACTCAAGATGGTAAAGAGAGATATGCCTCTACCTATGGAATTTAGAAGTTGGGCACTCCATGACTACCCGCTATTGCCCACCACCAACACACACAGTTGGTCTGTAAAAACAGCTCGCTATACAAAGAGACCTCTCTACATTATCGTGGGTTTTCAAACGAATCGCAAGTATCAACAAACCAAAAATGCCACGCAATTTGATCACCTGCAATTGAGAAATGCACGTCTTTTCCTCAACGGAGCTGTGTTTCCCTATGAAGGACTGGATTTGGATTTTTCAAAAAAATAAATTTGGCCCCCTGTACGACTTGTTTTCTAAATTTCGATGGTCGTATTATCAAAAAGAGAGCGGCCCCATGCTGCTACCCCAAGCTTTTAAGGCAAGGGCGCCACTGATTGTCTTTGACTTTTCTTACCTGGAAGAGTCTGTCAAGCCATCCAATATTGACATTCGACTAGATTTTGACACGCAAGACAATGTACCAGCCAATACGACAGCCTACTGTTCGATTATTCATCACAAACAAGTCAACTATTATCCACTGTCCAACCAAGTGACGAGTGTATAAATAACAGGTCAACCCACGTCAAGCCGCTCAGTCATGTCTTGCTTTAAAGCATCAAGAGAAGTCACATCCATGAATTTTAACTCTGAGGAACAACGTTTCAAGACTTTTGCAACATGGCCAGTGCCTTTCATAAACCCTCAAGCCTTGGCGGCCGGTGAATTCTTCTATTTAAAAACAAGAGATGAAGTGAAATGTGCCTTTTGTCCCATCATCATAGACCAATGGCAGGAGGGCGATGAACCCATGCAGGAACATCAGCGCTGGTCACCTGCCTGCCCCTACCTGTGCAGAATGGAGGTGGGAAATATACCCTGTCATTCAAGCTATCTCTCACCCGTGCCTCTGAGTGATGAAAAAAAACAATTTACGATACGTGTGGACTGTATGGTGTCAACGGTGCTTCGGCGAGCAGCTCACCGTCAAAAACGCCTATTTTAGAGACATTGGGACATCATCGGTGTTATGGACGTTACAAACACAAGAGACTATATTGTTGTATCAGTTGGTATCGTCCTTATCCCAAAATGACAAAAGCCTGTAAGACGTGTTATGATAATAAAATGATGTAATTCTTAAATTCTTGTTTTTTTCATGTCCCCCTGTCCTACCCTATTCTCAATTTTTTTTTCAAACTAGCATGGCAGGTAAGTCCATGTCATGACCACACCTTACTGGCCAATGGTTAGTCAGTCGTCAGTTGAACTTGGTCCAGGCAAGCGGCAACATGTTGCGCACACTTATTGTTGATTGCCAAGGGTTTAAAATTGGTGACAACAAATTTATATTTAAACAAGTGGCCATTATCGATTGTACCACGTTTTGGATATCGCAAGCTACGCATTTGCTATTTAAACCGCCCCATGCTTTTGATTTGTTGTGTGAAAAGACCGCAAACAAACCCAGTGGATTGAAAATCATAGGCAACTAGACTGGAATCAAGGAACCATTTCCTATAAATATTTGCACGTGGTCATGAAAGCACACTTGTCCTCGGCCAACGTGGTATTTGTGAAAGGTAATGAAAAACGTGAATGGTTGCAACCATTTTTGGCGTCTTACTGTCAATGTATCGACCTCATGGACCTGGGCTGCCCCTCCCTGCAAACGCTGATGGATACTTGTTCCTGTGGCAACATTATCCATACAGCGCTAGCGCATGCGTGGCATCTCTTTCATTGGTTAACCACCCATGCCTGCTGGGAGTTGTTGAACAAAATTATAACTCATGATTTACCTGTGAATGACGCCAGTGAGATTTCTACAAGCCACGTGTAAACATCTACAACACGTGATACCATAGAGAAAGGCAATGCTACCGACAAAGCCATCGGAAAGTTCTTTGTGTGCAAAAAGAAACTAGACAGTTTTACCAAAGAGGAAATCTTAGCGCTGCCCAAGTCGTTCATTTATTATGTGGCCGCCAACGCGGTGAAAGAAATCTAGCAACATGTACCAAAATCATGGACTCAAGACCCTGTGTAGAGTGAATTGCAACCATGTACGGAATACGATCACCATAAGCAAGTGGCCATGGCAAAAATACCCTCTATGCGTCAGTGCGCGACTTGTCAGCTAGTTAAACAGTATCACGGTCATAAAAGTCCTTGTAAAGACTTTGTTGAATCATTCCACGGGTGTCACGGCGAGAAAAAGTAACAACCACAAACACAAACATCGTCCACAGAGGAAGAGGAAGACCAAACCTTTTCACCATCCATGGAAAAGGATATGCCAGACCTGTACTGGCAGTGGCGTCATTGACAAAGTGATTCAATACTTACCTTTCGAAATCCATCTTCCAGGTTATCGTTTTTGTGGCCCTGGAACACATCTTGAAAAACGTTTGCAGCGTGGTGATGTACCCATTATTCTTTTGGATCAAGCATGCAAAGAACATGACCTATCTTATCGCCATATTCATCCTGGTTTAAGACATGTGGCAGATAAATTGTTATTAAAAAAAGCTAAACAACGTTTCACATCCTGTGATGCCTCAGTGGGTGAAAGAATGGCAGCCCTGATTGTGATGGGTGCTATGAAAGGAAAGTTGATGATGCATGGACATGAACATTAAGGAATTGAGGAGTGAGGAATTGAGATGTGTTTGTATTCTATTTTTTCTTTTGTCAATCCCTATGGTTATGAAATAAAAAACAAAGGTTTATCAGAACACAATGTTTCGTTTTAATAAAAAAAAAGTCCTCCCGGCACGCCGGAAGGCGGAGGTAGATTTCACTGGACAAACTTGGGGATAGGCGAAAATAGGCAGAATATGCAGGTTTTCGTAGAAGGATCAGACCTCATTTATTGCGAGAAAGTATTTTATAATTGGAGATTAATTAACTTTGTTTTTCGTCATTTTATAAATTTTATTTTAAACATTTTATTGTCTTATGATGACGGTAACCTTCTTGTCATTTGGAGTCCATTTTTATACTTGTGGTCACACTGTCCTTATGCAAGGTTTCGACACTGATGTGTAACTATGCATCGGTCTGTTACTTCATCACGCAAAATTATATCTTCCGCAGAGATGTTGGTTGGTTCCTCAGTTTAGGGGCAGCGACAACGCGGTCATGTTACCCCGTGTACTTTGGGTGAGTGTAGAACCTGTCTGATAAACGGTGTGAATTGTGATGGCTGTATTAGTCTGTAATTCAGGTGAGGACTGCAGACGGTCAATTTCAAGCAGTAGTTCTTAATGTTGCTACCAGATACTACCGTCAACGACACCTAGCTGTGAACTTGGCTGCTAGATGCGACCACAACCAGCAACTCGCAACGAACGTTGGAACTTCCCCTCCAAAGGAAAGCATGCTGAGGGATTTTTAGCACTCTTAGAAAATCCGACGACTTTGGCCGGCTTTGAACCCGCGACCTTGGGCATAGAAGTTCAGCATGCTACCAGTTACGTCACCGAAGCCGCTTCACACTTAGTCAGATGAAAATCTGAATCTGATCTCGTCCAAGTGCGTTGTCATGGCAACGTCTGATGGCTCATCCCTCATCAATTTAGTAGTGTTGCCATGGCAACCACTGATAGCTCTTGGCATTTTTTTTATAATTCAGAAATTATTTTTCTCATCCCTTGGCGTAATGGTGGGTCATATCAAAAATTGTTTCAGACAAAATTTTAGGTAATTATTAGAGGAATATTGTCCATTTTGTACGGTTTTGATATTGTGCCTATTAAGAGAGATATGATTAATGTTTCCCGAAAAACCCACTTTTCCCACCCCTTTGGTGCTATAAAAAACTCTTCGAACATAAATGTTTGGGCTTTATCCGACACATAGTATGAACTTCGAACGGATTCGATATTTCACATATTAAGAGAGTTATAGCAATATTTCACTTTTTCGAAAAAAGACCCCCATTTTCACCCCCTTCGACCGTTTTAGCCCAGTAACGAACCTGACCGAGACTTTATAGGTATACATATTCGGTAAAAATTCAAAGTGATTGGTGCAAAATTACGGCAGTTATCGTGTCCACAAGAAACTGATATACATATATATATATATATATATATATATATATATATATATATACATACATACAAAAATTATATATAAACTTTGGAACTGATGGTAGTTTTGGGGTCTGGGGGATGTGAAACGCGAAGATATGTCAACATTTTCTGGAAGTCGAAACATGGTACCCATTGCAATAGTTAGCTTTCTAATGAAATCTACCTAAAAATCATGATGTTGATGGGCTGATTTTTCATTTTCACATTTTCACACATTGTCATTTGCCAATTTGCAATTTACAGTTTTAAAAAAATGTCTGTTCCAAGTTTTGAGTTTTTGATGATATGGATTTTCCATTTTGTTGATGACACTTTTTTAAAAATGTCCGTTTGAAGTTTTTGAATTATCGTATTTCACACATGGCCATTTCCAGTTTTTAAAATTGTCCGTTTCAAGTTTTGCGTTTTTGAATTTTGGTGATATCGAAACATGGGTTTTCCATTTTGCTGATATTCCATTTTTTTATTTGGTGTATGTCGAAAGTTGAGATTTGTCAATAATGTCAATGCGAGTGCTTGACCATGATGATGATGATGATTCAGTGAGTTTATGTGTGTTTGGAGAAACGTTGAGGTCTACGACTACTGCCGGTAAGACTGTTTTTACAAAAATAATGTCTATTCACCGCTACATTTCAAAGAAAACAAAACTATCGACAAAACAAAATGACTATATAAGTGAAAATTTCCCCCTCCCCACCCACCCTACCTCACCGTGTTTGCTCTGGTCATACATACATACCAGCTTTCTCTCTACTCACACAACCATACCTGTCTTTTTAGGAACAAACACAACCACTTTATTTATTCCCAAAAGCACATTCTCGACATGCACACTGATTCCAAAACAACTTTTTTAAAGTTAAAATTTTACCATTACAAAAAGAAATATAAATACTAGTCATTAAAGTTACTAAAAATACCATTACTTATTTCATATTTACAAACACTACAACTTTGTACAGCTTTAAAAGAATCAAACTATATACTATTTTCCAATTCCCAACTCGGTTAAATTTTAAAATAAAAATAAAAATAAGGTTGCATAGAACTTTTAAAAAGAGCAAAAGGTCCAAGTGGGTTACCACTATTTACGAAACCTACTATTGAGAATGACAAAAAAATATTTACAAAATACTATATCTACAACTTACAAAAAAAGCCATGTGACTAAACAAACAAACAAACAGAAAAATCACACCTCCTCCTCCTTGCGCTCATAACCCCAGGGCAGGCTGGTAAGCAAGTCATCAGCCCACACACGTTTGTTATCCATGGAGGCGAGGGTGCGTTTTCTCTGTTCTACAAGATACAAATGATGGTTGCTGGATTGTATCCTGCACTGTGTATGGGACATAGCTTTGCCAGTGCGTAAAACAGCTAAGCAATCGTCTAAACGTAGCGATTTTACCACTGCCCTACCTACACCTTTTGCTCATTTGGCTTCCTTACAGTCTAGTGTGCGATAAGCATACATTTGCTAAGGCAAACCTACGAATTCCGTCATAATGGAATCACCGCATTCATCTTTTAAAACACCCATTTCCTTCTTGTTTTTATGGGCAGCTGAAATATGTTGTCATCACTATACGAAGAGGTGTCGAACCAGTCACTATGCTGCCTCATGACGTCATAGGGGTTGCAGTGGCGAATGTGGTAAATGAATGAGACCGTATCCATATACAAAAGAGATACGTCCTCAAAATGGCGTTTGGCAAACTCATAGTGGAATCGATACATGACAGATTTAGAAAATTCTAAAATGACTTGGCCCAAGTAAATGGGCTTATCCATGATCACGCTGGTCCTACTCAATTCAATAGTGGCCAAATCCTCATCGATAATATTGATCGATTTGAAATTTGGCTTGGCAATGTACCACCGGGCACCCCACTGCCCCTCCCAGACATTCACCAATTTAATGTCGCGGTATTTGCGGACATTCTCCATGGACTTGCCATAGATGCAGTTGTTCATTAATTTTAAAAAATAATTTCAAACTGCTGTGATGCCATTTGTCGGTGCTCTGTGTTGAGTTGCATGTATGGCTTGAGACATGGTTTTTGAGCAAAATGCCTTGGGCGAGGCATTGCACCAACATTTGGATATGTAGCACATACCGATTTTTGTTGTAAAGTGTGCCCATGAGTTTTTCAATTTTCACTTTACTGTCAGGGGGAACCATTTGCTCAAGGCAGAATGGGAAATCGGCATGTTCATCATACAAGGATGAGGGATATTCAATATCCACTTCTAAGACTTATCCACGGCCTGTTTCTTGGCTAGCCATGTTTACATCATATTCGGACACTTGTTTCTCTGTCAGCCAAGCAAACTTCCCATAGGGCAAAGGCTGACTCATGGCGTAGCCGAACAAATTATTCACGTTATAGTACATTAAGTACGATTCTGGTTTGTCTGGTGAATAATCAGGCATGTAGACATTGTTCGCTTCGGCATGGCGCTGGTTAAGCGACAGAAAGCCACCGTGAATGCCCTTTTCAAAAAATAGAACCATGTCTACATCAGTGAGTACATCCAATTCCACTTGAGTGTATTTTAAAGCGGCATCAACGAGAGCCCAGGACTCGTATAATAGTGAGCCGGGTCAAGGCCATAAATGTGTTGACACAACTCACGAAATTTTTCAAACACATCAGTGAGCAGCAATACAGCCAGTTTCAGGTAATGCATAGCATATTCACTTAGCGTCTTAATGTCAAACACTCGCCAACATGCCATGCATGTACATAGTCTTCATCGGAAACGGTACTACGTGTTAGTTTTGAGTAAAATTTCTCTTGTGGTGAGAGTTTTGTTTGCTTTAACACGTCCCAGCTGTTGCAGAAATCATACGGGAATATACCTTTCCGAATGCACAATTGAAATTGCTTAGGATCATTAAAATGCATTCTGTTTTTTTAATTCCTCCTCTTTCAAGCCATTCACAAGGCTGTCTAGCGAGGATGCCATAAACTCTAAGGAATCCAAAAATCGAATACTTAAGTTGCTCAACCTCCAAGTCAGGGCTGTAAAACGCTCATGGTTTTGGGGGATAATTGTTAACGTGCCCTTGTTGGCATGACCAAATTCACGAATCAAAAACTGAATGTCATAATTTGCCAGATTGTGGAAAAAGAAACTGATGAAACGAGGAGCTGAAAAATTCAAATTCCATTTACTATGCGCAGCTCCACGAAACTCTCCCGTAAAGTGGGAGTGATCACGAACGGTGTCTTCAGCACTGATCAGTGGCTTTTCGCAAATATGGCATGCCGTGGCATGCTCATACTGCTGTTGTGGCGTTAGGCTCATGGGTACTGGGTGGTCCAGTAATCCCTGTACATGGTCGGCCAACTTAACAAGTTCATCCAAAAAACATCTAACACAATCTGGCCCCTCACGGTATTTGTAAACGGATTGTGTAGGGTCATAGGCACACACTACATTAAATCCTATGGCAAAGGGTTCATGTTTTTGAATGGGTGTGGTTGAGCTCATGGTGGGATCTGGTTCACATCCCGCCATGGGTGTGGTGAGGGCTTCGAAATCTGCATACACCACATAGGGAACAGTGTCACGCTTATGAATGTCCTTAAACTTTAACACAGCCTTGTCCCCTTGTGGCAATATCAATCTCACCGCTTCCTGAGATAGACAATCTACCCTATGACGTTCCAAAACGTAGGGGTTGTAAAATATTGCAAGCAACAATCACAAATGTGCTTCTTACCATCATGTTTGGACACTTGACTACTTAGCAACCTACATAAGCTTTTAATAAGGCAATAGTGATTAACCTCTCCCACAGATAAATACAAAAGATGAATGTGGTGTCATTTCGGTTCTTTTGTGGCATAAAGAGGACCCACAATCTCATTACCATCAAGGCCATACACTATGAACGAAAAGTACTGGTTGTCTTGTTCAAACCTATGGATTTCCGTTAAGTCCATAGGGTACGATACTCTAGTTAAATTTAATGTTTGTTTTAATTCATCAAACTTGGCCTTGTACATTCCTGGTCGACAACTGTCACGTTGTGCTGGCTGCAAATATCCAGCCACACACCAGAGGAAACATTTATCATCTTTATTTTCAATATATACCACCGCTCTCCGACAGGCAATCGCTGATGGTAAAGAAATGTGTCTAGACCCAGCATTCAACGGGTTGAAATGACAAATGTTGATTTGCAGGTAATGGATTTTGTCTAACGATAAACCACTTGGTCCTTGTTGTAGTTTATCAAATTTTGATAGCAGGGCATTGACCACATGGCATTGATACCACTCGTTCAGATTATCGGCTATCAAAAGCTCTTGCATTTTACTGCAAATATAAAATGTTTTTTTTATGCTCACCGTCCTTGTTTTTGTAAATGAAATCGCACACGAGTTGTGTATTGACCTTTAAAGCCGTATGCAACCTTTGCGTTGTACAAATTTGTTCTTTAAAAATGTCAAAACATGATTCGACAAAGTCTTTTGGGATTAAACTCTCTCTAACATTCACTGCGCGGCCAGAGCAAACACGCTTTTTTAAACAGGATTCAATGGGTTCCCAAGTTAAGCTATCGGTAGCAGTGGCAAAAGACATGATTTTTATATAAAAAACAATTTCACCCAAGTTTTCAGCCGTAGACTTTTCAGCATGGCCCCAAACACACACGTTCTCAACAGCAGTTGTCAGGCTCAGACTCCAAAAAAGAAATAAAATAAACCACCATGAGTATATCAATTCGCAATAGCATCTTTCATAAACAAAAATAAATAAAATAAAATATAAAAAACAGGTTTTATATATATCATTTTCAAAAAATCTTACCTTGCTTTGTAAAAAGCCCTGCTTTTCCCTTTTCCTAGGCTTCAGTGGAATGAGGTTTCTCTCTCCCAACACCAGGTATGCCAATTATCTAAAACAAAACAAAATAACAATACATCAATCAAATGGTTAACATTGATTAGCATAAAATAAACTAAACAGTGTTATTCCAACACTTACCTCAAATATATAATGTATCAAATATAGTAACCAACTGGGGTTGAGCACACAAATGCAATTAATTTTATACACATAAGACACAGCCAATGTTAACACAGTAACGTTTACCATAGGAATGACGCGCAATGTGCAGTGGCATGCTCAATACTCTCTTACCCAACCCCTCACCTCCCCGAGGTCCTCTGGCCTCGTCCCTCACTGCACTTGGCAGACTCTGCAGTGGTCACGTGATTTCCTGTTTTCTCTCTTTGTGTTCCCCCTTTCCCCTCTCTCTCCCCCTTTCCTCTCAACGAGGCCCCTGCCTGCTGCTACTGCTCAGCTCGCCTGGCTAGCCGTTATCCCCTTTTTACAGAGTTGTCAAATGGTTGCAACCTGTTATCATCTTACAGCAATGTTGTCAGCTCTCACCCACATTCCATTCTCTTAGCTGGCTAGCCAGGCACCAGGCGGGTCTCTCGAGCAGATATTCTGTTTTCCCATTCTGGCTGCCAGTCAGGCATAGAAAAAAACAAGTTCTGTTGTTAACAACTTCCCCTCATACCATTATGAATTTTGTCTGGTTACTGGTCAGTGTTTACCAACATGTTTTAACGATCATCATGAGAGATTTTCGAAAATATTCGCCTTCATTAATCTGTCATAGGAAAAAATGGCGAAAAGCGACCCCACGTTTTGCCATACAACACCCCCGTAGAAATAGCCATTTCCCATATCCACCATGGCCAATCATAGCCTCCTTGTAACATACGTCAAGCGCTACCGGCTCTCTGTCTACAAACACGCTTTTATAAAAAAAAATATTAAAATGCATAGTTTTTTTGTCCTAGAGGCTTGACATTTATTTTTATGGTAGAGGCGATAGGCATCTTTGATTTATTTCAAACAAAATTCTTTGTCAACGTGTTAGTTTCCAAAATTGTAAAAATTCCAAATTTAAGGGGTTTAAAAATCTCAAAATATAAAAAAGTTTTATTATAAAAAATTAAGGTCATAGAGACCATTGGTTTTAACTATGGCACAACATTCCATCTAGTTTGGTTTTCAAATTATCGCCTACTTTTAAAAACAAAATTTTAGAATTTCTTTTTGAAAAATATAACGGGTGGTCTATAGGAAAGAGAACGTCAACTCGAGTCCAACGTCACCTCATTTGTTAAAATGCGACCATCCGTTCGCCAACGATCAACAATGTTCGCGAGAAAGTAGGCTATAATTTTTTCCCCTCCTACACCCTTGAAACTTGTTGCCCGCCTAGAGGGTATATCCACCTTTCATTAACGTTAAACAAACTTTTTTTCCAATTCACCGTTTCCAAAATAGTGCCAATCCAAAAAAACAACAGTTTTCATTTTTTTTAAATACCAACACACATGCTTAGCTAAGAGAACGTCATCCCAACGCCAACAATACCTCGTTCGTTAAAATCCGACCACGCGTTCGGGAGATATCGGCAAAGTTTATATGAAAGTAGGGGGTGAGGCAGAACCCCCATTCTAGCACTACTGCACAGTTTTAGTCCTAGAGACTTGAAATTTATTTTGGGGTAGAGGGGGTCAGGGCCATTCATTTACGTCAAACAAAATTTTTTATAGACTCTTTAGTTTCCAAAATATAAAATTTTCAAAATTTAAGTGTTTTCAAAAAATCTCAAAAAATAAAAAGTTTCATTACAAAAAATAAAGGTCTTAGAGACCATTCGTTTCAACTATGGCACAACGTTCTATGAGGTTTGGTTTTCAAACTATCGTCTACTTTCAAAAACAAACATTTTCAAAAAAAAATCAAAAATATGACGAGTGGTCCATAGGAAAGAGGACGTCAGCTCGAGTCCAACGACACCTCATTTGTCAAAATCGGACCATGCGTTCAAGAGATATTAATTATTTAACATGTACAGTCGGGTACAAATAAAATGGGGGCGTTTTAATCGGCACTACTCCCCTACTCCTAACGAATAGACTTTCAAAATAATGGATGAAAATCAACCCCCGGAACAAGCAGGCTTCCGGAAAAGCTACAACACAATGGACCACCTCCAAGCACTAAACCAGGTGATTGAGAAAACACTTGAATTCAACATCAGAGTATATATTGCATTCGTGGACTATAAAAAGGCATTTGACTCGGTAGAGCACATCAACGTCTTGGAGGCATTGAAAGTAATAGGTGTCAACTCGAAACACATTCGAATTATTGGAAAGCTACGCCAAGGTTAGAAGGGAATTTGAAGGAGAACTCTTCAGAATCGAGAAAGGTGTCAAACAAGGGAATCCCATATCGCCCAAACTTTTCACCTGCGTCCTCGAAATTTTGTTCAGAAAACTAAACTGGGGAAACAGGAACTTCGGAGATAACATTAACGGAAGACGTCTATCTAACCTCCGCTTTGCAGATGACATTATGCTATTTGCAAAGACAGCAAAGTAACTAAACACAATGCTAGATGAACTCCATTACACGAGCGAAGAAGTAGGATTGGAAATGAACGCCAGAAAAAGCAAAATAATAACAAATTCCGAAGAGTTACCAATCATAGTGAATGCCACACCTATGGAATATTGCAGGGAGTATATATATTTTGGCCAAGCCATAAGTATGACACAAACAAGCGACCGAGAAATCATAAGGAGGATTGGATTGACGTGGGGAAAATTCTTGAGCCTATGCTTCATCCTCATGGACAAATCATTGAGCCCTAAATTAAGCTTCGATGTACTTCAAAGCTGTGTCGTCCGAGTGTCAATCTACGGATGCCAAACTTGATTATTTAGTAAATGTCAGACAAGACTGCTCCAGATCTGTCAACGGAAAAAGGAAAGGAGAATCCTAGGCGTTAAGCTAAGTGACAGAATCAGTAACACGGATCTGAGAAAAAGATGTGGGTTGGAGGACACAGCAACAAGAGCTCGGCAAATGAAATGCCGCTGGGGTGGACACATATCCAGAATGCACCAGGATATATGGGCCTACTCCACGACCATGTGGGATCCAAGAGCTGGCAAGAGAAGCAGAGGACGCCCCCGTCGCATATGGTCGGACGAATTTAGGTTCGAGGCAGGTGTTACGTGGACCAGAAATGCCAGGGTTAGGAAGCTATGGAAGGAAATTCAGATCCGTGCAATAGTGTAACAATGTAAATGCCGTAGTAAGGGTGTGTGTTAATTTATTTTTTATTAATGTGTGTCAATATGTGTTTAGGAAAGACATCTCTCAAGAAGTGGCTCCTCTTGGGAGACTAATTGAGCCACCCCCTACCACTCCGGTAGGAGGCCCTTGCCCATCAGGGATGTACGGGCTTATCTTATCTTATCTTATAATTGATTCCGTGACCATGAATTAAATAAGGATGAGGAATAGTTAGACTGATGACATTGGAGTAGTCCAAAGTAGTGAAAGAAAGTTGATTGCTTGACAGTCTAGATCGAGAGTTTGTTTTTATGATTTAATTTGATTATTTCATTTGATAATTTGACTTTGAGAGTTAAACTTGAGAGAATTCACCTAGGTTATTTGATGCGAGTGTATTAGCATTATGTGAATAATCTACGTTCGTAATCTGGAACTTCAGTACCTCTATTACTGTGGTGCGTAGATGGGTGTGCCTAACCGTTATTCTATTTTCCTTTAGGAGACTTTTGGTCCTACCCGGGCACTGAGTTATTTGATCTCTACCGTGAAACGTTTGAATGAGATTACCTTGATGCCGAAACTGTCCAAAATTTCAAGGGACCAAACCCTCAGTTTTGGAATTTACAACTTGTCATTGTTATTATTATTAGACATATCAAGTGTATATATTTATATGATGGCATTTACTTAGATATAATTAATTATCAGTGTTTATGTTTCAATATCGTTTTATAGCATTTAATTTAATTATTGATTTATAGTATAATTTGTTGCGAGGTATTTGTCCAGGTTATATGTAGAAATATTTCAATGTAATGAATATTTAGTTGGATATAGGTCCAGGAAGTTTGTGACTCATAGGCTAGTGAGCTCAAGTCGTCAACATATTTCGTCATGTACGTGGAAACCCGGCTATTTGAGCTGATGGGTTTTTCAAACGGTCACGACCTTAGGTGACTCATGCACTTAACTGAAGGGTGAGAGGTGGCATCTATGTCAGAGGGAGGAGTTTTCCTAATTTAGTGGTATCTTGTAATTGGTTGATGTGATTTTTGAGTGTGGATTCTGGGTAATGGAACTGAAGAAGGGTGGGGGATGTACATTCTACATCTGGAGCTCGTCAACTCTGGAAGACTCTGATTCAATTTTTGGAAGAAGTGGTCTTCTGTTTGAGATCGTTGAAGACGTGATCTTCTGATTTATGGAGAGTCTGGTACTATGCAATTTTTAGTAGGCTGTTTGGACTTAAAAGTTAGGGAGATCAAGTTAGGCTATGCTTCATTCTTCTTGGGAGTTGAAATTTATCGGGACAATCACGATTGAGTGATAGAGTTGAGTACTGAGCCGCAGGATGGAATACTTTTCAACCGATAATATTCTGCATTGTTTCAGTAAAGACCGCAAGGGCTTACTGTCTCGAAAAGCGTAAGGTACTGGAAACTCAAGTCTGATTACTGAAATTCGAGGGTCATAAAGAATTAGTTAATAGGCGAATACTGGTCTAATATTCAGTTGAGAAATAGGTTCTGGAAATCACCAAACGGATTCTGAACGTTATAGTAATTTCAAATCAACGAGGAAGCAAAATAACTTGTATGATTGTGAAAGTTGGCAAACTAGCCTTCATAAAAACGGTCCAAAATAGTATGCGGGTGAAACGAGTTAGAAGCATCATTACGAAAGTATATAGGACTGATTCTCTGGGAACCAAACTCCACAATCAGTAGCAATAGTGTACAACTCCAGAGATCATCAGCTGTAAGTACAAGAATTTACATCACCATTCAGGGTTCAACAGTGTGTCATATTTGTTGTGCCACTGTAAATAAGATAGGGAACGTTAGGTTACTCTGTACGCGACAAATATTTTGCCTGTGCAAATACTTTTTAGAATATATACATGTTTATACCAGATTTACAGTTTAATTATTTCATGAGGTTCAGTAACACAGTTAAGTGTGAATTTTTACCGTTGTCATTGAATCTGTGAAGTTGTTTAACTCCCACCACCCCGAACCATTTACTAATATTGAAAGAGTTATTAGATGTTATATTGACTTATTGAAGTCCATAGGGATTGAATCAGCACAGAGCGCTAGGAAAGGTTACAATTGACACCACAACATGGTGCCATAGAGAGCGGAGCGGTAGCAACGATAACATTCAAATATTTACGCACGCCAATACACACGGTAAAGGGATCAAAACAGTATTAATTAGGAAACAATTTAGATGTTATGTCAACAGAGCAAAATTTAAAATTAAGAAGTAGATCCATAAGTAAAGCCAGTAAGATGTCTGAGCAAAAATTGAGTATTGATAGGGCACAGAGTGAAAGGAGTGGGTATAGTGTGGAAAAGACGAGGAAAGCATCGGAGAACCTTGTCGCTACTGGTTCATGCGAAATCACCGAGTGTATAGTAATATTAACGATAATGGGGGAGGGGTTATGAACGCTAATTTTCTGAAAGTGCTACTGAGCAAACTGACAGGAATGCAGTAGTCTATGAAACAGCAAGGAGAGTCTATTTATTACCATCGAGAGTCTATAAGTAAGGAAATAGGGGATGTTAAAGAGTATATGAGTAAGGAAATAGGGAAGGTTAATGAGTTTATGAGTAAGGCAATAGGGGAATCGAAAGATGCTATGAGTAAGGAAATAGAATTTATACGTAAGCAGGTTGAATCTGTGAAAGTATTTGTAGATGAGGCAGTTAGGTGACAGGCAAAAGCAACTAATGCTGAAATTGAAGAATTAAGTAAGGACGTATAGGAACATAAGACTGTGATGAGCAGTAGGCTAGAGTAGTCTATTTGGAGAAGGAGCTAAGTAGTGAGATGGAGGAGAGAGAAGATGTGCTGAGAGAAGACATAGCGAAGAATCAGAATAGCTTGGCAAATAGGTTACCAGGGATAGAGAGCCCCCGGGATAATCAGAAGCGGGAATTGGGGAAAATTTGAAAGGAAATTATAGTTAACGGGGAACAAATAGAACAGCTAGTGCGTGGATCGTGTGAACGGGTATGCAGTACCATAAAGGAGGATTCAAGGGAGTATTTACATAGAGTAGGAATCGTAGAAGATAAACTGGGGTAGATTGAGAGCCTTAGGGGAGAACAGATGGCATTGGCGGAAAGAAATGAAAGACTACAGGAAGAGTAAAACAAGGTGAGAAGAAAAATCAGAGATAGACCGATGAGTCATAGAGGAATGTCACTTGGTTGTTTCTATAGGGATCCTGGACTTCCACATTTCAATTCGCGACAATTCAATCGCATTGAGTATTTAAAGTCCGTTGAGATGACATTTTAGAAAGATTTAGACGATGATTTGATCGATTGGGAAACGGTAATGGAAATCTTGTCACACTCATTCAAGGGGGATGTAACATCTTTGTTCGAGATATATAGGCTAAACAAGAAAAATTTGGAACATTTTAAGGGGAAATTTAAGGCCAATTTTGGGGGCAAGCAATACAGGGTAGAGAAAGGGGAACTCTCGTGTTTGGAAAGTTCATGAAATGAGACGGGGTATCCCTCACGGAATATTCCTTAGCATATGTCTTAGTATGAAAAAAATTGGATGGGGTCACCTCAGATATAGACATTGTGTGATTGATGCTCGAACACTTTCCGAGCAGAGTACAGCAGGCCAGCTGCATGCAGAAAGTGAGGAGTATTGAAGAGTTAGAAGAATTGCTAACTAGTTTTGACAACCTAGGCCTTCAGCAAAACAATAGGGAAGTAGTGAAAAATGAAAATTGGCAACATGAGTATCAATCTAATTTATTTATTTATTTATTTGTTTATTTATTTATTTATTTATTTATTTATTTATTTATTTATTTATTTATTTATTTGTTGATGGTACACTACAGGGCTCAGTGTGCGCCCCAATAATAGTGCACCTACACAGTAAGATACATTTCCTGATATGTCTGCATGAAGTATTAATATCTTAATGTTATTCTTAAAACTAAGAAGTTCACACAGATCAAAATGCATAGTAGTAAAAAGATAATATAAAAACTAAATCTAAATTTGATCTAATGCCAAATATAAAAACAGGTTTTGCAATTATTACATAATAAACTAAAAGGTAACATTAATAACTAGGGAACAGGCCTATCCACATATATACATTGTTGATTCTGTTATGTGTGATAATTTTATTTCAAGTATGAATTACAGTTGAGTGACTGGATTATAATTTCCAAGAACGGTCTGATTGAGAGACAGAAATCTAGTTTCCAGTTTACACGAACCGCATTGTTGTAAATACTGCAAAGCCTCCATACAGGTGAATTGTTATGTGAAGTGGTATTGGTTATATCATTTTTGAATGTTATGGTTGATCTTGTAGTTAAGCGAGGGATGTTGAAATTTAGGAGCGATAGGAAAAATGAGTTATCAATTTGACCGTTAATGACTTTATAAAGGAATTTCATATCATTCACTTGCTTTCGAGACTCCAAACTAGTCATGCCGAAATTCAACAAAAGTTCACCGTAGGGTACCATGTGTGGGTAATTGCCCTTTATTTTGAAGTGTAAGTATCTGAGGAATTTCTTTTTAACTTGCTCAATGGACTTAATGCAAGTTTCCTGCCAGGGACTTCGTACTTGGCTGGCGTACTCTAGCTTGGATCTCACCATGGCAGTATAAAGGTTTATGCAGGTACTGGTCCTAATGAATGGTTTAGTGTTTCTTATTATAAACCCTAACATGCGGTAAGCATCCCCGACCGTCTTTTGCACATGATAAGTGAAAGCAAGCTCTCGGTCAAACAGAATCCCTAGATCTTTCTTCTCGCTTACTGTTTTCAATGACTTATGTCCAATTCCATAAACAAATGTGATTGGGTCCTTCTTACGTGTAAAGGTCATAACAACACACTTCGGTACGTTTAAGTATAATTTGTTTTCTATACTCCATTTGTGTATATTATTTAGGTCATTTTGTAGTAGAGTGCAGTCATTAGTGGAAGAAATTGATTTAAAAATTTTGAAGTCATCTGCATATAAAAGACTATTTGAGTGCAATATACATCGTGGCAAATCATTTATCATTGCTAGAAAAATCAAAGGTCCAAGGTTCGAACCTTGGGGTATTCCGGAATGAAATATGTATTCCTTTAAGACAATTTTCTGGAACAAAACAAATTGATTCCTGTCTCTGAGGTAGGAGATGAATAATTTGAGTAATGGGTGGGAAAATCCCAAAATACATAATTTTTTAAGAAGGATATCGTGATTCATTGTGTCGAAAGCTTTCTCGAAATCTGTAAATATGGCATCCATCTTCCCTCCTTTATCTAACTCTTTAGATATAATTTGAGTAAAATTAATTGCATTAGTCACTGTAGATTTCCTGGATAGGAAACCATGTTGGTTATCTGTTACGAGTGGTCTGAGAAATACTGATATTCTTCCGAGCAATATGAATTCAAATACCTTGGCTACTGCAGATAAAATAGATATAGGACGGTAGTTATTAATTAGTGATGGATCTCCCGATTTTAGTATAGGGCAGACGCGAGTGATTTTCCAGGCGTCAGGAAACGTTCAAGTTTGTACGGCTAAGTTAAATATAAAGTGTAACGGGTCCCTGAGACTTTCAGCACATCCCTTAACTACATACGGTGGAATATTGTCAGGACCAGCCGACGACTTAGGTTTTAATTTTTTAAATGCCATTTCTATCTCTTCCTTTGAGACAAGTTTTATGTGAAGGGTGTTGGGAGTATTCGAA
This sequence comes from Meconema thalassinum, assembly GCA_946902985.2. Taxonomy (NCBI): domain Eukaryota; kingdom Metazoa; phylum Arthropoda; class Insecta; order Orthoptera; family Tettigoniidae; genus Meconema; species Meconema thalassinum. The sequence continues at coordinate 606,058,270 of OX336389.2, forward strand.
TTGCAGGCTGGGACTTAGTATTGGGCTGACTGAGAGTCATACACTGATTTGAAATATGACGCGAAACCTTCAACAATGGAATCACCCCTGTCCAATTCTTCATTATTATATTTAAAAGTGTCGCATGTGTTCCTATTTTTTTCTTGTTTTTAATAAACGTCCAAAATTTCTTTGAGTCCCTGCTAATGTTTTGTTCAATATTATGGATATATTTCTTATAAGATAATTTAATGTCCTTTTTAATTTCTGATCTTAATTCTTCAAAACGTAGTCTATGATGATCTGAGTAATATTTTCTCTTCCTATGGTGTTCCTTCTCCTTCAATTTACTCTTTGTTTCCTTAGAGAACCAGACAGGATATTTTCTGCCCGTTTGTCGTTTACATATAAGAACGGTTTCGCCAAGTACTGTGTTAAAAATCTGATAAAACAGGTCTACTGCAGTATTTACATCAGTGCACTCGTATATTTGACCCCAGGCACTATCCCTCAACCGAGTGTACATTTGCTCAAAATCGGCTTCTCGGAAGTTATAGGTATCATTAGGCTGGATAATTACTTGGTTTCGACATATAGTTAGAAATATTTCCACATCTAGAGCTGGGTGGTGGCGATCCAGAGGTAAGAGTGGGTCTGTGTTTTCCGTTACATTTAAGTTGGGTTTGTTGGATAGAACTAAGTCCAGCGTCCTCCCGTTACGGTTTAGTACTGAATTATAAGATTTTAGCTGAAGATAATTAATAAAATTTACGAGTTATCTTGTGTGAATATTGTCATCTTTAATTAGTGTACTTTGTATTGTTGGGATATTGAAGTCACCAAAGATTAATAAATTTTTATCATATATTTCTGTGCTGGATTACAGCCACCGGTATAGTTGCCTGTACGATTCTACTTTTGAAGCTGGTGGAATGTAAACATTACAGATGTACCAAATATTTCCTCCAATGACCAGTTTCACTAATAGACATTCCAAGCTGCCAGTCATTCTTTCGACCTTGAGTACTGTTAATCCGCTCCGAACCAAGACAGCCACCCCACCCCCTGCTCTGGCGAGCCTCTCAACCCTGTATACTCTGTACATATCACAACAGACCTCACTGTCAGCGATTTTACTAGATAACCAAGTTTCTGTAATTAGAATTAAGTCATGCTTTTTGGTGATCAGGTTTTCATTGAATAAATCTAATTTTGTATTCATTCCTCCTACATTTTGATAATAAATGGATAATCTAGGTTTTGATACCATTAGAGAGTGTTCAGGTCATCCTCATTTCGAATTACGATGACTCGAGAACCTTCAGATTTGCGTATTTTAATGTGTCCATTTCTTACCCACAAGAAAGAATACTCCTTCTCTCTCCTGATGTTCCGAGCTTGTGACAGTAATTTCCTCTTCTCTGGTGGTAAACTCTCGTTCACATAAATTACACTGTCCCCAGGAAGACCGACGTGACGAGTGGAGAGATTCCGTTTCACCCGGCGACGCTCCATGAAACGCTCCTTGTCGTCCCGCCGAACGAATTTTAAGATGATGCCACTGTGTTGGTGATTAGGTGACTTAGGCAGTCGATGACAGGCATCTACCATTTTTTCAGTGATGACCACATCCAGAGCCTGACCTACTCTCTTCACAGTTTCAATAATGTTTTCGTTAGGAACTTCCGGGACACCGTGTATTTCCACCGTATTCCTACGTGTGTACTGCTCAGATTCTCCTAGGCAGTTTTCTAGGGATGTTAGCTTCGCCTTGAGATTGACATTTTGCAGGGTTAATGTGTCAATCCGTCCGTTACATTCCTTAATTTCTGTCTGCTGGTTAGAAATTAAAGTTACACAATCGTCTAGTTGCTTATGGCACAATTCCAATGAGTTACCTAGATCAGTCTCTCTCGCTCTTTGTTCATCTTTTATGATTTTAAGTTGTTATTTTAAGTCTTTCAGCATTCCATAAATATTCTCCATTGATGGAGTGTCTTTGTCACTTACACTGTCACTTATAGTTCACTATAGTCCACACTTTGCACACACAGCCACTCGGTGAATCTGTTCAATGTATGCACGCACTTCTTGTGGAACCACTTTTAACATGAACCACACTGTACCTTTCCAGCCTTCCCCAAGCTACCACCACACTCGTCACAGTCGCCCATGTTGCCGATGCAGGTGAAAACTCCTATTTAACCAATTTACGAGGAAGTTAGTAATTGTAATTGATGTTCTTATTAGTTACTGGGCAACGTATGCACTTATATTGTCGGGTGACAAATATGGTTTAGGTTCTTCCTCGAATTCACTCTTAAATACACAATGTTTTCGGAGCTACTCACTGCCGTGTTGTTCACTCAGCCGCCATGTTTTAGCAGTAATAGGGGTAATCAGGGAAACAGTGGTGAGAACCACAATAGACCTAGGGAGGAGGAATGAGAACAATCAGGGAATGGAAAATTATCAGAGGAGAGATACTGTTCAAAGGCGGAAAGGTTTTCAGAGACGAGAACGGGAGGGGACAAGTAGTGTGAGGATTAATGATGAATCTAAAAGACAAAATTAAGTTGCAGGGCTTAGCAATTTAAACTCACAGCGGGCTGTATAGTAAGGTCAGTTAGACAACCCGTGGTAGAAGGCATAAGGCAAAGTGTTATTGTGGAGAATAAGGTAAGTTTCACGCCTATGAGTAGGGAGGATTTGTTAGCTGACCAACCAGTGTTTGAAGTGTAAGGTGAGAGTGAGTGATTTTCATCTGTGATCACGTTAGCTATTTTAGGAAAGGAATTGAGAGCACTTGTGGACACCAGTAGCAAGAGGACTTGGATGAGGGAGAATTTTTTATGATGATGGGTATGATGACGACTGGGCACTCGCAGTGAGGCATAGAGATCCTGAAATTACAGAGTCCATATTGTGGCCGTCAGAGGAGCTGTCAGGGTTGCCAACAACCGAAGTGACTTCCCAGACCCCTCACCTGCCGGACCCATGTGCCGAGAGGATCGCATGCATTTCTTATAGGCCATAGCGGGTCCAGAAACTATGATCCAGGGGATCTGGGGTAACATGGTGGCTAAGGCCATAGATGGCCCAAGAAAATACACCCTAAACAACTGGACTGAGGAATGAAAAACATCCAGACTTAAGTAAAACTCATGAACACTTTTATTTTAAAATCGGCAAGCACCTATCGTAGTTCGGTGGGTTTATATTGGCTAATCCGCAAACTAATAAAAAAAGGAGGGAAAAGAAAGATTCAAGCCCTACCTGTAAACTAAGGTAAACCTTCTCGAAATTTATAATTACAAGGATAATCAACAACAACAACGCTAGAAAAATGGTACGCAAAGAATCCCTAATCCAAGTTACAATGTTCAAGTTTCTAACAGAATTTACATTTAACAAGGCAGCAAAACAAATCTAAGTTACGATGATACCATTTCCTTATTTACATTTAACGTTAATTAATTTAGCTAAGTCCTAACAATGAATACGAAATTTTACGGCGATGACGTCCGTAATGCAAAACATTAACATCAAATCTACATGACAGCCAAGAAAAAAAACACATTAAACACACTCTTATAAGCTACGTGTTCATCAACACAGTGAAAGGTAAACGTGGGATTACACACATTGTAATATAAATAAAACACAATTGCAAAATGCATGTTATTATCCTGCCTACACGTTTTGGAAATACTCTTTGCATCCAAAGTCATCTAAGTGCGTGTTAATTAGGTTGGCAATGGCATAGTTATAACTACGACTTACATCACTTGAGGGTCGTACTCCACCAGCTACGAACTAAAGGTTAAGCAACACTCCGTCGTCTCAAAATAGTGTCATCTGCCCTATGTCATTTCCACCAGGAAATGTATAACTTCACGAGGTGTCGGTCAGCAAGCTCAAAATGTGCATTTCAAGATTATCAGAAACATTTAATTAATTAATTATCAGCTTGTTTAGAGTAATTATGCGCTTGATTATTATTTCGTAGGTTTAAATTCATTGTCGATTTATGACGATAGTGCTGACGATCCTAGACACCTGGGCTGAGCAGTAGCGTCTCCTGCGAGATCATTTATCTGCTTTAACATCGACATAACAGTCGGAATATCTTCAACGAACTCCCATCGCTCGGACAATACAATAACACAAGTTATCAGTGGCGCTCGGCACATCGGATTAACCTCGGACAGGCCTGGGAAACACTTCAGTTACCTCCCGTTAATAACAAGTCCACAGAACTAAGTCTAGACATACGTGCATTACAAGCACTAAAATACGATGAATAGCCTCCAACAAGGGTGTCTTTCACTAGTCAAATAAAAAAGAATAAACCTTATCTGAATATCAAAAGTACACTCTCAAATAATGTTATACGCAGTCGCTATGCGATCAAGCATGTGACTTCTGCCAGTCACCCATCATAAGATCAAAACATCTGATTTATACAAAATGGCTCCTGAGAACTTGACCCAAATAATGAAAATACAAAACTATCAGAAAGCGATGCTATAAGCATTCGTCTAGGGTCTCAAATAAGTATATTGTTAAGGATGTTTTTGATTGGTGCCTTAACCACCATTTATTAAGGGTGTTTGATTGTCTAACCCGCGCCTCCCAGTATTTGTTAAGGATGTTTGATTGGTCTGAGGGCTGAGCTGATTCGTTTTAGAGGGATTCACTCCGTGCCTTCAGCCTTTGTTGAGGATGTTTTGATTGGGTGGCTCACCAGGGTTAAGCAATAAAAGTACCCGATGACTCGCTCCATTTGTTAAGGATGTTTTGATTATTGGGCATCCTTGCATCTAGGGGGATTTACTAGGATGTCTTATGAAGAACTGCGGACACGTTTAGAGAGCAATTTACATACAGGTGAACTGGCGGGAGGAATACTCACCTAGCTTACCTCAATGTGGCTTAGTAGGCCACACGCTTGCTGTGCAGCGCCTCCTGCATGGCAGCGTTCAATGGAGATCTTAAAACTAGGTACTAATCTAAAGGGAAGGGCTTCTTAACCTAAACGAAATAAAAAGGTAGTCATTAGACTGTTCAAAAAGGGGGTTTATTAAGAAATAGTGGCAATGGCAATAGGGGAGGATGGAAATAATAATCTAGGGGGAAAAAGGAATCTAGCAGGCACGCTATCACTCACCCCACCGTTGATACCGGTCTTCTATGATGTCGGTGGCGTTGGAACTCGATATGGGGCGATGCCCCATATCGGTCCGGCGTAGCACAACTCCGATAGAGTGTAAGACTGTAACTCCGTCCAAGTAAAATGTAGGTTAGCTTAGAGCTTAGCTTAGAGACCGCGGCGCGTGTTCGTACCTCTATTTATAGGTAAAATGTGCGATGTCAGTCCACTCAGCTGTATGTTGGGAGTGTAATGTCCGCTGTGTCCTGTCCAAGTGCTTGCTGTTGGAGCCTAGGTCTATGACCTACGGCTTACTCCGTAGTCGCGTTGCCATGTCGTCTTTTACGTAGTTACTTCTGAGTATATTTTATGTATTTATAGGCTCAGTCCTTTTATAAAGGGCTGGGGCTAGGACAAGTCGCCTTTCTGTTTTAATAATCGTCCTCGATTATTGGACTAGACGTGGGGGCGGAAACTTTTATTTTCTTCTTTCTTCTTCTTCTTTTTCTTTCCTTTCGTCGATGTGAATTTGTTTTCGATTCGTCGTATCGTCCTTCGTCGCTTCTTGTCTTCTTCGTAGGTGGGAGGATGAGCGAAATTGCACCGTGCTAAGGGTTGGAAGGCGTGGCAAGAGTGTTGGGGTGGTTTGTTTTACAGTCATTTCATAGCAGATAGTTCTCTGTATCTGTCTACATCCCATATTGTATTAATGACATAATCTGTATTGCCTTTTTGGCAGAGTTGAAATTTGCATAAAAGTGTTGACATTGTTTTGTTAAAATTGAAGAAAAAAATAATAAAAAATGGAATTTCAGCGGAGATATAAATTGAAATAAATGAAGCTGAAAGATATATCTTTAATGAAATCGCATAGGGAATTTACATTATTAGCACCGTACTCGGACTAGTGCGTGACTTGCGTACGATGCCGTCAAGCCGAGCCTTGCCGCGAGGATGCAGGCATAACTGTAATTTTCCTACGATGGAAAATGATGCTGTAAGGAGCTTAAATAATGGCGATCCCTTATGAGCTAGTACGCGACCTTTGTAGCGTGTGTAAAAAAGGGAAAGAAAAAAATATAGTGTATTGTACTCTAGGCCAAGTGTAGCTATGAGGGTGCGCTACTATGATTAACCTCCTTACAACGTGGGGATGATAAAAGAAAATTGTTAAAATATCCTAGAAAACGTGAAATTCCGTCAAAGTTACTTGATTATGTGCGTAAAAAAACATGTAGTTATGTTATTAAGATAAAATTAACATTAAATTGTTGGAAAGAAATAGCTGAAGGCTCCTGCCTAAATCGGCTGACATTCTATTATGGTTTGTAGGTTTTGACTGTTGTTGCTGCCATGCGTGTTGTAACTTTGGTCTTGCGGCACGTTCGTCCGGGGGGCATACTGCATGAATATCCTACTGGGGGATTACAGGATTGTACAGCGTATAATTAGTCTGAAATCAGAAATCTCTCTTAACGTTTTGTACAGAGGGATTGGTTCACCCTGGTAACGTTATTTTTTTTTTCACTGAAGTTCGTTACGTCGTACGAGTTAATCTCGTTACTTAACGTCTGCATTATGACATATATACTAATATCCTTATAAACTAACGTGCAATATGTATTCATTGACATATTGGCCATTGTGGTCATAATACCACGTCCTATATGCGTCGTTGTAAAACTGCAACATGCTTCCTTAAGCATTTAGCTGCGTAGATACTCTTATATTTCGTAGAACTTGAATCCTTTATATTTGTAAAAAACTTCCTTATACATCGACGTAGACCTTTGCTATAGCTGAGAGTTAATCCTTACTTTCTCAGCGTGTTTTAAGTGACGTATTCGCTTCTTAATCTATAGATATGCAGACATTATGTAAGGATACTCGCACTACGTGTACACTCGATCGTTAAGTTTAAATGGATTATCGTTAAAATGGCGACTGTTTCGTCGGGAAGTTATTGAAATTGGAAATTATTTATTGCCTCTATGGGCTAACTTGGAAATTCTGTGCACTGTATAGAACTTCAGGAAATATAAATTAACACGATAATATTATCTGAAAAAAATGACATTTATTATTGACATGTGATAATTGCCTGAAAAAAATAACACTGTTAATGACATGGTATGTAAGACCCTTTTGTAAAACTTGCCACGTTATATAGGGGGGGGGGGGAGGTGATTTACTATCTAACTTAATTCTTAATGCTAAACCTAATATGACTACCTTTTCTTAGCTAAATATACTATATACATGGGGTAAAGTGGAATAACGTGTCTGGACAGGGGTGAAAAAAAATCTCTTGAAGGGGGGGGGGGCGATATATATTAAAGGTATTTCTTAAATATTTAAGCTCTCTCTATAGTGTATCCGCAGCCAAGATAATTTTCTAAAGTGTGCCTTCAATGAGGTGGCTACCTTTGCTCCTTAATAAAATTAATAGGGCTGTATCTTCACTGAAATGCCTATCTTTGCTCCGTAAGAAAAATAATGGGGCTGTGTCTTCACTGACATGATAATTTTTGCTCCGTAAGCAAAATAATGGGGCTGTAACATCACTGAAATAGCTACTTTTGCTCTTTAATAAAACTAATGGGGACTGTATCTTCAATTAAATGCCTACCTTTGCTCCGTAAGAAAAGTAATGGGGTTGCTCTATATGGACTTACTAATATTATGCCTGAGTTGCATAGTTTTATTCCTTTTACATATCCTGTTGCCTTCTTGTCGTAGAAAGTACGGATGCATGTGGTTATGTATCTCAACCAAGTGGTGTCTAATACGCAGGGTGGTATCGAGACTAAGAGAGCCTAGAAGGACTTCTTATACCAGTGGACCGGCTAAATACGTAACATGATATGGGGCATTAAGTACGTATAGTAATCCAGTGACCTTCGTCCAATTTGCATTGTAGTGTCGGTAACCCGAGTGACTACGAATGCAGATTGTGGTTTGCGAAAACTACGGTTTCTGTTCAAAACGGCTTACCCAGTTGACCCATACGTATAGTGGTTTGGTTTACTCTTACTTAGTCTGCGCTAGGAGTTACCTCCGTATCGAGTGACCTCCCACGCGCATTGCCATCCTTGGTCTATGACACATGTGTAAATTGCATCCTTCTTTTGTTGCTCCGTGATCTTAATATATTGAATGATTATGAATTTATCACAAATAATCATAATACATTGAGAAAAAATTTATTAATTTCATTTTATTTATTAGTTTCAGCGTATGTGTAGTTTCCTTTTCAATATTGGTTACTCTTTACATAGAAAATCAGCAAATGTGTCCAGCGGTGTAGGTTTCAGATTACCTACTATGCTACAATATCATAAAACGTGTCACTATCTCCTCATGTTAAACATAATACCAAAGAGATATCGCCTGTTGGTAGACTGTCCGTACTTCGATACAGGACGCATTCCATCGGACGTTAAATCCATGATGTATTGGGTTTATTTTAATATAAATATCTCCTAACATCTTATCAGAATACTATAAAGATATCGGCTGTTGGCAGGCTGTTCGTACTTCGATACAGAACGCATCTCAGTGGCCGTTAAGTTCATTATGTATTAAGTTTATTTTAATATAAATATTTCCTAATATCTTATCAGAATACTATAAAGATATCGGCTATTGGCAGGCTGACCGTACTTCGATACAGAACGCATCCCAGTGACCGTTAAGTTCATTATGTATTAAGTTTATTTTAATATAAATATCTCCTAATATCTTATCAGAATACTATAAAGATATCGGCTGTTGGCAGGATGTCCGTACTTCGATACAGAACGCGTCCCAGCGGCCGTTAAATTTACTATGTATTAAGTTTAAATTGACCGCCACAAGATGTATAACGTGGAGGGTTTAATTCCCCGAAGGTATTAAAACGAACGTCATCTAGGTGAAAGGGTTGGCTATTTCCTTTCAAAGTTCAGTAGCGTTCTAATATCTGGACTACTTCTTACGTGTTCAGCGGGTTGGCTAGGTCCCTGAATCTGTAATGATAGTCGTCGGTCGCCGGTTGTCATTATTATACTGACCAATATACCTGTAAATAATTACTTCCCTCTGGGTGTGATGTTTCTACTTTTAAGCATTTGGCTTGCGTAAATTGCGGACTTTGGGGCCACGGTGTGGACACTAATCTTATTTATTAATGGCATTTGTTATCAACATAGGTGTGTTAATATCTCCTTAATCTCCTCCATACTTCTCTTATCTCAAAGCGAGGTGCTCCCTTGGACCTGCTGAAAGATATCAATAACGTCGTGTTCTTGAGGCTGTGCTAACCATTGTACCAGCTCAAGATATCTATAGTATATTTCTTCAACTTCACTTAATACTTCCCTTATCTCAAAGCGAGGTGCACCCTTGGACCTGCTGCAAGATATCAATAACGTCGTGTTCTTGAGGCTGTGCGAACTCTTGTGCCAGCTCAAGATATCTATCAACTTCACTTAAAAATACTTAATACTTATTACTAATATACTAACGATGATACTCTTGATAACAATTGTCGTACGTTGCGATGTTGCCCTGCTGTGCCCAAGTCAGTGCTTACGCCTGTATGCTATATTGATATCGCCGTGCATTTGTCGGCGTTTTTTATAAATTCCTACTGGATTACTTTCTCACCTATGTTACTTCGTGAGGGAACGGTGTTTTCTTTGCTCACTGAATATTCTGTATGAACCGTACTGCTGGAAAAAGAATTCTACCTTAAGAGTGTTCTCTACGCTTACATCCTTAAAATCATTAGTGCGTTTTTCTACTATCGCACGCTTCGCATGGAAAACAAAAATAATAAAGGCAAACTTATGCAAAGTCATCTGGCGTGTGAGTGAATAGTGCCAGGAATTGAACTCAAGGTGTCTGGCTTCGACTCGAGTGCGTCTGCACGCTGAGCTAGCGAGATAGTGTCGGGTTTAATGTCCTCTCGGCGGACGGTGTGCTCAGCACGTGTCTGTCATATGGCATAGTGGATTGTGTTACAATGGACAAATAAGCATTTCCTCTGGGGTCGGCTTTCATAACAAAAGAGAAACTGTAGTATGTCTTGACTGAATGCGTTTACAAACTAATTACTGCGGCACCTTGCAGAAATGTGATTGCAAGGTCTCCTAACTCTATGTAAGCATGTAGCCAATACTACCTTCCGCTAAGTTATACTAAAATGTATTCAGAAGAAAATATTATAGCCTAAAATCATATACAATGTATAGTTGCACTGCTGTGAAAAATACAAAGTTATTTACTCATTCCAACTTATCCTATGGGATATCACAATCTTATTCCTAATAGAGCGTCATTGTGAGGGGTTTAATCTGAAATAAGGAGCAATTTTCTGAATATACTAGGCTTCCGTTAATATTCCTAGTGACTTATTAGAGAGGGGTTGTTAATATTCAAATCGCTTGGCGTAAGAGGTGTCTATCGCGAAATCTTAACAGGGTGGGGGTGGGGGGATTATAATTATTGTGTAAAAAAATATTCTCTAACTTAATCTACTAAAAAAATCTGCTCGGGGGGGGGGGGGGATTTAAATTGTCTCACTCGCTTCGCTAATGTAATGAGTATAGGGGGCCTTTAACTATGTATTAGTTACTGGAGCGGGTGTGGGTGGGTACCAAAAATAATATTTGACCCGTACTTCAAAATTTTTTCTTAATTTTGGGTAAATTTTGCTTGGCTGCATAAGAGGGTTTTAGGGACCTGTACCGTAGAAATTCGTTGTCTGAACTCCTGTAGGCGTTGTTTGACGACAACGTCACGGTACCCCGGCGCCTCCACCATTTGTTAAGGATGTTTTTGATTGGTGCCTTAACCACCATTTATTAAGGGTGTTTGATTGTCTAACCCGCGCCTCCCAGTATTTGTTAAGGATGTTTGATTGGTCTGAGGGCTGAGCTGATCCGATTTAGAGGGATTCACTCCGTGCCTTCAGCCTTTGTTGAGGATGTTTTGATTGGGTGGCTCACCAGGGTTAAGCAATAAAAGTACCCGGTGACTCGCTCCATTTGTTAAGGATGTTTTGATTATTGGGCATCCTTGCATCTACGGGGATTTACTAGGATGTCTTATGAAGAACTGCGGACACGTTTAGAGAGCAATTTACGTACAGGTGAACTGGCGGGAGGAATACTCACCTAGCTTACCTCAATGTGGCTTAGTAGGCCACACGCTTGCTGTGCAGCGCCTCCTGCAGGGCAGCGTTCAATGGAGATCTTAAAACTAGGTACTAATCTAAAGGGAAGGGCTTCTTAACCTACGAAATAAAAAGGTAGTCATTAGACTGTTCAAAAAGGGGGTTTATTAAGAAATAGTGGCAATGGCAATAGGGGAGGATGGAAATAATAATCTAGGGGGAAAAAGGAATCTAGCAGGCACGCTATCACTCACCCCACCGTTGATACCGGTCTTCTATGATGTCGGTGGCGTTGGAACTCGATATGGGGCGATGCCCCATATCGGTCCGGCGTAGCATAACTCCGATAGAGTGTAAGACTGTAACTCCGTCCAAGTAAAATGTAGGTTAGCTTAGAGCTTAGCTTAGAGACCGCGGCGCGTGTTCGTACCTCTATTTATAGGTAAAATGTGCGATGTCAGTCCACTCAGCGGTATGTTGGGAGTGTAATGTCCGCTGTGTCCTGTCCAAGTGCTTGCTGTTGGAGCCTAGGTCTATGACCTACGGCTTACTCCGTAGTCGCGTTGCCATGTCGTCTTTTACGTAGTTACTTCTGATTATATTTTATGTATTTATAGGCACAGTCCTTTTATAAAGGGCTGGGGCTAGGACAATATCTCGCTTCTGTGCACTCGGTGGTCGCTGGGTAAAATCTCCACCTGTTCATAGCAATTAGCTTGTGCTCGTAACCTTCGTTGCGTCAGGCAACTTTAACAAAACACTAAATTCACATGTAGGCATCAGTTCTCTCCAAAAAAAGTCCTATATGAACTGGCCTGTGGCTTATCCCAAAATAACATCTAATAACACAATTGTACTACGTAGAAACACGCAGTAAAATATAAGACGTAACATGACTTTCAGAACAAATAGTCGTAAAAGGTAGTAATGTCACTCAATCGGAGTGTCTTAGACATGACGGAAATGTCACTTCAAGTATTGTTTACATTATCATAACCAACAAGAATCCTGTGTCAAATCACTAGACACAAATAATACAGAAAAATACGCAAATTCTCACATCTGCTCAGTTTGCTAATGATACGATGTTAGTCCTGGGTTCGATGCTCTGGTTATATACAAGATAATTCCCTGACTATGTTTTTAGCGTATGGCTTTTAGTGCCGGGAGTGTCCGAGGACATGTTCGGCTCACCAATATGTAGATGCTTCTATGTGGACACCCATGGGGAGGAAAGTTTGAATGTAAGGACGAGGAGATGGAAGGTAGCGGCTCTGGCCTATAGTTAGGGACCAATCCCGGCATTTGCCTGGAAGGGAGATGGGAAACCACAGAAGACCATCTTCAATGTTGCCGGCGGGGGGATTCGAACCTCCTCGCCTCCCGGATGTGAGCGACTGCCTGCAGTCACGCCGTAACGACCACGGCTAACTCACCAGGTCCTGACTATGTTCTTCACCAAGAACTGGATGGCATCAAAGCTCATCATAATGAAACATTTATAGCACAGTTATAAAACTGATGGTTTCAGTTGACCATCAACCGATACGGCGTAATCTAAACAAATCAGTGGCGTGACATGAAATTACCAAGAATGGGTGTCAAAAAAATACCACTAACAATGACGGCTAATCGTCGTATCGTAGAAAACAAACAAAAATCTCCCCATACCAGGGTTAAACAAAGTAGCTCAAAAACTACAGCCACGTTTTGCTAGTAGATAGACTTGACGTCTCTCGACGTCCAATAGAATGCACCGATTGAACCATGTTCAATCCAAAGGGTGGCTAACTATCACTATAAGTGAATGACAAATAAATGAGTGCAAAATACAAAATCCTACCTATTGGCTGTCAAGATGAGTTCGGTTGGTTTAACTTAACTACTCCACCACAAGAAGAATCGTACAAAGAGAGAAGGAACGGACTCACCGACTTAAGGAATCATCACCTCGTTCTTTCCAAAGAACTGGGGGGTAAAAATCATCTTCTGGTTTCCGGACAAGGGTTGTCCAAACTAGGCCTCCATTCCAGGCCTTATCCCTGACCAGGTTCTTGATGCGTCCTCGTGGTCGACATAGTGATGTCATCTGCTTCTCTCTCATGGTGGTAGTGGTCATTCATCATATTCCAACATGTCCATCTCATCCACGTGCGGTACCTCTGGGTCTTCCGTCATGTTGTAATTTCCTTAGAACGGCTCCTTCACATTATGGGGTTCTAACTCCATCATCCCCATCGTAGATAGATGAATAATCACTTCATACACGTGGTCAGTTGAATAATACATGATTGGTGGTTATTTTCACTCGTAGAAATCACAATTGGATACCTATCAGTAGAAGGTGCTAAGTGCCATTTTTATGAGCATTGAGTATTATAGTAAAAAGTGTTTAGTCAGTTTATTTGTGAGTATTTATTCTTCTAATTTGAATAACATACAGATATAGTATTCCTTGCTATCCAGTGGCAGATATAGGTTCATAATATGAAAATTGTGGAATTCAGTTTGAGTGAAATGTTAGAAGTTGTGAAAGGTGGAAAGTCCACTAGTCTTTACGAATGTGCTACGAGCTAATTAAACACTGATGACGGCTTTCCGACACGCAAACACGTGACATACGTTTGTCCATGCACGAAACACTGAAACTCCAAGTAAATTCCACAAACGTCCAACGACTAGCCTTGTGATTTGTTGATGGTCATTCCGAAGGCCATAACCATGAGAAATTGCAACCTCTTAAAATCGAATAGCACGTCCGGTGGAATCATTGGGATGCGCGGAATCAAAACAACTTCTCCATCGATGACGTTGTTCTTTTGCTTTTCCACAGCCAGTCGTGTTGCATTGCATAGTCGAAGTTGATTGAAGTTACGCAACATGATGATGACTGAGCCTACTTTCAATTGCAAATTGTGAGGTGGTAATCCAGGCAATTCCAGCGAATTCAAAAATTCTGTGAGATGGCTGACTACCTCATCCTGGTTGATAACTGTGTCAACCGATTTGAAGGATAACAACTGTCCCGGAATGAAATTTTGAATTGACTCGTTGGGATCTTTATTTTTCGCTGCCAATATGGCTCGTTCGCTCAGCCAATTATGTTTTTTGAAGTTCTGCGCTTCGTTCGGAAAAACAAGCCTAATGAGATCCTCCTTTGATTCGGTCAACTGATGTTCCAGGTTCATAGGAGCATCGCGTTGGCGCAATCAGTCACGTCCATTGTGTCGTGCTCGGTGGCGTTGTGTTTAATATTCACGAACTCATTGCATTCTGAATCTATTCGCTGTTCGTTCATTTTCAGTCGCTCTCGAACGTGTCAGACATGCCCATACGACTATTTTCATTATCCGTCGCTCTTTGGTTATCAGTGCGGTTTGCACGTGAAGTAGCTCGCCGCGCATTTAACTGGTTTCGACGACCTCTGTCAGCTCTTCCTCTCCTTGGCCTGTAATGGACACTAAAATGACATGGAATTTTAGTACCGGTAATGTAATGGACACTGTAAAACGACACTGAATAGTTTTCATAGTAACTCAAATCTATCGAACCTACCTTGAGAACTTGACAATATTGACATCCTTTCCGTTAGTAGTACATTCTCTCATTAGATATGTTGGTCGAAACACATTAACGTGAAAAGTAATATTATTATAACATACTTTAATATGCTGTACTTTGATTATAGAGTATGATTCTGTTACGTTAAGTATTATTTTGTTGCACTTATTGATCAAAGGGTATGGTACGGGATGTTATCTTTGCTCATAGAAAATTTTGAAGTGGATGCACTGTGTCACCATCTGTCAGTCAAGTTATTAGATTCAATATTGGCAAGGCTTTTTAATGTAAATTAATTTAAAAATACTGCCAATTCGATTTTGTTCAAACCACTTTCTAAACACTGTCTACCATAATGAGAGCAAATCGTAAAATTTTCATTGAAATCGGAGCAGTAGTTTTCGAGATTTTGCGAGACTAATGCACGGCAAAGTCGCGTGTCCAACGGGAAACAAACTGTGCTATCCGTAAACAGGTTCCCACCAGTACGAACTGCTAATAATTGAGTATTCTAAGTTCCTTGAACAATTCTGTCAACGATGCACGTATTGGAGGGAAATGAGAACAAATGATTGGCACATTGCACCTTTCTTCTGAATGAGCTGCAGGACTTACCACTAGTGCCATCTTGTGATGCTCTTGGAAGGTCCTTCGAAACCACTGAGGAGTTATCCCTTTTGATATGTAATGCTACATCGCACATAGCACCATTCTAGCAAAAAAACGGCTTTTTTTTTTAAAAAATGGCACTTAGCACCTTTCTACTGATAGGTATCCAATTATAACACAGCTCTCACTGAAGCTAAAATGATTAACAGTAACAAACTCATTGAGATTTCACAATGCAGACTTCATGAAAATTGCCAATGCACTGTCTGCTTTCACTGCTTTTATTATCTCGCCTACTTGGCGTGTTCTCACAGATTTTACTGTTACACTGAATCACGTGGCATCCTAGCGATCCACGGTTAAAAATGCTCGCAATAGCGGCTGCAATGTTTTCACTGTTTGTGGCGTTCAAGTTAACCACAGGAACTGTTATTTGTTCACTGACTTTAGAATATGTTGTGTCCCTCGTCGACATAGAATTCTGACGGCCTCGTGGTTGACATGTGGTGTTCCACGGCGTCGTAATTTTCACAAATTTTCTCAAATTTAATAATAAGGTTATTCACTCGCACACAGGCGTTATATATAATTTAATGGCACACTACTTGGTGCATAAAAACGCAACGATGAACGTTGATAATTTCCGCGCCTTCCAGGCGGACTATTTCCTCGTCTAACAAGACGGACAATTTCACACGTCCAGTGTGGGCGATAAACCAAACTCGAGTGGGTAGTGCGGCGCTCCTACCTGCTGGATCTAGTGAATACATGAGTCGTTTAGCGACTAACTCCTTCCGTTTCGCGTATCTGCGATGTAAAATACCTTACCAAAATTTAAAATCACATTCACCAGAATGTTCAGAATATACTGAATTACAAAATGAGATGATCTGAGCCTTGTGAAAAATGGAGACATGTTAATAAGGACTCAGATAAAAAAAATCGTGGATTTCTTCCAAGTCAAATGTGCATCCATAATCGTCTCCAGCCATGCGCTGGTCTTCGGGTGCGTTCAAAGATGATGCATTACATTAGCAAATGTGTTGCAAGGAAAAATATCACAGAGCATGATCTCAGTGGGCTCAATATTGACCCATGATTTGTCAATTATGGGTGCATATTTCCGCAAATGGAGGTTGCTGCCAAGTGTCGCTAAGACCGAAGTATCATCGTTTCTCCTAAACAACAAGTTGGCCAACGAATAGCTCAAGGTCTTCTTTGAAGGAAGGCTATTCAGACGTAACAGAAACTCGAAATATCTAGGAGTAGCGCTTGACAGAACGCACAGTTACAAACAGCACCTATTTAAAACAGCTGAAAAAATAAAAACTCGCAATAACATTGTGCAGAAACTATGTGGCACATCATGGGGCTCCTCAGCATCGACTCTTCGTACTTCAGCTCTGGGATTGGTCTACCCTGTTGCGGAATATTGCTCTCCCGCTTGGATGAATAGTACTTACGCAAGACATATTGACACTCAGCTCAACCATACCATGCGCCTTATCTCTAGTACAATCAGACCTACACCTACTTTCTGGCTACCCATACTTAACCATATACCACCTCCATCTCTGAGGCGGGAAAGAGCACGTGAATACAAGAACTTACAGAAATATCCTAACCTCCCTGTTCATGAAAACATCCCAATCATTAATAAAGGAAGGCTTCGTTCAAATCACCCGATCCCGGATACTGCAAGGTTGTTGGTCAGCAAAGGTTTTAATACCAATGTATGGTGGAAGCAACGATGGCAGATTAACGCTACAACAGAGCAACTGAATATGCCATGCATAACGACCAAGCCACCTGGCTTTGAATTACCGCGGAAGATCTGGTCAGCTCTGAACCGTATAAGAACCAACACTGGCAGGTTTGCTGATTCTCTGCACAAGTGTAAGATAAAGGATTCTCCAAGTTGTGATTGCGGCGCTGAAAAGCAGACTATTCAGCACGTGGTTCAGGAATGTCCCCTCAGAGCCTTCCCTGGCCATCCAACAGAGTTCCTGGTGATGACGGAGGGATCAATAGACTATATTCGTGGTCTGGACATTAATTTGTAATTTTTCAATCTTTTTCTATATTTTAGCGATGTTTGTAGCCATACACTAAATATATATTTGCGTTTGTCAGTTGGCACAGGCTAGAGTAAAAGGTGGCTTTTCACCGATGTCTGAGTCTCACTCATGGCTGTGATTATATGGAAGCTACTGAGGTATGGGTGGTGCTTAGTAATGGCATTCAGGGCACAGTCAGTGCCTGTGAATGCTGTGAAAGGTTCTACTCATAGGGTTAGGACTACTGTTCAGACTCAGTGAGGAAAGCAATGGCAAACTACCTCACTCCTCTTCTTGCCTAGAACGCCTCAATATAGCACTGCCTCGGGTTTTTGTGGGTATCTACTCGCATAACGTAACGGCGGTGCTTTTTGAGGATCCAACCAGCCTTCGGGCTGACTACCTAACAGACAGACTATATATATATATATATATATATATATTGTAACCGTGTGAAAGAGTGTCAGTTGCTGGTTATGGAGATGTTTTTTGTCGCGGTTATATTTTGAATTTGAAGCGAGCGCCTGACTGAGTTGAGTTTCACTGCCGTAGGTTGCAGGTTGGAAGAGATGCGCGGACGGCGATGCGCGTATGTATGCTAACACCTGACGATTTGCAGGGTCAAGCAGGCAGCTGTAATGGGAGACACATTCGTGTTTGTGCAGTTAATCCGTGCATAAGCGGGCGGCTTAATCAATCTTATGTTACGAGTACCTGACCTGGAAGCCAAAATTAGCCTACAAACGAGGCATTGTTCATATGTGCTCAGGATAGTTTTACTAGATGGGACTAGCTTTTGTAAATGCAAGGTTGTGTTGGGTATGGCCCGAGCTCACAGCATATTAAGATATGGGCTGGAAATAACTCCTTACTTGAGTTATGTGAATATAATACCTCATACCAGGGTAGATTTCTGGCTAGCAATTGACATGGAATTAAGGCTAAACAGGTGTGTAAGCGTACTGCTATAACTGCGGAAGGATTACAATCAAGTAACCGGGAACATTACTGTGACAATTCGGAAATATTTCGGGACGGTAAAACACCGGGTGATTGTCGTAAAATCAGTGACAGTATTAGACACGTGCTTTTTCATAGCAGAGGCTATGGTGTTAAGACAATCCGATCAGGACGTCATGGTAGCGATACGCCGGTATGAACTTTTGAAATCTACCATGAGTCGAGCCAGTATTATGGTGCGTTAAATATGAATTGGGTGTAAGATGCATGCTGACGTCTGGATACTTGGGACTTAGACCAGTGGAGCCATGAGGTTGACCTGTACACATTTCCGCGTGCGGAGGATCGCGTGGGATTTTATGCTCAGACTAAGGGCATTCCGCAGGAACTTCGACCTTCTTCAAGAACATCAGAAATGGACGTGAGCCCCTTATTCTATTCTTAATATCTAGTACCGGTAAATATCAGACCTTAAACTATACCATTCAACCATGTAGGAATCGTTTTACACGCCATAGATCTTTATTTTCTGCATGATATTGGGACATAAGCATGGATCATTTTGATGTTGTCCACTCTTCGAATTTTATTTTGTTCTTTTGAGATAGCATATCCACGGTGGGCATATCGTAGAATGAGTATATTTTCGGAAGGCATCCGGCTGTTCTATTTAGACAGGAGTTTCATCCTGATTTTTGTTGTACAGTTCCGTGCATATTTTTATGGCACATCGTTATTTTCAGCGATCGTTTTGAGATAGTTTATTGGTAATTTGTTTATTTAAATGTAGTTCTTGGTAATTTTGATGCAATTCGTCTTAGACGAGTTCTGATTGTCATTTCTCGTGAAATGATTCGATTTTCTGGTGGTTAAGGATTTTCTTTAAAATGATAATGCGGAATGATCATGTATGAGAATTTACATGGGGAATTAAGGAGGAATATTCATAACAATTTAATGGATCTTATGAAAATAGAACATGGTAATTATCCATGAGAATTTCATATTAATAATAATAATAAATGGATGAGTTTGGATAATTTAGGTGATGTTCCTTTAAAACAAATATGAGAAATTAACATGAATTAATGCACATTGGATTGATAAAGCAATCATAACGTAGTTTGTTATTAGAGCAATGTGTATCAATTAGGAGGATTTTTGTTATGGTGACAAGCAGATAATTGAACAGATTAATTAGAGACAGTTACTTATAACATTCATTTGATAAATCTGATAGGGTGATGAGTTGAATTGGGAATGCGCGTAGGCATTTGTCCCATTAATAATTATGATAATCCATTAAATACAGTAAATATGACTGGATGGAAGTTAAATATGTGAAAATAATAGGTAAAGAATTATAGTTGTTGAATATAATGAAATGTTGGAATTTGGAGGATGTTGCCTCATATTACTCAAAAGAAGGGCGGTGCCGCTGTTGCAGCCCCACGCCACTATCTAGATCTTGTCACCAGTGGAATTCTAGATTCTACTTTAATTTGCTCTAACCATAATTACATATTTTCTGGTTGAATGATATAAACCTGCAGATAGATTAACATGCCTAATAATTTTGCCATATTGTGATATCAAGGAATAAACTAAATTGATAAAGTGCATAAAGAAATGGGGCATTTAAAATGCGGCCTCATGTTCCGCTGAAAATTTTGAAATAGCTACGAAACATCCATAAGTGTTTGAAATTGGTTGGAATAATAAGGTTGAGTTGCAATTAATATCACTGAATAAATAATTCCATAATTTATTTTATTATCGAGGATAAATCACAGATCCTTAATTTATAATTTCTAATATGAATATTCCTTGTGTGGGAATAATGAAATATAAATAGTATTATGTTTCTAATGGATCCATCTTTGTTCGACTTGGTCTGACTTGCATCAAGTTGTATAATTAACAA